>OY754312.1:3713667-4913667 GCA_963573325.1 Astragalus glycyphyllos
TTGCCAAACAGAGCCAAAATGTTACTCGTGTCTTCCTCGTGTTCGTGCGGGTAAATAGTCATTTTAGTTCTTAAGTGTGTGAGGCGCCGTGAATGTCTCAAAATTACAATCACGTCTTTTTTTAGTAACTTTAGGGAGTAAATTGACTAAAAAAACACATTTGAGGACCAAAATGACTTACTAAAGAGACACTTGAGGTTGTATTTGCAATTTTGATACATTCAATGACTAAAATAACGAGTCACATATTCAGGGACCAAAATGATTATTTACCCTATCCGTACATGTAACCGCTAATGTGTGTATTTAGTGGATATATCTGCAAATATTTGTGGATATCCACATATATTATAAATAATCTTTAGAAATGCATGTGTTAAAAGTTTATGATATTTAATAATTATATAAAATTTCTTCTTTTCTTTAAACAACAAACTACTAATTGCCAAATTAATAATTAAACATCCATCAAAGATAAAATTTCTTCATCCTTTAACAACAAAATAATCTCTGAGAAAAAACAACTAAATAGTCTTCCTCTTGTTATAACATTATAGTCCCTAATAATAAACAAAAAACATAAACCAATAGTCTTACATCAAGATTTACAACATTCAAAATTAATTTACTAACATGTGATTTTGTATAGTAGTTTTATTTATTTGTTAACGAGTATGGATATCCATGTGTACATCACCATGATATTCACCTCCGTATTCACTAACCAACATGTAGTTGAAATATCCATCTATTTCACTTGCGAGTATCTGTTAAACTATCCATCCCACACCTGTCATGAATATTATCCACAGATATCTGTGGGTACTTAATTTTTTCCTATCCCTAGACAAAATAGCCACACCCTCACATTATAGTTTTAAAAAATAAACCGAAATAAGTTTTAACTTTTAAAATATAATAATGTGTTGTTTCCTGTCAAAAAAATAATAATGTGTTATTGATTTAAATTATTTTTTAGTGTAATTTTAAAGGAGTAATTGGAAAGAACCTAGAACACTAAAAAGAGTTCAAACCCTACTCCCAAAGTTCGCGTAGTACTACTTAAACTATGCTCTCGGGACTTCTAAAAGGAAGTTTGACGTGGGCAAGAAACATCGATCGGGGAATAAAAGCTTAGCCCATGTTTTTCATTATAACCCTTTCATTTTATATCAGCTTCGCACGTTCCAAAGAACACCATAGTAATCAAGCGTTTTACAGTCTCACAGAATGCAAGATAATATATAATGGTGATGTTTGAAGAACATAAAACAGAGACCCACATTCTATTCTTTTAGCTTTTCCCTCCATTGATTGCAGCCTGCACAAAGTCTTCACACCGAGTAAACCCGCCAGACAACACTTCAGGCAGAACCCCAACTATGTCGAAGGCCTCCTGCAAATCACAAGCAGAATTAATCTCATCAAGCCATGACTGCATCTCCTTGGGGAATCCGAGAAGCTCTTTTACATTCAAGAGTCGTTCTTTCATCAACAATTCCCAGCCTTCGTGCTTCCCACTTTCATCTTCCCCATCTGTTGCAGATGAAACACCGCTAGTACCTGCAGATGTTGCACTGACTGATTTCTTGACCTTGAAGAATTGCTGTAATTGCTCAATCAAGCCTGTGTAGACGAGCATTGGACGAATGATAGACAAAAGCTCATCACTCTGCCCTGTTTCTGTTGCTGCACTTTGGTCCATACAACGAGTCGCCGACCGACCATGTGTGTGCTGCATGTATGCATGGTAAATTCCACGCTGCAGAAAAACACGACGGTGCTGCAGCCAAGACTCATAAGACTCTGAGAGAAGTGAGTTCACCATCATGAATTGGACAGCTTCTTCTGTCCCCAATGTAGGTTGGGTGCCTGACGGAGAAGAGGGTCTGAAATCTGATGCGGAAGAGGTTATATATGCTGACACCATCCTGGCCATGTTTCGACGCTGGTTGGAGGTTCCTTGATCAATGAGATGGCGTGCCATTTGGATCATAAATGGGAGAAACCGAGAATTACTTTCCCGTCCCCCACCTCGGCAATCTGCACTGAAGGATGCTCCTGTTGCAAACCGAGCTAACATCTACAAACATGTAAAAAAAATGCATGAGCACCAGAGTGAGACAATCACTTAATTCAAGCAGTATAAAAATAATTGCAGTGATATCCTTTAAAGAAACTGGAAAAAAAAAAAAGACATATCGAAGCTGAATAACGTACCAGAACAATGTCATAAGTTAGCAGGCGAAGCCTGCTTCCATCAGCTCGTCCAAGAGCATTAAGGTTGTCCCAGTGTTGGTCAACATAGCGAATGTACTGTGCCAGTGGAACAAATGGACCTCTGACAGGGAATAAAGAATTACAAAGAGATTCATTATTTCTAAGTGTTGCCCCATCCCACTCCTTCTTGGGATTCTTCAAGGCAGCATCAGCTCTTTTGGCCTCTTGATGGCACTGGAAATGAATAATATTGAAGTAACTTACAGTAGTGTAAACACACTCTCCACGAGCACTTCCTGAAGTGCCTACACCTAGATTCACACGCTTACTGTAAGAGTAAGCACCCAGTAAATCAGTTGGTCTTAAACTGTATCCTTCCCTGCACACCATGCATGCCAACCCATCCTCCTCTTCCTGGACATCTTCAAAACCTTCAAGTATGGGCTGGGAAACAACAATGCGTTCACCTCCATCTGAAGTTAGTTCTTGCCTCATTCCTAGCCCCTGTATCAGACAAAACGGAAGGGAAAAAGGGAACAGGAAATCAGTTTGTAATAGTTTAAATTAAATTAAATATGAAACAAGATGTCATATATATTGTGTTAAAGCATAATGAAAACATTTAAGTAGTAAACAAGAATTATATAGTATACAGAAAACAACAGAAAGCTTTGGGTAACTACTGGAAATCCGGCTTAATTGCACCATCCATGCTATCTGTTATTGGGTCACTTCATCCCCTTCACTACAGTGGTACAGCATATAAGTGTGCTGGGTTAAGGGAGTGGATTTAGTACCACATTACTCTGAGGCCTTCGTAGTCCTCACCTTATGAGCCAATTTTCTAGGATTTAGTTAGGCCCTTAGCTCAAATTCTAAGAGTAACTTATTCTGCATTTTCATCGTAAAAGGCAACATAGAAAGCAGTGTCCAATTTCGTATAAAATAATCAAACATCATGCTCAAGAGTTGAAACAAAAATAGACCACTAGAAAGGAACAGGCAATACACAGTCCTCAAAAGAACAGATAAATTTCCGTTTTAACAATTGAAAGAATAGTCTACAGACTCAAACTAAGTAAATTAAGGAATTTCTATATAAAATACCTGAAGCAACTCCTCTCTCCTACGCAAAGCACGGCGCCTCATTTCATCCCTAGTTGCATGCCGCAACTTACATACCTTCTCCACCAGGAATCCATCTCCTTTTCCTTCCTTGTTTGATAGAGTGTCCAACAAGTTTTCAGCCCTCGCCCCAATTTCGTTTTCCCCCGAAACTCCTTCCAAGGCATGCAACAAGGGTAAGATACCTTCCTCATCAATACACTTTTGGGTGCGCTGATGCCCCATTGACAAACCTCTCAGCATAGACAATATAAGAGGGATGGAAGGCAGTGTTAAACCCAGTGCCCATTCAGCACTGGTCTTGAAGCCAGCCTGCCCAGCATTAGCAAAATTATCTTTTAAATGTCCCATTGCAGTTTTAGTTATACCCTTTTCAAGGATAATGTCCTTTAATCTCTCTCCACAGGAACTTGTCTTAAGTGACTCTGAAACCCTAACAAAATTTTCCAGTGTAAACCTCTGCTTTGCAGCTTGCTGAGCAATACTATCATCTTTTGGATTGTCCAGATGCTGTTTCTGCAACCGATCAAACACCCCCCAATCTTGCAGGTACGGGCTAAAATGCTGGATAAGAGCTTCCATTGCAGCAGGTTCACCATAAGTCAAGTAAGGCAATATCCGAGCAACCATTTCTGTGTTTCTCTGCTGTTTATTCGATTTCTTAAGCCCCAGTGGATGAGATAATCTCTCCAAAAACATAAGAACTATCTTCTTGGCTTGCTCACCTGTCCCTGCTTCTTCACTAGTGACAGTAAGCGCACTTTGTGCAATGCTTATATTGTCACTTTCATTTGCTTCTAAAGTCAAACTTTCAACAATCAGAAGTATGCCTTCGGCTGGCTCCATGGCATCAATGGAGAAAGCCCGTCTGGCAGTCTCAAGAAGCAAACCTAAAGCTCCTAGCTTCAGCAAGGCTCGTCTATTTTCTCTAATTTTGCAACAGTACATAAGAAGATTAAGAACTGCAACCAATTGCTCTTGATTGGACTTGAAATCATCTCGCAGGTGCTATAAATCAGGAAAAAGTAAGAAATATATTACCAATTCTAGATTGTAAGTAGGTAATAAGACATTTTACAAAAACTTCGAAGTCATGACAACACATGAAAAAAACAAACATAATAGGCAAGCTGCAGTAATTTTCTTTTGAAATACATGCCTTAAACAAAAGAGATTAAAGACAAACAAAACACAATGCCATGTCTAAAGACCAACAAAACACAATGCCATATCATCAAGGCAATTACTCGAGGAATACTAGCAATACATTATTTTTTTGACACACTATTATTGGTTCACTCTTTAAAAACTTGGCACTTTGCTTAAGCCATCTATTTATGAGGCAACTAATTCCTTCTGGCAGCTAAATCATAGTGTATTGTTTTATCACATCAGAAATGGATCTTATGTGGTTGGTATTTTTGTTTTGACAAAATCGGTTGGCTCCACATAACTGAAGAAATGCTATTTTGGATGAAAAATTCTTCAAAAAATCAAATCATATCCGTATGTTAATATTGTTTTTCTTGTAATTAATACTTCCAATCCTAGAGTGCTGCAAAATTGTAGGCTACAATGGCTAGACTTAGGAATATGCATGCAAGCAATTAACTTAGCACGCTCATAGGTCTCCATACAAACAAGTGACACATTTCGAAGGGGTTGTTATTACTTGAAGGTATGATTGGTATAATGCTCACACACTACGTACATAATATTTCTCTCCCTCTCTCTCCCTCTCTCTCTCTCTCTCTCTCTCAACACACACACACAAATATATAACCAAAAGATGTCTTGTGTGCTAATGGTTTTGAATTTACAAATGCAAGTATGTAATCATAATATATTCAAGTCCACGGGTATCAAAAGAAAACAATCATGTCTACCTGAATCATTCCCAGAAGTATCTCCAGTCCACCGCATTCACGAACAGCACCTGCTATGGCAAACTCAACCTCTGGATCCTGAGACTCCTCTCTATCTTCCTCTAATTCTTTAATCATAGGCTCAGTTGCTTCACCATCCAATCCCTGAAAATTGTATAACAAATAGTAGAATTAAGTTCAAAACCAAATGTTTGAACAACTGAGCTGACTAACATCCTCACTGATAGAAACACACCTGAAGCCGATAAGTCACTGTCATAGGTGGGCAATATCTAGATGAGGTGACAGCATTTGAAGAAGCCAAGTTGGAACTAGTCACGTTTGAAGATTGATTTGATTTCTTCCACACTTGCTCATAAACTAGTGCAATGCTCAAATCAAGAGAGATGATATTTCCAGCAACTAACAATTCCATTCCATAGTCATCCTCAACAAGACCTAATAAGTCTAATTGATGGCAGATCTTATTCTTCACATCACGCATCAATGGGCCAATCTCAGTACTTGAATATGGATTCTTAGTCATTGATCCCCTGATGAACTCCTCCTGGGTATGAGCCTTGTTTAGGACCAACAAATATACAGGCTCTGGTTTTGATGGGCAGACCAGATTGCAGAGTTGCTCTAAGATAAACTGCAAATGCAGGGGAAGATGACATTAAAGGTTACAAGGGCCAAAAATAGAAAGTTTACTATAAATTTATCGTCTATCTGTTAGTTCATAATCCGATGTAACCATATTGATGCTTTGTTGGATAGTAGATTCCAACAACTGATTTTAGATAATAGAAGAAGTTCTAACCGTTAAAAAATTAAAACTAAAATTACTCCATACCAAACAAGTACGCCCTTTCCTCTCCTGTCCATGTATTTGCAAACCATTGATACAGGCCCTAATGAATTGTCTCTTATTCTCACTGCTTTCTAGTAGTAGACTATCCAACAGATCTTTAAGGAGGCGATTGCAATCACTTATCAACTTTGTCTTTTGAACAATCAAGCCACGAATTACTATAAGGGCTTCAAGAATTTCAGAAAGCAAGTTGTCTCGCATGAATCTGAAAAAAAAACTTAGTTAAATGAAACGAAGTAAACCAAAAAATTAACCTTAAATAAAATTATTTAAGCAGAAAGTGTACCTGGATCTAATATTTGGAACCTCGAGAAATTTACCAAGAAGCTCAATGATTTTGTGAAGGATAAATCCTTGAGTTATATCAATGTGTAGGCTCCTTTCCAGAGACTCAACATTATTCACTTCTTGGGTAATTAGCGTACAAATTGTCCGGAGACAACCCCTAACAGTCAAAAATAAAAGAGCATCCTCTGAATCTATCATCTTGAATAGCAATTCAAAATACTCCGCAGCACTTTCACCAACAGAAAGTGTTGCAGGTAGCAAAGAAACCACTAGGTTCAGCAACCGAAATCGTCTGGATGAACTTTGAGCACAAAGCAAACTTATCAGTGAGCACATCTCTGATCTGATAGATTGCGAACAAGCACTCAAAACAAGTTCTTTGACCCATGATCCCAACTCAAACACTGATAAGTCACTTTTATCTGCTTTACCAGCACGGCGCTTCCATCTCAGAGCATATTTGAGTGCCAGGTAATCATGCCGTTGGGGACGTGACCTGTGACCTGTACCTTTGACCACCTGAGACACTTTGTATTGCCTTCTAACAAAATCAAGATAGGAAGCTCCCCTCTCCCATTCTGAATAGCTCAATAACTGAATATCCTGAGTCTTGGGTGTGGCTTCCCAGTTTCTTTCTGATGAGTCTGGAAATGTCTTTGTTCCACTGACAGTGACAGCACCAGCCAAGGACCCGGGTACATTTTGAGTAATTTCGTCCTTAGTCTTTCCGGAAGACTTCCCAAGGCCATGCTCTTTGTCTGGAGTCTCAGGTTTTGGAGGTGTGCATGCCTGAGATATAATTCTAAGACAAGGAAGAATGACATGCTCAGATATGGCGGGGTGTTTGGCACCCAACTTAATGGAAGAAAATAATAACTGAAATACGAGACGCAATCTTGATTCCCAGTATTCATCTGCCAGAGAACAGACCTCAGAAAGTAATAACAATTCCTCACGTGTGGTCACCGCAATGTCCATGGAACGATGATGCTCAAGGCAGTAAAAAACTTTCTTTTGTATCAAACTGTTTAACTCAGTAATTGCATTTACATCACCTTCAGATAAAGAACAAAGTACTATCCTTGCTTGGACACGGGCAGCTTTAGGACCTTGATGAATGTTATTCTCAAATAACTCAGACAAAATGCCAGCTGAAACAAGTTGTTTTTTAGAATTTGAATGCCTTGCTAGCACCTGTAATAGTTCTAGACATTGTGTTACAAATGTAGTTGCACAGCCGTAGCAGTTATTTGGTGATCTGGAAACCACAAATCTGGAAGCAACACTATTATCAGAATGCTTCTGGTGCAGATAATTCATCAGCACCTTGCGTAGCCCTTGCAGTGTCTGGACACTTTTGGTGACAGAATCAAAAGCTGCTTTGCACTTCTCACCATAAAGAACTCCAAGAAGAGCAATTTTCCGGTTGATTTTACATGAAGGGCCAGGTAAAGAAATCATCATTTGCTGCACAGAGTCCTTCTGTTGTGAATCTATTTCACTGTCCCCAATGCTTGATACAATTTTAAGCAAGGGCTTTTTGAAGCCCAAAAGTTGCTGGTATCGCCGATGAGCATTCTCAGACTCAGACTCTATAGCTGCTAATCCCTTCCTCATATCTTCATCATTCTCCATATTATCAAATGTAAAACTTGGCTTCGCCATGAAATTAAACTCAAACCGCCCATATTTGCTGTATCCACACTCATTGCACAGAAAAGAGTCCAAATTCTCATAATTGATGTTGCGACATTGTCTGCATTGATATGCATTTTCATGACAGTTGCTACATATACCATGCTTATCTGTGACTGGACGACTACAACGTGGACATTGCAATGGTTCAAGAGACAATGCCTGAAGATTTTCATAGAATGAATCCAGTTCAATCATAAAGTTACAAGCTGTAATTGGAATAGGAAATTCAACTTTAAGTTCAGTCTGATCAAATGCAAGATGACAGCTTTTTGCACGCTTCCATAGAGACCAGTTATTTTTCAACTCTGATAAATCAGTAACTGGCCTGTTGTTATAGTATAGGTTCAAAACCTTTACTGATTTTGACTTTCTGGTATCATGAACATTCATTGTCACAGTCTGGATAGTGTAACTCCCAGTACATTTCACTATGATACGATTATCAGTGAACTTTGTTTCAGATTTCAGAGATTCTAGCTTCATCCTGCTGTAAGGTACTTCTGGAGAGCTGCAGGCAACACAAGGCTCACTCTCAAGATAGTACCCATCAAATTCCACTAAGCCACTCAAAGTATTATATATGCGAGAATTTGGATGGTTAGCTAATAGCTCATTCTGTGAATGGAGTGTCTCAGAAATGCACCGAATTACATCAGGAGTCAAGCATTGGTCCACAAGTTCAGAAATCTTGTGTCTAGAAGTAGTATCAGGGGATCTTCCCAGCAACCAAGTAACAAGTTCTGTGTACTCCACAATATTCTGGCCATACAGTGGGAGGAACTTGACTTTCTGCAATAGAGCCATTAGCATAGTTTCCTTAAAAGTTGGTTTGGCATGATGCCAAACACCATATAGAACTAATTTAGCCTCTGCACGCACAGTAACTGAATTCCACTCCAAAAGGAAGCCATCTATGAACTGCTTTAAGGTATTGCCACTCTTGTCAGTGAAGACATCTACTGCTGCCTCCATATCCAAATAGGACTTTTCTGAACCAGATTCAGCTCCATCGTCACCTTTCTTTTTCTTCTTTGATTCTTGAGATACAATGCCTGATTTGTTTGAACTTATGTCTCCTGAGTCTGTTTTTTGTGAAGTCTGACCAGCTTCTTTTCCTGTATAGAAGGCAAAATTTAGAAGTTTAAGAGTCTGAACAACAGACTCTTCACCAAAGTAAAATATTCCATTCATCAGGAAAGACAAAATATCCCCATGCCGTAAACAGTATTTCTGCCAGTTCCGAGGACGTGCAGCTGCTACTTCTGCCATAGTGGAAAGGCACTTCACAATCTTCACACTTCTTTCATATGGAATGGGATTATTTTGAAAACCACCAGACTTGGTTATGTGTTTATAAAGTCTCTTGACTTCACTAGAGTACTGCCAAGAGTCTCGAACACTATAATAGTGAGACTTACTCCCACATAGATGCAGGAAAAGCCTCCTGGAATACCTTCTTACAAAGTTGGTATGTGGATTGTTGATGTAATTGCAGAGAACATCTTGATATCCATCTAACTTCAAATCTTTACCATATGACAACTTGTAGACCTTTTCCTTTTCCCCAGTCTTGTCATGTTTTTCTGGCCGAACAAGTGTGTACACCAGTCGGAAAGCATTTTCTAGTAGAAGCCTGTGGTAATCCATAAAGATGTCCGTCCTATGTACTTTGGCATACGAATCAGAAAAGAACGGTGAAAAATTACCAGCTGGTAAATCTCTGCGTACTGTGAGTAGAGCCCCACATCCAGGCCCACTGCTACTATGCACACCTTCATTGTTAATAGGAGATTTGAAAACATGCACTAGCTGCTGCAATATATCCATCAAATAATTCACAAAAGATTGCTGCCTAAGAGAATCACAAGCTCGGAGTAGCTGCGATGCAAAGTCACTCTTCCCTTGGTCATCTACTGAAGTCTTGGCAGTGGTTGTAGCAGATGCAGGAAACTGGATAACATTTTTATCATGCAAATCAGCAGTTCCACTCTGTCTTGGCATGGAACCATCACTACCAGGCTGGTGCCAATTTCTAAGCATCAATGTGAAAAACATGAAGACCAGGATTGCGACTTCCCCAAATGATGATCGGGTTCTGGCTACAAATGGTCTGTTGAGATTGATCTCGTCCAAAAACCACTTGATTAGTTTCTCTAAATCTAAGCTATCCGGCTTTGAGCTGTCTATGAAAGGTCCACCCACAGCAGATGACAGCCTGTAGAAAAGCTGCATAATAGGGATTGCCCGGACTCCAGAGGTTGTATCCATCCATCCTTTCAATTGTTCAAGAAGCTCAGAAAGAAGTAAGGAATTTATTGCCCGTTTTGAAGCAGAGATTGAAACAGGATCAGTCAATGAAGTAGAAAATTCTCCAGAATCATTGGGTTCCAAGACATGAATTGATGGAGAAGAATTCTGCATGTTGCTATCAGCCAGTACTGGCAATGAGTCACTAACATCATCAGGTGTGAAGTGAAATTCATTGCCATCTCCCACGGAATCCACTTCAATTGGAATTGCCGTCATAGGATGATCTCTAGAATGTGGCGGAGGAAGTCGGTCAGCATCTAGTACTTCAAAACAAGCCTCACACAAATCAAAATCAGGACAAACAGTGCAATGCCATCTTCGCCTAAGTATAGGTACAGTAGAACAACCATCACAACAATACTGAACAGATGAAGTGATAGTGTCTTCTTCAATCATGACTTGGTTATTTCTAGCACTTGTGTCAGCTGAGCCAGCAGCTGACACTATACTCTCAACACTGTCATCTGGAGCTAACAATGTCTGCTTTGGAAAAGGGACCTGAAGCAATCTTGAAGATATGGCCAAACTGGAAGAAAAAAAAAGAAATGTATAAAACCTGAATATCAGATTCAGAATTAAAAGGAAAATGAAACGAGTAAAAGTACCTGCTAGCAGTCTGAACAGCTTCATCAGACGAAAAGAGAAGCTTCTTAAGTAATGTAACAGCAGGTGCTACACAGTGCACTCCTGTGTCTTTTCCATGCAGGGCCAAGCATTCGGCATAACAATAAATAAGTTCGACTGCAGACATAACAATGTTATTCACGGTTTGTGTGTCGGGCTGTTCAAAGTCCAAAATTCCCCATAAAACTTGCATAAGTGCATCCACCACTTCTGATCCTACACCAGCAAAAGCAGTTCATATCATGTTAGAATGAAGCAAAAACAGTAAATATATCTGCATTACATTTGACACAATGACTATATTCTCCTGATTCATGATAATAGTAACTCAATCATTTAAGATACTATAATTTATGAGGTAACATACAGAAAGAATGCAGCAAGAGCCAACCATGCAAAAAAGAAAAAACCTGGGTAACCAATAGGGAATATTGGTGTGGATTGGAGCCCTACTGCAATGCATAACACTGGTGCATTGCGCTTTCATGTAGTGGCGACTGAAGTTGTCTCATACTACACGATCCGTGCGAAAAAATGCTTTTCAGCAATTTTTCAACCAAGACCTGGTGTTTTCTGGCTAGCTCCTTCATGTGCAGAGAAGAAACGGAGAAGAAGCAAGAAAGAAGGAAAAAAAACAAGAAACAAATAGGTTGCTGCGATAGGCAATAAGAGGTTATATACAGAAGACACTATTTTTAGGGTTTGGCGAAATGGATTATTTTAGGGATTTGGCATCATAGGCATTTAAAACTCCCAACAATGGGTCTACGTCGCATGAATGAAGAGTTGTTTCTCTCTTGTTCCCCTGCGACTCCTTTTTCCTTCTTTGTTAAATATGAGAACAAATATAATTTTCAGATATAGTATTAGTTATTTATAGTCATAATTATTTAATAAATAGTATTGATTATTAATCATAGCCTTAATTATTTATAGTTATATATACACATATATCTGGTATTAATTGCTTGATTAACAACAAATAATAGAATAGCTGCTATCCCCACTACACGCTATATGACTATACCAATTTCAGGGCCTGACACTATCCAGGATTGACAACATTAAGTAACCCACTCTCAGCCAATTCGATGGGTGTAGATATCAGAAATTTCAAGAATTAGTTTGAAAGTTGAGGTAAAATTTACACTTGATTTCAATAGAGTTTGATTATAAATTCTACTCAAATTAGTATCTTCTTTTTTTTCTTGTTCCTGTTGAGCTAATTCAGATAAAGTACTTCAATGGCAGTGTTCCCTACAATCTCATTGTAGGCAATCTGTCATTGCATGCAGTGAATACTGATGTTAAATTGACCAAACACATGCGTACTTGTACTTGTACCCCCATTTATGTATTTAAAGACAGGTAAAAAAGTTAAATTTGAACACAACAATACCATTTGTCTCCAAAAATGTTGCTAAATTTGAACGGCGTTGCAATGCAATCCTACAAACTGCGCGCATTTGAGCAGTGAACTCTTCAATGATCCAATTTCCTGCAGTACCACCTATCCCAAGCCTTGACAATAGCAGTGAAGATGATTTGACCACTCCAAGAAGCCGCATCGTATCCTTAACCTAATGTGAGAAGATTCCAGATAGTAATAATTAGCATCACATTGACATAAATAAGTGTATACAACAAAATAGGAAAAAAAATACTGTCAAAAGATTACTTGATGGTATATCTCTTTCTTAGGAAAAACCACTTGTAAGACACGACTCGCAGAAGCCTGCAATATGGGCTCCCTGTCACTCTCAAATATTGTTTCTAGTAATTGCTTGCATTTAAGTTTTCCCAGCTCTGTTCTTGCTTCCTCGAGCCTTGAGCAATCTTGTTGCTTACATGATGCATAAAGTTTGGTAATTAGCTTGAGCCCATCTGCTATTACCTGTTCCTGAATAGGAGCAGATTGTATTGATCGGCGTTTCTTTCCAGATCCACTGAGTGATGAATTTGAACCAAGTACTCTTGCTTCCATATCTAAAATTGCATCCATTTTCTCTTTCCAGCCAAACTCATCTTTAGCTCGGCCATAAACTTCAAGCGAGTCTATTCTGGGAAGTGTTGAGCCATTAAAGGTTGGCCCAACTGATACAATAAATTCTTCATCCGAGAGAAGAGATTCTGCAACAGTAAATGGAATATCGTACCAGGACCTCATTCCTTCATCTAATTTAATAACCCTCTGGAAAATAGAAATACTAGAAGGTATGTGGCTTGCTGATGTATTACCCACATGAACTCGAAAACCAACCATGACAATGTCAGGATTTGAATTGAAGACAGAAATCTGTTAATATGCATAAAGAAAGAAATTAGAGAAACAAAATATTTTAACTAATCACTTGAAAGACACCTGTAAAGCGTAAACATCAAAAGAAACCAACATTGTTGACGTCACCGTCACAGAAATTAATAGTCTGAACAGCATCATGTATAAAACAGAATTCAGCTCATTTGATCATTCTACATCCTACTAGGCACTAGCCCTTATATTTTTGTATTATGATAAAAACCCACCCAATTAGGTAAGGTAAATTCCTTTTAGTGTCATCATAGCATTGACTAAAGGTAAATTTATACATAGATATAAATACTTATCGCAATAAGATAAATATATGAATTTTGCTATAGTATAATTACGATCCTACAATGCCAATCCTAGTTATGATCCTACAATTTTGTAGGAGCGATTCATGTTACGATCTTTCACCCTCCTCTCAATCCTAGTCTGAGTTATGTGTTTGACAACAATGTATGTATTTATTTTTCTAGTATCTCCTATTAGCCCCTGATTTATGAGACAGCAGTTACTGTACTTTCACTTATTTAAGCTGTCCAAGACTGCATAGTGATTAGAAAAGGAAGAATTTTACCATTATTATATTTTTCTTCAAGTTACAAAGACCAACACCACATAATTAGAAAAAAAAATTCATTTTGTTTTCTCTTTCAGAAAAAATAACATCACTCATAATAATATCATACAGGGAGTGTTTGGCCATTTGCCAATTTCTGACCAAGTTTAAGATGCTGGTGTTTAAAGCAGCTGCACAAACCAGTTCAAAATAGCGTTTAAGTTTGGTTGAAAATTGCTAAAAAAAATTTATACAACAAAAGCCCATTCCCAATAGCTGGGGTTCACAAACACGTGGAAGATTGTTATTATCAATATTCAAAAAAAAAAACTTCGCATGCTAATTGATCATTAGAGGATGAGTGGTTCCCACAACTAAATCTTAAAAAAAAAACCAGACGTAGCTCTAGTTGAAAGTGAGGGAAAACAAAACATAAGAGAAGGAAAATGAGTCTGGAAAATGTTGGACTAGAAAAGAAAAAAACTCGAGTTGGGCTTTCTAAGAACTAGCTTTATCTCATATTTAGTTCACTACATTAAAATTTAGGTTATAACCAACCTATATCTAAAAACATGCCCATATACCCAAATATTTAGAGTTGGAAATTTAGGGTATGGCTTTCTGGAGAGTTATTATCTCCATTCATGGAATTTAAAAGAACATTTCACAAAGTATGGCCGTATATTCGCTTTGAAATAACAGTGACTCCAAACGGATAAAGGATACCTTAAAACCTGCAGGACTGGGACTTTCTAGAAAACCATCCTCATTCACCAAACTCTGCTTAGCTCCTTCGAAATCTCCATTTCTGATGGCATCACCACCCAGTTTCACATCTGGTGTAATGCATACAGTCTTCTCAAAGAAGTCAAGAGGAAATTCAGGACTTGTACCAGCATAAGCTTTACTGAGGATACCAGAACCCAATTTCTTAACTTTCTCAGATGCTGCAATGGCACCAGCATCCACACCCACAGGAGCATGTGAATATATTTGAAGGCTACCATCATCATGTAAGACAAGACAGTGGATTTTATCCTTTGACAGCGGTTTGTATGCAGTCATACCAACAATCGGCGAGGTTGAACCCACCGAATGCCTCATACTTTGTGCAAGTATCCCATATTCCTCCATTGACACTGCAAGTGCAGAATTTGTTTTCATTGCTGATAAGCAAACAAATAATCCACTGCCAGCCAACAATTCTTTCCAATGATGTACTCCAGCAGGCCGCAGCTTACTTTCTTGTTCCTCATACACGGAAGACATCTCAATTAGAGAGACTGCATCAGAGCTTGGCCGGCCTATTAATGTGGTACCATCTTGAAAAGATATAAAGAGTAGCTTGCAAGTTGAAGAGAAGTGCAATGATGATCCCTTTGCATGAATTTCTTTTTCCTGAAGCTGTACAAGCTCTTTTAATGGCACAGCCCCAACATTCCCTTTGACTGACAACTCAAACCTGAACAAGTTTCCATTTTCTGAAAGAACGACAAGAAACATTCTCCCCCGGGAAGCTGTATAAAGAATGGCATCCACAATCATGTCATCTGACAAAGTGAAGTAGTGCATTGGACTGATGTTGTCCAGGGACAGGTCATATATCTTGACAAATCTGTTAGTCACAACCATTAATTGAACTTGTGATCCTGGAACCCAGTCCACCCGTCTAATATACGCACCTTGCAAAGCTAGTTCAATGGCAAGGCGGTCAATCACTTCCCCACGAGGATTCAATGTCAGGACCTGGCAATCCTCATAACCTGCTACAGCAAGATAATTTTCAACCATGGGATTGAATGCAAGTTGTACAATTTCAAAGCGGACAACATTTTTGGACAGAGGTTTCACATTGGTCTTATCAGCTGTCACAGGTGCAATGGTGGCCTGACCAATTAAGTGTCCAACATCATATATAGCAACTTTATCACCTTCACCAACAGCAAGCCGACCTCGTACACTAACACTGAGCAATGACTTCACAAGAGAACCACTTGCTAAATGTGATTTAAGATCCTTGGCATTAGAATAGTCAACCTTTATCTTCAGATCAAATGATCCACTTTTATAAGCTTTCTTCAACTGTAAGAGATCAATACCATGAGAAATCACCTTGTCTTCACCCAAAATTATTTTCTTATCCTTAGAATGGTGGGAGTCCCGTTTACCAATTACAGATGGTATCAAAGAGGAGCAGAGATTGAGCACCTGACTCTCAACATCAAGCTCTTCCAGTAACAATGGAATTCCTTCTTCAAGCTCTTTTGTAATGCATAATCTGAGTGAGTTATCTACATCTGAATTAATGTCCTCTTCAAAATCTGAATCACTATCTGGCAGCTGATCTCCATCTTCAGGAAAGGGTAAGAATGTCTGGAAGGTGTTAGAGCCACGGACAGCGGCGCTGCTATCTCCAGTGAATTTCCGTGGTTTCAGACATAGACAGTTACTGCCCCTTACACCACCAGCTCCACAATCACAAAAAAAGCGGCTCGAGCGTGAATAGACTACACGATGACCCCGGTGACAAACCTTTGCACAGACTGAGCAGCAGCCTTTTGATACAGTAAGGTCGCATGTGTAACAGAAGTACCAATGCTGCTCCATGAAATTGCTGCCACTGGAAGTAAATGTGCAAACTTTAGAGGCAAGGGCCCTTTCACTGTTGGCATCCTCTTCATCATCCTTATCTATGCTAAGAACCTCTCCATCAGAAGTTGCATCATCTTCATCCTCATCTACTGAAGTAGCATCACAATCTAGAGAAGCTGATCCCCCTCCTTGATTGGCAGAAACAACGAATGTCTCTGAATTTTTTCTAGATCCAACAGGTCGAGCAGACGTGTGTCCTACCCCGAGACTATTGTCAGAAGCACACTTCTTAGTTGTCCTTTGCAAAGAAATTTTACTAGGTCCACATTCACTCAAGACAGTTTCAAAAAAGCCAAATAGAAACTTCAGTCCTGGAAGAAGATTTTCATTTCCCGACAGTTTCCCCATCAACTTTGCAGTCCTCGTCAAAAACTGTTTCATCAAGGACTCTCCTCTTGATATTTGAACAATAAAATTGAAATATGACTTCGCCACATGTATATCAAATAGCAAAAAAGCAGTATCAAGTGATAGCAGTGCAGAATTGAAAATGTGGTGTTGCAACTCTTTTGACTGTTGTTCAGAGGGCAGTGATACAAGGCATAGAATAAAATTAATTGTTGAATCCCGAAGAGAAATGGCACTCCCCTTTGCACGGCTCACCCCACTATCAGATTTTATTAAGTTTCCTAACAGCCTTTTCTCCAACCACTTAGATACATTCTGTATATCTCTGTCAAGGAATTTCCTTTGTATCCTCATTCTGAGATGAGGAAATTGCTCTCCAGACAGAAGCTCCACAAAGAAACCAAGAACCTTCACATTCACTGATTCAGAGAAACATGTATCTAGCGAATCAATCAGAAGCAAACAGTCACCGAGATGCAACTCTAAAAGCTTATTCACCGGTCCTGGCAAATTTTCAACACCAAGACAAAAATGAAATATATCAGACTTGGAAGGGTCTTTTCTAAGACTGCTTAATAACTCAATAATTTTGCAAATTATCCATTCGTGGACAATGCAATCACTTGCTCCTGTAGCATTGATGTGCTTCAAAAACCCTTCCATTTGCTTCATTAGACTTAAGTCTGCATAATTTGACAATTCAAGTTCTGCACTTAAGCTGCGATAGATAGAATCACATTTGCCATGAACACTTTCAAGGATCCTATCATGCTTGATGATCATAACAGTATCAATAATTTGTAAAAGGACTTCAGTCTCCAAGTCAATATTTCTTCCTGATTCTTTTATTTTGTGTAAGCCATCCAGAACCAAGATGATTTCTCTTATGCTAAGAACACAAGAGAGTAGAGAAGCACTAGAAATAGAATGATTGAAAGGAAAACCTTGCAATATGCACTCCCAGGAAGCTCTGGGAAGAATTCTTGAAGCATTTTTATCAACAGCAACATCCAGCCTTGATATAAGGCTAAAAACAGACTGCAACTCACCTGCACTGGAGCCACTCTTCTCAAGGAGCTCTTCCTGCAGGCTTTTGTCAATTCCAGTATATTTCAGCAGTAAAAATGGTAAAAACCCAGGAGCCACCTCTTGCTTGTAACTTAGGACATCAAGGAAAGCTTTCTGATAAACCTGCACATGCTTGTTTAGCAAGGATGAGAATAGCCTTGCTAGCAATACAAATTGACCAGAGCCAATCATGGAGGAAATAACACCTCCAGCAACTTCAGCATATTTTTCATTTCCAAAAGCATTCTCAGTCCATGTCAGACTGTGTCCAGAAATTGCATTGTCCATACAATATCTCCATATGCCAACATTAGTGAAAGAAAGCACCAGAGACAGCCACATTCCACTTCTGTGGAAATACCAACCCAATTCCTCAATGCCTTCTGGTATGGGGACCGCATTTAAATGCTGAAGCAATCTCAATACAACATCTGAAATATTAGTGAAACTCCCTATGACCTCTGGACGGCCTAGGAGTAAATCAGTGAAGTGGAAGAAATGCAACATATCAGATAGATCCACAGAATGCACTTGATTCCAAGATAGAATTGCATGGTCTGCTCCAGAGCCTATATGAGGAATATCCCAACAAAGGGCAAAAACATATCTTTCAACCACTAGGTCCTCCACAGCAGTGGCCTTTTTGCCTCTCCAAAATCCCAGAATCAATGAAAAAGTAAAATATATGTCACTCCAATTCAAAGATAATTTCCCAATCGCTAAATCATCCACACAAAGTGAAACAGGAGACTCCGAAACATCAATTAATTGCCCAATCAAGCTACTAACACAAACCTCCTCTTCACCTGCAATGCTTTTTAATGCAGTTATTGACCAAGATTGCATGTGATCATTAACCTTATTTTGCAAGGATGAGCCGGACAGTGGAGCTTCCCTCAACTTGGACCGCACATCTACAAGCAATGATGTTGGACAAGTCTGATGGTGAAAAATCATATGACGAAGAACTAAGATCAACCTTGAAACCACTAGAGCCCAACATGTTAGCAGTGTGCTGTTCAAATTCAATACCGGGTTGGCAGCTTCTTTGAGGTTTGAAAAGACTGTGTTTGTCATCACTGCCTTTTCTTCTTCAGAGGACAAGTGGAAGGCCATAAGAACTACCTCAATGTGAAACAATGAGGGAAGGGTAGCAACAAGATCATTGATACTCGGGCATTTTACACAAACAGATTTTGCCTTCTCAACAACAAAGGCAACATATTCCCTACAAATCTTGTTTCTCACCGGACTGCCAGCAGAGCCAACCCTACTAAATAATGCGTGAGCAAGCAGGGTGAGGGTCCTATCGTTATAACTAAAAGCACCATTTTCAACAGCTAGGATCTTCTCCACAAGGTAGTTTTCAAGTGAATCACTCAGCGCATGGTTTGTGAGAAGGTTGTGCAAAATATCAAAGCATAGGTCATGGATAAGCCCAATCTTCCCGTCTTCAAGTGAAGGGATGCAACTATCAAACATATTATCTTCAGAACAACAGCCATGGCAATTGAGTAAGGAAAGCAAAATATCAATGTCTCTACTACTGAGTTTGTTGCAGGCATCATCATAAAGAGAAGGATGCCATTCAGTAGAGAAAATACACATTTTAAGAAACTTCAAAAGTTCAAGAGCAGCCTGAATTGGCATATTCTGATTGCTGGAGTTAGAAACTAAAGCAGAAGAGGGTGGTAGTTCACATCCATCTGTAGATCCAACAGATCGCCCAGTCTCAGAAAAAAGATCTCCAAAAAGAGCCTCATCGTCATGGCACACTACACTTTCAACATCAGATGGCCCAGCAACTTTTGCCAAACTAGAATGAGACCTTTCCAATTTTGGCCTTAACTTCATTCCTTCAGAATGAAGAAACAAAGCAAGTTGCATCAAATTGCCAACCCATTGGCTTGATGCAGGAAATATCAGTTTTATAAGCTCTTCAAAAGTGTGTCCCTTCAGCAAAGGAAGGGACTCATGATAAACAAGACATGAAGGAGAACTGTTTTGTGAGTCCACAGAAGTGCCAACAAGTTCCACATCAAAGTCTTTCCACTCAAAAGGAATCTGATGCCTCTGTTCTTTCAGATCATTAATGAGTTTCAGTACGTAAACAACAAATCGAGGGAAGAAGGCTAAGGAGGGCTTTGAATTTGGAGCATTTTTGTCATATATCCAAACAGAAGAATCCAAACTCTCCAATATATATGCTATAATACATGCTCGGATATTCTGAGCCACATTACTATTACCAAAAATAGCCACAACATCGTGAAGAAATTCTTCTGTAACCATCAGAACAGTGCTCTCAAAACTTCCCTCAATAGTAGCATAGGTATTCACAAACTCCTGCTTAACTCTAAACAAATTAGACAAAGTATCAGAAAATGAGGCAACTGCCCTCATCAATGAGGCATCATATTCCACGTATGGAACATCCTTCGCAAGACTTCCAAGTATTTTTAACATCCTCAAAATGAATGATAGTCTCTTTCGAAAGTTTTGGCTCACCGCTTGCTCATCAGATACATCTTGTACTTTAGCTAGTTTATTGCACAGCAAGATCAGGCGAGGAGTGCATTTTCCATGGACAACTGCCCAGTGCTGGGATAGAAAGACAAAATTATTGAGATATTGATAATGAGTCGGCCCAACGAGTCTAGATTCTTGCCTATCATGTGGCATGTGTTTAGAAGCTAAAGTCTTCAAAAGCCAATCCATTGATTTTTCTTCCTTTAAGCATCTAAAGCCTTTAATAGATAAGTGAGAAAAAAAGAGCAAATGGTTAGATTGGCAGAAAACCAAGACAAGACAACAGTGGGGTCATCATTGGGTATTAAGATGATACCTTCTAGATGAACTTTTTTGTAGTCTTCCACATAATTACTGCAATGTTCATCAACAGTTGGCCGCAAATCTACCAAGGTACTTGTTGTAGGTTGTGATGTGTCGACTACCATACTCATTCCATCAACCAAAGCTATCTCTAAAAGATGTAACACGTTGTTCTGGAAGATACAAGAAGAATTAATGAGACACAAAAGAAAATGACCACTCAACAAGAAAAGAACATAGAACAAGACACTAAGTTCTGACAAAAATTAAAATCAATTTATGTCTTGCCCACCAAACAGACAGTGTTTTGTTCTATAAATAGCTAGTAGCAGAGAATCCTTTTTCTACTTCCTTAGTCATCAGGAATAAAAAAAAACTATTTGTGCACAGTATCGTGTGTCAAATAATGTATGAAGCAGGATCAATAAAATCAGACCCAAATTCAATGTCGCTATTAAGCTCGTAATCTATACCTATATATAAAGGGAATTCATTTTTTTGGTGTCAGATTTTTCTGACCAAAATACCCTTATAACTACCCACTAACACTATTTCACTATATTATTATTTATATATTATTTATCTATTACTTCTATAACCACCCATCAACCCACCAACACATGAAAGACGGGCCCTCCTAGTAAGTATCTAATGTAAGGTCTGAAATGAACGTATACTGATTAGTCCGAAATCCCTTTTTTTTATTTCGTCTATTTTCTATTATATGTTCGTTGCTCATCATCTTTTGTTGTAATTTTTTCTTTCTCCACCCTGATGGTTGAGCATTCGTTACTTCATCTTAAAAGTCCAACACTGAAATCCTATATGGGATCAAATTGTATCGCCTCCAATCTCCTTTGATGAATTATTATTTTCCTATCCAAAAAAAAAAGATATATGGAATCCAATAGAATGTGAAGAAGTTTTTATAAAATCTTATGCAACTGCCTAACTTAGTAGAGCTGTGCTGTTGATCTGCCCAGTATATTACAATAACGTTTAAATTCTACTAAGCCATGATCTCCAGAAATTCTAATTCTGCACCGCTGTATCTTATGACTTGTTGAGTTTCACAGACCAACAACAAAAGCTCTAGCCTATCTTTCAAAGTATTTTGTTGCTGCTTCGTTGGGTTTGAACATAATCAAAGTTCCAACATACGCACCCTTGTGGAAAAAAAAGTTCCTAGTACGGAATTAAAAAAAAAACAAGATTTATATGAAGTAAAAAAAATTCAAAAAACTCTGCATACTACTTTCCATCGAATTTTCATACAGCGGAGCTTCTGCATTTGCAAGGTATTGTAATCATACCTGTGTTCCTAGATCGTCATCATCAAATCCAGATTTTTCCAAGTAGCCCATAGAAAATTCTATAGACTGCTGCACAATCGCAACAAGTAATCCTTCCGCTTGCTCAACTATTCAAACAAACAACCAAAAAACAATTACTACAAAAAAAAAATACACATAAAATAAAAGATAGAAGATAACATAAAAATTTTCTATCATTATCAAACACTTCAAAAAACGCAAAACCAAAACAAGGATCGCACGAGGCAAATCGAGCGATAGGTAGAAAACGCAACAGAAAAGGCAATTCAGATAAACGTCGTAGATAGAGATGAGTTACCTGACAAAGATCGAGAAGCGGAAGCTATAGCGTTAGCGAGAGAAGAAATCGCGTTAATCTGGGAGTCGGTCCAGGACTGGAGGATCAAGGTTCCATCATCTAACGACTCAAGACCACGCCGGAGAATGGAGTAAAAGGCGTTGAGACCTGACTTGACGGCGTCGTCGGAACGCAGCTTTTGTAGAAAGTCGCCGGAGAGAGCATCGGCGAGGAGGCTGAGGTTCTCAGCCATGGCGGTGGAAATCGAGAAGTGAGAGACGGAGCGGGAATTCTAGTTTCTACTGAGAGAGTATGATTGTGAAAGAAGAGAAAGGGTTTTACAGTAATTTATAGTGTTTGAAGAAACGGAGAAATGGAAGAAAAGCGTGTCTGTGTTGAAATGTAAAAGAGTATGGGGTAGTGTCCCTTTGCTCATGGGTTCTAGACTCTAGTTTGCTTATTCATAAAGGAATTTATATTTTCTTTATAACTAAATTTGTAATTTTGTGTTGCTTTTTCTTTATCTAAAGGAAAACAAACAACAATAGAGAAACCTACACTCAAGGAATGTAGGAGAAAACTATACTCTAATGTTGATGCTTTTTAAAAAAGTGGATTTGTTGGCAAAAGTTTGTTAAGGATTGAGTTGGAAGGGTGCTTTGGAAGGACTCTTAAAAGCGTTGTGGCAGCCATGGAAGGATGTTGTGTTCGTCGTGTTGCTTGGCGAAACACTCAATTTTCTAACGATGCGGGATAGGTTAAAGGCTGCATGGAGGCCTACCCGTTGGGATGAAAATGGTCGTTATCGGGGCGAAGATAAACACGGTAATGGTGTGGATACGGTTTCCATATCTTGGGGTGGATTTGTATGATGAAAGTGTATTAATGGCATTAGGAGTTGTTGTCGATAAACCAGTCAAGGTTGATATACGAACAGTTGATGCTTCTCGCAGAAGTTATGCAAGAGTTTGCATGGAGATTAACTTAGACCAGCCTGTTGTTAGGAAAGTTTGGTTCCGAAATAGATGGTTTTTATGTTCAATATGCAGGATTACATATATTGTATAAAGAGAGTGGTCTCTGCGAACGTATCAGAAGAAATTGCACATTGTGTACGGAAAAAAAAAGCAATTCCAGTGGAACCTAGTGAAACACACGGTGGCGACAATAGTTTAGTGCATGGGGATGAAAACTGTAACGTAAATGCGGCAATTTTGGATACTACAATGATTTCACATTCAAGTGAGTGGGCCCTCTACATCATGACACGTCGGTGGTTAGGAAACAGAATAAAACTGTCAAGCATAACTATAAAAAGGTGGACGCAATTATAGGAACTCGTGCGGGTAAATTAAATGCTAGAAGGAATGTTTTTGCAGATTTGGGAGGATAATGAAGTGGAGGGAAACTTGACGGTAAATGAAACAAATCAAGGTGTATTATTTGTTTGGTCAACTTTCCATGCGGGGGATATAATTTCAAAATGGGGGAAACAATGGATAAAAAAGACACGCCAAAGGAAGGACATCTCAGTAAAAAAATAATATTGGGATATCAGATGCTGGTATCATGTTTAGGAGGCCCATAACGAACTTCCTATTATGATTGGTAATAAGGCTACTAACGCAAGTAAGGAGAAAGTTGTAATTCACGTTAATGTGACAGGATGTATCTCCCTGAACCAAGCTAACAGTGAGGGGGATTTCATCAACCAATCAAGTAGTCCTTCTACAGACCATACAAAACCTAATGAAATGAGGGTGCTAAAACTATTGCTAATCATAAACCGATTGACCCTAACAAGATCCTTAATGTGGAGGATATTGGGGAGGTGACTTACATGTTTGGTCCTAACTCGACTAAACGGAGGAAACTCCAGAAATGCTTCAAAGATGATGAGCAAAGGGTGACCACTAAAAGCATAATTTTAATGATGAATTAAGATAACTTTATTATCTTATCTTTGAACGTGCTTGCCTTTTCCAGTGAGAAGAGTAAACAACATTGGAAGGAAATCTCACCACAGCCCATTGCTAGATGTTATGAAGCAAGTAATACTAATGCTCAATTGCGGTTGTTTCACTTGTTAGCTGCTCGGTGCACTCACGAGGACTATTCCACTGTAGCTAAAGGGGATTGGGAAAAGGTTCCCAACGGTCTTATTTCGTCTCTTCAAAATGTATCCTCATGCTCTACAATTTTTAATAAAGAGGTGTTTGAAAATATTTTTGTTAGGAAGAAGAAATTGGAGGTGAGATTGAGAGGTATCCAACGAATTCTTGAAAAAACAGATTTTCTATTGTTAGGAAAGTATTGTTCCAAAATAGATGGTTTTTATGTTCAATATGCAGGATTACATATCTTGTATAGAGAGAGCGGTCTCTGCGGATGTATTAGAAGAACCTACACATTGTGTATACAGAGAAAGAAGTAATTCGAGTGGAACCCGGTGAAGCATACAGTGGCAACAATAGTTTAGTGCATGGGGATGGAAACCATAACGTAAATGCGGAAGTTTTGGATACTACAATGATTCCGCATTCAAGTGAGTGGGCCCTCTACATCATGAAACACTAGTGGTTGGGAAACAAAATAAAACTATCAAGCATAGCTAAAAGAAGGTGGATGCAATTGTAAGAACTCGTGCGGGTAAATTAAATGCTAAAAGGAATTTTTTTAGATTCCGGAGGATAATGAAGTGGCGGGAAACTTGATGGTAAATGCGACAAATCAAGGTGCATTATTTGTTGGGTCAACTTTCCATGTAGGGGATATAATTTCAAAATGGGGGCAAAACGATGGATAAAAAAGAAACGTGAAAGGAAGGACATCTCAATAATAATAAGTCTGGGATACAGGATGCTTGTATCGTGTTTAGGAGGCCCATAATGAAGTTCCTATTATGATTGGTAATAAGGACACCAATACAAGTAAGGAGAAAATTGTAATTCATGTTAATGCGTCACATGATTTATCTCCAAAAACCAACCCAACAGTGAGGGGGATTTCATCGACCAACTAGGTAGTCATGCGACACCTATTGAAATGAGGGTGCTATAACATTGCTAATCCTAAACCTATTGACCCTAACGAGATCGTTAGTATGGCGGATGTTAGGGTGGTGGCTTACATGTTTGGTTCTAACTCGACTACATGGAGATAATGGAGGAAACTCCAAAAATGCTTCAATGATGATGAGCACTAGGTGATAACTAAAACCACAAATTTTAATGATGAATTAAAATAACTATAGTATCTCATCTTTGAACGTGCTTGCCTTTTCCAGTGAGAAGAGTAAACAACATAGGAAGGAAATTCTGGCTACAACCAATTGCTAGATATGGTGAAACAAGTAATACAAATGCTCAACTGCAATCGTTTCGCTTCTTAGCTGTTTGGTGCACTCACGAGGATATTCCACTGTGGTTAGAGGGGCTTGACAAAAGGTTCCCAATGATCTTTTTTTTTCTCTCTTCAAAATTTATCCTCAGGCTCTCCAATTTTTAATAAAAAGGTGTTTGCAAATATATTATTTTAGGAAGAAGAAGTTGGAGGTGAGATTGAGAGGTATCCAATGAGTACTTGAAAATATAGATTCTATATGGTTGATAACTAGGGAAAATTGGATCAAGTTGGGGAGTAGAAACAAATTCATTTCTAGGAGGAATCTCTTTCGTTTCATATATCTAGGGAAAATAGGATCAAGTTAGGGAGTAGAAACGTATCTTTCTTTCATACACAACCAATTATAGGGTGGAAAATGGATGTTGAAAGTGTTGTTGAGGGGAGAGAGGGAGTTTGAGGAGAATAAGAGAGGAGTTTAGGGTTTTGAAGGTGAGGTAGTGTTGCAGCTACGAAGAAGAACAAAAAGAAAACGAAGACAAAACGATACGGCATCACAGAACTAAAAACCCTAGGGAACATTACTCTCATCAGCATCACACATCAACAACCTCCCTCTCCTTCTTCACCTCCTCACCATGTCCTCAAATCTCTTCTCTCTCTCTTCATTCCTTCTTCCTCCCTCTTCTTCTGTCTAGAACCGACGACCACGAATTGGGGATTGGGTGCCCGAATTTGGAAACGAATTGGGGAAGATTTTTTTGAGAGCCACCAATTGGAGAAGATGATGACATGTATTTTCAATTTTAATAAAAAAATTAATTATTTAATGATGTGTGCTGCCACATAAGCCAAACAGTTAATAAAAAATTAATTTTTAAATAAAATCCAAGCCACGCCAGCACCGTCAACCTATTAAGTTTTTTTTTTAACAAAGTTAAATGGAAAACCAAAAAAGGATAACTGAAAATAAGTTAAGAGACCCCGGATGATATTTTGCCTTTTTTTTCAAACTCCAAACTTGGGTGCAAATGGTTAAAGCACTCCATCTAAAAGGACGGAGTTTACTTACCTCCCGACCGAACTCTAGATTAGTCAAGGTCCATTTCCTCTAGACACCAGAGTGTGGTCAAAGACCGCCAATTTATAAGCTAATAACACATCGTTGGGGAATTAATATTGAGTCTTAATTAAAACATCATTAATCATATATGATGACTAATTATAAAATGATATTTTTACATATTTTCATATAAACAAAATTGGAATAAGAAAGAATATGGAATCAACTTTTATTTAATAAACTTTCTAGTAATGGAGCACAAAATAGCATATGTTCTTGGGCGTTTAGCCCTTTACTATACACACACACACAAAAAAAAATTCTAACAGAAAATAATTAGGCCACATTACTTGTTAACCCGTTATATCTAGATGATGCATCGATAGGATTTAAATAAATAAATAAAGTGTAAGCGGAGGGAAATGAGAGTTTGTTGTAACCAACTTGCCTATGTGGCAAAGTGGAGGGAAAAATGTGAGCATTAGTTGAGTGTTATAAATAGTAGTGGGAGGAAATTAGAAGGTAAGCAAGAATTAAGAATAGACCTAGAGTCTTTTGGGGAGAGTTAGGCCTCTCGAAGTGCCTATTATCGTTTATTTTCTCTGTAATTTTCTGTTTTACACCATGAATACACATTTTCATTGAGTCATGAAGAATTCTGATATAAATCTGACCACATTTGATATAAAGAGGGGGGTGTCAACAGTAATAGTTGAAAAGGACAAGAAATTGATTGGGTTTGGTTGGCTCCAAAAGAAAGTGGACTTCACTTGTAACCCTATGGTCGAGGCCCACAATTTTATTATTACACCACCCATATTTACTAATACTGGAAGGACATTGCAAGTAGTAGATGGATTACACAATCAAAGAGATCAACTCTTCAACATTTCTCCTTTATTTTCAAAAATTCTTGGTTGGCCTATCATTGTGGAAGAAGGAGGACGGTCACCGAATATTGTATCTTCATTTAGTGAGGATGAAGCCATGAGAAGGTATGTTGCTGCGACCATTGATTCGTTAGAAGTTTTTACTCAAACTCATGGAATCTCACATAGCAAAAATAGAGAAGTCACAATACTTTATGATCCGGGAGGCCGCTTTTCAAGTTCATGCATTACTTGATCATCATGCTTCAAGCTTTGGGATCCCGGTGGAAGACCATAGGCGGTTTGTTTTCGGTATCTTCATCTTGAGGACAAGGTGAATGTTTAGGGAGGGAGTATTGATAGGATTTAAATAAATAAATAAAGTGTAAGTGGAGGGAAATGAGAGTTTGTTGTAACCAACTTGCCTATGTGGCAAAGTGGAGGGAAAAATGTGAGCATTAGTTGAGTGTTATAAATAGTAGTGGGAGGAAATTAAAAAGTAAGCAAGAATTAAAAATAGACTTAAAGTCTTTGGGGAGAGTTAGGCCTCTCGAAGTGCCTATTATCGTTTACTTTCTCTGTAATTTTCTGTTTTACACCATGAATACACATTCTCATTGAGTCATGAAGAATTCTGATTTTCCTGGTACCTATCATGCATCAACTGCCATAGTGTACCTGCGATGGTGCCCTTAAATCATAAGTCTTGTCAATTAATTTGTCCAGCTTCTCAGCTCGTGCATGCAACGCTATCAATAATAGTCTTATGCTGATTTTATAATCAGAAGGTGAAGGCCATATATGGTCGTGAAAGGATACTCTATCATAAGTATGTGATGTGCTTCTTAGAAATCTTCACACCATACAAGTACAGAGTTTGGAGGAAATGGGAATGAAAAATGTTCACTTCTTACATAGAGTGGCTAACGCGATTATGCAGATGTACATCAATAATTTGATTTTCATCTCAGCACCCGCAACCTTTGGTTTTCTTGTTGTTTTTTCTTGGTCAATCACACGCATAAATCAGCTTTCAATGATATCAAATCCTGTTAATTGTCACAGTAAAAGAGATCTACTTTCCCCCAATCTAAACAAGTGATATCCTATTTCACTACAAAATCATTTTACCAATAATCACCACAAGAGCAAACCCCGTGATGAAAATGATGAAACCGGTTTATATCTCTGATAACAATTTCTCGTTGCACAACTTTAGATATCAACTTCATAACAGTATGACAATCTATACATATACGAAGATTTTTAATGATGCGAATAGAACACGCAGGCGGAATTCGAACCAATCCAAAAGCCAATGCTAGTCTTTCACTATGGACCCACAAAAGACGCTCTTTTTCGCTTTCCTCCACATCAAGCAAAATGGCATTGCAGTCGGGAACATATCCTGCATCCCTGGTTTTCTTGTTTAACCATTCAAGCATTGCACATATTAGTTTAATGTCAGGATGAGAAGTGTCACCCACAGTAAAATAGTGAACTACACCTTGATTCTCAACCCAACTTAAGCCTGGTTCCTTTTTCACTTTTTTCTTTTGCATGTTTTTCCTTACACAAGCAACATTGTCCCACCTCTTTTCAGTGGCATACATGTTTGACAGAAGTACATGGGTTGCATCATCATGTGGCTCTATTTCAAGTACATGTTGGGCACAAACTCTTCCTAGATCAACATTCTTATGGACAACACAAGCACCAAGCAATGCACGCCATACCATGACACTGAGCTGAACTGGAATTTTTTTAATGAGTTTCATTGCTTCATTGAATCGGCCCAATCTTCCAAGAAGCCAAACCATGCAAGTATAATGTTCTATACAAGGCTCAATGTTGTAGACTTGTGACATTGACTTAAAGTGAGCTTGTCCTTTCTCTAACAAACCTGCATTGCTACATGCAGATAGGACACCAACAAACGTCAGCTTATTTGGTTTACAAGTAGTCTGTTGCATCATGTCAAACAAATTTAGAGCTTCGACGCCCAAGCCGTGCATAGAATATCCACATATCATAGCATTCCATGAAACTTCATCTCTTTTGTCCATCTTATCAAACGTTAGTCGGGCATCACTAATTCTTCCACATTTAGCATACATATCTATCAAAGAATTTGCAACTACAATGTCCTTGCTATACATGGTTTTGATTGTTAAGGAATGAATCTGAACCCCTGGTTCTAATGCTGCTAAACTGGCACAGGCACGGAGAACACTTGAGTATGTCACTTCAGTTGGTTGCATGTCATATTCAAGCATTTGTTGAAATAAATTCATTGCTTTCTCCCCATCCCCTAATTGACCATAACCAACAATTAGAGTGTTCCATGTCACATTATTCTGCTCTGGTGATTCCGCAAACAATTTCATTGAATTTTCAACTTCACCACATTTGGCATAAACATCCATAAGGGCATTTGAGACAAACACATTTGAGTTTAGACCAACTTTCATCACATAAGAATGCATCTGCTTTCCCAAATTCAAATAAAGTAATGAGGCACAAGCTTGCAGCACACTAGCAAATGTAAAATTATTAGGGACAACAGATGTTTGCCTCATACGTTGAAACAACTCCAAAGCCTCCTTACTTTTGTCACTCTGAGCATACCGTGCTATCATCAGGCTCCAAGGAATAAGATCTTTTTTTGGCATCTCCTCAAAAAACCGATGTGCACCAACGATCTCCCCAGCTTTAGCATACAATTCAAGCAATGCAGTGCCAACATAAGGGTCCTGATCATAATTAGTCTTCAAAGCACATGCATGAAGACTTTTCCCAACATCAAACTCCTTTAGACCAAGACAGGACTTAAGCGCCCCCGAAATGGTGAAATTGTTGGGTCTATACCCCATGATCCTCATCTGGCAGAAAAGTTGCAATGACTCCTCATAACAACAATTCTCAGAATAACAAGCTACCATCCCAGACCAAGACACCATATCCTTATCACAAATGTCATCGAAAACTTGCCGAGCATCATAAACATTTCCACAAACAGAATAGGCATCAATAAGGGCGGACCCAACAAAGGCATTGGCTTGATGACCAAGCTTATAAACACAAGCATGAACAGTCCAACACAAGTGGGCCAAATCCATGCTCACCAGCAACTTGAGAACTGTAGTCAAAACAAACGGGTTCACCTCATGTCCTTCTTTGAACAACCTATGCTGATAAAATACAACTTAGAATATGACACGTATAATGCATAGTCATACCATACAAGTTAATGGATTAAGCTTTAGAAAAATATTAAAGTTGTGTAAAAAAATGTCATTCACTTGTTTAGAGGTTGAGTCCAGTTGATTCAATATTATCATATGAAAAAAATTACTTTTTGTGAAAAAAATCACCTGTATGAATTTTCGAAGTGATAGTATAAACTTTCAAAAACAATCTTTAATTTAATCATAATGAAAAGAAATAATCTAGCTGATTATAATGAGTGTGGTAAATGCTAGAATGTTAAAAAAGTGATTTTATAATTATGACCAAACACAACTTAGCTTTTCCTTAAACATTTCTAAAACATATTCGATTTTTCATACAATATAAAAATCATTTTAAAAAACAGACAGTGACCAAATACATGCTATAAACTTCTGGAATTGATTATTTTTTAAAAAGTGATTTTTTATTTATTTGAGTTTAAACAAATTGAATAAATTGGAAGGGAAATAGTATAGGAACCTGAGAATGAAGTGAAGGGCGTGATGGAATTGTTGGGAATGAGAGTAACCCTGAGCCAAGGTGACAAAAGAGATGGTATTGGTGAGAGGCATTTCGTCAAACAGTTTGGATGCATCATCTAAGTAATGAGACTGAACATAAAAGTTGAGGAGAATGTTTTGAGCGAACAAGTCGAGAGGAACACCTCGTTTGAGAATGTGACAGTGGAGGTGCTTCCCCATGTTTATGTCTCCATTTCGAATAGTTTGTTGGAGCATGTTGGCATAGTGATGGGAATCCAACGTAGTAAGACATGGTTGGTGTTGGTGATGAAGATGAAGATGGTGAGAGTAACGTGGTAGTAGTAATAGTTTTGTACTATCACGGAGTATAAACCTGAACATGTCACCTCTCATTCATTTCTTCTAAGCAGCGATCATTTGCTCAAATGAATAACAGAATAAGATCATGGAATATGTAATAACTATGGGGAAAAATCCAAGTACCACGTTAACTAGAGATATGGTCTCAAAAGAGTTTATATGTGAGAGGCAATCCTCACTTTACAAGTCGGTTTTGTGGGGTTGAGTTAGACCCAAATCACATTCTAATATGGTATCAAAGCCTATCCTAGATCCTTCGGGCCACCCACCATGATAATCCACGCATCAAGCCCAATAGTATTGGGCGTGAGGGGGTGTATTGGAAAAAACCCAAGTCCCACATTGACTAGAGATATGGTCTCAAAAGAGTTTAAGATATAACCATGCGCTGGGGCAATCAAGGCAATCCATCAGGTGCCTATAGATACCAGCCCAGGGTACGCCTCACCTGAGTTAGAGTAAGGTACAAATCATTATGAATTTATGATAATGAGTACTCTTATGATGTTGATACTCAATTAAAGTGATTTTGTTGAGCAATTTTAATAGGCCGAAATTATTGGAAGCTTATTGTATTTGACGATTTTTTTACCCCGTTCTTTATGTAATACGTAGATTTATTAGATACAAAAACACAACACAAAAATGGTAGGGATTCTCTAACTTGAGGACGGGAAAAGAGATCTGTCGTTGTTTCAACCTCTCTTATATTTTTCCTCCATATTTCTCTAAATTCTCTCTTTTTTATGTCTAACATCACCTAAAGCTATGTGTCTTTCCCGCCATCAAGGCAGAGAATCCATTTTCGGATTGCTATTGGTAGACCTCTAACATATGCAAAGTGTCCTTAGTTCATAATACTTATTTTACCAATTCATTGTATGTTAAGTTTATCAGTCTAAATCTACTTCATCAAACTCGCTTCATTAGATTCATTTTATTACACTAACATTGTTGACCTAGGCAAAGTTTCCAGATTTTTCTTTCTTCCTTTTGTTTGAAACTTTTGGAATATGCGGAGATTGTTGTATCGATCTTGTGAGATATTTCAAAAGCTACAAGTCCCAAATTGCTTAACTTTGAGACTTTGGCTTTATATATTAATGTGTATGATGAAACTTGTAACAATCTAGTGGGAGTTTTGGCCTCGCGCGCACAACAACGGCCCATGTTGGCCCGCTTTAGTGTAAATCCTCTATTTGTAGAACCTTATCTTTCACTCACGCTTATATTATTCTTTTGTTTTAAAAAAAAACATTTCTTAATGTTAATAATTTTTTTCCTATTAATTCATACTTACACTCAACAGAAAGAGTTTGGATCCTCACAAGTACTTGTGAGACAAGTTATGAGAGAGAGTGACATATACAATTTAACAAACTCCAGCAGAAATGACACACATTTCAACCTCTCCTCTTCCTTTTATTTTCAATTTGTACCTGAGTTTAAGTTGATGACCCGTTGCTTTCAAAAAAAAGTTGATGATTCGTTCTCAACTTTCATTAGCCTCAACACGCAAAAACTGAGAGAAACATATTGTATATAGGGGTTTGCGCAATCTTGCAGAGAAATCTTTAGAAAATTTGACTACAAACCCTAGGTTTTTATATATTTTCAGTCATCCGCAATCAACAAAAGCGTGTAAACAACACACACACACACACACACACATATATATATATGAGTTAGGATATATTGACACTAGGTGTCAAACTTAGCGACTTACACCAATTAATAACTTCATATAGACAATAAAATTTATCAATCCGACCGTTGAATAGCATCATATTATCCTTGTAATCATGTATATCAAAATTTTAAAAAAATTGGATATTCATAGGTGTGTTATCTAACAATACGCATTTTCTTATATTTTAAATAACATATTAACCATCGAAATAGAGTAGTGAGATGGACCATCAAATAATTTCGGATTTTTATGAAATTTGATATATATGATCTCAAAGATAACATCACAATATTCAACGGTCGGATTGATAAATTTCATTATATACACGAAGTTACTAATTGATGTAAGTCGTTAAGTTTGACACCTAGTGTCAATATATCCCAACTCTCTCTCTCTCTATATATATATATTTGAAGAAGGAAAAATACTAGGGATGTCTTATTTCTATTTCTTACGTTGCAAGTATATGAATAGCACTGTTCAAAAAACAATGCAAGGTATATTATACATACATACATGAAATGCTATTATAGCATAAATTTTCAGACCCACTAAGCATGTTAACACATTTTAATACTTAATAATGTCTACTGTGATAGTCAAAACTGGTACAGGCACAGAAGACACTTTGACTATTGGAGTTTTTGCGCTGAAGTGATTAGAAGTTGGGGAGGTTTTCATTGTTATAATTACAAATAAAAGTTGAATTTCAGAGCCCTGTAAAAATAGAAAGTATATTTACAGCAGAACTGGCGTTTGCTATGCTTGAAATTGAAGCACTCAATTTCTGCAAACTATGTTAGAATTACCCTCCTTAGCATTTTAACAACATAGCATTCAGCCAATAACTACCAATAGTCCCCACAGGAACAAACTCCATCTTTAAAACAGTGGAACCTATTCACATCTCTAACAAGAATCTCTCTATTTGCAAATTTTGAAATAAACTTTATAAAAGCATGACAATCTTCACACAATCTCAAGTTGTTTGTGATCCTAATGGCTTCACCTTTTGCAGTATTAATGAGTCCAAAAGCTACAGCAAGCTTTCCACTATGTCCCAATATAATTCTTTCCTTCTCTTCTTCATCAAGATCATAGATAACAACATTTGTCTGTGGGACATAACCCTGATTCTTTATCTCACTTGACAATTTACTTAGCAAAGCACGAAGTTTTTCGATTTGTGGGTTATACTCTTCAATAGAGACAAGTGAATATATCTTTCTTTTAACTTCAATCCAACTACAACTTGGAATCTTTTGCAGGCCGCGAGTCTCCAATAGTTTCCTCACACGCCTTACGTCATTCCACATCTTAGTTTTCGCATAAATATCTGCTAAAAGCACGTAATTTCCGGCGTTCATAGGCTCCAACTCAAAAAGCTTAGTGCTTGCTCTCACTGCAAGCTCAACATTACAGTGAATCCTACATGATCCAAGAAGGGAACCCCAAACTGTTGGTCCTGGTTCAAAATGCATATCCTCTATTAGTTTGATTGCTTCATCTAAACGGTTAGATCGGCCGAGAAGATCCACCATACAAGCATAATGCTCCATTCTTGGATGGATCTTATACTTACTAAGCATAGATTCAAACAAAATTTTCCCCTCCTCAACAAGGCCTGCATGACTGCAAGCACACAAAACAGTAATAAATGATATGTAACTTGGTGAAACTCCATGCTGGATCATATTTTCAAAAACTTGGATGGCCTTTTTTCCATAACCATGCATACCATAAATAGAAATTAACGAATTCCATGAAACAACGTCACGATTCTTCATACAATCGAAAACTCGTTGCCCAGTTGAAATCTCGCCACATTTTCCATACATTATTATAAGGGTGTTAAGAACTGGCAGTATAGAATCAAGACCCCTTCTAAGGATATAGCCATGAACCAACTTTCCATGTTCCAATGCAGCAAGACCTGTACAAGCTTGAAGCACGCTAACCATTGTAACTGGATTTGGAGTTGAATCACTTGCCTCGAGCATCATTTGCTGAAACAGTTCCAATGCTTTCACAGGCATTTCATTCTTCGCATAGCACGCAATCATGGCACTCCACGACACAATGTTCTTGACAGACATTGCCTCAAACACAGAACTTGCATATGATATGCATCCAAACTTAGCATACACATCCAATAAAGTTGTCATAATGTGAACCTGTCCTTCATAGCCATGTCGCAGAATATGCGCATGGATCTCCTTTCCCTTCCGAAGAGGACATATCGACAACTCCGAAACAACACAAGCCTTAAGCACATACGTATACGTAAACCTATTCGACGGGATCCCACACCAATTCATCTGACCATACAAATCTAACAGCTCCTCACCACGACCCACCATTGCAAGAGCCCGAAAGATCGCATTCCAAACATAAATGGTCTTTTCGCGAGTTGCATCAAACAGCTTACAAGCATCATCAACAGACCCAAGATCACAGTACATATTGATAAGTTTAGTAGCCAAAAAAGGGTCTTGGTCAAGGCCACTACCAACAAGACGGCGATGCACATCAATGCCATCGGAAAGAGAGTTTTGCTGTGCACAAGAATATATTAAAAGCTCGAACGTCTTCTGTGTCGGATTGGGCTCGCTAGAGAATACCTGAAGGGCTTGCTTAACGTTCCCCCCTCCACATAATGATTGTATCAATTGGTTGTTGTTGGTGGTGTTGGTGTTGATGTCTTTTATAGGTTTGGCTGAAGGATTCAATGAAACAAAAGATACTGAAAATCTTGAAATTGAAGATACATGAAAAGGGTAGCAGCATTGAAATGGACCATGTTTAACAAGTTGGGGCATCAGAAGCACCCTCATGAGACAAAATTTTAATGTAACACCACTTCGCAAAAACAGGTTCTTCAGTGTTTCTGCTATTTCACAAAACTATTTGAATGAATGAGTTCTGTAGCTTGCATTCCCAGTCACATATACAGTATAGTAGCTGTTAATAACAAATAACTCAAAGTTACAAAAATAACTTTCAACAAATAAAACCCTAAATTTCAAAAACAATATATAAGAGATAAGATAAAGTTTTTGCTTCAGGAACAACAAAATAGGGTTCCTAATTTCATGACTATAAAAAAAAAGTGCAGTGTGTAACGAACTATATGAATATTGAATAATGAATATATGCATGAGTTAATAAAATTTCGGCAGCGAAAACATAAAACTAAGAACAGAGGGAAAAAAGTGAAGAAAGGTTTCGTTTTGGGTACCTAAGAGACGGTAGTGCGGTGGTTCGTGGTTGGTTCTTCTGAGTTCAAAGTGTTGCTAACCGCTAACGTCTCTGTCGCTGTTGTTCACAGAGTAGAGTAGAATGCTCTCTCTCTGTTTCACATAGTACAAAATCTAAAACTTTTTTTTTGACGTGCTAGTACAAAAATCTAAATTGATGGAACATGGGACATAAAAAAATTGTACTTCAGCAAAATATGAATACGTATGAGATATGAAGAGTTTATAGGTGTAAAAAAAAATTGTACCTTAACAAAAAAGAAATTTTTGCTTCAAAAAATATATATATTTATTTTTTATTTTAAATTAAGTTCAGTGTTGTATATGTATAATATATTTAATTTAATTTAAAATAAAAAATAAATATATTATACGTATATTCTGTATGTATGATATATCTTATACGTATTTGTATTTTGGTACATTTTTAGGGGGCCTCTAAGGAGAGAAATAAATTAACTTGTTTTGCACTTTAAAAAGTTGCCTTTGTTTATTTGTATGCACTTCTAAAAATATTGTTAAATCATTTTGTTCATTTTTGGGAAGAAAAATAATAAAGAAATGAAGGAAATACAAACATAAATGTTGTAATGAAAAAAGATTAAGTCATACTAGGATAACTAATTTCCTAAATTTTTAGAGATATTCAATTCAAAAATGTGCCCATACTCTTCCCCCCCCCCCCCCCCCCCCCCCCCGATAAGCAATGATTCATTGATCAGAGCATTAGAAATGCTCAAAACCACAAATACACGAGGAACTTAGAAATTGTTGGTAGAGGTCAAAGCATAGAGAATGTGCACATACTCTCTTGATAATAGGGACATAGAGAATGTTGTAAAAGTGGTGGATAATTGGTCGTTTTTGCTCGTATCTTAGCTAGTTGAGAAGATATGAGAATTTTGTGTGTTGACCAAGTAAAAAATATGCATGAAGGCCAATTCCTTTTCCTTAGAAATAGGGTTATGGAAGATGTAGTCAACTGATATGACAATTAATAAATTAGCAAACTTAATTAGCATTTTTGGACTGTAACTTAACAGACGGTATGAATTACCTATACTTTTATCGTTAGCAATTTTATATGGTGTGATACGTGAGGTAGTGGGTTAAGAATATGGCAAATAAAGTTAGTATAGGTTTCTTGGATAGTCTTAGTCTACAAATACAGATTGTATGAATTATTTTTTAACACAATCTATCAAAGAAAAGTCTTTACGTTTTTATTTTCTTTTTATCGCTTTATTGTTTAATAGTTCAATCTTTTGCACAAGACACTTTCTAGAGAAGTCTAGGAAATCGCAATTGCGAAACACAGTCTCTTTCTGAGTGTAATCGCCTGATAAAAAGGAGAATCATTGTTAACATCGTGAGTTAAATGATATACCATCTAATTGGCTGATCATCTAAAAAGACATTTTCGATCGGTAGTCCCTAACGATAGAACAACCTGTAGACAAGCTTTACTTACCTCTAAATCGAGTTCCAGGTTAGTCAAAATCCATTTTCCTGGACACCGAAATAGATTCGAAGACCTCTACAACTCAAAAAAAAAAATATTTCGTCAAATTTTGAAGCATCGTGTTTTGATTCACTTGTTTATAAGAAGAAAAAAAGACACTGAAGACCAAATATAAATAAAATAATAATCGTTTTTTGTCTGTGTACGAAGTAACAGGTACCACTCGTAAACTCACACATGCAAAGTAGAGATCTTGAGTTCAAACCCGCATAACAGCGAAACATATTTAGCCTAATAACCAGTTGTGGTATGCCTCACTGATAAATGAAAAACTAAAAATAGTAAAGACTAAAATTCAAGAAAATATGATGGTATCTAAAACCAAAAAATTCCAAAATTCCTTATAAATATTTTTTGGTATGTTTCCTTATCGATTTTTGATATGAATAATTCCTTTTGTATTGAATGACATGATATGATGTTTTGCATTGCCCCCCGTTTTGTTTGCGTTGTGGGCAGCCATTTATCCATTTTTGTTTATATTTTGTGACGGATTTCGATCAAATAGATCAAATTTTATTGATTTATTTTTCTTATATTTTCCGATAGATTTCATGGACTACTAAATAAGGTTAGTAAGCGTCTACATGAAGTATCTTCTTAGTTCCTCAATATCTATACATCAATCATTGCACGATGAAATGACTGAAGATTCTCTTCCATCCTCTGCTGCATGGTGCAGCAAGCAACAGAGCCATTAGATTTAAAGAGAGAAATTTTCTCTCTATGGATCTGATAGCTTTGCTGCTTGAGCAGCGTGCAACAGAGGATCCAAACTCCTTTCAAGTCTAGTTTGTTTGAAATCACTCTAGTCTACTCACAAGAGGTTGGTTTTCAAAAACAAAATCGGTTCTTGTTAAAAGAATGCATGTCTGCCAGCATATCATATCTCATATAAATATCAAAATTAATATTACTCCACATCTATGCAAACTAATCCACTCCTTACCTACCAATTAATATTACTCCACATCTATACAAAGCCGACTCTTTAGACTAAAAATGTATTTGGTGTCCGCGACACGTGACATTGACACTTAAATTACTTTTATTTTCTTAAATTATTATTAGTGTTTCCGTGTACGTATCAGTGTGGTATCTTATATCTCTGCTTGTGTCGGTACTTCATAACTATTAACTACACATTCATTTCTATAAAAATAGAATACAAGGATCCATATTACATAAATAATAATAGCAATAATAATAATTTACAATATTGAAGCTCAAAGATAAACATATTCTTAAATTTATTACAAATACATTAATGATGTTTCATAACTTTTCAGTATTAGTCACTAAACATACATCATGCCATGCCATATTAGAAAAGAAAGGAAAAAGTTCATAATGTGGAAGGAATTATTAGAGAATTAATTAAACATGGATATAGTATAGTACAATTTAGTTAAGGAAAATCATTAATTCTTTGTAGAAGCAGAAGGAGGAGGTGAGCCAGGTGGAGGGAATACTGGAGGGAAAGGAAAAGGCAAACCTGATGGTGGTGGTGAAGGTAATGAGGAAGGAGGAGGAGATAAACCTGGTACTGATGGGAAAGGAAACAAAGGTGATGATGGTCCTGTTGATGGAGGAGGTTGCAATGGATTAGGTATAGAAGGTGTTGGATTTGGTGGTTGAAATGGATTAGGTGGAATTAAAGAAGGTGGTTGAAGTGGATTAGGTACTAAAGGTGGTGGAAACAATGGATTAGGAGGAAAAAAAGTTTCAGGTTTAGCTATTTTTTGATCTGAAGATAAAGAGTCAGCATTTTTTGAAGTTTTAGTTGGATTTGCTGATGATGATGGTATTGGTATTCCTGGAAGAGGTGGTAGTTCTGGTAATGGTGGAAGAATAGGAAGAGGAGGAAGAAAAGGAAGAAGATTACCAGGTGTACTTGGATCTTTAAGTGGAGGTGGAAATGATGGATCAATATTATCAGGAAATGAAGTTTTATCAGAACTAAGAACTTTTGGTTTTTGGTTACAAAGGTTTGGTTGTTTAAGTGGTTTGAATGAGAAAAAACCAGCTGAGAATATGTGTAATCCTTGTTTTCTTGATTTTAAGTGTAGTGATGAAGAAGTAGCAGTTGATGCTATAGCACAATAAGGCTCACTACTACTTATTAATTTCACTACACATCCTCTGATTTTCTTCACATGTTTACTCACTGAGAATGGTAGTTGAACTTTGAATTCTCCATTCTTGTTTGTCTTCACTTCTTTCTTGAATCTTGTTTCTGAATTCATGTTTCCATCTTTGCATTCTACTTCAACTGATGCACCTGCATAAAAAGCATATAAGACAACATAACATAAGTACATTACATGACATGTAGAGATGTCAATTTTCACCCAGCCTAATAGACCGAACTAATAGCTTAACATTCTGGGCTGGACTGGGCTAAAAAAATAGAGGTTTGAAAAGAATCGAGCCATTTTGGCCCAACCTAATTAGCCCATGGGTTGAACTAGGCCCATTTTTAATGTTTTTTTTAGTATCTTTGTATTGTCCCTTGTTGAAAGTTGGACTAGGCTGGGCCAAACCGCAGGCCCAATATATTGAATTAAGCTGGGCTAAAAAAATTCAGCCCAATAAATAACTGAGTTGGCTTAGCCCAACTTGTTTTTCCACTTTGGCCCATTGGGCAAGACACCCAATTTGAAAGCTCTAATAACATTGTCAACAAAATTTTGACAACACCTGAAAGTGTCAGCTGATTTAGTCTATAGAGATCTATGAAACAATAGATATATGTACACAGAGCCGAATACGATATTGACACGAACACAGACTCATAGATACTAGTTTTAATTTAAAAATAGAAATAGAAGCAATTGAAGTAACAAATTTCCACGTGTCGAACACCAGACACGTCTTCAATCTAGCCAATACTTGTGTCCGACGCGTCTTCAACATGAAGACTAGGTGCTACATGGAGATATAAAATTGAATTCTGTTTCAAAAATTTAAGGCAAGAAGTTAAAAACTAATCACCTGAAATGAAATGGCTGCCCATGGAGAAATCCTGTTGAAAACAAGTGTCACAGTAAACAGTGCCAACAATAACAGCAGAAGGAGACTTCTTGTCATGGCTAGCCTCAGAGATACTACCAAATGTTACACTGAGAAACAGTATTACAAGGAACCAAGACATTCTCTAAGGTCTAAGAATTGTTGTCTCAAAAACTATTGTCTATGACATGCTTAAAAAACAATAAGGGTCTATACTAATATTTTTATAGCCTACTCCTAACAAAGGCCATTTATGCCTATCATGCAAATACCAGTCAACTGTAAACTATAATGCAGTGATTGTTAGTTCACGAGACAAAGGAAAGTAACCACATAATCTCAGAGCAAACAAGACATGAACTAACCATGACAAAAGCATAGGATGTATGTCCTTTATGGATTAACATTAAGGGCTAGCACAGAATATATATAAGTCTGTTTTATAAGGAAATAATAATACATGGTGAGTTAGAAAATAATGTATTTAATATTATAGAGTAGTATTAAAGAGAATAGGTTGGGACACGTATTGCAACACTCATCTTCATTTACGGTGTGGTTCTGAATTCACCCATTCAGTGATGCAACGTGTGGGCAATTGTTGGTTCTGTGATGTACATATACATGTGACTATCTATGCTTATATTTAAGATAAGTTCTCTTAGAAGATGAGAGAAACTATAGGCTATTGTTCCATATATATACATAACAGAATATGATACAACAATCATGAGTGTAAATCAGCTTTACAATGTAAACATTGTATTAACAATTTTCAGTGATATAGGAATGTCGGCTATCGGGTTTAATCTCATTTGTGTTGATGTGTTAGTGTGTCTATTTATTATTTCGTCAAAATAAATAAAAAAACAGTTTTACACTGTAGCTTTTTTTAAATGTATTTATAACGGTGTGACATGACTAAATGGTAGTATCTCATACCAAAAATTTATGCCGAAAGTATATTAAACTCTCCCACCTCATAATAACATTTTCTTTTTCACTGTTTCTAACGAGTGTCATAAAATCTATGGAAGGTTAATTTCCACTTGTGCTGATACAGCTAATATATTTTGCTGTTGTCACATGATTCATACTCGTATCACATTCTGTTTAGCATACTTCTAAAGCATAGTTAATTACAGAGTATATTCTTTTACGTCACTTTGGAGGTCTGCATTAAATTTGATAGTGATTGATATTTCACCTCTTTCCATCATGTGTATTTCAGTGGCGGATTCACATGTTACCAGAAACACCCAAATATCCTGTCTTACTGGTAATACTTCCCAAATTTTGCACAAAAGGGGTTGTGTTTAAATCCAGGGAACACCATTTATTTTCTTTTTCTTCATTTCTTAATTCTAGGTCATTGAAGGAACACCCTATTTTTTAATCCTGGATCCGCCCTGGTATATTTATGTGTCAACTGTGATCAATTTGGACTCAGAGAAAATAAGATAGGAGGAGAGGAGAAAAAGAAAAGAGTTTAGAGTTCAAATAGAATTGAATAGAAAGTCATAACAATACAAGATAAAATAGAGTATAGATACTAAACCCTAAAGATAAAATTACTTATAATACTAACATAATATATTTCTAATATCTCCATCAAACTTATGATAGCATTGAGAATTTGTTAGCCATGAAACAAATATGCTGAATAAGATCCGATTTTGTGAACAAGTAAGCAATATGCATGGAGGAAGAAACAAAAGATAGAGTAATAGTGTCATGTTGAAAATAATCGTAGGTGAGGTAACAATCAATTTCAATGTATTCAGTGTGTTAATGAAAAACCAAGTAATGATTAGCACCCTTACTAACATAGTACTCCCTCCGTATCCTTTTAATTGTCGCTTTAGAGATTTCACACATATTAAAAAAAAAGTGTAAAAGGAAGAAAGAGAAGAAGGATTTTACATGATTAACCTTATTGGTGATAAGTGTATTCACCATCATCATAAATGCAAAGAAGATAATAATATTTTAGGAGTGATGCTCATAGTATTAATTAGATGGTAATATTGGTAAAAGTTTCATTAAAATTAGAAAGTGCCAATTATTTTGAAACAACATTTTTAGTAAGTGAGACCATTATTTTGATACGGAGGGAGTACATAGAGGTCAACAAATTAGTTAGCGTTTTAAAAAATGGGAAATGAAAATTGATGACGTAACAGTTGACAGCTCAAAACTTTGATCAAAAAAATAGCTGAAAACTTTATAGGCAGAGAAGATAACAAGGGGAGCAAAGAGAAAATATCAATAATATGAGGGTGATGGCCCTACTACAGTGGCATCACCTCAGCAAATTCTAAAATTGTTTCCTGAACAGCTCTAATTGTATACAACAGATCAAACCAGAGTGCAGTAAATGAAGTTGAAAATGCCTTCAACTTCAACTTCAACTAGATGCCCAACAATAAATCAATTACAACACTCTACAATCAGAAGATTCAAAAATACATGCAGCTAAAAAAAACACTCCAACCCAGCTAAAATGACGTATCATATCATCTCATATCATACACATACAAATCAGGCTTTTGAAGAAAAAGGAGGGTGGTGGGGGTACAGGAAGACTGTAAAAAATCAACAGGTAGATTTCTCTCTTGTTCTCAACCTATTGATCTATCAATAACAACAGCTGCACGTTCCATCTGATACGAGAAACTTGTTGGAAAAGTTATTGCCAGTCAATATCATTGCTTGAAGCCCCCCCAAGAGCACCTTCCGGCAGAAGAATTTGAAGTCTTTAATGGCGACAGCAAAGTGGGAACATTTAGACAAACTGAGACTTCAGAAGAAAAAAAATAACGAAGGGGCTCTATAATTCTATTCACAATAGCTCCTTATCATAATATGCAAGAAGCTGTTTCACATGATTGTGCCAGGCAGCTACATTTTGCCCATCCACTGTTACCCAGTCAACAACCGTTGATGCAGGTTGCTCCCACCACTCATCAAGCTGCAAAAAGAGTTTGCAATTTCAGAGTAGAAATCAGAATCTTACATAGTTATAAAAAACATGAAACAGCCACCAAGAGTAATAGAAAATGCTTATTCAGCCATATGTAAATAGTAATTGCAGTAGTAATGATAATAATAGCAGTAATAACTCACCAACCCCCTGACATATTTGCAGTCTTCGAAGCTCTGCTGAGCATTCAAAACAGCAGTCTTGAGTTCAGGCAACCATTTTTCCATGACAGTTTTTTCTTGTTCTGCTGCCAAATTTAAAGAAAAATTTGTCGTCCTGCATCATTATATCAAAGTTAAAAACATGGAGATGAAAAAGCTTCTAACAAATTTCTCAAGATATCTGAAAAACATGGAAAGATATATTAACTACATCTTTTTCCTCAATAGACAGGCAAATATAAATATAAATTTATTACCAACATTGACCTCAAAAGCATGTTGGGTTCTGGCTATATATTCATATTTACCTTTCATATTCTTGTTGAACACAGTAGGCTTGGTGCAACAAGGCCTTACCACTTTGAACAAGATCCCGTCTAATATGGACAAGATTAATAGCCTTTAATAAATCTTCTAACACGCTAGCTTCTGAACCACGAAGTTTCAAACAAAACTCCAGGGACTTCATCACAGATGCTAGACCAGCATCTGAACCCTCCAAGCCTGACCGTTAAAAAAATCATTTACTATATAATAATAGATTTTAGCCCACATATATGCATGCCAAACACAAATAAAAAATAGGTCAAATTCTCCACTTTGCAAGTTAATGAAACTAATATGCGATAGTAATATAGAATTATAGTTTTGAAACCACAAATACCCAACTAATTTTACGGTAATTTTTGTGGAAGCTTGACACCATTTCACAACACCATTCAATATACTTACTATATAATAATAGATTTTAGCCCACGAATATGCATGCCAAGCACAAATAAAAAACATATCACACTCTCCACTTTGCAAGTTGATGAAATTAATATGCGATAGTAATATAGAATTATAGGTTTGAAACCACAAATACCCGACCTAATTTTACGATAATTTTTGTGGAAGCTTGACACCATTTCACTACACCATTCAAAATAGCATAGTATTGTTTCTAATTTATATATTGGCAGGAATTTTCAGATAACTTTTTTTCAGAATTACAATATAGCGCAAAAATAATTAGTGCACAAAATATTATATATGCTAAGCTACATTCGCCTTTTTTAGAAAATGCTGAAGGGACTAATTGGGATGAATTTAAAAGTACCTATCCGTAAAACACATAATTTTAAGATGGCTCTATAATCTAGATACTAATCTCATACTAGTACTAAAATTACATTGATATTGGTGTGAATGATGTGTAGAATGTTATTATAGAAGAAACACTATTCCTTATTTATACTAACACCACACTCTTGATCCTAATATTTTTTTAACAAAAGAAAAGGTTATGGAGTGTCTCGTTAAGATCCTCTAATCCAAAATTCCCCCTAAATTTAATTGATTAAAATAGAAAGAGAAACAAAAAAACATGGGGGACTAGGCCAATACCCATGAACAAAAGTAACATTATAACCAAAAGGGAATAAAAACAATCCTATTAACAGGAAAGTGAGGAAACTAGAACAAAGAATATTTATAATGGCATACAAAAGCATCACTATAATGACTCCCGTCACAATCCGGTTAGCACCAAAGCCATTAACGATCATTTGCAGCACACCATAAATAGAAATAAAAAAGAAAACCCAATCCATCAAACAAAGAGACACTAATCCCAAGAAAGAAGTCAGGAAAACCTATACCTAGACAAACCTAACCTATTCCTAGAAAAATCCTCAGGAATGAAGCTAGGAATTAGATCCTTGGTCCTAATAAAATAAGGAAACAAATCATCATATAAAAAGAAATAAGGAGACCAATTCTAAGAGATCATCCAATATAATATATAACAGAATCATAATATGGTAATATGCTATCCTATATTATAACTTCTAATACTCCTCCTCAGTTTATGATTAAGTCTTTGAAAAAAAAATAACACATCAATATAATCTGAGATTGAAGACCATGGACAAAAGGATGGGAATAGAGATCACATCTAAGACAAAAGTTGAGGCTAAACATCTGAGACAAGCTAGAACCAAACTGCTACTGGTACAAAAAAATGACCGAACCACAACTAGAACAAACTAGGGCTAAACTGCATTCAGGATTTTCAGGGCTGAATTGCTGAACATGTTTTGGATAGCTAGTGCCAGACTGTTTCTAGGTTAGACTGCATCTTTGGGATGACTAGGGTCATATCACTTCTAGGCAATGTTTTAAAACTCGGACCGGTGACCGACTCGGTGAATGTATTGGGTCACTGAGTCAAGGGTCGGACCGAGGGGTCGACAGTTGAACCACATGATCAAAACCCGGTCCTGATTAAAAAATTCAGAATTTTCAGTACCTATACATGTAAAACTTAATTTGCTAAAATTACACGCTAATAACCAAATTTAATAATCTCATAACTATGTAAATTTCATATATGTAAAACTTAATTTACTAATAAAAATTATACTTTAAACTAACACATTTATATATATATATATATATATATATATTAGGAAGATATTTACAAATATATGGTTACTTAATTTATACATTGACTAGAGAAAACATATTATCGATGCTTTTAAAAGGATTCACGTTCTACCATAATGATACATATTATATACTTCATTTTGTAAGTATTATAACGAAATTCACATTGGTCTACTGGTAAGGCATCCACAGATTCCAATCTCTTATCATGGGTTCGAATCCCATGTTTTACAGTTTTGGAATGCAATAAAATTAATAAATCATTGTGTTGCCAGTTCCGGTTCGGTTTTCGATTGACCCACGGTTCACCGGTTTATCCAATAAATCGGCCGAGTCATGCGGTTTTCGCCGGTTCAGCTGCATATCCGATCCAAACCTTGACCCAACCCGCCTATGTGACCGGTTCCCGGTCGGGTCGGTCCAACCGACCGGTCCGAGTCGGGTTTTAAAACACTGCTTCTAGGACATCGGACAAAAGTCGATGGGTGCCATAAAGGTCATAGTGACTGCTAGAAGATATTGGGAGAAACCTAAGGCTCACTCACATTGATTAAAGATAAGGTTTCAAAAGAATTTATAATGAAAGGCCACCTATCACTTAAAAGCCGGTTTTGTAAGGATGTGTTGGGCTCAAATAGTAATATGGTACCATAACCTATCCTAAATTCCACATGCTACCCACCATTATTATCCACGCAAGCCCAAAAATGCTATGCGTGAGGGCGTGTATTGGGAGAAAGTTAAGTCCTACATTGACTAGAGATAAGGTCTCAAAAGAGTTTATAATGAAAGGACACCCCTCACTTTGCAAGCCAGATTTGTAAGAATGAGTTAGGCCCAAAATACCAAGAGAAGGACACAATAATGGGATGAATTGATCTAAATATATGAGCCAGGCTGGAACCAGGAGATAGAAAAACCATTGATAAAGAGAGATCTTGAAAGAGAACAGGTGGCTAGAATTTATGCACACTGAATCAGAAGAAAAGTTACCACCGTCGAGCTTTGCAGCGAAGCAGCGTCGAGTGCTGGATTTGCAGCGTTGGAGGAGGAAATGATGCAGCAGAGCCTAGGCTCTGCACTGGCTGTGGTCACAAACTGACAGGATCTGCATGCAAGAGATCTTGCAGTGGTTGGGAGTGAATTTCGTCAGGAGAAGATTAGTACGGGGGAGTAGGATTGGAAGACATGCATGAGTTCCGGAAGCTCTTTTAGCATAAAAGAATTTAATCTAGGGTTTCATGCTGAGAAACCGAGAGAAAACAGAAAACTAATTTTGATTTGAAACTGTAATTTTCTATCACAAAATGAATTTAATTTTTTTTTATAATAGACTTTTTTTTCAAAAAGTGCCAAACCAAACAAATTCGATAGTTTTGGTAGGCATTAGACAAGCTTTAGACAATTCTATTTCATCCAACAAAATGCGAAAAAGTACAAGACCTTCCATACCATACATGCCTCCATATCAGACATCTCTAATAGGAGTCCAGCAAGAAAGAGCCTATCAGCAAATGGAAAATGAAAATATACTCACCAGCACGATACTGAAGTGCAGCTGAAACACGACATATTGATGGAATTGCTGACGGATCCCGAGTACCAGCTCTTGCTGTCAAAATAGCCGCATTTATTTCTGCATTTGCAACCGCTTCTTGTCCAGATGATCCACTGGACCCCATGGCCTCAAGCAGTGCCTGAACCAGATTTGATGATAAATTTAAGCTGAAGCAATCTTAATATATGAGATAGATGATTAAAATATTAGAAGCGCAGCTCAAATTCATCGAGTTTCCCAAGCCACAAATGCCACTCATTGATTGCACAGCTCAAGATGTAAACCCAAACTTGTCAAGTTTTGAAATTCAAAAGGTTATTTTATCAAAAAGCAGCGCACAATGAGCTAGATCTCTAAAGAGATGAGGAAACGGCGTAGCTTCTAGTGAGAAAAAGTGAAAAAAAGTGATTAGCAGAGGGAAAGTGCTCGAGAAAGCCAATAATAATTTTTTTACATCCTCTTGAGAAATTTCTCATTCTATTCTAATTATTCTTTTCATACAAATTCTGTTTTGCTTTATTTTCTTCATTTGCAAAACTTGTGTTTTACTAATATGCATGCACCACCAAACAACATAAAGAGCAAAACTTGTGTTGTAATCAATTGCTTGTCTTGTGATGTTCTTCTTTTACTGTTTACTAACAGATTTTAAGTTATACTATTGCAACATTACACACCCTATCAAATAATCTAACAATCAACCCCGATGAGAGAGGTGACTTAAATGAGATTCAGATTTCAGAGTATCTCAACCAAGAGACCAGTTGGATAACCATGTGGGATGGGTCTGTCCTTTTACTTTGGAGAAGCAGCTTCTGACTATGCATCGATAAAGCTTCTGGTAAAAGCAAGGCGGTCCAAATTTTGCGGCAATGTGCAGTTCTAAGGTGCATTTGGTTGGAGGGGAATGGGCGTGTCTTTCAGGAAGTCTCTTGCCCTTAAACTTGTTTAGGGATAGGATTTTATCTAGTATATCTATAACTTCCCATTCTGGTTAAAGTCAGTTGTCATTTCTGATACGCAAGTATTAAGCTGCGCATTGTTATTTTTCATCAATTCATGTTCCTTATTGTATCTTGAACTTCTGATTTCGAAGATATCATATATATCCACTCCCCAATGTACTTTCCTTCTTTTAGTTTCTACTAAATAAAATTCTTCTACCCAACCAAATAAGAGTGAGTTGAATGAGTTGACTAGTGAACACAAGACACCTAATCCGAGTCAAGTTTTTATCTAAAAGAACTAGGAAGCTTTGACTATCAAACGGTAGAAATAGAAGATCCAAAAACATGCCATGTAAAGAAACTTCATTTATTAATCCCAAAAACGCAAAAAATGTTTCTGTTCTACCGTATGTTACAATGAACAAACAAGTGAACAAGTGTCTGTTAGAGCAACATAAACCTGTGGTGAAGAAGGAAGCATGTAGAGGCTATTATCCGGACTCCGATAAAAGGCAGAAACTTCTTTCTCAATAAGATCCTTTGCACTATTTGAGGTCTCAACAACAGCAGAACATGCTGGAATTATAGTGCTTGAGGCATACTCCCTCGCAGTCAATGGTTGCTGGCTCCAAAATGAAGCAGCATCCTGCAATACAAAAGAAAAAAACAAATCAAAACAAAACAAAAATTAAAAGAGATTGTTAAAAAAAAGAAATTGGAAAAAATACAAGAGCAAGGCTGTGTTAGAATCAATTGTGCAACTTAAGGGAAATGAATACCATTAAGGCCCAGTAGGAACAATGTGTGTTGGGTATGGTGTTGATCGAAAGAATCCTTGATTTATATACGTTGAGATATGCTCTCCCTTATTCCCTTATGTAAATATTCCCCTTTCCATGTATATAATTCTGGTATAATTAGGATTGATATAAGACAGGTTTAATCCGTGTAATTAAAGGAATTTCTTTCTACAGATAATACAATATAATTTTATATATACAATAGGCTGGGAGCTAGTTTCAAGCTATTAAGCATCAAATGACTATTGGCAAATCTCAAGTATATGTAAATTTCCTATAGATACCCTTTGTCTCAGTAATCAATACATACATCAATTTACAAAACGAAACAACGCGCCAACAGAGACAAATATATTAATGGCTAGTTCAAGTTTAAAACCAGTGAAATGATGATCCTGGGATTCAAACAAGGTCATATTATTCAAGGCTAAGCAGCAAGTATACAGTAGTAACATTCCACAAATACAGGAAATACTGAAATAATGGAACCATACCATGTTTGCTTTAAGGAGTGCTGTGTATATGGACTCGAGTTCCGATCTGCGAGCATCAAACTCTTCAATCTTTTTCCACTTCTTTTTCAGAGAATCTTCAGCTTCTTTCCGCTCTGCACACAACTTATTCAACCGTTGTATTTCGGACATCAAGGTATTTAAACTTGCCTTTAAACCCGCAACTTCCCTTTCCTTTGCCCAAAGATCTAGCTGAACACATGTAAGAAATATAAAGGAAGGCAGATGCATAAGCAGGTAAACTCCCACCTCGATGTGAAAAATATTCATAGCATTAATAATTGGATAGAACTGAAAGACACAAAAAGTTCTTTCCTTTTCTCTTCCAACTCATGACAGCTGAAAATTCTAACTCCTGGACAAAGTTGCAAACTAAAGAAAGAAAGACCTAAATAATTTAATTGAATTCAATAAAAGCAAAGATTCCACAGATAGAAGATAAATTCTTTCTTTTTCCTATTTTAGATGTTGATATTAAAAAAATTATTTTAATAGCTAAACACGTTTGGATGTTGATAATTTAGCGATAATAATTCTTAGATACATGAGTTCACAAATCCCCTGGTTTTCTGAATTTTATTTTACTGGGAATGTCAAATTTAGAATTTTCCCCAGGAATTGCATCTGTTGAAAGAGAGAACAGAGAGACGCGTGTTGAATGAATAATGTGTATCTAAAACAAGATCACACACTTTCTATATATAGTAATTATACATTAATTACATTGAATGTCTAGGAAGTTTTTATATACACACAAAACCAATAGTTAGCCTACGAATGAAAAGCTACATTGAATTGAATAGGATAATAAAAAGGTACAATGAATCAAACGATAATCAACAACATCAAAAATATTTGTAACTTAACAACAACACCAAATTATCAAGCCAGTTTTGCTGGCAACTTCAATATAATTAGATCTGAAAAGGTCAACCAAAGATAATTTGTCATAAGAACAATTTTTTGTACTTTTACCTGTTTCTTTCTTTAAATAAAATTTCTTATTTTACATAAGAATGTCATATAACCAAATCAGTCATGTACACACCAACATATTAAGCATTAATAGTTAAACAATATACAGGTTCAAAGTAACTTAAAATAGTGTCTGAATCTGTAGAAACAAAATTTTAATAAAAATGATATTACAATCTTGAAAACATACCAAGCACTTAACTTTATCACTCAAAATCAGAAATAAAACTATTATTGATTTAAACATCAATTCTTCTTAGTATCAGCCATGTACCACAAACAATATCCATCAATACTCCACACTCGACATTTCTCTAAATCACCAGACGAGGAGTGCTTCTGCTCAACATAAATGTTAATAATCTCGCTAATAGTTATTAATTGGAAGAAAGTTTGCAATGATAGAATCATGCACAAAGGTAACAATAACTTAAAAACATATATAACTCAAAAAAAAAAAAAACCTAATTAACCGTATGTTTTAAATGAAATGTGAATAATACCTCAAGTTGTCTAAGACTTCCAACATTTTGTGATGTGCTTCCAATCCCAATTGAGTGCGAAGAAACATCGGTGCCTCCATGCAGACGTTTCATAAGTTTTTCACACAAATCTCTTGCTTCTGCAGCCTTGTTTAGTGCGTCTTCAGTAGCCAAAAATTGCTGAACATGAGCTTTCTGTGAACAGAGATACAGCATCGATTCAATAACTCCACTTAAGATGATATAATTATGCAGTTTAATGATGGATAAAAGACCTGTCTTTCAAGGAGTTGATTTTGACTTCCTCCTGGAGGCACGTCAACTCCAAGTTTTCCATTTCCATAAAGTGGATACTGTAGAGGAGAGCTCCCATCAGAAGACGAAATATCCATAACTATGTTATTTTCAAATTTGTACCTGATTGAAATGTGCAAGTTTGAATTATAAAAATAGCATGGGTAATAGTAACAATGACAAGGTTTTTTGGAAACATAGCATTTTTCACTGAAACTTTTTTGGGAAAGCTATAGTAACAATGATTTTTCTATAGAAGTCCAAACTTCAAAAATAATAGTCACAGATGCACTAACAAGAGCATCAACAGAATGTGAAAGATAAAAATAAGTATATACCGATACCTCAAGGTCTCTGCATCAGCTCTAACATCAATTTTCTCTATTTCTCTGGAAATTAGATTTTTCAGGCGAGAAGTGTATGCAGTAATTGCTTGAAGCAATTGGGGAGGATTCTTTAGGCAATTTACAACAGCAGTTCTAACCTCGTCCGGAATTTGCCCATCAAAATCAAACCCCAACTTTGCTGCTTCTGCCTGAGGATTTGAATGAATGCCACTTCCTTCATAAGCAGGAAATGAACTCCGTATTCTTTCAACCATGAAAGCTACAAGAGATTCACAAGCCGTTCTAATATTCTTTTCACTTGTTGTTTCAATGAGAATGACATCATCTGCAGATTTACTGCTCTTAACAGTAGAGTAAATAGATTCCTTCTCACTTTTGGCACCAAAACTATTGATCATTTCAACAGAAGAATCCACGCCCGATCTTTGAGCATCTCTCGCTTGATTTATATAGTAACAGAGACGTTTATGATATTCAGCAAATATTTTTGCAGCTTCATCACACTGTCTATCATAAGCCTCCAACATCACTTGCTTATGCCTGCAGAATGAGTAAGTAAAAAACTCATACATTTTAATTGTCTCAACCATTCATTGACAGAATCAACATAAGCTCATTGTTCTTTTCCTCTCTTTCAAATCGTTGGTATAGAAATGAAAGCACACGTACCTTTCTCATCAACAATTGTAATTTAATCTCAGAAACACATTATTATACTAAAAAACAACAACACAATGCCTACACTATCACTCAAGATGATATTAAACTTTTGCAAGACAAAAACAAACCAGTTTCTATTTACGACAGCCAAATCCAACGGGAGGAAGTACTCTTTCCATACTCACAACCAAAGCTGGCTCTCTGACCCATAGAACTAAGAAAATTCCACTTAAATTCAACCAAGTACTAATAAAGCTTAAATAGTAATACTACAGGGAAAACATTTGATTCATCTAATGAAGAGTGCAGTTTAGAGAAAAATTTGATAATTGCACTGGTTAAAATTTTGATAACTTCATGGATTAACATACATATACGTGCATTTTATCACAATTTCAACCACTGATTAAGAAGCAATGACTCTGCAGTCTGCAGTCTGCACTAAACTCTCACAGGGAGCCAAATCCAGCGAAAATCACAAAGTTACAGAACCTCTATTCCAAAATTAGGGCAAAATCAGGAATCAAAACCTGTAATTGGCTCGTTCATCGAGCATCCTCTTCCTCTCAGCCTCCTCCCCCGAGACCTCAAGCATCCTAACTCTCAAATCCTTCCTCTGCCTCCTCACAACATTCCTCAACCTCTCCACTTCCTTCGCCGCCAAATCACGCTCCATCAACGCCGCTTCCCGCGTCTCCGCCACACTAGAACCCTCACCAGCCATCATATTCTCCTTCTTCCTCCCCGCAGCACCGTCACTATCACCGTGAACAGTAATATTCCGACGAATATTCCTCACCGTCTTCTCCGACTTGGCGCGTGTAACGAGGAAATTCCATACCGGAATCATGTTCCCGCGACAAACTTTCCGGATCGAATCTACTGAGGGTGAATGTGACTTGACGGCGGTGTGCTGACCGAGTGGCCGGTATCCCATCTCTTTGTGAAGCCATTCAAGAATGGCTTCCGGTGATAACGATGATGATGATGAGGTTTGCATTATCGAATAGCAGGGTTGTTACGGTGATTGCATTTGCCTGAGTCTTAATAACTCGGTAACTCGGTGGAGTGAGTTATGGTCTAGTTGAATTGGATCTGATACTCTAGTAGAATGTTCAGTTATTCTCTTCACGGTCTCTAACTCGATGCGTTTGTTGTCTTGTGTGTATATCATCAGCAGAGGGAGAATTGTTGGTGTGGGTGTTTTGAACTTTGAAGTTTTGGGGATTTTGAAATGCTTCTTATTTAAAAAAGTTTTTCCTTTATTTTTTTTGGTACAATTTTTGTACTTTATTTATATATTTAAATTTAAATGTTTATTTTTTAAAAAAAGTTTCCCTTTATTTTTTGAATTCTTCTGGTTTTTTATCTAGTGAGTGGTAAACACCATCGTAAATCCACACACACAAAGTGGATATTTGAGTTTGAACTCAAGTAATTACAAAAAAAAATACGGTCTATTAATGTGGCGCTTAAGACTGACGAGGACGGGGAGTGATAGCTAATGCAGAGCATGGACAATGAGCAGTTTCTGGCACGCTTTTAAGCAAAAAGGACACGTGAATTAACTGACATCGAAATGAGAGGGATCTTGAGGTTGTATAGGTTTGAGACTGTACAAATGAATGAAGACTTAAAAGAATTGATTTTGACTACCTATAGAACTCCATAATCAAGCTTGCTTGACTTGGAGCAATTTTGGAATGAATGACATTCTGGGAAGCTGATTCAAAATATATGGACCACCCCAACGAAGTTCCTTCAAATGGGAGTTGATTGTATCTCTTCATTCTTACCATCAAATCTAGGAAAATCTAGCTTAGTCGATATTACCTGGAACGATCTCCGCGGTTGCCATGGGTGCTAGAGCTCGATTTTGGCGTTTGTTGTGGCATCTTCTCAATTGCAGCATCAATCTTCTTCAAATGCGTGTTAGTGGTCACAATCTTCGTTATTTCAATTTCAGTTTACCAATTTAAACCACATATATCATCCAACCCAATTTTGTGGTTTTGTATTTTTATCATCTAGCCGGTTTGGTTTGATCCGATCCGATTCTACTTTGGTTTGTATTGGATTGGAACTCGGTTTTCTATTCTCTAAAATTACCGTGTGAGTGAGAACAAAACGTGCTGAAAAGACTCGTGTTGGTTTGTGGGGAAGTTGACAATCCCAAAAAACAGTCTGGGATGTTAAAAGTGATATCAGAGCATACCTCTCATACTACGGTGCAGTTCGGGGACGAACCAGACCGAAGCTGACGGGCATGTGATCGTGGGACTGTGCAGGTATGAGAGTGTACAATCGAATGAAGACTTAAAAGAATTAAATTGGACTACCTGTACCAACAGATGCATTATCCTTTCGGGAGCCCCAAACATAAGAACTTCATAGTTAAGTATGGTTGACTTGGAGTAATTTTGGGATGAGTGACCTTCTGGAAAGTTTCCCAGAGAATGTGTGAGGAAAGTCGACAATCCCAAAAAGGATTCTCAGATGTTACAAAAACATCGACTTTACTAATTGTGTTAAACGTTACAAATAATTTTTTAGTGTGAGAAAATGGAATATATATCATGAAGTTTATCCCAAACTATTTTTCTTTTGTACAATTATCTTATACCAATATTCTCCTCCTTTGTCGTCAAAAAAAGTCCCATATGTTCAAAAAAGTATCTGATGAAACCAATACGAATAAATGCATTTAAGGGGAAGAAAATAAACTTCAATATAAATCATAAAATTAAATGTAGTAAATTGGTATTGTTTGTAGGGAGTGTTGTGAACCAAACCTCCCCTATTGCAAGTTAAATAAATTGACCTAATTATATCCCTTTGATGTATTTCAAACACATAATGTAGTCGTTTAAACTTCGGTCTAAGACAAATACCTACGTCAAATCATTTTGAACAATAAGTTTTTACTAATATTCCCCTTTTCAATTTTGTGATGGCTCGTCCTTGCAAAGTTGCATTCATTGCATGGAACCAACACTAAGGTCATTGTAAAGAGATAAGTGAAATGCAGTTGCATCTTTTGTTTAAGTTGAAGCTATAGTCTCTCAAGTTGTAACATCAAGGGAAGACCATTCTATAAAAAATTGAAAGCAATAAAAAGTGAACATATTAGCATCTCACTACAACATTTTGATGCAAAACTTACTTGTACTGATAGTGACATAGTGTCATTGAGGAATGTTTTCTTAAAAATTTGACAATGGAGTGCAACTCAGTTGGCAAGACGTTTCACTTACAGTTAAATTGTTGTGGGTTCGAGTCACAAATGGAGAAAGTAGAGAGCAATATTGATTCCCTTTAAAAAAACATAGTGTGGCTGGTGAATCTAATGTGTCCAACTTATGGTTCACCTTTAGAGTAGTGCTTGTCTTTTGTGTCTCTCCATGATGCTTCAAGGACTGGTTGAACTAGAAAACCTAGAGGGTATGTCTATAGTTGTGACATTTCTTTCAAACACATCTATTTGCACCTTAAATAGAGAATATGAAAAAGACTCATAATTATCCATATTGTACAATTTACCTAGATTAGGTGTAGTCACAAATTTCAAGTAGACATGCAACACAACAATGTCAACTATTGGATATGGTTTTCTCACACTTTTAATCGTTGATTGCTTTGTTGGAAAAATTGAAAAATAAAATTGCAAGTTAGAGAGAGATCGAAAAGCGTGATTGCACTCAATCCATGTACAACATAACTTAGTAGGAATGATGTAATACAACACGAATTGAATAATTACGAAAACCTTTTGTTAATGTAAAAATGGTTACTTCCATCGTTGTTTGTTAATGTAATTATTGGCAAACGAAAACCTTTTGCTAATTATATGTACGCTTTTGTATTCAATAAATAAAATTTCAGAAAGTAAAAGAAAATTGATTCTATAAATTAATAAAAAGAAAACGCATTACAATGGGTTATGGAATCAAGCTTTAAAAAAATAAATTTTGCCGGAGGGGGAGTATATAAGAAACAAAGGGTGCAAAACGTAGCTCTATATGATATTGTATCTGATTGACCCAAACCAATATAGGCCCGGTCCGTTGGTCCTTTACGCATACTACTATAAATAGGCAACACACACTCCAAAACCCTAACCCTTGAAGCCAGATTCTCGTAGCTGCTGCGCTAAGCCATGGGTAATTTCTCTCATCTTCTACATCTTTACTCTTTCATTTACATTTGATTTACGTTAATGGCTTATCGATTTTAATCTGTAACCTTCAATCGATGTAACAAAAAAAGAAATGAATTATAATGATGAATACGATTGTTATTTGCAATCTAGGTGCGTATAAGTACGTTTCTGAGCTATGGCGGAAGAAGCAATCAGATACAATGCGATTCTTGCAACGTGTTAGGTGCTGGGAGTATCGTCAACAACCTTCCATTGTTCGTCTTACTAGGCCTACTCGTCCTGATAAGGCTCGTCGTTTGGGTTATAAGGCCAAACAGGTATATATACCAAATCTAATGATTTTTGTTTAGTTTAATTTGATTCAGTTATTCTATAGATTTTATTAAATTAAAAAACGAACAATTTTTAGAGTTATTAGGAAACCCTAATCATATATTGATATTGCTCAAGATTGAGAATAACATGTAGTTTAGTTCTTTTCTTGTTTAAATTATTGTTATATATGAATGTGACATAGTTGTTTTACCTTGGCACTTACAGAAGAGTTTGGATGAAACTGTTAATTTTTTTAATGATATGGATAATGCTTAAAGTTGAAAATAATATGTAGTTCCTTTCTTGTTTTAATTATTGTTTTACCCTGGAACTTACAGAAGAGTTTGGATGAAACAATTGGTTTTTTTAATTATATGGATAGTTTAGTTTGTGATTTCTATGTCAATGATTAGCTGGTTTTCTGATGTCTGTATTTTCTCTTGTTGAACATGCAAATGAACAAATTATTGGATGCTTCCTGAGACCAATTATAGTCAACTCGATTATGCTAGTTGTTTTTACCAATTTTGCTTTTGGGTCCTGCATAGTTTATTTTTCTGGGCAGGTGCACATATTTGTTGTGTTCTGGTTGTTTGTGTACTGGTGCCTTTCTTTATTGGTAGTTATTGTTGTATGTTACTTGTCCCTGTTTTGTTTAACTGATGAACCCTGCTTAGTTATACTCTATTTTGTTTTAATTTTCCAGGGGTATGTTGTTTATCGCATCCGAGTTCGTAGGGGTGGAAGGAAGAGACCTGTTCCCAAGGGTATTGTTTATGGGAAGCCAACCAACCAGGGAGTTACCCAACTCAAGTTCCAGAGGAGCAAGAGGTCTGTTGCTGAGGAGCGTGCTGGACGAAAGCTTGGTGGTCTCAGAGTTCTCAATTCATACTGGGTGAATGAGGTGGGTTACTGAGCCGTTGTTGATAGTGATACCTTGTCATGATTTGCTGACTGGTTGATCTGATATAATTGTTATGTATTGCAGGATTCTACTTACAAGTACTTTGAGGTTGTTTTGATTGATGTTGCTCACAATGCTATTAGAAATGATCCAAGGATCAACTGGCTCTGCAACCCAGTTCACAAACACAGGGAATTGCGTGGTCTCACTTCTGCTGGGAAACACAATAGGGGTTTGGTGGGCAAAGGACATCGCCATCACAAAGCACGCCCATCCCGCAGGGCAAACTGGAAGAAGAACAACACCCTTTCTCTTCGTCGTTACCGTTGAAGCAGTTTATTTCATTGCGTTATTTTCAGACTATTTGGAGTGCATTATATTTTGATTTTTGAATATTACTTAAGTTTTGAACCCTCGGATTTTGTTAATTTCCCGTAATCTATTTCAGTTTTAAATTAGAAGAGATTGATGATAATTTATCTCCCACACTATGTTATATCTCTGCCATGTTAGATGCATTGTTGAAATTAGTGCTCTTTTTCAGCGTCGTGATTGTTCCTTTTGTTGCACAAGCTACAGTCTCATGGTTGTTAGCTCGTCCAAACAATGATGCTTTGCTAGGGTACTTGGCAATTTGCTATTTATTTTTTATGATCTATTAGAGGATAAACATGGGTGAAAATGATGAAATGAAGGTTCTTTTTTGAAATAATAAAGCATCCCATAAGTCAGTTCAGTTGCACCTGTTTGTTGATATTACGCTACTATCTGGGCCTGTGGTGTACGTATAAATTTAGTGTTTTGGTCTCTACATATAAATTACATGGTATAGTGATTTTCTCGGGTCGAAATGCATGTAGTTTGTGCCTTCTTTCAAGTCATTGCAGACTTTGATGAGAAGTTATATCTCAAGCTGATGCTGTTTTACTAGGTTTGCGAATGAAAATGTTTGTTGAATTCCCTGACATTGCTCTCTCTGAACTGTCTTAAACTTGTTTAAATCAATGGTTTAAAAATTGAATTGGCCACGAGTCCTTCCAATCATAGGCCAAATTCAAGATGAGATTAGGTAATAAATATATATAGACTCACTCACACACATAAAGTACTGACCTATGAATTCATAGGTAAAGTAAAATAAGAATACAGCTCTAATAATTTCACCAAAGAAAAATGCAGCTCTAATAATTCATTCCAACGGAAGTGACACAGATAACCCTATGTCGCGACGAAGCATCAAATGGTCTTTGTCACATTGCTGGGAGGAGGGAGGTAGAACAAAGAGGGATATGCGAAATCAAATGAATTATCGGAAGAAGATAGAGTGTGGAAGGGTGGAGTATGAGATTTGTGTGACTACTAATCCTTTAGTAAGAAAAATTTATAAGACTTCTAGAAGCAATCTTCAAATTAGTAAAATGTTGCTATAAAAATTAGTATAAGACTTCTGGAAGATATGGGGTATGCTAGAAAAAACAATCTTCAAATTGTATAATCCTTATTCCTAACCCAAACTACTGAACCTGTGACTAATCTTTGTGACTTGAGATTTGGGACGTGAATTGGTAAAAAGTTGATAGTCAACTGTAGGGATAGTTAGCGTTTAATAAAGATTTTATTTAATGATGCCGTTTTCCACCAAATCTGTCACGGGTTTGCAGCATATTACTCTTTTTTAAAAATCTAGAACTAGAATGTAACAATCCCGAGTTTTTGTATTGTAACATCTCATGCATACTTTTATAAAAGTTTGTCGACTAAAATCTCAATTCGATTCATGAAGCTGTAGAGGTGTGTCCGGAGTAATGACACCCAAACACTTGAGGTGTCATATGTATCACAAATCGACAAAGAGACAAACTAGATAAACGTTTCACAATTTCAGTGACTAATTCAAAATGTCATTTTATCTCTAAGACCTAGCTCAACTGACAAATGACTGTCATGTCTCAGGATCAAATGCAGGACCTTGCAGTTGTGTGAGTTTAAAGTGGCACATGCCACTCCAGACAATAAAAATGTCATTCTAGTTGGTACAATCTTCAATTCCATTTAAATAGGTTGGGGAAAAGGTTCACCAAACAATCCCCCATGCCATCATTATTTAAGAATAAAACATGAAGAATGGTTCAGAACTCACAATTATCAACCTAAGCTAAAAAATTTAAGGAAAAGAGAAGAAATGATTCAATAACAAGGCAAGCAATGAAAGTTGAAACCATGACATTTTCTTTTTTCCTTGAAAGCTTAGCCAAAGGAGAAAAGTATAAATGTAGAAACAGCATGATGATGAGATCAAACTTACAATGATGATGGTTAAGAAAACTTATATATATTTATTTACTATACATGATAAAGTGCTTAATCTTATGTATTCACAATGTCTTCTATACTTCTGCTGCTGGCATCATTCATGGCAACAATCAAGAATCAAGATTAAGCCGTTTCATCGAATACCATCACCTACACCAAATAAATAAATAAATAAATAAAATTAAGTAAACTATAATAATTCCTGATTCATTAAACTCCAACTTCTAGTTTCAGTATTTAGTTTATCAATCTGGAACACAAACTATAAGAAACCAAATATGCCACGTAAGACTGCTCCAATGCGAGTAAACTATAGCAACATCACATATAGTTAGTAACTAAATTTAAGTTTCTCTAATTGCGGATGAACTAAAAGTGAATTCAGTGAGAAAAATTCAAAAGAAACTAAGTAAATATTACCTTCCCACAAACTGGACAGCTGTCACTTCTCTCCATCCACTCATATATGCAACCAAGATGATAATGATGAGAACATTTTGTCAGTATCTTTGGATTCTCTTCAGTGTATTCTGCGACAACAATTTGTAGAAATATAAGACTCTAACAAAAGGTCATATTCTCAATAATATCTTTGTTGGCGTATCGATAAACACAAGAAATGATATAGTGCCAAGGATTTGGCTTCCTTAGTTCCCGAGCTAAGGTTGTACTACTCTATAAGTAAAGAATGCAGTTTTTGGTTCCTTGAATAATTGATGTATCTCGTCTATAAGAGGGAGTATTGTAGTTTCTAATTTCTATATGCTGCATCGATATCAATAGATTATGATTATTTACCTTTGAGATCAACTAATGGAAGAGCATAAATAAACCATAAAGTGAAGCATATTCTATTCTCTCTAATTATTCAGAATAACCAACTGCTATTTTAGCTCTTCAAAATTTAAGGGAAAGAAAGCACACAAAATTCAGTCTCAAGTCTCAATATCATCTACATCAAGGATATGAAATAAAAACATAACATCCAAATAAAGCAACTTATATTTCAAGCAAAATCGAGTTCTAGAATCATGTGGTCGTCAAATGACTGAACAAAGTTTAAAAAACCTCTACCTTCAAGACAAGTTGGACAAACATCCTCCTCTTCTGATGATGCATAGACAACCGCAGCTCTGGTTGTAAACTTCGCTGATGAAAGTCTAAGCGAGGACTTAGAACGGTACTCCTTTGATCCAGCTTCGCCGGTACTCTGATTCCATTTATCCCCCGAACTCAAAGATTCTTGATCTACATCTACGTCACCTCTTAGAGGTTCCGACTCGTCATTCAAATGACTGGAACCCTTCTCACGTCTTGAAACTAGTCCATCATGCTGTGAGCGGAAAAACCTAGGGTCTGCATCATAAGGCAAGGGCCTTGGAGGAGAACGGTACATGTCAGATAAAGAATGATCAAGTGATGCTGTAGAAGTCATAGATGCTGCCCCCTGTATAGACGAAGCAATCGAATGCACTTGCCCTCTACGGAATATTGATGTATACTGAAATTTGAGGAAGATTGGAAAAGGGTTGTTATATTTAGAAGTATTGTTCTATTCAATATCAAGACACATCATCCTTAAAAAAATTGTTTTAGAACTAAAATATTCTACAGAATGTTCTCCACAAAATGTTAATGTAACTGGTAATCAATAAATAAACTCACCATCAACCAAGATACTTAGGACATGTTTGGTTTACATTGAAGGACGCTACACATAGAACAACACCAGACAAATAGTTATGTCATAAAACAACTCTTTGTTCTGTACATTGTTTGGTGGTTGATGCACAACCCACAAGAGTGTGCAATCATGCAGTCCATATTTAAGAGCAATATCTTGATTTTTGCTTACTAATTTGAAATTTGGACTGTCCGATCTTGACCGGACGGCTTTGTGTTTAATGATTGCATTACTGCACACTCTCTACGACTGCACGCAAAGGATCCAAGAGGAATTGGATAAGTTTCAGAAATAAGAGGTGGGCCAATCTTTTGGCTTGTTCAGTCTCTCATTTCTAAGCAATTAAGTAAACCCTTCGAAAAGCTTTGCATAGTAAATAGTTCCTTTTGACACAGCCACACATGATCTTTTGGCTTGTTCAGTCCCTCATTTCTAAGCAATTAAGTAAACCCTTCGAAAAGCTTTGCTTGACAAAATTGTAAAGTAGGGAAGTGCAGACAGCAGAGGGTTCAGAATTAGAGACTTACCACATCCAAAATGTTTTGAAGGAAGCAACTGACACACATGCAGTTCCTATAAACATGACTATTTGGATTCATGTAATCTTCAAAATCATCAACATTAAAACAAGAACAAATAGAACCCATTGTTTCAGCTTCAATATATTTCCCTCTTTAGGTTAGAATTCTCCAACTTCTCAGACTGATAGTTCACCAAATTATTGACGGTGCTACATGCACGCTATGAGAAAAAAGGAAAGGATCTCCCAACAGCACTATCCAATGATCGTGCTTTCATAAATGGATAAAAAAGGAGAGAGGATTCTAAGTTTGCAGAAGTTCAAATGCCCCCGCAAACCAGTACCCTCCCTCTTTTTGTTCAGATGATCTGTAATATAGATAAGCAGATTCTGAATCTCTTGATCGCCTGTAAAATACGCCAAAATTACATAAACATCATTAAAAACATGAGAAATAAGAATGCTGAAGGAGAAACTCTCAGTCACTCAATTTTACCAATCAAAAGTCAAAACAACAAATTTTCTGAAAATTTGTAAAGAGCAATAGTGCAATACAACTAATGTGATGTTGATGTACACAGATTCTTTATTTGCAAATGAACATTAAAATTAAGATCAAAACACAGTTTTTTCCTTTTAAGGGTGAAAAAAACAGTATGCTAACAAAAAGAGTATTGTAAATTTGAGTGTTTCAAGGGAAAGCTATAATTTGTTTAAAATGAATGTTCCTTCAAACAATGGAAAAAGCAATTCTTTACTTCATTGGTAAGCTATGCCAGTTACATCAATCAGCAGAGACATAATTGCTTCCCTCTTTAAGCTAGAAAATCACAATCACTAATTTTAGACAACAACCATAAACCTAAATGAAACCACACCATCTCAAGAAATGGAACATCAAATAAATTTTTTTTATTTAAAAAAGACAAAAACATATGAAGATCATCTAGGTGCATGTAGACACATGAATTTTCAATAAATAGAAGGAAAAACAATCAACCGAGAAAAAAACAAAAATTGATGACAAAAAAACAAAGAAAGAGAGGTACCCAGTTGCGATTATCGAGTAAAAAAGCAATAAAACGATCAAAAATGAAAGTGGATAAGCGAGAAAAGGTCAAAGATGGAATTTTTAAAGGAGAAAAGGTACCTGAGAGAAATTTTCCTTAACGACGTTGTTGTTGGGTGGCAAGAGAGAGATGAAGCTGGAGAAGAATTGAGATTGTTTTGGATTGAGAAATCGGTTTTTCTAAAAAGGGGTTTTATGATTTTTCAACGGAATTTGCTATGAATGCATTGGCCAAATTAGATGAAGTAATGCATAATTAATGAATAGTGCTTATTTCTCTCTCTTTTATTGCCCCTTTTGTGTTTTGGGTTTCGGAAGGCTAGAGAGGGGAATCTTTATCCCTTCCACTCCCAAATTTATGTGATTAAATTATCAAAAGGACAATAGTAGTATAGTACCCAAAAATAATAATTCCAAAAGACAATGACCCTCTTTTTTAATTTGTCCCTACCATACACTTGCACCTCTACCTCCATAATTTATGATAAGAGTCCACTTGTTAAAAAACGATGGAAAAACTAACTTACAGTTGATAGCCTATAACGGATAAGTTAATGATAACACATTGTGTTATTATCTAGAATAAGTATATGATAGTAACATAGTAATGGTAAACAATAAATAAATTTAATCATAAATATGACAAAAGCATTTACTAATCAATCAAATTGAGCTAATTGCATAACACGAGCCTCAAAACAAAATATTTAACGTCACTAAAAATTATAGTGAGTCAAAAGAGTTCAAAATGTTATAGTACAAATTACTCTAACCGCAATTAAGTAATTTGCAACTCTCAAAGGGGTTCTCTTAGTGCTTGCTGAACTAAGTCTCTTGATTTGAAACAATAACAAAGCTAGTGAGAAATTAATCTCAATGCGTCTTGCACACTATCATTATGTGTCTTAAGCATGCTTAAATATCATTTTCGTGGACATAAATGAGTCTGTAATACACCCCAAATCACTGTTAATAATCTAAGAGAGTGGGCTTCATAGCACGTTAATCGACATGGTTGATATGACAATCAGAGACACAAACCTAGACATCCTTGAACTTTTCTATTACCGTATCTCGACCTTCACCTATGGAGAACTTTATAAAAATATTTATAGCTACCAATGAACGAGATTATGATAGTTTGTTTAGTTCAGGTACCAATACCCTACAATCGATGAAGCCAAAGTTTTATAAGACTAACAGTCATCTGCCATGATAGTTTCATCATATAACCTTGATTGAAAACCCTTAAATTAGACGAGGAAACCCGAACCCAAGCATGCCTTTGGGTTTGTAATTCTTATCCCACAAAATGAGATGACATCTCCCACGATTTGATGTACTCGCCAAATGAAATTGTGGCAAATCAACTTGGCATAACCACAAATTAGATGTTTGAAATTTGCATGATATAACTAGTTGATTCACATGAAAGATAAATGGTCATGGGTAATTCTACTCGTAAAAGAAAGAGTAGAATATGTTGCCATTCTCTAATGAAGCATGAGAGCCCTAGACCGCTTGTGGCAGCTATCTCGAGTTTAACAACATACATTTTGAGAGAAGAAAACATTGGATTTGTAAATGTTTATTCTATGAATTGAGGTTCTACAAATGGTTTCCAAAATTTCTTTTACAACAACTAACTGCTTGCGAGGAATAAACTTCTATTACCAAAACAATATTGCTTACAAAAAAGATACAGGAGATATAAACCTTAGTTTAATTGCACTTTTGGTCCTTTAGGTATCGCAACTATGTGATTTTAGTCCTTCGAGTTTTAATTGAGCGAATTAGGTCCTTCAAATATTATGATTGTGCGATTTTGGTCCTTCAAGTTTCAATTGCCATCAAGTTTATGCAATTTTTGTGTCAATTTTAGTGTCTTACCCCATTGTCATTCAACTTTTAACCATAAATGTTTGTATCACACGTGTGTATAAGAGTAAATGACCAACTTTTTAGTTTTTTTTTGTTGACAAAAATCAAGTTTTTAGTTTTTTTTAACAGTAAGTTTTTAGTTAAAATTGTATAATTACACAATTGTAAAATCTAAATGACAAATTTTTCGATTAAACTCTTCAAGGATCTAATTCACTCAATTGGCACCTATCACCAACCACGACAAGAGTGCAAATAATCATTCAAACAAGTAACGACAACAACGACGACAAGAACCTTAAACATTTCATCCCCATCTATGTTGAAGTAGAACTAGTGGTTTAGAGCATGGTAGTTAAATCGGGATACATATCGTGTATCGTTTTGCTATATTTTTGTATCGTGTATCGTAAGATACATGAACAATAGAAATATGACCAATTTAGTAAAAAATAAATAACATGAGCAAAACAATATCATATAATATATATAATATATCATATATAAACTCCAATATACTTAAAAACTTAAGTCATCAACAAAAAAACAAATGTCTTTAATCCTAAATAGAGATATAGTCTCAAAATAAAGAGGAGAGGCACTGTCCAGGGTGAAAAGGATGAATAATCATAGAAGAAAAAACATGGGAAGCGCACTATTCTGCCAAGGACAGGAAGGGTTTGGTTGAATAATAATAATAATATTAATAATAATCATAATAATCTTAATAATAAGGGTTCTGTGTTTTAAGTGTTTTACAATGAATAGGAAAAGGCTTAAATGAAACGGAAAACAAAATAATGAGTCTTTAAAAACCACTGTAACGTTAAAAAGAAACTGGGCTTTCCAAAAAAGTTAAACAAACGTTTATATCCTTAACAGAAGCCACAAAACGCGTTAATAATTAATAACAAAAGAAGCCAGCTGTTATTGTCAAAAAAGAAGAAGCCAGCTGTCAAAAAAAGGAAGCCAGAAAACGCAGCGTTTCATTTACCATGAACCCCAACACCCAAAACGCGCCGTTTAAGGCATGGAACAACCCTAAAAACCCACCACTACCAAAATGGGTCGCGAAACCCGACCGACGGCGCTTGTTGCATAATCGTACGCGGCAAACGTGAATCGCGATTCCTACGATTCTGGTACGATACAAGCAATTTAGGTCACGATTCAAGCACAAGAACGATTACGTGTGTGTTTGGTTGTACGGTGGTGAGAATTGATTCTAACAGAATTGATTTTGCAGAGTTGATTTTAGTGAAAAGTGAGTTGAGTGTGACGTGATTTTTGTTTGGATACATCCTGTAAAAAGTGATTTTTATTAATTTTTGATGTTTGGATAGACTTGACCAAAATTGCTTTTGAGTGTGAAATACCAAAATGGATCATAACTTAAAATTATATTAACAACATTTTTTGACTAATAATCATATTAAAAACATAATTAAATATAATACAAAATATAATATAATATAAAATACAATACAATACTATACAAAAGCAGATTGTAATAAATAATTTTATATTTGTTCTAAATTTAAATTTAAGCCGACTTTTAAAAATAAATTTAAGCTAACTTTAAATAACGGAAGCATTATTTCTAAAAAAATTGCAACTGCCAGTCCACTCTCTCTAAGTAGTCCACTCTCTCTTAATGGGCCATGAGCCCAAACCCTAATATTAAGCCAAACCCTAAATTAATTCCTCTTGACTGCAGCCGCACAACACAACAGTTATCTTCTTCTTCCTCTCGTCTTTCTTGTCTCTGTATTTTCCATTTCTGTACGTAGGGGCAATGATGGAAGAAAACAAGTTTTGTAACTGAAAGATGGTAGAATCGATTTATGCTCACTGTAAAAGCTAGGAATATTAGCTTCTCATGGAATCGATTTCACAAGTTAAAACCGATTTTGGAAGAGAAATCCAAACAAGATAAAAAAGAGCAAAATCACGAAAGGCAACTACAGAATCGATTCTAGACCCTCCCGCATCGTTTGTCATAGATTTCGAATCGTATCGCAATTCGAATCGTACGATTATAGCGATACTAACTACCATGGTTTAGAGAGAGATAGAGAAAGATAGAGCGAGAATGGGGTTGGTGAGAAGAGTTTCCCGAGTTCTGGGATTGACCAACTTGAACATAAACAGGAACATTTCCTTCAAATCTTTGGATCCTCCATTATCACCATCACCATCATGTTCTTCCTCCACCACCCATGGAATCCACGTCTTTCATTGCCCTGTAAGTCACATTCAACACTTTTACTTATTTGCTTCTGTGAACTTGTAAAGGAATGATTTTTAGATAACCCATTATTCTATTGGGAAAAGGGATTGGTTAGTTATTTAGGAAATTGAAGATTGAATTGGTTTTTTGTGATTGTGATGTGATTAATAGGATGCGGTTGGAATTGTTGCTAAGTTATCCGATTGTATTGCTTCAAAAGGTGGAAACATTCTTTCTGCTGATGTTTTTGTACCTCAAAACAAACATGTTTTCTACTCTAGAAGGTACCCGCTTTCATTTGTTTTTTTTTCCTTCTTTCTATCATCCCATGTTGTAAACACAAACACAATCAATCTTGTCTTCTTGTTGGGTTTCATTGTCCCTTCTGCTATTTCTTGTGTGCCAACACTGACTGTGTCTGCTTCTCAAGTACTTTGAATCTGATTTCACATTAGATCTTATGGATAGTTCTTAACAAGTAATAAGGCTAGATTTAGCTTTTAGCTGGATTTGATTCAGTGACTTTGAGAGATAATGACTTTTGTGACATTAGGCTTTTCTTCGAGTGAGAAAGATGAGGGGAAAATGAGATGAGATGAGAGAGAGTATTAGGTGAGAGATAGACACAAATGCAGAGCGTCTTCCCACCCTAAAGTCACTCTTTTAGCTTATACTCCCTCTGGACCTATTTATAAGCAAAAAATGCAGTTTTATGCAATTTTTGTGTCAATTTTAGTGTCTTATCCCATTGTCATTCAATTTTTAACCATAAATGTTTGTATCACACGTGTGTATAAGAGGAAAGGGACCAACTTTTTAGTATTTTTTTTTGACAAAAATCAAGTTTTTATTTTTTTTAACAGTAAGTTTTTAGTTAAAATTGTATAATTACACAATTGTAAAATCTAAATGACAAATTTTTCGATTAAACTCTTCAAGGATCTAATTCACTCAATTGGAACCTATTACCACCCACGACAACAGTGCAAATAATCATTCAAACAAGTAACGACAACAACGACGACAAGAACCTTAAACATTTCATCCCCATCTATGTTGAAGTAGAACTAGTGGTTTAGAGCATGGTAGTTAAATCGGGATACATATCGTGTATCGTTTTGCTATATTTTTGTATCGTGTATCGTAAGATACATGAACAATAGAAATATGACCAATTTAGTAAAAAATAAATAACATGAGCAAAACAATATCATATAATATATATAATATATCATATATAAACTCCAATATACTTAAAAACTTAAGTCATCAACAAAAAAACAAATGTCTTTAATCCTAAATAGAGATATAGTCTCAAAATAAAGAGGAGAGGCACTGTCCAGGGTGAAAAGGATGAATAATCATAGAAGAAAAAACATGGGAAGTGTTGTGGAAAACACATGTGTAAGTATACACAGTCTTTAACAAGTAATATAGAGATAAGAAGGTTGTCGTACCCACAGGGATTGAATTAATTTTACTAAGTTTAAATTAATAGTAGAGTCGATGATAACAAAAAAGAAAATATAAAATGGATGATGATTGTGGTGTGTGTATAGATAAATTGGAATTTAAAACAAGTAACAGTAATTTGTAAATCAGTTGAGAAATATGGTTGGAATGCTTTTACTTAAGTAAGTTCACTTTGAATGTATAAAGTTGTAATTGATGAATCTGCAACCATTGCACCTGCAATGGTTTACTGCTACAATCATTGCACCTGCAATGTCTTGCGGTTACAATGATTGCACCTGCAATGGATGCAGTACTAACAGTTTTGTACTTTTCAGTACTTATCTTCAGGGCTTCATTACAAGTCTTATTTCTAAGCTCTAAATAAGTTCACCCTTGCCTAATCAAACTCCTACAGATCATCCCATGAACTATGCTATCCTATGTCTAGGTCTTAGCATGGTTTTAACAAAGTTTCCTATTATTAAAACACTTATTCATGTTAGTTCTAGATTTCAAATCACAAACCATTTCTGAATTTATGACCCTACTTATTTTAAGTGATCAATTTAAAATAAGTTTGAAAGAATTATCACGCAAGAACTAAATTACAAAAACATCAATAGAACTTTATAACATTTCAAAGTTTTATTACTATGTTAAGGCATCCCAACCACAAGGGGTTTAGCTCATGCTTGACATAACTATAAAGATACAAACAAGATTACCTCAACAATTTCACAAGATAAGATGAGTAGGAAGTATCACTATCTCACTTACTTGAAGCTTTGTTGAGTACTACAACTTACAAGAGAAATAAAATTACTTAAAACTAGAAACTAGAATGTAAAATGTATTGTTGAGTGATAAGAATTGAGTGTCCTTCAAATGGAGAAGAGGGTGGTATTTATAGGATTCTTGGATGAGCTTTCCTTCATGTAGGGATTTGCTTGGAGCTGAAGTTGGTCATTTGCATCCCAAAAAGATTTGATTTGATGTTTGCTTTATTAAAGGGAGGAGGTCCAATGGTATAATGACAAGTGGAAAGTGAGATTTTTCACTTTGAGGCTAGAAGCATGACTTGGCGCCGCCTTCAACAACTTGGCCAACTTGTGCTTGCCACTTGCATTTGCTGACATCATCAGGTTGTAGGAGCAATTCTGTGTTACTTGAGTTGATGCAGCTGCAATCGATGTAGGTGCAATGCTTGGGTATGATGCAGGTGCAATGCTCCTGTCTTCTGCTTTTACAGCTTATTGCAGGTGCACCTATTGCGGTTTCTATTGTAGCTGCAATACTCAACAAACACATCAAAAATACCACAAATTATGAAATTCAATTCTAATGAGTTCCAAAGCTAAATGATGCTGATTTCAACTATTATTCTTTATTTGGATTAACAAATTACTGAGTTCTTACAATAATTCAAGCATAAGAAGTATAAATAACTCTGTATAAAATAGAGTTATCACACCCCCAAACTTAAATCATTGATTGTCCTCAAGTAATGACTAAAAACAATACAAGATTAACAAGCAATCCTAGATGAGTTTTCAGAAGATCAGATCAGCTAGTTCCTTCAAGACATATTTTTCAATAAGTGCATTCTCTAGAAACTAGACTCTTATGTTTCCCACAAAGCCAGTGAACCATAGGTTCTTCAAACATTCAAAGATTATTTGAGCTCTTTTATGTGAGTGTGTGACTTCACTGACCTTCAGATTGGTTCTTTCCCTAAGTTTGGAAAATCCACTTAGCTTTTGGATTGAAAAAGTTCACGTTTGATCAAGTTAAAAATTTCTTTCAAAATGGGGTTTAGACTAACAATTTCCACAAGTGTTGAGGATGCTTCAAAGCACAACAATGGATCTTTTTCAAGAAAGCTCAATCTAAACCAGTGCTTTCTACATTTTTGGTGGCTTTTTGTATTGCAGGTGCAATGTTGATTTTGGGCATTGCAGGTGCAATAGCCTTTGGTGTTGCAGATGCAATGGCAACTACAAAATCGATTCTAGACCCTCCCGCCGCGGAACCAAACGAGCACTACATCTACGATCCGCATCGTTTGTCATAGATTTCGTGTATGTTTGGTTTTGCGGCGAGTGGAATTGATTCTAACAGAATTGATTTTGTAGAATTGATTTTAGTTAAAAGTGGCGTGATTTTTGTTTGGCTATTTTTACTGAAAAAGTGATTTTATCAATCTTTATTGTTTGGATAGATTGGATTAAAATTGCTTTTACCTGTGAAATTACCAAAAGGGGTGTCAACTTAAAATTACATTAGAAACTTGAAATTTGATAAAATAGATAAAAAAAATACTAAATAAGCATATAAAAGATCTAATAAAATTTACAACCAGCCCATTAAAACACTAAAATACTAATTATAGTGAGTTAATTAGATATTATGAATCATGTTGACGTTTTATACAACTAGTCCATTATTGTCTTATTTTTGTTCAAGAGCCCATTATTGTCTAACCAGCCCATTATTGTTTCCTACTGTTAAAAAAATCAGTCCACTATATTTTGATGACCCATGAACCAAAACCCTATTGTTGAATCACACTCTCTTCCTCAGCCGCACTGTGCATCGTCTTCTTCCTCTCTTATTTCTTCTTTCATTTTTTTTTCCATCTCTGAACATGAAAACTCTGGCCAGAAATTGCTAACTAGAGAAGGGACATAACTGGAACAGCATGTGTCATGGATCTAAAATCGATTATACTCACCGTAAAAGCTACAAATAGCAGCTTCTCTCAAAATCGATTTTGGGAGGGTAGAATCGATTCAATGGAAGAAACCCAAACATGAATTTACGCCTCTGAAATCACGAAAGTGGAAGCAAAAGCGATTTTCTCCCTCTCCACCGCTAAACCAAACTTACACTTCGAATCGTACGATTGCGATACTCACTACCATGGTTTAGAGAGAGATAGAGAAAGATAGAGCGAGAATGGGGTTGGTGAGAAGAGTTTCCCGAGTTCTGGGATTGACCAACTTGAACATAAACAGGAACATTTCATTCAAATCTTTGGATCCTCCATTATCACCATTACCATCATGTTCTTCCTCCACCACCCATGGAATCCACGTCTTTCATTGCCCTGTAAGTCACATTCAACACTTTTACTTATTTGCTTCTGTGAACTTGTAAAGGAATGATTTTTAGATAACCCATTATTCTATTGGAAAAAGGGATTGGTTAGTTATTTAGGAAATTGAAGATTGAATTGGTTTTTTGTGATTGTGATGTGATTAATAGGATGCGGTTGGAATTGTTGCTAAGTTATCCGATTGTATTGCTTCAAAAGGTGGAAACATTCTTTCTGCTGATGTTTTTGTACCTCAAAACAAACATGTTTTCTACTCTAGAAGGTACCCGCTTTCATTTGTTTTTTTTTTCTTCTTTCTATCATCCCATGTTGTAAACACAAACACAATCAATCTTGTCTTCTTGTTGGGTTTCATTATCCCTTCTGCTATTTCTTGTGTGCCAACACTGACTGTGTGTCTGCTTCTCGAGTACTTTGAATCTGATTTCACATTAGATCTTATGGATAGTTCTTAACAAGTAATAAGGCTAGATTTAGCTTTTAGCTGGATTTGATTCAATGACTTTGAGAGATAATGACTTTTGTGACATTAGGCTTTTCTTCGAGTGAGAAAGATGAGAGAGTATTAGGTGAGAGATAGACACAAATGCAGAGTGTCTTCCCGCCCTAAAGTCACTCTTTTAGTTTATACTCCCTATGGGCCTATTTATAAGCAAAAAATGCAGTTTTAGGTTCATTGAATAACTCATGTATCTGGTCTATAAACCTCAAACTGCATTTTTTGCTTTTAAATAAGTCCAGAGGGAGTACTATATAAGCTTCTCAACTAAAATATATTTATGATTTTTCACCTACAATAAAATCCTTACAACAATATAGATGGTAATACGAAGTTAAATGAGAGATTTATCAAAAATAGGACTATAGGAGATGCAAAAAGTCATGCCAACTTGTACAAGAAATTGTTGTTTCAATATCTGATAACAATTGCAAGATTCTTTTAATGTTTCTTTCCTTTGCCATAAGTGTGTATTGAGAACTAAGAAGTTTATCTAACCGGTCCTAGTACAATTTCTCTATGCTTTAAGATGCTCTGATGTTCATTTTGTCTCAGTGTGAGTGTTTGAGCTGAGCTTCATAATCTAATTCATGCTTTAGAAAGTCAAATCTGAACACATGCACTCAAGGCTCAACTAGCTAGCCTTTCGAATGGGTGTGTGGAAACAATGACTACAACTGCATTGACTTGTGTTCATCATTGCAGTGATTTTGTTTATGATCCTGTTAAATGGCCACGGGTGCAGATGGAGGAGGATTTCCTAAAGCTTTCACAGGCATTCAATGCAACGAGATCTGTTGTGAGGGTACCGGCTTTGGATCCTAAGTATAAGATAGCTGTTCTCGCATCAAAGCAGGTGTTCTTTTTTACCCCTCTTGTCATGTTTTCTTGCTCTTTTTGTATTTGTTTCAAATAGTTATGTTTATATTTGCTGAAGGCTTCTTTCTTTTGCTGCAGGACCACTGCCTGGTTGATTTATTACATGGATGGCAGGATGGAAGACTTCCAGTGGATATCACTTGTGTGATTAGGTGAAATTTCAGAAATCCACCAATAATAAATTGATTTATGTCTCTTTTATATATTTTATTAATTTCCTTTTTGCTTTCTAATTGTGCTATATGATGTATAATGTATTTACCAGTAATCATCATAGAGATCCAAACACCCATGTTGCTCGTTTTCTTGAAAGACATGGTATTCCATATCATTATTTAAGCACAACCAAAGAAAATAAAAGAGAAGGGGAGATATTGGAGCTGGTTCAGAATACTGATTTTTTAGTACTTGCGAGATATATGCAGGTAAGTAACTAATGTAATTCATGTTTTACTCTTTATGTTCATTATTGATGAAGTTCCACATCTACTAGAGATATGGCCTAAGTAATCCTTATAAAGCTTGGTCAGTCCTCACTTTACAAACCAGTTTTGTGGGGATGAGTTGAGCCCCAAATTTAAGATGGTATCAGAGTTTGGTTTGATCCTTCATGACTTATCCCGTTACTACTTCGCTGCCAAGTTCCCAGTTGTATTAATACTTGTACTGAAACGGTTTAAGCATTCTATTTTCTCTCTTTCAAGTTATCAGTGTCTATCATAGATCTGCTATTGCGCCAAGATCTCTATTATCGCACCCATTTGTCCGTGCTCCAGATGTCTGGTCCTGGTGTGGGTGGTTTTGAAATCCCTATTATTCCACTTGCATCAGTCCATGCTTCAAATGTCCAGTCATGAGTGTTAGAGATATGACCTAAGTAATCCTTAAGGGCCTGGGTAGTTCTCAACTTACAAGCCGATTTTATGGCATGAGTTAGGCCCTAAGCCCAAATTTAAGAATCATATTTGTAATTTTTTGAAGAAAGTGATAATTATAATTGAACTATTTTTAATATTTTGACGGTTTTTGGAAGTGCTGTCTCTTCCAGTCATCTCTACCTCTACAACTCATGGGAATATGAGAGTAGTTTATATCTATTGACTATTGCATATCAAATATCAATGTTAATTTTTGATCGTATTGAACTATTGATACTTACAGCATTGATTTATATGTAAAGATATTATCCGGAAACTTTTTACAAAGCTACGGGAACGACGTGATTAACATTCACCATGGTCTGTTGCCATCATTCAAGGGTGGTCATCCATCTAGACAGGTTGGTCTTCCCACATTTTCACATGTTAAGCCTCTGTTATGTGCTCTTTCTGATTTCTTTGTACATGTTTAATATGCTATATATTATCCTGGCAGGCCTTTGAGGCTGGTGTTAAATTAATTGGTGCAACAAGTCACTTTGTGACTGAAGAACTTGATGGTGGACCTATAATTGAACAAATGGTATAAACACACTTTTTCATACATGTTCCTCTTTTGCTCACATTTCATTGCTTCCTCTATAATAATACTTGAATGATAATGTTGATCTGAATAAACTATAGGTGATAGAGTTTGGCTCTATGCTATTTATCTGAAGGTAAAATGGTTGAATTTGAATCTCATTTTCAGGTTGAGAGGGTTTCCCACAGAGATAACTTGCAGAGCTTTGTTCAGAAATCAGAAAACCTTGAGAAACAATGTCTTTCCAAGGCTATCAGATCTTATTGTGAACTTCGAGTATTACCTTATGAAGAGAAGAAGACTGTTGTATTTTGAGGAAAACAACCTATAAAAGGACAGCTCCATGCACAAGGCAATCACCGGGCGGGATCTAATCTAAAAAGGGTAGATGTACGAAGTCTTACCCCGCAATTCGAGAGGCATTTATTTAAACGAATTGCCAAACATAGTGCACCATAATAATGGGGTGCATATGTATTTACATTCAATCATTTACTTGGAAAATTCAAATAAGGTTTAAATATGTATTTCATCATAGCAAGTATGAGGTGCTTTGAATTTAGTCCCTACAAAATTAATTGTCAATAACTCTGTAATTTTCAATGTTTTTTTTCGTCCCTCTCTATCCATCCCCGTTTAAAAAATGCTGACTTGGCAAACAAAAGTCAATGTGGTATTGCTGACTGTGGTTAATGAACACACAAGGCACACACACTCACCTTTTGACACTTAAGACACACATGTAATCTAATACTAGCAGATACACTAAGGCTCTGTTTGGTACCGAATGAAGAGGAGATGAGGGGAAGTGACAAACAGTTCACACTGTTTAGTTTGAGATGTGCATGGAAAAAAAATAGAGGCGTCATGTTTTTTTAGAATTGTAAAAGGTAGTATAACCATAAGTTTTGTCCATATTATTGTTGTCACAAAGGAACTCAACTCTATAGTAGAGTTGCTTTGGGTCTAATCATAACCAAACATAAACTTGGTATTTGGAAAAGTCATAATCAAAACACTGCATTGATAGAAATCTCCTTTATGTAGGGAAGCAGAAAAAGAAGATTGCATTGTCAAAGAAAAGGAAACTCATTCCATTTATTATTGCATCTAGGAGGCATGCATGCATGCAAACGAACAATGAAGAAAAACAATGTAGAAGATGTGAACACCGTGCTTGTTTGGAATGAGTTATTTGAGTTTATATCTACCGGCAAAAACACTTGTGAGAGTGTTTGAGAGGGCTTATGAATACAACTTATGTCATGTCCATAAACTGTTTCCAACTTATTTCCATAAACTCTCCAGATTTGTGTGTTGATAGCAACTTGCAATTTATATAAAAACTTTATTTTATATTTAGTATAGAAATAGCTTATACATAAGCACTTATATGATTAGCGTCATGATATAAGTACTTAATTTAATTTTTTATCTAAACATGGCCAATCGTTTATCTCAATATACATATACAATATTCCATATAGCATTGGCTTCTTATTTCCAAGGTAATATCACTGTAATAGAAGAAAGTAGGAACTTTGAGGAGCTGCAAGTTAAGTTGCAGCAGCTTGGAAAGTTCTCAAGAAGACCTCAGCGGGTTGTGCACCAGTCAACTTGTGATTTCCATTAATCTGCCAAATGATTAAATGAGTCAATCTGCTTGATGCTGATCATTATGATCCTAAAATAAAATTAGGATTTTAATCTTATATACACCTACCACATAATATGGAACCCCTGTAATGTTTCTTGAGTATGTTTTAAGCTCATCCTCGACCTATAGGTAAAGTCATGAAACGCAAGATCAGCAGTGATGCATAATTGATAAAAATGAATTCATAACTGTCTAGCAACTGAAATGACCATGCTACCATTTGATATAGACATCAAAAGGATGAAGATACCAAGTGTATGTTTGGTTTATAGTTGAAAATTAGAAATATTTCTTTGGAGCCAAAATGTCTAAAGGGTTTCTTTGGAGCAAATGTAATCTTAACATACCCTACCAATACCATTTGGAGGGTAGAACACCTAATAATTCAAATATCATCCACTAAACATATTTCAGTGATCATTTGAATTTAAATAAAGCATAGAAGAGTTTGGCTTATATGAAAATAATACCTCCTTCAGCCCATTGTTGGGGTTCTTCAGAAACTCCTCTGCCCCTTCTATACCAACCTTGGCAGCAGCTTCCAGAAGAAACTTTCTGAATCCAAATTGAAAACAATAATGCATATCACTTTAGGATCTGGACTCTAAGACATTCAGAACACAAGTCCAGAAGTACTTACTGGTCACCAATGTATTTTCCCTGAGTGAAATAGCCAAGGCAAAGCTCTTCAACTAGATCATGTTGCTTATCAAGACCTTGCTGTCCAGAAAAATATATAAGTCTGTGGCTGTCCATAGAGTTTCCCCTGAGAAGAATTGAAACAATATTAGTTGAACCTTAGACAATTCTCCACCTTTAGAGTGGTTCATCGATGATTATCGTTTAATGAATTGTAAAACCAATCTTAATCTTACGTGAGTCCCGACAAACTATATTCAAAACCGACACTCCTGAAGACCTGTGTCATATACCAAATTGACATAACAATTTGCTCAAAATTCACTGGTGGGATGTTAAACAGTCAATAATATAATCAACAATGAGAAATGCAGTTCAAAGAGTGATTGACGAAATAAAAACCTCGATCATCCGAGCTTCTATCCTATCCGATTGGGATCCAAACTTGCTTCTGTAAAATTCCTTCTTGTCAATACCTTCTTTAGGGGCATCAGGGGTTAGTTGAAAGGGATGCCAAAATATCTGTGAATTCAGTTAAACAGAAATTTGGCATCAGGAATGCCTGAGAAAAAAGGACCCCCAACACACACACACACAGAGAAAAAAGGACCCCCAACACACACACACACACACAGAGACAGAGAGAGAGAGACCTCAAAGTTGTATTTGTCTTTAGAGGAAGCTATGGCTTTTTCTAGATTCTTTTTGCCAACAAAGCACCATGGACATACTGTATCAGAACTAATATCAATCCTTACAAGTTTCTTTTCAGAGTGAGCACTTTGAGTGTCAGTCATGATGATCCTATTGTATCTGCACCGTCTCTAAAACACAAATAAATATCAAATTGAGATTTCTATGCTATGACAAGGAGGAAGAACAATATATTATCTAAGACAAAAAATTTGATCATAGGAGAGAGAATGTTAGTTGATGGAAGAATTTGATGGATTTAAAATAGTTTAGGGACTATTTTTTGTATTTCTTTAGTTCAGGAACCAAATTGGAAAGAGAATGATAGTATAAGGAACAAATTGAGGGTTTACTCTAAAAATTAAGGTTGAACTAATAAAATGAGATTGATTTTTCAAAGTCCCTTTATGTAATTTGGGTAAAAGTAAAAGAACAAGACAATGAAATCTCCTAATTCTTCATCTACCAACCTTTGTAAAACAAGTTACCACTCTGGTCCTTATTATAAGAAAAATTGGCGGTTTTAAGTTCATTAAATAACTAATGTATCTGACCTACCTAAAACTACAAATTTTTATTATAATAAGAACCAAAGGAGTATTAATTTGCATGAAGGTAAATATAAAAAAGCTCGAATCAACACCAGTTTCATAGGTATCTAACATGCTAGAATAATGAGTCACAAATGCCCTAAAAGAATCTAATGATCAGTATCAGGTGATTCAGTAACAAATCAACAACAATTGAGACAAAATTTCACGAATAAGGAGCAAAAAAGCAATCTTTGAGCCATGATTGAACATAATCAACACGGAAAATGAGCATAATTATAAGGAAAGTTGCAATGATAGAAGAATGAATACCTGGAAGGGTAAGGAGAGGGGAAAGGCACGAGAGTTCAGAAGCTTTGCCAGCGAATTGAATTTGGAATTATAATTGTATGACGTTGATGATGGAAGTTAAAGGAAGAGAAATAACATCGACAACTACAAATATTATTATGAGATTATTCTATTATGTTCTTTTCCAAACGCGTTGGCAAGTCGTTGTTTGAGGTTGTTTTCCCACGTTAAAAAAGTCCTCAAAAAAAGTCTCACCTCTCAATTAAACATTTTTTTTTTCACCAAAAAAAAACATTTTTTTCTTCCAAAAATGTCCTGTAAAATAATCCTTGCACGTTTGAGGTTGGAGTCATTAAACATTGTAAACCAGTTAATCCTGACCATCAAACGATTTATTATTTCATCATCTATTCTAAGTCATTTCTCTCGTCACTTTGATTTTCTTTCCTTCAAATAAAGAAATTGGATTGTTCCTTAGTTGAGTTTCAATATTTTGAGGTGTAACATTGGTGAATATTTCCAATTGGTTTTTAACTCTGAGTTATGGAAATTAGATGAACTCACATGTTAACCTTAAAGCTGATTCATACACGTAATTTTGTTGTTTCCATAAAATGAATTTGCCTCCAAGTTAGACTTGGTACATATAAACGGTTATCTTTATCTTCACCAAAAAAAAAAAAATAGGCATGACAACAAAACCCATACCCGTGGGTACCTACCCAAACCCGCCTCAATTTGACGGGTTTTCCCTGCTTTGACTGAGTTTGACTTTGGGTTTTCTCCTATGTCAAAATATGAGGACAGGGCAGGTAATGAGGATACAAGTCCCCACCCTGAACCCGCCCCGAATGTACAAAGTTACAATATTTTCCCCCTATTATATTAGAAACCCTCCACATCTCAACTAAACCCTAAATTTATTTGTTAGCGCTAACGTCTCCCTCATATATTAGAGGCTTTGATGTGTGCTAGAAGTTGGTTATGAAGTAACAAAAATAACGGCATGGTTTTAATATTGATTAGTGGTGTTACTACTCACTTTAAAAGGGTGAAGACGTCAATTGCATTTAGAGAAAGAAAGTAGACAATATTGACGTGGCTACGGAGATGGGGTTGGGGCGGGGATCCCCGAACCCGTTGGGTACGAGGATGAGGATCAATAATTCATCCCCGTTGAGTTTGCGTAGGGGAACGAGGAACTATATGAGATTCGGGAATGGGGACAAGGAATGCAAAATCCGTCCCTGCCCCGCCCCATTGCCATGCCTAATAAAAGTCGTCCATAGCAATTTTAAAACCATTTCAGTAGTTTCAAAATGACAAGAATGCATTTCGGCAGGCAGAAGAACCATTCTGCGCTGCCAATGGCAAAAATACTTGCACCCGTAGGTATTATTCGCGACGGATACGAGGAGGGTAGCTTAACGGGTACCCACAGGTTGCATAAACGGATAATTAAACTACCCGTTAATAAATGGGGGCGGGGCCAGGTATTGAGGTACCCGTACCCGTAATAAATATACTTATTTAGAAATTTTCCTATTATTATTAATTTTACCGTAATAAATATACTTATTTAGAAATTTTACTGTAAGCTAACAAATAAATAATAAAATAAATATATAATGAATTGCCTAATTTTTTTATATCAATGACGATAAAAAAATGGTGCTCAAAAGGTTAATTAATATTATATAATGCCTAATTTTTTACATTAATATTATATGTATGTTTAATGAAATGCCTAATTTTTTATATGAATGAAGAAAAAAACGACGTTGAAAAGGTTAATTTTTTTTTGGTATTTCAAATTTGATTTTCAAAAAACAAATATTTAAATTAATATTAAAAGTATTCGTGGGTACCCGTAGCCCGTAGGTACCCACGAGGAGACAATACCTGTGAAAACCCGCTACGAGGATACCCGCGTGGGTATTGGGCGAGTACGGGTAGCGTTTATATTAAACGGGGCGGGTAGCGGGTAACTACTACCCGTGCCCGCCCCGCCCAGTTTACATCCCTAGCTGCTACCCAACAAAGTCAAAGATTCTTTTTTAGAATGCATCAAAGTCAAAGAGTTTAAAGTTCATTATCGGTGTGGAAGAACTTGCGTTTTTTTTTTGTTTTATCTATAACGTAAAGTGATAAGATGTTTTTCCTTTGTAAAAAAAAAGTAAAGTAATAAAAGTAAAAAGTAAATATAAAATAAGTAAAAAACTGTTTTTATTTGGCAAAATTAAACAAAGAATTGTAGAAAAATAATTTATTCAATATAAATGTCAAAATATCAAATTAATAGTGTTTGGTTTATACCACGAAGAAAATTAATAGTGTTTGTTTTTATTAAACTACAAATCCTAACTGAATTAAAATCAAAATAATTATTGGAAGACAGTGTGGCGCCTGCATGTTCCAGAGAGAGTGAGGAGCTTGGTCTGTCTTTTCATTCATGATAGACTTCTAACGAGTCATCGTAAAGCTAGAATGCATTTGAGTGATGGTTACTGCAATCACTGTCTTGGTGTTCTTGAAGATACTATTCATGCATTTGGGAATTGTCCGCGTGGCAATTAATTTGGGGGGGGGGGGGGGGGGGGGGGGGGGGATCTTGAACAATGGTTTGAATTTAATTTAACCCATGACAATGGAAATTTACTTGACTTTGAGTGGCAATTCACTTGGGTTACGTCGTGTCATTCTATGCGAAGTTGGAGGAATAAAGAAATTCACGAAGTGAACTTCAATAGATCAACTCGCCCTGGGAATCTCATTTACATGTTGGTTCGAGAGTACTCCTCTCCTCTGTTGTTTCTTCATTTGATGTGGGTCTAGTCCGTGACAAAAGATGGATTGAGGTTTGCTGGGAGCGCCCGCCTGTTGGTTGGTGGCGTATCAATACTGATGGTGCCGCTAAACATGGAACTCGAGTTGCTGGTTGTGGTGGAATTATTCGAAATAATTTGGGGTAGTGGATTGGTGGATTGCTTTGGAGGTTGAGCTTTGTGGTATTTTGGAAGCTTAAGGATTGTAAATCAGTCATCATTCAGGTGGATTCTGCTGCTGCTTGCTCTATCATACATGGTGACTTTGTGGGTCATGTTTAGGGGTGGATCCTTGTTAGAGAGATTCGAAATATGATGAATTTGGAGTGGGAGCTGAAGTTTGTACCTATTTATCGTGAGGTGAACTGTTGTGCTCGCGAGCTAGCTTCTCTGGGTTGTAGTTTGCAAGAGTCCTTGATTTTGTTTTTGGGGCCCAAGCCCCATTTCTTACAAAAAAAAAACAAAATAGTTTTACTCCGAACACCTAACACGTCAAAAAAAAAATTTGAAGATTAAAATAAGCTTCGACTCTCTAAAACTGAATCATATGTAATCTGGTACTCCATGTTCTATCTGTAAAGGCGTAACACAACTAATTGTTAGGCTGCATATTTTCTGTGCTTATCTTAGTTTGAATTCGGAACCACCACTTTACGCATGTGAGTTTATGGATTGTATTTGCTACTCTAAGAGTTGTAACGCTTCTACATTTCTAAGGCTGATTTCTAACCCAAAATATTGATTAAGCTGGAAAAGACCTAAACGATTTTTTCACTCCGCTTGACAAAATATATATGCAATTTGGTACTCCTAAAAAATGAGCTATCTAGAAAATTCCATAAAAAAAAAAATCAAAATTTATGGGCATTGCTTCGCTTTGCTTTGCCTTTGAGGAACCGGGAACGTGAAGAAGGCATTGTCCGTGACTACACTGCGACCATCCTGCTTCGTAGCGTAAGGAATCTATTTCTTCCTCTCATTCTAACTTTCTTCTTTTCTTTTCAATTCTTATTCTCATTCTCATTCTCACTTCCCATTCCCTTTCCGGTATGTTATCCATCTCTCTAATTTCCCACTCTACGCTTCTTTTCATTCATTTGCAATGGTTTTTTTTTGCTAGCCCTACCCCACATCTCGTTTACTTCTCTCTCTTTCAACCCCATTTCTCAAAATTTTAACTTTCTTCAGCTTCTATCATCTTTTGCCTCAAGGAAAGGGTTATTTTCGCCAAAATTTTATTTTTTTATTGTTTTCTTCAATTTTATAGAATCTAGGATGATATAGGAAGCAGAATCAAAATTGAGTTCCTTTTTTGTATTGGCTTAGTTTATCATTGAAATGTTTATTGGGGTTTCATTATTTTGAGGGTTTTATTTTTTTATACCATTATCGTTCATATAATTGTTATTATACCTTTGTTTCCATATAATTGGTGTTTTTATTATCATTGATAATTGATTGAAATTGAAATTTACAAATTGCAATTATTGAACTTTGTATCTCAAGGTCAACAATCTATGGGTATTGATGCAATTGGTGTTTTTATTATATTGGTGATTACAGTTTATAAATTACTACACTGGTTGGACTTTGCATTTTAAGGTCAATAAATAATCTATGGATATTGATGCAATTTTCGGGACTACAAAACCCGTCGCTGCGAATATTCCAAGGAAGAGTGCTATTTATGTTTGGGGATACAATCAATCAGGTCAGACAGGGAGAAAGGAGAAAGAGGATCAGTTGAGGATTCCAAAACAGCTGCCTCCTCAGCTGTTTGGATGTCCGGCCGGCATCAATGCACGCTGGTTGGATATTGCTTGTGGTCGCGAGCATACTGCTGCAATTGCCTCTGACGGCTCGCTTTTCACTTGGGGTTTGGACTTCTTTCACTCTTAATTGTTTTATGCATTCATTCAAATACTTTGTTTCATAGTGTTGTGGAGCTGTCTTTTTCATCATTGTTATTCTGTACTTGTTATTTAAGCAGTCAAACTAATATCAAATGAATAACCTTGGAGTTAATTACTTATACTTTCCTTCCCCAATTTTGAGTACTAGAACTAGAACCTTCTAGGGAGGCCTTGTCATTAGAGTGGCGTGTCTTAGGGGTCCTAACTAGGATCCCGGGGAAGAGGAATGGGAAAGGGGTATTGAATCCCCTGCTTGGAACTTGCAAGCAAATATCCCAACCGTGTGAGCTAGCTTCATGGGATTTTCCTCCCCATATTTAAACCTACCCCGCTATCCAATGTTCAAAAGTCATAAGCACCTCCTTTTTTGTCATATATGATAAACAGAGCTGACAACCTACATCTATTTGTTAATGAGAGAATACAGATAGTTGAGTTATTAATTAGTAACCGCAGCTAGAATTGTTTTGACATTGTGCCTCTAATACCAACAGTTAGACACGAGTCTTTTAAAATAACTTTTGAAAGGATAGGTTTAATTTTTGGGATTCTCACTGAATAGTGCCATAGCAGGAATGGCTTTTAATATATATATTTCTAGGACAAACGTGGTAATCAGAGTTATCGTTGCATTTCAAATACGGAATGTGGTTTTTGTTAGTAGAGTAGAGACCATCTTCTCTCTGTAGTTCTTTCCTTCTTATAAGTAGAATTAATTTTATTTGATAATTTATTACTAGTGGGGGAATAATATGGATAAGAATTTATTAGCTGTGTAGGAGTTTTTTTTTTTTAATGATGATTATAATTGTAAGTTTGTTTCCTATTATTACTAGTTCATATTGCAAATGGTTAGGAAGCATAAAAATGCAAAGTGTCAAAACTTTAGGCATTTATTTTATATTCTCAGGGGCTAATGAATTTGGTCAACTGGGTGATGGAACCGAGGAGCGAAGGAAACATCCAAAGAAAGTCAAACAATTAGAGTCAGAGTTTGTAAAATCTGTATCCTGTGGTGCACATTGTTCTGCTTGCATTGCAGAACCTCGTGAAAATGATGGCACCATCTCGACTGGAAGGCTCTGGGTGTGGGGGCAAAATCAGGTAATACCCTTTTGAGGGTTAATAATGCAATGTTCTTAATATGTTAGAAATGTTTCTTATTCAACTTCTTGTTTATATTCCAGGGATCAAATCTTCCTAGATTGTTTTGGGGGACCTTCGAACCTAACACAGTAAGTATACATGTTTGAGCACATGCCAATATATACTTGTGTACATTTATGTTCATTATGCCTCAAATAAATGATGCATTATTTATTCAATAGTATCAATTATTTTATTGTTTATATGTAAATAGAGCCGAGTATCCACTAGCCACTGTTAATTGTATATGAAAAAGTAGAGAGGGGTGGAAATGGCAGAAGTTTACTTAGAATGGATTCTTTCCAAGTACTGTCATATCATTCGCCTGTTTTCCCGAAGTGTCAATGTTGCTATCATATCTGACTGTTGATTGAATAAACATGGTGGATACTTTTTCTCTCACATATTTGACACTCATGTGTCATACCTTTTTGCCATGCCATTCAACGATTTTAGGTTTTTTGAACATCGTCTATTGTATAGTTTATACTTTACTTTCTTACTTAGTTTAATATTCTCAGCACATCTTTTTTCGACTTTGTAAAACCCATAAAAACCATTTCTTAAGTCTAGTAAGAAGGCCAAAAAAGAATTATAATTGCTGCTGTTGTTCACAAAAATTGCTATTCTGAGTGTAATTGTTTCATTAAAATTTCTTTTTGCCTGATTTCTTTCTTGTAGCCTTGCTGGGAATTATGATATATGAATGAATCCATTCTCTTAGGGTTAGGGTTTAGTTTAATTTATCAATTGTGAAGTAGAATGTATAGCTTCTCATTATGGCTACTGACTGAACTCTCACTTTCTTTTTTGCCATCATTCATATCATTACTTACAGATCACTCGGCAAGTGTCATATCATTAGAATTTATTTCTTAGGCCCAAAATGGATAATAATTGCTGATGCCATTACTTGTGATGTATCTGCTTCAGTGAATGTAATTATTTAATCAAGGTTTTTTGCCTGATTTCTTTTTTTTGTAGCCTTGCTGAGAATTGCGATATATCAATGAATCCATTCTCCTTTGGTTTAGTTTAATTTTATTAAATGTGAACTAGAATGTATAGTTTCTCTTCCTTTTCGTTGTAGGGGGCAGTTTGTAAATGATGCAATTGGTTTCTTTTTCATTTTTCCGTCTGTTTATTGATTTCTTACTTTCTGTTTCCCCATCATTTCGTATCATTACTTACAGATCATTCGGCAAGTGTCCTGTGGAGCTGTCCACGTGGTTGCTCTGTCCGAGGAAGGCATACTACAAGCTTGGGGTAATTCAGTAATTGCTTTTATTGGTTGACTATTTTCTTTCTAAATATGTTATTAATTATATATGATTCCTAAACTTTATGTTAATGATTGCCTTTATGGAGTTGACTTTCTTGGAGGCGTATAAATTTACAGAGAATTGAAATAGGAAAGTAAACTTGAACATTTAAAAAGAGGGATCCTGCGATCTTCTAATCAGGGTTTTCTTGCTGTTTTAAAACCAGGCTACAATGAGTATGGTCAGCTTGGTCGAGGTGTTACTTGTGAAGGATTACAGGGGGCTCGGATTATAAGTTCTTATGCTAAATTCCTTGATGAACCCCCCGAGCTTGTGAAGATTACCAAAGTGTCATGTGGGGAGTACCACACAGCTGCCATTTCTGATATGGGCGAGGTGTAAGTGATATGAAGGACTTTAAATTTAAACTTGAGAATTGTGGTTTTCCACGTGACACATTAGGGAATCTCACATCAGGAGACAAGATACAATGGAAATGCTGCATCTATTGTGCAAGTTTCTATTCCCTTGATCCCTTGCTTGGTTATAACATACAAACCTGTAGATATATATTCCCGGTGCCAACTGCGCTATCTTTTATTTAAAGTGTTTTTGGTTTTATTTAGGTCTTGTTTGAAAATGTCTTTAACTAAGTTTTTTATTACATTTACATCTAATCATGGCTTTGCTAAGTATTATTTTTAAAACAGGCTAAGTTACATTACAGAATGATGCTTATTTGAATATGATCATCATACTTGCCATATAGTAATTGAAATCCTTAAGCTTAAAATATGTATACGATATGTGTCCATGCATCATAAATAGGTTTACTAGGCTGTACAAGGAATAATATGTTCTGGTTATAAGTGATTCGAGATCCATAAGCATCATTTAAAAAATAGTAGTTATGGAACTTAGCTTCTTGAGATAACATTTCATCAGTCTTTATATTTGTCCTTGCACTTTGCAGTTACACGTGGGGGCTTGGAAGTATGGGTCAGCTTGGGCACTCTTCACTTCAGTATGGAGAAAAAGAGTTACTACCAAGGAGGGTGGTTTCCCTAGATGGAATTTACATAAAAGATCTAGCATGTGGTGGTGTACATACATGTGCTATAACTCAGGAAGGAGCACTTTATGTTTGGGGTGGTGGTCAGTCAGGGCAATTAGGCCTTGGTCCCTGCACTGGATTCTTCTCGTGTGTTGCTAATGACACTCGGACATTTTTCCGGAACATTCCCGTTTTAGTTGTTCCAAAAGACGTGAAACTTGTTGCATGTGGACATTCCCACACACTTGTTTATACGAGAGATGGTCGAATTCACGGATGGGGTTACAATAGCTATGGTCAGGCAGCCAATGAGAAATCTACATATGCTTGGTATCCATCACCAGTTGACTGGTATGTGTTTCTAGCTTAAGTAACCTTATGATCTCATTGGTTATATGTTAAGAATTTCTAAATCACAGGTGTGTTGGGGAGGTTCGAAAACTAGCTGCTGGTGGCGGCCATTCAGCTGTGTTGACTGATGCTTATTCATTAAAGGAGTTGTGTGAGTTTGTACTTGCAGATAGTATGACTTTAGCAAATGCTGCTAAGGTCGAGGATATTGCGTATAGAACTGGTTCAGATGCTTTAGCTCGCCTCTGCGGGAGACTCAGGTACTTTGCGTGGCGTGTTTGCTTCTCGACATAAATTGCAACTCAATTAGAGTATCATCAACTTTTTTGTTTGTTTTTTTTGTTTCTTTGATGTATTCTCAATGATGATGTCTTGGCAAAACTTGATTGCAGAGAGTACATGCTTGCTGGTGCTGCTCATGGACATGAAGATGAAATGAACAGTAAAATATAGCAAAGCATACAAAGTTAGAATTAATCATGATTGTATGTTCATTACATGTAATAATAAGTGTATTTATTACTGGAACTGTAATATTATTTGAACAGAAGTAATTGCACAGTGTATATATGTTCATTTACCTGGCTTAATACCAAATAAATATGGATTTTAGGGTACAATTCATAGACAATGACTTTGACTATATGGAATAAAGTTTACTAATATTCATACCAGTTCCTGTTTTATATGGAATAAAGTTTACTAGTAATTCATACCAGAAGTAATTACTGTTTTTGTTTTGGAGTACAATTCCTATATGGTGAAAGTACGTTCATAAGCTTTTTTCAATAGATGTTTCAAACCAGTTACAACTTGCAATGAAGCCTGAAGCACACGTTTTTGTTTTAATTTATGTTTTTAAAGAAATTTAAGTTTATGCATTTTTATAAGAAATTCTGAAAGCTTTTTTCAATTCTTTTTTGGAAACATAGATAATTCTTGTAATATTTTTTGAAGGTATCTCTTAATTAAATTTTGCTTTAAAAAGTTATATGGAAGATTTGGCATCATTTACCTATTCTGTCTATTAATTTGAATATAATTTTGAAATTAAAAAACGTCAGTAAAAAAAAATGAATTAAGATTAATAAGAAAAAGTATTTCTGAACTTTTGTCAGTTAAATTTTTGGCAGGTTTTTTCTAGTCAAATTCTCGTGTACTCATTTTCATCATGTTTAAATATAACTTGAGTTCACGATTTTTTTTTGCCTTATCTAGAGAAAACTATTAATTAATTTTGAAAACAAGTTATTTGCAAATTGGCAAAGACATGAAAAGCACTGAAACCAATGTTATACTGCTTGAAATTAAAATCTCTCATATGGCAGAGATTGCATTGCCATTGATTTCAAATATGGAGGACAGGGTAGAGCCCATATACTATATATACTTAGAAAAGTTCTGATACCTTATTTTAATAAGGCTTAAACATTCATTCATTCATACAATATATATGTGTCTGTCACATACATACACACATACATGTAGATTTCTCACCAATAAAAACATACATGTAGATTGACTTAATTACTAAGATGACGCAGCATCCATGCTGGAATGAGACTATTATTTGGAACAGTTTGAGCTTCAACCGTTTCTTCCCTCAACATATTTCCTTGTAAGTTCCCACTGCATTGCATTTCATTGCATTCATCATCATAAATAAAGGTTCTTCAAACAGCTTATACTTGAAAAATGAGATGAAGAGAAAGAAGTAAGAAAAGTACCTTAGATTTAGAGAAGGAACCACAAGTCTTTGTGGTGGTAGTGGCTCTGGATGACAAGTTAAGTTGAGGCCAGATGAACCTTGCCCTATGGTTACTACTGGACATCTCTCTTGGTTTTTACTCACTGTCTTCTCTTTCTCCTTCATCTACTCATATATCATTCATAAATGTAATCAAAATTAGTCAGACAGTGGTTACATGATTCAATCACTTCAATATCCTTAAATTATTATTGGTCTCTACGTGTCAATATCAGGTGTATGTGCCTGTGTCAGTATCAAGTGTCTGTGTTGGTGTCGGTGCTTCACTCATTAGTGTTATACTCATAGGTGTTTAGATTGAGATAATGTTACTAAAGGAAGTGTGGCTTCTACCTTTGCTAGTTTGCTGTTTTGCTCCTGCAATGCCCTTGCCTGTCAAATGCACACCAAACATATTTTGTTATTGGTCTTTTTTTTATATTGTTCAATGTCCCTCAACCCATAACTCACATGTATCTTACCCTTTTATGCAGCTCTGAGATGGATTGACTCATAACTTGGTTCTGCACAAATCATATAAGATCATTCAGTTGAAAAAAATGTATGTTCTATGGCCAATATAGTCTCTCAAGTATCGCTTTCTCTTATAGTCTATAAGAAAATTCTGTTTGATCCTTATTCTACATTGATTCTCTTATGTTAATTTAATCTTGTTCCTTGTAAATGAATAAGCATTCTTAACCTTTCTTGTTCGGATGCGCTTTAGAGACGTGTCAAGCTGTAGCTCCAAGCTCTGAAGCTCTTTCACACTCAAGGGATCCAGATCATGTCCCACATAGTTCCTATAATAAAGATAATATAAGCTGTGTTATGTATCATTACTTTAAAATCGTGTTCTATGTAAAAATGAAGAAAGCAAAAGGATTGTGCAAGATACATTGTGTGTGTTAGCATCACAGATGCCATGACATGAAGTAATTCCAAACAATCTGCAAAGCTGAGAGCAGTTACTATTTTACAATATTACCAATAAAATATAAACAATTAATGTACCTTAAGTTCCTCTCTAAGACTTGAACTTTAGCAGTGAGCTTCATGTATTCAAAAGACCAGTTTCCCTGCAATCAAATGATCTCAATCACATTCATGTGACTTACATTGAAACAAAAATTCATATTAAGTCAATGAAATTATGTTTCGTACCTGTGTTTCATTGTTAGCTCCAGTAAGTTCTGTATGGTTTTGCCTTTCATATCGTTCCAGTATATCTTCCATACTGTTCCACAAGTCAAAATGGTAAACTATCAACAACATAGAAAAACTGGAACACTCAATATACCCCTCTTTGAACAAATAGGGAAATTTGGAGAAGGAAGGTTACATGCATTTAGCAAAAAATCACCTATAATAATCATGCCAAAGGAGAATAATAGTTATGATGAAGTGAATATCAATCATATGCTGAATATTGGAGGGCTTAGAACTAGATATACTTGTTATACATTCAAATTTCTATAAGTAGCTCTTTAGGTTATTATAGGTATGTATAAGAATGTAATGAATTGATTGTGTGTTAATGAAAAGCTTTGGTTAATTAACATGCAGTTTATAGATAGGGGTGACACTTCCAAGAGGTAGTAGTACCTCTCCCAAAATCAGAGACTAGTAAAAGCCACAAAACCTACAGCATTTATATTCCGGAGATACACTCTAGATGGTCAACACACTATTCATAGAAGAGGCAATGACCAGAACGAGCTTTGACTATGAGTCACATTCCATGAGTATAACTTCATTACAAATAATGTCTTAGAAATATATATCTAGCATCTTATTTGAGAATATTCTCCTATTTCTGGTACCATATTTAAGAAGCAACTCCACATATGAAATTAATTTGAGTATTGTCTTAATCATATTTGAGTAGGAACCAACTTTGTATCTATCAGTATGATAATTAGAAAAATATGCAGTGCAAGTATAGAGCTTATAGAGTCCTGTTGTACTTCTGTCATGACTCCTTAGTTTATTTTAAAATTTTCAATCTGTATCAATATATTCTCCAATATCATAATCAGATGACTCTTAACTTATCATACTGTTCAAATCCATCATATAGAAGTCCTGATTGAATGTTAGTTATTAGCTAAGTAATTATTACAAACTCATAAAAATATTCATCAACACATAGATAGTGCATGGTGAAAAAAATTAGTATCAGTAGGTTCCAAGGGTGTATCAAAATATGAGCCCTTGCTATTAAAAATACCTATCTCAATCTCTTCTTAATTATTTTATAAGCAGTTAAAATATAATGCTATTTTATCATATTTGAAAAGATATTCAAAGTACTAAAATGTAATATTAATGTTTTGAATCTTTATTCTGTCTAAAAATCTTTTGAATCTTTTCAACTTAAAACTTTAGAGTAGTTATGTCTGTCATTCTAATTAATATTCCATCCAATACGTGTCAACAATAACTTAACCTAGGAATAAAACAAAAACACCACTAAATCTAGAATACTATATTTATCTGCATTAAATTATTAATAAGTATTATCTACATATACATATCTTATCTTATTATAAAAGAATAATTTTTTTTTGTCAAACCAGAAAAACCCCTAATCCGCATGCCTATATCCTTACTATATTTTTCCTTTTTGTAGGTGAACCAGGAATCCTGAAGCTAGGTTTTCCTCTGACCACCTACTTTTGTAATATACTAAAATTCAAAACCAAGATATTGTTCTCCAGATGCTTCTCTCCCAGCACATATATATAAATTGGATTTTATATATACGTGTCTGTTTTTTTTCTGATAAGCGAGATTTTATTCATACGTGTCTGTGTGTGTATAGATTGTTTACCTCTTATACCAGCTGGTGCATCTAGGTTACAACCCTAGATTAGGTTTTAGCCCCTTCTAAGAGTGACACAGAGCTCTATAGCTAGGGTAAGAAAAATAATATTTATAATAAGCTAGGAAGAATTTCGAAAACAACTATTTTGTGAATGACTTGATCTCTGTTGTATGCTTAAAACTAGGTATATTTATTGAACATGAATATATATATATATATATATATATTGAATATGAACATGGAGATGAACATATTTGTGAATGACTTGTGCAATGTCATGATGAATTGTTGTACGAAAACATGTAAAGAAGAAGCAACACAAAAGAAAATATTTGAGTATGGGTTATGAGATACAGAAAAATGGGTAGGATAGTGAAACACGATTATGTGACCAGACCCTAAAATAGTGAACAAAGTGTACAGACTACAGCAACTTGAAGTACACTATACTCATGAACACTTCTATTTATAATATTCATCCAAAAACCAGTTATATGGTGGGTTGGTTAGGTAAGAAATATACATATATAAAACACCAATATAAAAAACTAACATGATATATAAGATCAGTTTTTTTATAACAAGATGATATATTATAAGATCACTGATCATGAGAACAAACATTAAAGTTAAAGTAGTAGTATATATAAAACACATATCTAGGGGTGCTACCAACAAAAAAATGGATCGAGAACATGCAACCAAAATTAGAATATAAATAAATTAATTAAGTGAAAAGGAAGAATATATAATTGATTATGATGAGGAGGAAGAAGAATTTAACTAATTACCTGGGTGTAGAGGAAAATTCAAAGAGTTTGCCTTTGGTAGAGAACATAATCAAAGCAACCTGAGCATCACAAAGTACTGAGATTTCATTAGCTTTTTTGAGAAGTCCAGTTCTGCGTTTGAAAAATGTAACTTGTTGGCTTGTTTTGTTCTCGATCCGTTTCAGCTGAACCCTACCCCTTCCCATCACTGCAGTTTTTTTCTTCTTCTCTTTCTTCTTCTGGTTCTTAGAAAGAAAGAATAATCAAAATAAGCAAGAGATGAGATAGATAGGCTAAAAAGAGAAACACAAAGGGTTACATATAAAGAAAGATGTATAAAGATAGAAACCCTAGGGAGGGAGTAGAGAGAGTATATTAGTACTATTCACCTGAAGAGAGAGTTTGAGCAATAAACAATGAATGAATGAATGAATGAATGAATGAATGCAAAAGAAATGGTGGAGAGGGTGTCTCATTAATACCCTAGAAATGGAGGGTTTTCTATTTTTGCTCATGTCGGTTTAATATTTATAGTAATATTAATTTCTTCACCACATATCTCTTTTATTGTATTTCTTATTCCCTATCCTTTTTAATTCTATAAGTAGTAATATCCTAATTTATAACTAAAAAATTATATTAAAATTATATTTTTATAATTACTACTATTAAATTAAATATATTTAGTCTTTTTTTAAAGCTACATCTTTTATGAAATGACATTATATTACGATTAAACACTATCAAAAAAGTAGGTTTAGAGAGGGAAAATTAGTGATGAAAAATGTGAAATTCGTCTCTAATTCTATCACTAAATTTTGTGGCACTAAAATTGACGACAAATATCAACTTTTTCAGCTACTAATTTTGGTCAATAACCTAATTATTTTCTAGCTTCATTAAAATAAACTTAATTTTAAATAAAGGGAAAAGTGCAAACTAACAATTAACGTATTCCGTTTGTCAAAAAAAAACGTATTCCATTGATAAAAAAACAATTAACATATTACAACATTTATTTGATTTTATAATTCAAACAAAAAAATCACCATTTAGCTCTCAACAATTCTCAGTTATTCCTTCATGTATTGCTGATTTAATCATCAATGAAATGCACTAAGTGCTTTTGGTAAAAAAAAAAGCTCCCACCGAGCTTATTTATAAGCAAAAAGAACCATAATTTGGTAGCTTCAAATATAAGTAAAAATTTGTTCCAAAAACACCCCTTATTAATTCTCTTCCTATTTTCCAAAGTCTTAAGACAAAAGCCCCCTTTTAATCATTATGATTCATTTTTACTTTGTTTCAAGATAATTAAACTAGCTTAACTAAATTCTTAATATATTTAAAATGAAATAATTTTACTTATAAACAATACCGGAGAGAATATTATAATATGGATAGAATAGAGCACTGTTTTTTAATTCTCTCACAAAAAAAAAAAGTTCTCCACCAATCTGACCTTCAAATTCAATGAGATGCGAGACAGTGAGACACATTTTGACATTAATTAAATAGTAGCTATAGGAGTTGATGGAGAGAAGGGATAGACAATAAAGTGGGAATAATAGAACATTTAAATTGAAACGAATGGAAGAGGGAAGAGATGACAAGTGAGGAAACTAGGATTATAGAATGGTACCAGGTGTTGTCGAGTTGTGATTGGTTGAAAGAATTAAGGTACGATGCGTTGTCTAGCTGTAATTGGAGAAGAGTGAGAGAGTTGGTTGACATCTAATCTTGACATTGGCCTTGGGGTTAGGGGACATATCGTATCGTACGATGATGTGGCTACCAATTGAAATAGAAATATGGGAAAAATCACTTTGTTTTCTTATGTTCTCTTTGTGGCACTCACCATTTGCTTCTTATTGGTTGACGGCGCCTCTCACTACTACTCCCCCTAATTAAACGACAACAAATCAAAGATAAGTAGTAAGTTCTTTAAATTCTTTGGGGGAATGTGTTGGATACATAGTAATTTGACTAATCTTGCTTCTAAATATGCTAAGTATATAATCTTTTTTTTTGGCGAGATAATAAGTAATATAAATCATGAGTTTGTCCACATAGGCTTACAACTAGGACCAATCAGAAAAAACCACACGCATCTCCAAATAAATACGTGGCATCCACCTCAGCTTTTATTGAAAATTAATTTCGAAATATATCGAAAAAATGAAGAATCAGGGGATCAAACCCCCTTCCTCACACCCGCACCTTCCAACAGTAACCATTTGAGCAACCACGTTTTGTTGTAATTGAGGCGTATTATAGAATATATACCCTTTTTTCTCTTATTTCTAGCAAAACCTATTACCTACTAATTATATTTATTTATATGTATTTTAATACTTATATATTACATTTATATATCATATTTATTTGACATCTAATATTTTGTATCACTTTCCATAGATTTTAGATTCTATATATTTATTAACTAGAATGTTATTAAATATGAGTAATTTTATTGATTTTCAAATTTGTTTTTAATTCAAAATTATATTAAATTTAAAAATATTGACTTATAATATCTTACATTTTTCTAATTCTCATATTAATTTAATACCAAATTTATTGATATCGGGTCATGCGGGTCAATTAGTGACCCCTCGGTTCGACCAATGACCCAATGACCCAGTGACCTGCTCGGGTCGATCACCAGGTCGGTTTTAATAACATTGATTGGAGCTGACAGTTTCAAAAAAACAAAAACAAGTAATGAATACAATGCTAGTTTTGTGGATCCAGTAATGAATACAATGCTAATTTTGTGGATCCAATCTCTCTCTCGACAATCTCTCTTCATCTCTCATTCGCACATTCCTCTTCCTTCTTTTTCTCTCATTTTCTATCACAAAATTTCAATCTTTTTTTGATGAACTATAAAAGTTTGTCCTTCATCTCTTCTTTCATCTTGATCAACTCAAAACGCAAAGCAACGAAAGAAGAAAATCAGAAGAAACAGAGCACTGCATTTCTCTCTCTCCATGGACCATCACTCCTTCTATCTTCATTCGTTAGGGTTTCGTTTTTCCCTAAATTTCTGAAGAATTTCCTTCGTTAGCATCATAACAAAGTTGGCCACGATATTGTGTGAAGGAAGAAGAACGATATTCGCCACTTCCACCGCCACAAGACGCCGACGTTCTAAACCACCACAACTTCTTCAGCACCTTACCGTGATTTGTTTTTGATTCTATTTCTTCTGTTGTAAAGTTTGTCTTTTTATCATGTCAAACTAAATGGGTTTTCTTTGCTTTTGCTTGGTAATATTTTTATTCTTTGAAGTTTTTGAAATTTTCTTCAATCATGTTCAAATGGTTTTTTCCCCTCCGGCTTCTGTGATCATAAAGCTTTAGAGGAATTTTGGCAGTGCAGTATCTTTATGGCTAAAAAGATTCAGCTTTTGAAATCATAACATTGTTTTGGAGTACTTCCTAAGTTTATCAATTTTGCAATCATCTCATTTCAATAAATAGATTGAAGACTGTGCCTACAATATAGTCAACCTTCATAGTGAGAAATTAAGGATATAGTTGTTCTTACATTTGTATTGTATACAGGTATACTCCCCAGTATATATAATCAGACCCAGAATAGCAGATGTAGAAAATAGTGAGATATTGCTATAATAGTAACAAAAATGTGTTGATGCAGCGATGAAGGTACACCTATGGTTGTCCGGTTACGGAAGTGTTATTGTCACCCTTATAACAATGTGGTTTTTTTTCCTGTTTTGATCACTGTTGTAGCTTTGAAAATCCTTTCGGCCGGAACCACTATCGAGAGAAGATGGAGACTATCAGAAGCACAAGAGCAACAAGGTAGTCGGGTTGTTACAACATAGGTGCTGAACCTGTTTTGGGTTCATTCCATAAGTATTCTTATAACTGCATATTGGTTTTCCCCATTCTTTTCAACTTTAAATTTTTTATTCCGTTTACCAATATTCTGTCTTTTGCATTGCACTTTCATTTTAGTACATGTTGGGGTTGCAAAATATAAAACTAGAATTCAATTTTATGTTTCATTTGTGCTCACATGGCATTCAACTTACTTTAAGTAGTAATTTTGGGTTCGTGTAAGTAACTACTAAGCAATGATGTATATGATATGGATAGAGTGAATACAATTATTCAAATCCAAATATTAAAATTATCATAAATAGTAGTGCAATTAGGATATTGTGAAGCTGTGTGTCATATATAAATTTATCTCAGGTTATTGTGAAGTTGTGTGTCATATATACGATATTGAATTTGCAACTTTTGTTCTGTTTAATCACGATACAGTGAGCCTGATTGAAAAGTCTTGCTCAGAGCTTCTTGAATTCTCGGAGGAGCTTTTAGTGTTTTAAATAGGGATACTATTGAATATCCAACAATATCTAATACTTATTTATTGAATAATGTTGAATATAAATCCTATGGGTTTTCCTAGGAACATATCTGACCTCATTGGTAGGTTCTCTTCAAAGTTCATGTGAGGGACTCATCGAGAATATATTTGAGAAAACATTTCATGTTTGAGGGATTATGATTGATTAGGACTTGCTTAAAAAGTTCAAAGATAAATCAAATGTTGTTAAGGTGAAGCGTACATCTTAATTTTCAATAGCGTTCATAGTTTTAAGCTAAGACTTTCCAACAAACCATAATCCATAACATTACTTACACTGTTAGAGACAATGTCTCGATCGTCAATGCAAGAGGGTTTCGTGGATACAATTTCACAGCTTTCACCAAGAGAGAAACCCTAAGATAAAATAAAATTTGAACTAATGGTTCTTTCTTCGCACAGTCACTATATCCCACTAAATTTGGGACTTCTCTCAAACCCTATCGCGTGATGTGAAAAGCGGTGCTGCTCTGTATTCCTTTTGTTTGCTCTCAATCTTTTTTTATCATCACTCTCAATCTTATTCCTAATAGTGAGTAATACTAATTGGATTGCAATAGATCGTTCCATATTTAGTTTTTTTTACAAAATTAGATTAGTCGCTGGCAAAGTCGTTGGATACTAACAATATGATAAAAAAACCTAATCTAATGCATCATTATGCTTTTATTGATTATTAAGTAAAATATTTACCATTCTCCAACTAATATTGTATATCGCACGTATGATAAAAAATTCTAATCTAATGCATCATTATGTTTTTATTAATTATTAAGTAAAATATTTACCATTCTCCAACTATTAATTATTTAATTTTGTCAAAAAAAACTATTAATTATTCAGTTATAGATGTTACAATAGAATGAATATATAAGGTTTAGTAAAAAAAATATATAATGTTCATATTAAAATAAAATATCATAAATTATTGTCAATTCTAGAAAATTTTTACACCTCATTAATTATGGAGCTTTATAGGCAAATAAGATATGGGGAACAAGTCCCTTTTAAAAAAGAAGATATGGGGAATAAACAATACTAATATTGATATTCTAATTTCTTTTTGTATCTTGCTTTCAAACTTATAACATCAAATATTTTAGGTTTAATTACATTTTTGGTCCCCCTATAATAGTTAATTCACGATTTTGGTCCCCTAGCCGAAATTGGTCAAACTAATGGTTGAAGTGGTACTAAGTTAAATGACGTGGCATCCCATGTTTGAGTGCCACATGAAATTTTTAATTAAAACATAGTATTTTAATATAACAATTTGTTTTTTAAATAAGTAATAATAAACATCCCAATATCTGGTAATAAAGTATTTTTTAATCTACTTTTTCCCAACATACTGACTCTCTTTCTTTGCGATGAAGGTTCGGAGATAACAAAACTTGGTGTTACTCAAGGTGGAAGTTTGATGAAGATCATGAGGAAGATCTTAGAGTGACCAAAGGATCTTTGTTATGTATACTTATGGATGGATGTATTGTTTCATCCTTCCCTCAGTCTCACACTCGACTAAACGAGTGCTTTCTACCTGTACGTGGGAATATCGACGGGGACTGCCCACAGTGGAGTGTGAATGGGGAATTTTTCCATGTGGAGACGGGGACGAGAGAGATAATTCCCCCACTGTCAACTCTGGGATGAGGATGGGGACGGGGACCATTCCGCTGTCCGAGTACATTATATGTGTTTTTAATTAAAAATATTAATAAAAAATAAAAATGTGCTAACTGCTATCTTTTATTCTTAATTTTATTTTTTGAATATCAATAAATAAAAGGAGGACTAAATTTTATATTAAAATATTAAACTATGATTTTTTAGTTTAACTATAATATTTTTTAGTATACAATCTAATCTAATAAACGTGTCCTACTAAAATTTGTCATGGTGGGTTTATTTTCTAAGGTGTCCAAAGTAGTCAATTTTTTTGACATAATATACGTAAACATTCAACTGGCTCTTTTTTAATCCCCAAACAACAATTTCAAAATTTAAGTTAAAAGGAAATGTATCCCCGTGCTGGCACGGGTGTGTTTACCGTGGATTTTGGTAAACACCGCTGGTCTCCAATTTGGTTAACTTGCAGGATCAACCAGTGAATCCTAAGACCATTTGTGTTTAGAGTTTTTACAGAATCGCTTGTGTTCTTGCTGTTTAAAAGTAAAAGAAGAAGATAACCGTCGATTTCTCCGCGAAACCGTCAAATTACTCCAAATGAGGGAGGATAAAACAAAGAGAAAATTTGCAGGGAACGTAAAGAAAAGGAAAATTAAAATTGCATTAATTTAAAGGGGTGGTGCACAAGATCATACATGCGTTCCTTGTACTCGTTTCTCAGTGCGTGTCGGTACTTTGAGCGTGAGAACTTGGTATGAGAACTTGTGACCCTTGTTTCTTCTCAGAAACTACTATTTATACGAAGGAAAAGAGGGGGAAAAACTAAACTAAGTAACTCCCTAGAAATTTGAAAACTAATAACTGCTACTCCTACTTTCGACAAGAACCGCTTCATCACGCTTCGACCAACTGCTAGTTCTTCAGCGCATAACTGCTCTGTTTTCTGTCTGTCGAAAGCTTGTGTCCATTTTCCTCTTTCTTGCTTTTGTTTCCCCGGAAGCTTGTCGAACTTACCCTGCGCATGACCATTTTCTCTGTCGAAATACTCTGGTCTTTGTCGAAATATAAGTCAAGCCTTGTTGACCATTTTCAATGAAGCCTGTCGAAATTACAGGCTAACAAATTGCCCCCCAAAAATGTCTTTTTCGATTGAGCTTGAGGTGGAAGAAGAGAAAGAACATTTTTGAATTCACCATCGAAATAGACTTTGCACTTGAGTAGAATAGCTGTATACCTGATGTCACCACTGTTAAGTGTTGTTGGCGTTACTCCTATATTGGTGTACCACATGGCCTTCAACGTTCTGCTTATAATTCTGACAATGCTCATATGACAATCACAACTTCTTTTGAATGCCACGTACTTACGCTTTCTTTATCTTTATTCCAGCGTTATTTTAACTTCTTGCAACGTTGGCTTATACTCTTTCAAGTATTTACCATTTATACGCAAAATTCTTTCATCAGCGCCAATCTCTTCGACTTCATATGCGCCGTTTGAATAGACTTGTAAAATTTTGAACGGTCCTTCCCAACTTGGGGACCATTTACCAAGGACTCTATCTTTTCTATCCATAGGTAAGATAACTTTCCAAACCAAATCTCCCACGTCGAAAGTCTTCAATTTGACTCTTTTGTTATAGGCCTTAGCCACTCTTTCTTTTTGTCTTGTGAGCATATCTAATGCACTTAGCCTATCTTCATCTAAATCAACTAATTCATCTAACATCATATTCCAATAATGATCAGATGGGATTTCAAATTGTCTTTGAATCCTAGTTGATTGGAAGCAAATCTCTGCTGGCAATATTGCATCATGCCCAAAAACAAGTTTAAAAGGAGTACTATTGATTGACTCTTTGGGAGATGTTCGACACGCCCATAAAATTTGGTTAAGTGTCTTATGCCAATTCTTGGGTTTTTGCCCAACATGTTTTTTAATCAAACTAATGATAATTTTATTGGCTGCTTCAACTTGACCATTTGCCTGAGCGTAGTATGGCGTCGAACTCAACAATTTATAACCATTTTCAGCAGCGAATTCGACCATTTTCTGACCAATAAAAACCGAACCTTGGTCTGTGGTGATAGTTTCAGGCACACCGAATCTATACAATATATGGTCTTGAATAAAACTAATTACTGCCTCTTGATTAACATTATTTAAAGGAACAGCTTCCACCCATTTAGTGAAATAATCTATTCCTACTAATATGAAACGATGGCCTTTCGACGAATTTGGTTTAATTTCACCAATTATATCCAAAGCCCATCCCCTGAATGGCCAAGGTTTTACAATAGAATGCAATTCATTTGCAGGCACATGTTGTATCCCTGCATGCTTTTGACATTCTTGGCATCCTTTGGCAAACTCTATGCAATCTTTTAACATAGTTGGCCAATAAACACCTTGTCGAAAAAGAAGCCATTTCATCTTATGGCCTACTTGGTGAGCCCCACACGTTCCACTGTGAACATTGGATATTGCCAAGTACGCCTCATTTTCGCTAAGACATTTGAGTAAAACTCCCTCAGGGGTTTTCTTAAACAACTCATTTCCCATAATCACATAACTTAAGGCTCTATACTTGATCTTTCTATCAGTCATCCCTGTGGGATTCTCCAAGTAATTAACAATTTGTCTTCGCCAATCATCATTTGACAAATTATTGATGGCAAAAACTTCGAACACGTTGTCACAATACCCTTTGTCAAAAACTTCAAAAGTTTCATTTTCATTAAAAATTTCATTTGGCTTAAGACTTGAGGCTAAAGAATCGGGCTCTGCCCCCTCAAGTTTTTGCCTTGACAAAGTTTCTAGTGACATGTTCGTCGAAATTAGTTTGTTTTTAATTTCGATTAGCTCCGTTAAGTTTTCTTTCGAAACTTTATAACCTGAAGCTAGCTGTGCCAGATCATTGGCCTCTTGATTTGCAATACGAGGCACATGTTGAATATCAACGCTGTCGAATTGTTTCAATAAAGTATTGGCAGCAATAAAGTAAGTAATCAAATTCTCCTTAATGCACTTGTATTCTTTTGTTAATTGTTTGATTACTAATTCAGAATCACCTCTAATTTCGACCTGTTTTGCCCCCAAGTTTAACAGAATTTCGAGTCCTGCTATTAAGGCTTCGTATTCCGCCTCATTGTTGGAGCAACTTTCTTCGATTTTATACTTATATTTGGTTGGTATTTCTGTTGGTGAAATGATTAACATTCCTACACCTATACCATGTTGGTGGCTTGAGCCATCGAAATATAGCTTCCAAGGTCGAAGGTGAACACAATCAATTGCTAATTCGACCACTGAATGGTCTGCAATAAAATCTGCCACTACCTGGCCTTTAATAGCCTTTAGTGGTTGAAATGTCAATGAATACTCAAGTAAAGCTAAAGCCCATTTGCCTATTCTACTATGTAGGATAGGTTTCGACAGCATATGTTTAATAATATCAAAGTGGGAATAAACATACACGTCAACAGGCTTAATATATTGCTTTAACTTAGTACAAGAGAAATATAAGCACAAACACAATTTTTCAATAGGGTGATATCTAGTTTCAGAATCATTTAAAACCCTACTGAGGTAATATATGGCTCTTTCTACACCATTTTCATCCTCTTGTGCTAACATGCTACCTATTGACAATTCTGATGTTGCTATATACAATTTCATTGTCTTATTCCTAATAGGAGGCAATAAATAGGTGGCTTCATCAGGTAGGCTTTGATTTCATCGAAAGCTTGTTGGTGGCATGGCTCCCACTTGAAAACATCTTCCTTCTTCAGTCGAAGTAATGGCGAAAATACTTGAGTCTTGCCACTTAGATTTGATATAAATCTTCTAAGGAAATTGACCTTTCCTAATAATGACTGTAATTCTTTCTTTGTTGAAGGAGGTTGTATTTCCATGATAGCTTTCGTCTTGTTTTGATTTATTTCAATGCCTTTTTTGTGCACAACAAAGCCCAAGAAATCACCTGGCAGTTCTGATGAACTTGCTTTTCAATAGCCTTTCGATTTCCGCTTTGATCTTCGACATGATTTCTGGTGCAAATCTTCTTGGTGTTTGCTTCACAGGCTTCTTCTCTGGTCGAATAGGTAATTTCAACTCAACCACCTCTCTTTTCAGCCCTGGCATCTCATTGTAATCCCAAGCGAAGCAATCTTTGTATTCCTTTAGCAATTCAACAATCTGCGCCTTCAACTCTTGATCAATCTTAGCACTGATGTATGTTGGCCTTTTTATTGAGCCATCTCCCAAATCAATTTCTTCTAAGGGATCTTGTGCTTGTATCTTCTTGGTCGAACCCATTGGATCTTTCTCAAATCCTAATGGTTCATCATCATAGACACCGTCTAGTCTAGGTGATTCGACCATAATTTCTTTGTTACTATCATTTGTGGTTAAAGCAACCATGTGATGCAACTCAGCTTCGAGAATTGCTTTTTCTTTATTTTCGGCCACATAGGCCGTAATTCTTTCCCATGTACTGGGTTTTATCATCATCAGTCATCCCAACCAGAAGGCTTAACAAAGCCCCTTGGTCTATTCTCCTCATCAATGATTTCCCTTTCCCAAATGAAACCATAATTTGGGTGAAGACTAACAGAGGAGAAGACATTGTCTTGCTCAATGAACCCAGCATTGGAAGAAGAGCATGGAGAGATATTTGCCAATTGCTTGTCGAAGGTCTTCTTGGTGATCGTATTCACTTCAGCCTTAAAATAACTTTGGTCACCTTCAATGTTTTCAACCAACCCATCTTCTCTCCAAATAATAAGCCTTTGGTGCACAGTCGAAGGGATTGCCCCACTCCATGTATCCATTCTCTTCCAAGCAGCAAGTTGTAGTTTGCCTTGGAGGGTATTACCAAAAACAAAGTTGGCCTTTTGATGCTACCTACTGCTAACTCGACTTCAATGGCCCCAAGTGAATGGCCAGTTTTGCCTTCATAATTAGTGAGAACCACATTATGTGGCCTCAAATCAGTGTCACATTTGCCAATTCTTCTTAGCAAATGTTGAGGCATCAAATTCACAGCAGCACCACCATCAACAAGGACCTTGTTGATTCCTACATTGTTGACCTTGGCTTGAATGAACAATGGCTTGAGGTGATTCATCATGCCACAATCTGGCCTTTCAAAGACAGCATGTTGCTCTTCGATGCAGCCATTCTTCAACACATAGTAGCATATTGGCTGGTAAGCCATACCTTCGTCGAATTCTTCTTCGACTTCATTGACTTCAGACACCACATCATATTCAATTGGTAAAATTGAAACGACACCACATAGCACGTCGAAGTCATGCTCAGAATCAGCAGAAGAAGAGTTCAATTCCTCTTCCAACTTGAGATCTTCTTCTTTGAAGCCTTTCTTTATCTCAGCCAAAGAAGGGAAGATTCTTTCAGTGGCTGGTTTCCTAACCACTTCAGTTGAAGGTAAAACTATTTCTTTACCTTTCTTGCTCTTGGGAATTGCTACTTTGCCTGTAGCAACAACATCAACTTTCTTTTGGCGTTGAAATCTTCGCCATTGAGTCCTTGTCATAGGATTCTTTCCCTTGTAGTTGTTGTTGTAGGCATACTTCTTATTTCCAGTTGCCTTATTTTGGTTAACATCACTTGTGTTACCTTCGACCAATTTAGGTGGCCTAATTCGATGGATAGCATTGCCCCCAGTGTGGTATATGGCTTTGCCTCTTCCACCAGAATGTACACACTTTTCGACAGGAGTACCAGAAGGAGGAACATAAGTACTCAGCTTTCCTCTTCCAAGAGTTTTGGTCGAAGTAACCATGTAGGGAATTCTCCTATCAGCAAAATCAAACTTGGGCCTTTTATCCACCCATTTACCTTTGCGCTTCATTTGAGGCTTGAACTCTTCAAGTTCTTTAGCAGCCTCCTTGTCAAAGACAGCACTGCACCTAGGACAAAGCATGACTTCAGTATTGTTGATTTTGCAGCGATTGAGAAAATCAATCAATTCTTCTTCAGCCCCTGGATACACTATCTTCATTTTTTCAGCGTACTGGTCTTCAGTGACCATTTCGACATCCATCTTTGAACTTATGGTAGTTCTCTTCATATTAGCCTTACCAGGCACAATTTCAGAGGCTTCGACCATGTTGATGCTAACCTCAGTATACATTGCCTCAGCATCAGGCAAAGGATCAGCGTCAATCTTCATTGGTGCCCTTGGTTTATCACCAAATTTCAGCCTTCCTTCATTGAGTGCCTTTTGCACCAAATCCCTGAAAAGAACACAATGAGAAGTATTATGACCCAAAAAATTATGGTATTTGCAAAAACCTCTTTTTTGCTTTTGTTCTAATGGTGGTGTTTTTAGTCCCTTCGGAACCAAAATTTGACCATCCTTAACTAACAAGTCAAATATTTCGTCGCATTTGGTAACATCAAAAGTATATGTTTTTGCAACGAATTTGTCGTTTTTAGGTTCGACAGGATTTTTACCATTTGAAGGTATTTACAAGTATATGGAGGTCCTGGCTTTAATTCGGCAACATTGACCTCCTCTTCGACTTCCTCATAAGAGATGTCGTACTCTTGTTCCTCATTTTGAATTTCGACATAGGCAATTTTGTCTTTTTTATTGTTTTGAAACCTACTAGTTCTAGATTTCTCAGCTTTTAGCCTTTCGACTTGCCTTACTCTATCGGCCAATTGGGCCATATCTCTTAAATGTTGAGTGTCTAGTTTTTTCCTAATAGAATAATCTAGACCACCAGCAGCCATTTCGACTAACTCATGTTCAGGTACTTGAGTGAAGCACCTTGCTTTGAGAAGTCTAAACCTGTTGAGATAATCATCCACAGATTCAGCCACTTTGCGTCGAACACTGGCCAATTCTTTGAGACTAATTTTACATTGTCCCATGTAGAATTGCTCATGGAAAGCTTTCTCTAATTGGTTCCAATTAAACATGGAATGTGGGGGTAAAGTAGTGAACCAAGTGAAAGCATTCTTTGTTAGAGAACTAGGGAAGAATTTCATCCTTAAATTCTCATTGTGGGCTAAATCCCCAGCCTCAGTTAAATAACGAGCAATGTGTTCGACGGTAGATTCACTAGTTTCTCCACCAAATTTAGTGAATTTAGGGACTTTCCAACCCCTTGGCAATTCACTTTGCAAAATATATTCTGATAATGGCGACACAAAATTTGGCCTGTGCATTCCTATGTTAAGGCCATTCTGGGCTAAAATTGTTTCGACAAGATTAGCTATATTGTTCTGCGCTCCAAAATTGTTTTGTTGCACTTGCCTGACTACTTCGTCAGCATTTTGATTTCTATTTACTAACACTATATCAGGCTCGTTTTCAACCATCCCCTGCAAGGGTTGTTCGACAACTTGTGCTTGTGCCTGATTTCTAGGCAATTCAATGTTAGGCCTTTCTAAGGGGATTTCTACAGGCCTCAAAGGTTGTTTTTGGGGTATTGGCTAATTCTGCATTCTTGGAGTGCCAAAGAAATCTGCAATTCGACCCATTTGAGTTGCCAATGCTTGGTAACTGTTATTGGTCTCACGTATCAAAGGGTTGAATACTGTACCAATTTGTTGGGTTAACATGTTAACCATATCATGATTAGCATCATCTATTTGTTGCCTCAAAGCCAACAAAGATGCTGTGGTTAATGAGGGTTGGGCATTTCGACCATAAATGCCCTCTTGAGAGGCATGCGTAGGGGAGAAACCACCATTCATTATGTTATCTGCATACGTTGATGAATTGGTTTGCAAGCCTACCATCATGCCAGTTGGCATACCATAAGGGAGGTGTCGACCAACTATAGGCATGCTAAATGGGATATGACCACTAGTCATATATGGGTTAGACGTTCCCATTGTTTGTGGCATAGAAACCATTTCATTAGGCTGTGTGGTCACCGTGGTGGCCATTGTTGGTAAAGGATTAAGCACAGGAGATGTAACTGTGACCATGCCTGTCGAAGGCATTGGAGCAGTTATTCCCGTAGCGGTTACTGGATTAGAGTCATTGACAGACGCATTCTCAGGGCCACTCTGTGCGTTCGAAGAACTTGCGCCAGAACGTGACATCTTTGACAAAGATTTACCACTCCTCAGGCGCATAAACAATTATATTCCAAGATTCTGTTAACCAAAACTCTAAAATTTTGACACAAATGTCCCACCGGGCGTGCCAATTTGTTTATCGTGGATTTTGGTAAACACCGCTGGTCTCCAATTTGGTTAACTTGCAGGATCAACCAGTGAATCCTAAGACCATTTGTGTTTAGAGTTTTTACAGAATCGCTTGTGTTCTTGCTGTTTAAAAGTAAAAGAAGAAGATAACCGTCGATTTCTCCGCGAAACCGTCAAATTACTCCAAATGAGGGAGGATAAAATAAAGAGAAAATTTGCAGGGAACGTAAAGAAAAGGAAAATTAAAATTGCATTAATTTAAAGGGGTGGTGCACAAGATCATACGTGCGTTCCTTGTACTCGTTTCTCAGTGCGTGTCGGTACTTTGAGCGTGGGAACTTGGTATGAGAACTTGTGACCCTTGTTTCTTCTCAGAAACTACTATTTATACGAAGGAAAAGAGGGGGAAAAACTAAACTAAGTAACTCCCTAGAAATTTGAAAACTAATAACTGCTACTCCTACTTTCGACAAGAACCGCTTCATCACGCTTCGACCAACTGCTAGTTCTTCAGCGCATAACTGCTCTGTTTTCTGTCTGTCGAAAGCTTGTGTCCATTTTCCTCTTTCTTGCTTTTGTTTCCCCGGAAGCTTGTCGAACTTACCCTGCGCATGACCATTTTCTCTGTCGAAATACTCTGGTCTTTGTCGAAATATAAGTCAAGCCTTGTTGACCATTTTCAATGAAGCCTGTTGAAATTACAGGCTAACAGGGTGATACATACTAGTTCTCATAAAACTGCACTTTTGGTCTCTTTTCATAGGGTGTTCACAATTTTAGTCTTCATTTCTTTTTAAGTGTGATATGTTTTAAGTTTTTATTTTGGTATTTAACAAGGGTGAAGCCTAAAAGCAAAATAGAAACTCACAAGAAACAAATCTGGAAATAAAATTCCCTACAACATCAGAGAGCAATAACGACTCTACAGAAGTAGGATAGTGCTCATAAATAATCAGATCTTCCAATATTGGTGAACTCATCCGCGCAACGATTAGCCACCCTGAAGATGTGCATAAGCCAGATCTCCCAAGAAGATTGAGAAGTTTGCAAATTTCTCAAACTATGCTCCACACCCCGAGATGCGACCAATCTCTACACCAAAGATAACATCACACACAACCTTAGCATCAATCTGGACAATCACTTTGCCCCAGCCTCTAGAATGACAAAGCTGCAAATCTGTGAGAACTCCCCAAAGCTCAACAACTAAAGGGGCACAATACCCCAATCTGCTTAGAAAAACCTTAAAGCCATTGACCATCGAAAAAGCCACCATAGCCCGCGACCTTGTCTGAAGCCTTCACAACTTCATCACAATTAAGGCAAATCCACCCACACCTTGGCGGATCCCATTTAATTACTTCAGCCCTTTAATAGTTTAGGAAAATTGGGGCTTCGTGGATTCCTTTTGTTTAGTCAACACATTTTAGAAAACTATATCATCTTTTTTAACTGGTAATAAATGACGTGGAATGTCAAAAAAAATTAATTTTTAATAAGGCGACACCATGTAAGCAACTCTTTTCCACATCACATACTTACCGACAAAATTTCAAAATCGGTCAAATTTCATAATTATAGAAAATTAGGAACTAAAATTCCGAAATTAGAGAAAGAAAAAAAAGTGGACTAAAAATGCAAGCGAATTAGAGTAGCACTTGAATTTTCAATGAAATTCTTTTGCTTATATATACAAATTGGAAATAGTAAGTCGTTCCTTTTCAAAAAGATATATAGTTTGTCATTTTAGTCCAAATATTACCCTTAAGTAACACTTTCATTTTGAATCAACATTATTTGTGGGAATTGTACAAGTTGACAATACTCACAATTTATTTATCTTCTAGAGATTAACTTGAGATTTTCGTTATTTAATTTTATGGGAAATTATTTGACCGTCATAATTTGATGTGGCTACAAAAATTTGGTATGATCAAATGTCTTAAACAAATAATTGGGATTTTTTTAGAGTACAAATAATCTGGTATGCGTAATTTTTCCTAATTTGATGGAAGCTTTGAATTGGTTTCGGGTCTTGCTCTATCCTAGTGCTTCAATAGGTTTGAGATTGGATTAGGCATCCCTTTGTGTGATCCATAAATTTCGTTTAGTATGGCCTATTTGAAAGCAGCCAAGGTGAATATATGCAAAGACACTTAGACACTCAAATTGCATGGATGTACGATTTCCTCAGAAGAGGAAGAAAAAAACTTATATTGCTTCTTTTACTATGTAGGTAGAGTTCTTTTCTTATTTTGTTGCTAATGTTTGGTTGGGAATTTGGTGACAGGACTTCGTATTGTGGGCTTCATATTGATACACCATTGAGGAGTTTGTGATAACAGTGGGGGAGATAATAATAATAATAATAATAATAATAATAATAATAATAATAATAATAATAATAAAATCCTAATAAATCTAAGTGTTGGGCGTTTGTTTGAAGTCTAGAACTAAGATTCCTGGGAATTTATGGGTCGGGAATGAGCATTCCCAAGTTTGTTACAAGCCTGAAAAATATTATTCATAGGTATGATGATTTCTAGGAGTAAGATAACTTTCAATAACCTCCAACATTCCCATCAAAAAGGTTGGGAATAAGAATTCCCATGAGGATTATGTGAAAAATTAAATATAAAAATTAATTTAATTTCTATAACTACCTTGTTCCCAGGAATGTTTTAAGTTTACCAAACACTTTATTTAGAAGATACCTAAGATTATTATTCGTATCAATATGTTCTTGGGAATGTTATTTCTGGGAGTAATTCTACTTAACTTGAAACAAATACCCGTTTGAGATCTTATAATTAAAAGACGATGTTGTAGAGATAGAGCATATTGATAGATTCTGTTCTGGAGTGGGCCGAAGCCCACTATCCAGTGCTCTGGCGCTAGATCGGCCCAACCGTGGGGCACAAAGCAAGGAACCGCATCAACGGCCCTGATCTGTCCGTACGTCCATCCAACGGCCGAGCACGACTCACGCTCACTATTTAAGCATTCATTGCGTCAGTTGTCAGGTACACACTGTTCATCAATACCTATATGTTTGCTCGTCCGTTCCTGACTTGGGCGTCGGAGTGTTATCGCAGGTACACCCGCCCGCTGGAGCAGAGCTAGCTGAACGACCAAGGCATACAGAGATCTGAGACCTGGAAAACAGCAAGCAAGGACATCTAAGGAACAGATCAATTGGCGACCACAGTGGGAGCCCGCGCGCTTTCCACCATTCGTACGGATGCCACCAAAGGCAGCTCGGGGCCGACCAAGGGCCACCGCTCGACTACAAAGTGTGGTTGAAATCCCCACTCGACCACCTCCGGCAGGTGTTGAAGGCATCAGCGCCACCCCCGCACAACAAGTTGCCGTGGAACTCCCCGCCGACCTGGTCCAAGAGCTCCGAGAACTACTGCGCGACCGTAATCAGGCTCTGAATCGCAATGATGACCGCCTCACATACCTAGAAGATCAGATCGCCTCAAGGAGAGCGCACACTGCACCAGAGCAACGACCTCACCATGAGGGAGCTTCAACCGTGCGGGCACGCCCTTCAAGGGCCCATCGATCGCCTCCGCGAAGGCAGCTGGTCCATCGATCTCCACCCCCGAGGAGGGGACGAGGAGGAGCGACCACCCCACCAAGAAAGACCCCGTCCACGAATGATTATACTTACTGGCCCGAAGAATCGTCGCACGAAGGTTCCTCCCACGGTTCGACTGTTTCGCCCGCCCGTTCTCGAAGCCGATCTATCGAACGATGCTCGTATCGATCGAAAGCTTACGCCAAACACTACGGTCAAGATAGACGGGACGCCGGACTTGGACCGTATACTAGAGAGATAGACGAATTCCGCATCCCGCGCTCTTTGCAGAAGCCTCCAACCGACCTAAAGATGTACAACGGCATGAAAGACCCGGACGCTCATTTAAAGCACTTCGATATTATGATGAAGTATCGTGGAGCGCCCGGGCCGGTCAAATGCAAGATCTTTCCCCTTACTTTAGAGGGGTCAGCGTTAGATTGGTTCACCGAGCTTAAACCCAATACCATTTCATCCTGGGAACAGATGGCAAGGGTGTTCACCGCTCGGTTTACAACTTCTAGAGTCAAACCAAAGTCCCAAGATGTTCTGATCGCCATCAGACAGGGTCCGGAGGAGTCTTTGAGGAGTTATGTGGAAAGGTTCAACCGAGAAGCCGACCAAGTCAGGAACTTAGACGACAACCAGAGGTTGTTCTTCCTAAGGACAGGTCTCTTAAGAGGAACTCGTTTTGAAGTAGAAGTGGGACTCCACGTTCCCAGAGACCTGGAGACGTTCCTCAGGCGATCTCAAAGGTTCATGAATTACGAGGAAAGAACGACCGCCATAGAAGCCGCCGAGGCGGGCATGAGTCAACGCCCGCGACCAGAAAAAGATCAAAGGATTAGGGAAGAGTATAACGGCAGTCGCCCGAGCAAGGAAAATAAAGCCAAAAGATTCGCTGAGCGCACCAAGTTGAACACTTCGTACGCGAACATATTGGCGGAATGTGCGAACACTGAATTCAGGGATATTAAACCACCAGAACCTCTCGTGCTTAAAGACGGGCAGCGCCCATCAAAAAAATACTGTAGATACCACAAGAGCAACGGGCATGACACCAACAATTGCATGTCTCTTAAAGATGATGTGGAGGCCCTAATCAGAAGAGGAAAATTGACTCAATATGTGAAAAGAGATAACGGTGAAACGCGAGAAAGGCAAGTGGCGCGTTCACCTAGGAGAGAGAAAGCAGAGGCAAATGAAGCGATCAAAGTCGTAGAAGAGGGCGACGATGATGAAGACCCAGTAAACACGAGAAGGTCAAGAGGGAGGCCAGTCGCCATGGTAATCTCGGGAGGAGTCCCCACCAACGCCTCGACCAACAGATCGATCAAAAGGAGATGGGACGAAATCATGAGCGTTGCCTCGACCTCGACTCCACGACCACTTAGTGGGCGACCACCCATCTCCTTTGGAGACGAGGATCTCATTGATGGAACCCCCAACTACGAGGTTCCCTTAGTCATAGTAGCAGTAATGGCAAACACGGAGGTTAGGAGAATATTGGTGGACCAAGGGAGTTCAGCAGACATAATATTTGAAGACCTTTTGGACGTCCTAAAAATTTCAAAGGATGATCTGAGGCCGTATAGAGGAACGGTCTTGACCGGGTTTAATGGAGCCTCGACAACTCCTATAGGACGGATAGAGCTGATGGTAACTTTTGGGGACGACACGATAGAGAATCCCCTCTGTAGGACTGTCAGGACAGATTTCATTGTGTTACCCTGTAAGTCCGTGTATCAATGCATCATTGGTAGACCAACCCTTGCCCGTTTGGAAGCAGTGCCCTCCACCGTCCACTTGAAAATGAAATTCTACACCAAAGCTGGGGAAGTTTCCACCATCCAGGCAGACTTATTGTCCGCCAAGCGAGTTTTTCTTTTGGGGCTTAAAGAAAAAGGGAAAAGCGTAGCGATAGAAATAGAGAAAGAAATGAAAAGCGGCGGGCAAGTTAACCTGGCCGACCTAGATGCCCGCTATGACCCTGATAGCGAAGAAGAAGAAGGGGACGATCTTCTGACTAAAGAGCTAAAGAAACGAATCAAGCGACCCGAACCAGACGGGGAATTCTATCGCATCATGCTAGGTGACGACCCGGAGAAAACGATCAAAATAGGGAAAAACCTTCCCCCTGAGGTTCGGGATGAGCTCGTTCAATGTCTGAAGGATCATGCGGACCTGTTCGCTTGGAGTACGGCCGACATGCCCGGTATCCCACCCCAAGTAGCCTGCCACCACTTAGCTGTGGATCCGGGAGTAAAATGGGTGGCTCAAAAAAGAAGAGTTCAGAAGGAAGAAAAAGCTCGAGCAGCATGCAAAGCCGTTGAAGAAATAAAATACACCACGTGGTTATCCAATGTCGTCTTGGTCAAGAAGGCGAATGGAAAGTGGAGGATGTGCGTGGACTACACCGATCTCAACCGAGCATGCCCGAAGGATGCTTTTCCCGTCCCAAGTGTCGATCGTCTTGTCGATAATGCAAGTGGATACAAGATCCTGTCTTTCTTGGACGCCTATTCCGGGTACAATCAGATTGCCATGCACCCACCAGATCAAAGAGAAGACCGCATTTATGACGGACAAGGGGAACTTCTGTTACACGGTCATGCCATTTGGATTGAAGAACGCTGGAGCGACCTACCAGCGCATGATGAACCATGTATTTCAGGATCAGATAGGGGAAACGGTGGAAGTGTATTTGGACGATATGATTGTCAAAACCAAGCAGGACCAAGCCCATGTAAACGACTTGAAAGAAGTATTCAAAGAAGCCAGAAAGAATTCGTTAAGGTTCAATCCAGAAAAATGCACTTTTGGGGTTAGAGCGGGCAAATTCCTTGGTTTCCATCTCACAGAAAGGGGAATTGAAGCCAACCCAGACAAATGTAGAGCAGTGACTGAGATGAGACCACCAACGACCAAAAAAGAAATACAGAAACTCAATGGTATGGTGGCCGCTCTCTCTCGTTTTATCTCAAAGGCAGCAAACAAGTCTTTGCCCTTGTTTAAATTGTTGAAAAAAGAGACCACATTTGAATGGACGCCCGAGTGCGACCAGGCCCTCGAACAATTGAAGACATCTTTGGCAGAACCTCCAATTTTGACGACTCCCGAGCCTGGGGAAACCCTTTATTTGTACTTGTCCATCACGGACGAGGCTTTGGCTGCCGTCTTGGTACGAGAAGAAGGAACGAAACAGAACCCAATCTACTTTGTCAGCAAAGTTATGCAAGGACCCGAGCTAAGATATCAGAGGATTGAAAAATTGGCTCTGGCTTTGATTGTCTCAGCCCGAAGGTTGAGACCATACTTTGTGGCCCACCAGATCACCTTACGCACCGACCAACCCATTAGGCAAATCTTGCATAGCCCAGATCTAGCGGGCAGAATGATCAAATGGGCTGTAGAATTATCAGAATTCGGAATAAAGTATGAACCTAGATCGTCTGCAAAAGCACAAGTCTTAGCCGATTTTATCGCAGAATTAACCCCAGGGTCAGAAAACCCAGTTCAGAACTCATGGACTTTGTACGTTGACGGATCGTCCAATGGTAAAGGCAGCGGAGCGGGCTTAATTCTTGAAAATGAGGAGGGGACGACCATTGAAGTCTCCTTGGCCTTCTCGTTCCCAACTTCTAACAATCAGGCCGAATACGAGGCCTGCATCGCTGGGCTGTTGCTCGCTTTAGAGATGCAAGTCCAAAGGGTGGAGCTTCGATCAGACTCACTTCTAGCGGTCTCCCAGATCAAAGACGTCTTTTTAGCCAAAGACGAGATACTCCAGAAATATTTGGCGAAGGTCAAAGAGTTGATGAAGAAGTTCGAGCATGCTGAAGTCAAACACGTCCCAAGGTCGGAAAACGCTAGGGCGGACATCTTGTCCAAACTAGCGAGCACCAAGAAAAATGGTAACCATAGAAGCGTGATACAAAAAGTCCTATCTCAACCAAGTGTGAGGTTAGATACGGCCTTAGGAGCAGAGATATGTGCGATCGAATCAACGCCTTCCTGGATTGCCTCCATCTTTAACTACATAAAGAACGGGGAGGAACCCAGCGACCCAAAAGAAGCTGCTCTCGTTCGCAGGCGAGCATCGTCGTACTCAATAATTAACGAGCAACTCTACAGAAGAGGATTCACCGTGCCCCTGCTCAAGTGCCTCCTCCCAGCAGAGGCGGCCTATGTGTTGAAGGAGATTCATGAAGGAATCTGCGGGAACCACTTGGGTTCGCGAGCTTTGGCAAAGAAGGCTTTAAGAGCGGGCTACTTCTGGCCCACGATGGAGGCAGACGCGAAAGACCTAGTCAAGAAATGTGACAAGTGCCAGAGGCACGCAGATACCCACGTTGCACCTCCAACCGAGCTCAACTGTTTGACTTCTCCATGGCCGTTTTCATGGTGGGGAATCGACCTGTTAGGACCCTTTTCCCTCGCCCCTGGTCAGTTTAAATTTCTGATCGTCGCAGTGGACTACTTCACAAAATGGATCGAGGCCGAGCCCTTAGCCAAAATCACTTCGAAGAATTGTCTAAAGTTCGTCAAAAGAAACATCTTGGTACGGTTTGGGATTCCCGAAGTCATCGTGTCAGACAACGGCACACAATTCACGGACCGACATTTTCAAGAAACTCTAGTCGAACTAGGCGTAAAACAGCGTTTTACGTCGGTCGAACACCCGCAAACAAACGGGCAGGCGGAGGCGGCCAACAGAGTCATCCTAAGGGGACTAAAAAGAAGACTGGATGAAGCCAAGGGAAGGTGGGCAGAAGAGCTTCCCTCTGTGCTATGGGCGTATAGAACCACGCCACACTCCACCACGGGAGAGCCCCCTTTCAGGATGGTCTATGGAACGGACGCACTGATCCCGGTGGAAATGGGAGAGTTGACTTGGAGAACGGCTAATCCTCTACAGCCGTCCGAAAACGAGCAGGCAACGAGAGAAGAGCTTGACCTAGTGGAAGAACTGCGGCACAAAGCAGCACTCAAAGAGGCGTTGGTCAAACAGAACATGGCCACAAGACACAACGCCAAGGTCGTTCCTAGATCGTTTGAAGTGGGACAGCTCGTCCTAAGAAAGGCAGATATCGGTCAGAAGAATGCTGGCCAGGGCAAGCTAGCCCCAACTTGGGAAGGACCCTACAGAGTAGCTGCCAAGACGGGCAAAGGAGCATATATCTTAAAGACCATGGGTGGAGGGATGATTGCAAACACTTGGAATGCAACAAACCTTAGAAGATATTTCACTTGATGCCATGTAATATATGAAAGAATGTCATGTTTCCAGTTAAATGATGAATAAAAATCAAAACGGGCGGGACACTCTTTTTCCCTACGGGGTTTTTTATTGAGGCCCGCTCGTCCGTCAATAGAACGACGAGGAATTTCTTAAATTCTTGATTATGGTGATTGATCCATCCAATAACGAACAAACCCGAAGGCGAGTTAAGTTCAAACCGAGTTTGATAAACTGCCAAGGGTCGAACTTAAGCGACCTTAAGTCTGAATTCGCTTGCAAACGAGCTAAATCTAAAGTAGAAACTTGGTAAGCTGTTTGCAGGTAGCTTCGCGAGCTTAGACCGACCCATACGAACATGAAGAATTCAATAGTTAGATAAAGCAAAAATCTAAATAAACGATTATGACAAAGAGGTTTAAACATTAAAAGTTACCCGGAGAAAACCGGACTATTTGGTGATTACAAGTAAAGGACGGCCACGAGACCCCCAAAGCAAAAAACGATACATTCTTGAAAAGACAAAGACAATCAAAGTCCAAACGGACGAGTACAAAGGGAGTAGCTCATTCAGGGCGACGATAGACGATCGTCTCCTCTTGAATAACGTTCCCATCGTCGTCTTTCTCCGCGAGGCGAACGATTTGCCCGTCTTTCAGGAAGTGGTCGTTGTTCGATCACTATCTCTGTATTAATCTCCAGCGATGGGTAACAATACCGAATCTGAGCTACGGCCTCTTCGAAACGCCCGTTAGCAATAGAGATGGTCATGTCTTCCAGGGCCTCCAGGTCGCCCCTCGCCTGATCACGCTCGCCTTCGACGGCCTTCAGACTCTCCTCAAGACCGACCACCCGCTCCTCCAGCTGTATAACCTTGGTAGACTGCTCGGCCAAACCGGCAGTAGCGTTGGCAAGTTTGACCTCAGCATCTACCTTGGCTGTCATGGCCGCATCACGCTCGGCAGTAACTGCGCCAAGTGCGTCCTTCGTGGGTTGGAGGGCGACCTCAGCATCCTCGAGTCTCTTTTTGGTGCTCTCGAGCTCTGCTCGCAAATCTGTAATACGTCCAAGAGCGGACTTATACTTGTCAGTTTTATCCAAAAGATCACCCTCCAACCACAAGTTTCTGTTAAGTAAGCGCATACCTGCTTGGCGGCCGGCCTCCTCAGATTTGTAACGAGCAAGCTTTTGAGAAGCTGCTTGGGTAATTTCGGCTACGAAGAGGAGGGGATCGGCCTTCAAACGTTCAAAATCCAAATCTTTGAGATCGTCCAAATCCAAAGACGACCTTCTTGATACCTCTCTTCTTTTTTGAGGAGGATCAAGGTCGATCGGAATAGCGTCCAGAGGACCTTGAGCCCGATCTCTCTTTTTGGAAGATAAGTTTGTTCCTTGATCGCCCCCAGTAGGTCTATGATCGCCATCAGCACGAGATGGTTGGGACGAAGAGGCAAAGGACACCTTCTTTTGCTTCCTTGACTTTGTCTTCGCCAAAAGAGCTTCAAAATCGATGCCCGTCATTTCGGCTGAAAAAGCAAAAAGATGAGTTAGGAGACAGGGCAAATAAAGCACGATTAAAGTAAAAACGACAATAAAGGCACACCAAGTTTGTTTTCGGCTTGCTCGGATGTCCGGAGACAAGCGAATTTATTGCAGGGGATGACTCCTTCTGGCAGCCAAGTAACCAAGGTCTCTAACATCTGAATACTCTCAAGATCATAGTCGCTCAGCCTCCTTTGATGCCGATAATGGATTGTGTCGCGATCGTAGTGTGAGTGCGACCAACCTAGAGGAAACTTCATTGAGGAAACGCGACCTTCGTCATCCACGGTTCCCACCATTGCCTTAGCACGATCATTAACAGGAACGACCCAGAGGAAAGCGTGCCTCCAAGTTTTTACCGATTCGCAAAATGGCTTAAAGAGCCTGATCGTGTTCTTCCGTCCCTTCAAGGAAACTTGCTCCCATCGCCTGGGTTCACTCCTCATCTCCACTGTGCGACTAACGTCAAACAATGAGAAGAAAAGACGGCAATTTACCTCCCGATCAAGAGCGGCCATTATTACCTCGAACGACTTAACCAGCGCCCAAGCATTAAAGTGAAGTTGAGAAGGGGCAACACCAAGAGTCCTTAAGACACGCCTCTGGAAAAAAGTAAAGGGAGGTCGCACCCTCAAATCACGGAGGACGTTGGAATACATGATAAATTTTAAAGAATTCGGGATTACGGCAGCATGCTCGTCAGGTCTTACGCCCTCCGCTCGCCATTCCTGATCACCGTAACCTATTAACTTGGTGAAGAGAGGCAACACCTCATCACCAGGGGGGAAGACAGAGCGTTCGTTGATTATAGCGGAGGATATCCAGGAACGGTCGACATCAACCCTACCCCTCCAATCGTGCTCTTCGGGCAGTACCTCGTTGGCTGGAACCGGAGGGGGCGAGGGATTCATTCGGGGAGACTGGACGGTATCAACCGTGTTTGACGAGCGTCCGGAGGACGATGAAGAAGAAAAATCGGTAGAAGAAAAGGTCTCAGATGGGAACCCGCTCGTGCCGACATCTCCGGAGTGAGCATGCTCAGCCATACTCGCAGGTAGACGACCAGAAATTCTCGCAGTTTTCTTTGTTCGCGCCACTGCGTTGACCTGTGAGGAGAAGGAAAGTCAGGCTCACCCTAAACGATGAGTTGCCGAAGGGGGCGACAAGGTCGACCCCGAGCCTGACGCCCCCTCCTCGCCCTATGCAAGCAAAATTAGCCAAAATAAACAAGACGAAAAGGGCATACCTGGAGTGGGAGAGAAGTTCGGTCTAAGGGTAGTATACTCCTTGATGAATAAAATCAATCGACCAGAAGAATAAGACCGCCTGAGTTGAAACTCATGCACGGGTAAACACCTGGCCAGAATAAAGAAGCAAGCTTTTTGATCGGTCTAAGAGTTTGTGACCGTTTTTTGAGCTCCGACAATAAAAGTGGAAACTGAGAAGGAGAGGGGGAAACATATTTATAAGGATTGGAAAGCAAGCAAGCCAAACGACACGACCCCTCACTTGCACACGCCGTGAAAACCAGACCGCCATCATGACAAAGCGCCACCTTTTTCAGAATTCAAGGCACCATTAATGATCCCTAGGGAAAATCGAAACGTCACTTCCTGACAGGAGCCACGTATCATGCGAGCGTAAGCGAAGCCCACCGCGAATCAGAAACGATCATAAAACAAGCCTACGCCCGCCACACGAGCGACCTTGGCTTGGGGGGCAACTGTTCTGGAGTGGGCCGAAGCCCACTATCCAGTGCTCTGGCGCTAGATCGGCCCAACCGTGGGGCACAAAGCAAGGAACCGCATCAACGGCCCTGATCTGTCCGTACGTCCATCCAACGGCCGAGCACGACTCACGCTCACTATTTAAGCATTCATTGCGTCAGTTGTCAGGTACACACTGTTCATCAATACCTATATGTTTGCTCGTCCGTTCCTGACTTGGGCGTCGGAGTGTTATCGCAGGTACACCCGCCCGCTGGAGCAGAGCTAGCTGAACGACCAAGGCATACAGAGATCTGAGACCTGGAAAACAGCAAGCAAGGACATCTAAGGAACAGATCAGATTCCATGTTGGCTAATCCCCTAACCAAGAGACTCATGCTCGTTGTTTTCAGAAGACATGTTACGGAGATGGGCATTAGGAGCACTTTTGTTATGCTTGAATAGTGGAGGAATTTGTGTTGATTTACTATCATGATGTTGAACACGTTTGGTGTTTTCGTCATATTTTCCAATTGATTTGAGAAACTCAAAATGGAATGAACTTTGTTGTTATATATTTCGAATGTGAAAATATTGTACCTTGTTTTCGTTCGGACCATACACTATGTCGATGGTCCGAACCACATTCTATTATGATTAGGAGTCTTATGTCCTGTTTCCCTATAAATAGGGGTTGCTAAATAAAATTGTCAATGTGTACAAAAACAGGCATAAACTACAAAATGTGTTATATGCTAATGCTTGTTATGACAACAGAGGATGTGCCCTTGTGGTCCATGATCACAACAAATTAAATAAAAGTACTCATCTTTAGAGTTGTATTTGTATATATTAAAAGAATACTTTGTTATGTGGTCCAATCCTTTTAGTTGTATTGATTTTTAGCTCTAGTTGGTCCCCCTCCTTTCTTTACACAAAAATATTACTACTGCTTTGGTCCTTTTTATTCTATTGAATGAAGAAATTATAATTAGGGAGCTAAGCTAGGGCTATGGAACTCATTAAATTGAAGGGGGACCATGAAATTCAACGGTCATAGACTCTTAAGTCGCGATTGATTTATCTAGAAACTAATTTTTTCACCATCTTCAATAAAATTAAAAACTTCAGAGATTGCCAACTTGTTTGGGCATGCATGCATCATAACCATAATCTGAGCTTTCCCAAGCATATCCATAAATTATTACTATATTGATAAGCTAACAACAATTTTTTTATGTTAAACAAATATGGGTACGGTTTCATATATCCTAAAGTTGTCAAATTGGTTCGCTCAGCCCGGTTTTCTAGGCCAAAATGTAAAAGTGAGCTGGGTTGGATTAGCCAAGTTGTCTATCGTGTTGTATTTTTTATAGCGCAACCTAAAATGCGTGTCAATGGGTCGGTCTGACCTAATTTATCTTTTAAAAAAGGATATCACAAAAAGTTTTCAAAAGAGCGAGCTCAGCTTTAGCCACGGGCCAACTAAGTTGGGCCAAACGTATAAGTTCTTTTCTAGTTCATATAGGTTCATGTATATATTTTTTTCATTGTAATTTTGTATTGTATACTTTTATATTGTAGACTGTCATATGAGTATTATAAGAATTTTTGGCAATAACTTGGTTATTAATATTGTTTTTGACATTTTTATTTATTTCAATATTATTGTATTTATAATTGTGCCGATATTTTTGATTTTTTTTGGGTTTGTAGACGGAGTGACAATTGCCACTAGAAACTCACGCACATCACTGTGAGGTCCTGGGTTCGAACCCGGGACATGATATCCAGCCTAACAATTTCGGCATTTGCCAGTTGAGCTAGGCCTTACGAATTGCCCATATTTTTGAAACACTTATATTATGAGTTGTTTTAAGGATTAAAAGGATCTTTTATGCCGGTTATAAAAAGAACCTGCATTCAAGTCAAACTTACTACACCGCTCTATAACTGGTGTAGAAAATCTAATTTAATCGGCGTTGTATCAATTTACGGTACTAGTGTTTTAGTATTCATTTAATTTCTTCTATATTTTAATCGTGTTTTTCTACTCTTATTTTTATTTTTATTTTATTTTTCATTTTGAGTGTTTTAGGTTGGGGGACATGATAAGGTTGTAATAGTGGTATGGAGATCATGAGGTTGCAGATTAGTGGCTCAATTTACATGGAGATTGGAGAGTGGAGGTGGGGTTGCTAGAGAGGTAGCAGGAAGCAGGGGAGGAGTTAGTTTAGGGAAAAGTTGGGAGGTGGAAAATTAATTTAGGGAGGTGGTCTTAACATTGCTCAAAAATTGAGAACAAACATGGAAAAAAAACAAATACAACACGAAAATGTAAGACCCATGCTTTTCCCACATCCCTCCCTACTCACCACACACCCCCTAAGTCCAAATATTCCAAAACTACCCTCAGTGGGAGAACGCGTTTTCGAGCTATTCGGTTGAGCGCAACCGAATATATTCGGCTATGCCCAACCGAATATATTCGGTTGATCTCAACCGGACGTTGTAAAAAATAATAAGGGGTGTGTTGCTAAGTTTTGTTGCTTCGGGGGAGGGCAACCGAATATATTCGGTTGGGCGTAACCGAATGGACCTGTTACAGGACAGAATGAATGAAAACTATAACAGTTTCTGGTTAAGTTACAAATTACCAATTGCAGACAAATATTACTAACTCAAATTGGTTTTTATTTATAATAATACATAACATATGGAAGTCATGACAATCATACGTGGGAAATCAGTTGTCTTAATACAAATTCGAAAACAACAATTAATCACTATCACTATCTTTACTTATATCTACATAAGCCGGTGGTTGGTCCTCAAACACCATGGGCTTCCACTTTTGCGTACGACCCATAAACGTTGTTTCCCAACCCTTTGCTATAGGTTTCCTGTTAAGATTCCAAAGCGCATCGGGCGGGGGTAGTGGACTTCCAGTCTACAAAAAAACCTTTCACAGACAAAAAGAACCTAATGTTAAATAATTTTTGACCACAATATAAATTTGAATCGTAAATAAAATTCGATATATACCTGTACAAAGTGTCTCTTCGTGAAGCATATGTTGAATTGACGGACATTTCTGAATGGGGCAATATGAAATGGGTAAATGGTGAAAGACCCGTTAACAGACCAACAAGTCAATACAACTTGGTATCTGTTAACGATGAGATACCCTATATCTGGTACAGTCATCCAATTGTCTTCACCGGTGTTTGACTGCATCAACAATTTCATCAGAAATGTGACTTTGCCCATACCACCATATACGCAAATGTAGAAGTCAATGTATTGCCTGATCTCCTTCAAAAGATCATTTCTGACCGAAAGCCAAGCATCCTCACCCCGTCCAAGAAACGCTGCAATACACCAGAATCCACAGTGCCCATCACCCTCAACATTAACAATATTCTCAACATAAGGATGAATGATTGATGACAAGCCGTTTATGAATTCACAATAACCTTCTGTATGAGTAACAGTAGGAGTTGGAGCTGGTGTAACAGTAGGTGTAGGAGCTGGTATAACTCTCCACCGCATGGTTATGTGTTCCACACATAACCTTCAATATCCAACCTCCACGCTTCTTGATTGACTTTCCTTTCAATCTAAACTGACAGCAACATTTCCTAGTGTTTGTTCCCTCTTCCGTACTTGTCCTATAACGTCCACCTTTATCACAAATCAACGTGCAAAGTTCTTTACCTGATCGCTTTCCGGTGTCCGATCTAGATATCACAATGACCATGCCTAGAGACCTGCTGACGCTACGTACCCATGTCAACAACTCTTCACGGTTTGCAAACAACTGAAAATGGAAAAATAAATAAATCTCATTGTCTTTTTTAGGCAAATCAAACATAATGAAAATAATGAATGTTCCGTACCTTATCCGTTGTGAACGAACTCGTAAAGTCTTGTACCATCAACGCATCATTCGCTGCCATTTATATGACCCTGTAATGAAAACAAATTTCAGACAGAGAAGTTGCTGGTGTTTCTGTAAAACGGCAATTCGGTTGCCCTAAACCGAATACATTCGGTTACCCTAAACCGAATGTATTTGGTTCTCCTCTACCGAGTGACTAATTGAAAACACCACCATATGCAAATTTTTGCCCATTCGGTTGACCATACCCGAATCCATTCGGTTTAGGTCAACCGAAACCACCCATTGGAAACACCCCCGAATGTGATTTTGCGTATTCAGTTGAGCCTAGCCGAAACCATTCGGTTGCCCTCAACCGAATAGAGCGCGATTCCAGAAAAAAATGGCAAAAATAGTAACTAAATGAGATTAAAACAAAAAATGTGAGGTAGGGATAATACCTTATGATGCTTGCCAATGTTGAGAAGGTGATTAGAAGGGTAATGTTGTAGAAATAGTGGATAGGGAGAGGAGTGGAAGAGATGGGAAGTTTGGGGTTTAGGGTGGGGTGTGTAGGAGATGGAGGAGAAGAAGAGGGATGAAGGAGATGGTTGGAATGTTTTTGAGTGGTAAGGTTATTTTGGTATTTTCATAGGGTAAAGAGGTGTGTGGTGAGTAGGGAGGGGTGTGGGATAAGCCAAAGCCAAATGTAAAATCATAATTGAGCCTCCAATTAAAACCTGACCGGAGGTTTTGAGAATCTTTAAGCGGATTTCTAAATATACCTCCCAGTTTTAGTAGTATACAACCCTGTACAAAATATATTTTTGGACTACGTAGTCATGTTGCTTCACATAATTTTCACATAAATAAAGTTCCAGATAAACAAATCATACGTCTTGCACTAGATCTTGTATAAATAGAACTGTTTTGAAGAGGCGTCCATGATTCAATTTTAGAAATGTTTAGATATGTTTGGAAGGGTTTTTTGAAGGATGAACTCTATTCAACATCTATTTGTGATTTAAAAAAAAAATCAAAAGATTAAGAGGATATATGTGGGCCCGTTTGGATAAACAGCTTAATTAACAGCTTATGACATAAGCGCTTATCGTATAAGTGCTTATGCATAAGCTGTTTATATAATAAACAATAAAATAATGTTAAAACTATTTTTTATAAGCCATAAGCTGTTTTCATAAGCTATATCGAGGAGCTTATGGAAACTAGCTGAAAACAGCTTATGAACAAGTCATAAGCTGTTTCCATAAACTCTCCCAAACAGTTTCATAAGTGCTTATAGCAGTAGGTAAGCCCAAATAAGCCGATCCAAACAGGCTTATGATTGTATGACATTTCAAATACACCTTATTTGTTTTTAGAAACATTTTAAAGCTTCCATGATTTTGAAAAGAAAAACAAACCCTACTGCCCCACCAAAGCTCTCTCTTAAACACACCCTTGGAAATCTACCATTCCTTCCGAAAGATTCACCCCAAATCCTTTCTCATTACAAAATGTGATCGACAGCTGTTTTTGTATATTATAATTGGTCAAATTACAAGAACTGATTAAGTCTTTGCGTTTGAACGTGAGGTCCCAAAATTATTTAGGATAAATAATGACATCGTACTTGTTGCCATGGAAAAAGTTAATGATAGGATTAGAGCTAGAGATACCAAAAAGTTAGATAATATCCATTAACAATGCCTTATATCTATAGAACATGGTAGTGCTCAATACACTGCTATGAAAATTGAAGATGACATAGTAACAATGTCAATATTCCCTATTTTTGCCCTAATGACTGCTTTTGCTCGATTGAGTTATATGCTATGTTGGCTAGACTCAATGATGAGATCCAGGAGTGAAACTTTGCTAGGGTTGGAAAGGGCCACGACCTACCCAAAAAATAACATGTGAAATTACCATAATACCCCTATATTTTAAACAAATAATAAATATATAAAAAAATTGTGCAGTTTTACACAATATATTGTAGTGTGGTGGTTGAGTTTCATTCCATTCGCTGCCCAATAAAATGCATAAGAACTTATACTAAAGCCGTGAGTAGGGATGAAACCTCTTTCATGGAGTTTGCAAGAAGGCTTACTAACCAATAAGCTACACTTTATATTTGATCAATAACAATAAAGTTAAGGTATATATAAAGATTCGCCATAATAATTGTTATATATATTTATGTTTTTAATATTATATATTAACATTTTTTTCACATCTTTTATATTAGGATTAGAAGTTAGTTATGAATAAACGGTTGATAATTTTAAAAAAAAATTTCAGCATTTTAAAATTAAAATCAAATTAATTTCAAATTATCTTTTTACAAACAACTTCAATTGAGCCTCCATGTGAAATCAAAATTACTTTTTTTAGTAATTTAATTGTATGTATAAATAATTATTAATTTATATTTATCTATTTTAATTGTATTTTCTTTAAGCTTCGAATTCGCTACTGCTCTTACGCGACCTTCCCTCTTCCATCGCTCTTTCTTACCTCTAGCCTTCCTATCTCTCTCAACCTCTCATGTTTGTCGTTCCTCATCATTGTTGGTCTCTACCTCGTCATTCCTTGTCCATCTTGCTTCTCATCACCGCTGCTGAGTGCTCTTATGCGACCTTCCCTCTTCTCTCTCTCTCTCCCTCTCTCTCTCTCTGCCTCTCACGCACGCGTAACCTTCCTTTCCCTGTCAGTCTCTCTCGCGCTTGTCGTTCCTTATCATCGTTGGTCTTTGCCTCGTCGTTCCTTGTCCGTTTTGCTTCTTATCACCGCTGTTGAGTTTGATTTGTGGACTAATTTTCTCTACATCATCTTCCAATTCTTGACATTGTCTTCTCATCATGTGTTTGATTTTCCATGTCCTTTTCGTTAGCGGCCTACCCGGATTTTTTAGTCAAGCTCCAACCACTGATTAGATCATGACAAATTTGACTGAACTGAGTCATCAACCAACTCCAATGATGAGACCAACACCAGCTTGATTCAACCATTATTTGATTCAAGTAGATGCTTTAGCCGGAGTCTTTTCATATTTTGTCTCTTCATTTCACTTTGCTAATTTTCTCTTCTTAATTTTGTCGAAAGTGTCTTATTTCCATGTTATTGTATGTCGGTAGTATTGTCTGCTTATTTATAAAAAAAAGTAACCAAAAAAACTGTCTGCTTATTTATTTATAATTATTAACTAATACAACAATATTCACTACAAGAAAAACTGGATTTTCCGGCGACCAAAATCCGCCGGAAATGACCAAAATCCGCCGAAAATGTGGACTTTCCGGCGGATTTTTGGCGCCGGAAAAACCCTCGTCGCAAACAGTTTCCGGCGGATTTTCCGGCGGATTTTTGGTAGTTTCCGGCGGATTTTTGGTAATTTCCGGCGGATTTTAATTTTTTTTTTTTTTTTGGAAAATCCGCCGGAAACTACCAAAAATCCGCCGGAATTTTTTTTTTTTTTTAAAAAAATTTCCGGCGGATTTTTGGTAATTTCCGGTGGATTTTCCAATTTTTTTTTTTTTTAAAAATCCGAAATTTTTTAAATTTTTTTTGAATTTTATAACTTAAAATGTGTTTTAAATAAAAGTCAAAAAACAAAAGTAAAATCAAATGTTGAATAGTATTGTTGAAAAAGGAAAGAATAAAAGAGAATATGAGAAGAAATAATATATGAGAGAATAAGAATGAGGAATTATGAAGAAATAAGAATAAAATAGTGAGATGAAGAAGGAATAAGAATAAAGAAGTGAGAATGAAGAAGAAAGGAGAATTATAGAAGAGAGATATGTAGAGAAATTTTTGAAGATTAGAGAGTATGAGAAAGAAGAAAAAAGATAAGATAGAGAAAATGTAGAAGAGAATAAGAAGGAAAGAAAGAGATAAATGAGAGAATGAGATGAGTGTAGGAGAAAGTTGTATTTATAGACGAATTTTTTTCCCTTTAAATTTTTCCGGCGGATTTTTTTCCCTCCAAAATTTTCCGGCGGATTTTTGAAAAAAAAAAAAAAATTTGGAAAATCCGCCGAAAATTACCAAAAATCCGCCGGAAATTTCCGGCGGATTTTTGGTATTTTCCGGCGGATTTTTGAAAAAAAAAAAAAAAATTTTGAAAATCTGCCGGAAAGTCCAAAAATCCGCCGGAAATGACCAAAAATCCGCCGGAAATTTCCGGCGGATTTTTGGTATTTTCCGGCGGATTTTTGCAAAAAAAAAAAAAAATTATAAATCCGTCGGAAAGTCCAAAAAATCCGCCGGAAATTACCAAAAATCCGCCGGAAATTTCCGGCGGATTTTTGGTATTTTCCGGCGGATTTTTGCAAAAAAAAAAAAAAAAATTATAAATCCGCCGGAAAGTCCAAAAAATCCGCCGGAAAGTTTCTGTGGGATAAAAATCCGCCGGAAAGTCCAAAAAATCCGCCGGAAACTACCGTGGGATCAAATCCGTCGGAAAGTTTCCGACGGATTTATATCCGCCGAAAAGTTTTCGACAGTAAATCCACTATTTCTTGTAGTGATTATAATTTAAAACATTACATCAATGATTGTGTTACAACATAGTTTTTGCACATACAAATAATTACAAAATAAGAGTGTTAATATGTAACAAAAGGAGAAGTCACTACGATCAATCGATCTTCTTCCTCTTCTTATAACTAGGGGGAAAGACGGGCCCTCCGGGCCCGTTTTTCATGTGTTGGTTTGTTAGTGGGGTAGTTATAGAAGTAATAGATAAATAATATATAAATAGTAAATAATAATATAGTGAAATAGTGTTAGTGGGGAGTTACATAAGGGTATTTTGGTCAGAAAAATCTGACACCAAAAAATCAGTTACAAAATGAATCCCCTTTATATATAGATATAGATTAAGTAATGGTGTTGTACTTTAATTTTGTTCGACCCTTATTTATATTTGTACTTAAATAAATATTAATTATATTAATAAAAGATAAAAAGAAAATATATAATAAAAGAGGAAAGTTGTGCAAATAGAAAACTAGGGGATGCCACCAGCAATCTGCAAATGGACTGCTACTAGCAATCCAACTGCTAATGCATCCCTTTTAATCTCTATCCACACCCCCCTTTGTTTCTCCTGCGGCCTCCTCGGTCCAATCCAACATATTAATGAAATATTAATTTATCGAAAAAAATGAAAGATTGAAAACAGATATAAGAGCATCATGAGATTTTACAATCCACCAAGTGAATGCAAAAATTATGAGAAGAAACATTATAAGATGGCATCTGATAAAAAAAAAAGTTTTAATTTGTCATTCAAATGGGAAAAGACATTAAATCAAAGATGCTTAATATATATGATAACTTTTTTGCAAGCCAAATGTCTCTATAGGCATGACTAATAGTTTAGTAACTTGAATTAGGTCACAGCTAGGTGACTTTATACCCAAAATAAGAATAATAGAAGCACAATTGCATCATCATCATCATCATCATCATCATCATCATTTACACATTTCCAGCACCAAAAAAGCATTGATTGGCTTTGCCTTTTTGTACTGTGTTTGCTTTTGTGTAGAGCTCAAAGCATCCATCCAGGAACAAATCCACTCACTTGTTGAAGTTATCTGATCAGAAGATACACTATTGTACCTATAATCAGAACTGAATCAAAGACATATTATTATATAGTTAATTAAAACCTATTTCAAATAATAACCTTCATCAAGATAGAATTGAAGTTGATAAAGTTGCGCAGAGTCATGCATTCAGTGTATCTGGACCGTTAAATCTTGGTCGAATAAGTCAAAAAATTTAACATTAAAAACAGATATAAAGTTATAATCTCGACCATCCGATCAAGATTTGACGGATAAGATTTGCTGAATGCACGACTGCACAATATGGTGACCGAATAATATCCACTTCATATATATGTGAAGTTGATATATGAACAATACCCAATTTGCAATGTAGGGTTGCATTCCAATGGCTGGAAGAAAGCCTGAGAGTGAGCATTTTGTTGAGCACCATATTGCATGCTTTGATCACCAGCTTCCCATGATTGCCTATAGTGATTTCTTGAATTGATTTCATCCAACTGGCAACAAATATTGCAGAATATAATGTGAAAGGACTAAGTTTATAGATACATAAAACAATTTAGAATAATATTACACAAATTAAACATATCTTTCTAGTTATAGGAACACTACAAGAATTACTTGCATTACTTGCTGAACATTTCTGGCAAAATCAGTCCGCCAGTAAGATTTCTGGCGGAATTTGACAATTTCTGGCGGATTTAGCCTGCCAGTACGTTTCTGGCGGATCCTATAACGTTTGTGGCAGATTTAGTCAGCCAGTAAGCATCATCGTATTGCGCGTTTGACAAGCATTTAAATTTCCGCCAGTAATTGCAGTTACTGGTGGATTGGATCCGCCACTAAAAGATTCCGCCACTAATTCCGCCAGAAAGTAAAGGTGCATTGTTATCCGCGTTTGACCGAAGGGGAATCCGCCAGTAGTGCGCGTTTCTGGCCGAATTGGGATCCGCCAGTAATGACGCGTTCTGGCCACATTTCCCCCAGTAATGCATGTCCTCGTGCACCGCGCGATTCCGCCAGTAATGGCGTGTTCTGGCTGATTTCTTGTCTGCCAGTAATGTTGCTTTCTGGCCACTTGTCCGCCAGTAATGGCGCATTGTTGTTTGCTCAGATCCTTTGTGACGGTAAATTAAGGGCTTTTAGTCTACACCGCTAAGCTAAAGCCCTTCTTCTTTCCCACCTTCTTCCTTAGCGATCCAATGGCACTACTAGCTACTAGCACTGTAGCACATTAAATTTTTTTTGCCTTTTGTTTCTTTGCTTCCTATGCAATTGTCTGTGTCTTCTATTCCCTCTTCTCACTACCTGCAAATAGAGTTGGAATACACTTTCTTTTCTATTCACCATGAATTACTTTGTTCTATTCTATTCATCCATTTCCACTTTTCCACTGCCCCATCCAAACATGAATTCCTTTTCATGATTTAAATCCACTTGGTAGTAGCATACTCTTTTCTCTTGTTTGTTCGTAATTCTTAATTCTTAATTCTCAATTCCATTTTAGTTGAGCTTCTCAGGAAACAATGAAGTGAGTGAGGTTGAGAAAAAGAATGTGAGGAGAAAGCTTTGTTGCGTTTCCTCTTCAACTTGTTCATCTTCTAGTTCCACTTCACCACTTGTCTTTTCTTCTTATCTTGAACTTTGGCATGCTTGTGCCGGCCCTCTCACTTCACTCCCCAAATGCCCTTAATATTGGGAGCTAGAACTGGAATTCCATGGAGAAAAGTTTCTAGATAATCGGGTTAACTAGGGCGAAAAAGATTTTTACATAAAAGAAATATTCATTCATAGATGCTCTAATTACTGTCAACAAAAATTAGATGCTCAAATTAATTTTTTGGATTACATAGGTTTTTTGGTTCTTAAAAAATACATTACTGGCGGATTTGTGTTGCTTACTGGCGGATTTTCAGCTAGTAATTACTGGCAGAAATTCGGCCAGTAAATCTGTCAGTAATTACTGGTCGAAAATCTGCTAGTAAATCCGCCAATAATTACTGGCTGAATATCCGCCAGTAACTGTTACCTGCGGCTGATTTTCTGGCGGATTTCTGGCGGACTAAATCCGCCAATAATGTGCAATTTCTGGCCGATTTTAACCATTACTGGGGGATTGTGTCAGCCAGTAATGCACGAAGTTTTTGTAGCGGAAGAAACATGGTATAATGATGTTAATTACCTTCATTGACAAGGATCTGTTTGCTTCAACCAACATCTGTTCCTGTAATAAGACAATAGCTTGAAATTGTGAGACACCAAACAAATTTCCTTCTATTCTCTCTCTAGTTACTTATTATGTTAAACAGTGTACCTTATTTTGAAGATCAGCTAATTGGTCCAGCATGAATTGTGTCTCCAAATTGATGTTCCAAGTAGGTAACACATGTGAATAAACTTTATATAATTCTGAAAAATCCCGTTTCTTATGCATAAATATAAATAGTAATAATAGTACGAGCGATAACTAGGTTCAGATCCAACTCTAAGGTCTCAAATTTGAGTTTTGGGTATGACAAAAACTCTATTGAGAGGAGCGAATAACACAGACCGACAAAACTGGGTACACGTGGTCAGCTAGATTTCCGGGATACATTAGTCACCCTCAAATTCGGTGAATATTGAGAAAAAAATAGTAATACTATGTTACCTTTGTGGATCTCACTTGCTTCAGAGATGAATCCAATTGCCTTTCTGTGAATAAGAAAATAAAGAACTCGTAAATAGTTGATTTATTCATATATGTATTCCGCCCAGGCCCGTTAGGTTTTCACATAGAATAGTCTATTTAAACGCATTAGTGTTTGTACTCGATAACACGATTATACAATCAATAAAACGGAACTACAGCTGCTCTGTAGTCGCAGAAGTAGGCAACAATTGGCCGAACTGCGTGACCAATATCGTGTCTTCTTTCGTGACATGGTATCAGACTTGGTTCGATCAAATTTCAGTGATTTCGGTTCTTCGTGGTTTTGCGATTTCGGTGCTTTTGTGCCGTCACCTCTCTGCTTCTGATTGTGATTCTCGCTTGGTGGGTTTGCGCGTCTTATTGCTGGCGTTGCTCAAGATCATTCGCTTGACTTCACCTTTTGCTTGCAACTTGATCGTGATTTCGTTCTGGCCTTTTGCTAGTGATTCTCGTGATTCTGTGCGTGGTACTGTTCTTCGTGGTACTGTTCGTGGATCTTCGTGGGTTTCTGATCTTCGTTGCTTCTGGTTCTTCGTTGCTCCTGATCTTCGTGGGTTTCTGATCTTCGTTTCCGTGTGTTTGTGGGTTTCTGATCTTCTTTGCTTCTGGTTTTTCGTTGCTTCTGGATCTTCGCTGCGTCTGGTTCTTTGTTTCTGATCTTCATGGGTTTCCTTCAAGAGGTGCTGCATCTGTTCGTGCGTTCACTTTTGCACCTGTTCGTGATTCACTTTTGTATTTGTGCTTCTCGTTTCAAATTGTATTTGTGATTCACTTTGCTCGTGGTCCTGTTCACATTCTTGCTTGCGTGTTTGGTTTGTACACCTCCTGTGTGAGTTCTCTCAATATTTTAATTGTGTTATTATAAGCTACAACAATTTCTTTTTAATGGCTTTGGAGAAAGAAAGGGATATTTTTTGTGTTCACTTCGCCGAAAAAATTATGTTGTTTGGGAATTTCAATTTAAGATGCATGTTAAAGGGAAAGGATTATGGAATCACCTTGATGGGATTTCTAAGGCGCCAGAAGATAAAACTGTCTTAGACGCATGGGAAGTCAAAGATGCTCAGATTATTTCCTGGATTCTTAGTACTATTCATCCTCAGATGATCAATAATTTGCGGTCATTTTCAACTGCTCAAGAAATGTGGGATTATTTGAAGCGTATTTACAATCAGAACAATACGGCCAAGCGTTTCCAGTTGGAGTTGGAGATCGCCAATTACAAACAAGGTAATTTGTCAATTCAAGAATATTATTCTGGTTTTCTGAATTTATGGACAGAACACTCTGCTATTATCTATGCTGCTGTTCCCAAGCCGTCACTTTCAGCCGTCAAAGATGTTTATGATACTAGTAAACATGATCAATTCCTCATGAAACTTCGTGACCAATATCGTGTCTCCTTTCGTGACACTTTCAAGCTGCTCAAGATCTTTAGTACCAAGTGGGCCCAAGTCTTCCCCTAGAAGGTTCCTGCAGTATTAAGGATAATCTTCTTAAATGTGATCCAAGATAGTAAAATATGATTTGAAGGTCTTAGTAAAATCTGGTTACATAATCAACTATCAAACTGAAATTTTGTTATAATAATGGTTTTGTAGTGAGTTAACTAACAGTGAAGTTCACCTCTGGGTTCTTTGAAGAGATTCATATCTTGTTTTCAGCTTCAAGTATTCACGGTAGCTGCTCTGCTACAAAAGAAAACAACGAATGAAAAATAATACAAAAATTGCAAAATGTGATAAGAAGAGTATCCTTAATACTTGTGTACATTTATGTTCATTATGCCTCAAATAAATGATGCATTATTTATTCAATAGTATCAATTATTTTATTATTTGCCTTGTTTATATGTAAATAGAGCCGAGTATCCACTAGCCACTGTTAATTGTATATGAAAAAGTAGAGAGGGGTGAAAATGGCAAAAGTTTACTTAGAATGGATTCTTTCCAAGTACTGTCATATCATTCGCCTTTTTTCCCGAAGTGTCAATGTTGCTATCATATCTGACTGTTGATTGAATAAACATGGTGGATACTTTTTCTCTCACATATTTGACACTCATGTGTCATACCTTTTTGCCAAGCCATTCAACGATTTTAGGTTTTTTGAACATCGTCTATTGTATAGTTTATACTTTACTTTCTTACTTAGTTTAATATTCTTAGCACATCTTTTTTCGACTTTGTAAAACCCATAAAACCCATTTCTTAAGTCTAGTAAGAAGGCCAAAAAAGAATTATAATTGCTGCTGTTGTTCACAAAAATTGCCATTCTGAGTGTAATTGTTTCATTAAAATTTCTTTTTGCCTGATTTCTTTCTTGTAGCCTTGCTGGGAATTATGATATATGAATGAATCCATTCTCTTAGGGTTAGGGTTTAGTTTAATTTATCAATTGTGAAGTAGAATGTATAGCTTCTCTTTATGGCTACCGATTGAACTCTCACTTTCTTTTTTGCCATCATTCATATCATTACTTACAGATCACTCGGCAAGTGTCATATCATTAGAATTTATTTCTTAGGCCCAAAAAGGATAATAATTGCTGATGCCATTACTTGTGATGTATCTGCTTCAGTGAATGTAATTATTTAATCAAGGTTTTTTGCCTGATTTCTTTTTTTGCAGCCTTGCTGAGAATTGCGATATATCAATGAATCCATTCTCCTCTGGTTTAGTTTAATTTTATTAAATGTGAACTAGAATGTATAGTTTCTCTTCCTTTTCGTTGTAGGGGGCAGGGGCGAGCTTGTGAAGATTACCAAAGTGTCATGTGGGGAGTACCACACAGCTGCCATTTCTGATACTGGCGAGGTGTAAGTGATATGAAGGACTTTAAATTTAAACTTGAGAATTGTGGTTTTCCACGTGACACATTAGGGAATCTCACATCAAGAGACAAGATACAATGGAAATGCTGCATCTATTGTGCAAGTTTCTATTCCCTTGATCCCTGGCTTGGTTATAACATACAAACCTGTAGATATATATTCCCGGTGCCAACTGCGCTATCTTTTATTTAAAGCGTTTTTGGTTTTATTTAGGTCTTGTTGGAAAATGTCTTTAACTAAGTTTTTTATTACATTTACATCTCATGGTTTTGCTAAGTATTATTTTTAAAACAGGCTAGGTTACATTACAGAATGATGCTTATTTGAATATGATCATCATACTTGCCATATAGTAATTGAAATCCTTAAGCTTAAAATATGTATACGATATATGTCCATGCATCATAAATAGGTTTACTAGGCTGTACAAGGAATAATATGTTCTGGTTATAAGTGATTCGAGATCCATAAGCATCATTTAAAAAATAGCAGTTATGGAACTTATCTTCTTGTGATAACATTTCATCAGTCTTTATATTTGTCCTTGCACTTTGCAGTTACACATGGGGGCTTAGAAGTATGGGTCAGCTTGGGCACTCTTCACTTCAGTATGGAGAAAAAGAGTTACTACCAAGGAGGGTGGTTTCCCTAGATGGAATTTACATAAAAGATCTAGTGGCATCTACACTCACATAGACTGATGGCGAGAGAGAGAGAGAGCGAGAGAGAGAGAGATGGCGAGAGAGAGAGCGACACCAGCTGCAAACTGGACTCAAACACAGTGAGAAAGGGAAAGAACATGAGCAAACCGATAAGGGAGGATGGCAGGTTGTAAGAAGGAAGAAGGTAGTGAATCAGCAGAGAAGAGCAGATGTAGCAAGAAGTCACCTATACTTTCCAAAGGAGGCCATTAGAACAACATACTATTTCACCAACTTTCCTGAAAATTTTCATGCCAAACATATGATGAAGGCATTCTTAAACTATGGGGATTTTGATGAGGTAGTAATTCCAGCAAAAAGAGATAAGCTTGGCAAGAGATTTGGATTCGCTAGAGCTGTTAACGTCAAGGAACCGGAACGATTTGCTGTCAAACTCGACAACATAATCATAGGAAGGGATAAGATCATGGTGAACATGCCTAGGTTTCAAAGGAAAACACTTGTGAACCACACCAATAACCCATCTAAACCTAAGACAGCCACTGAAAAACCTAAACCAGCATTTGGAATCGTTAACCATACCTCATCATCAAAGCCTTTACCACCAAACAAGCAACCCCCACCCCAGAAAGCTTGGACCAAAACACCTAATCGTAAACTAAACCTTCCCAATCAACCTGATACCCTTGTAAACCAGAATCAGAATGTTGATTACAATCCACCAAGAAAACCTAGAAGGGCATGGGCACATAGACACTTCAACATTGATGAAGAGGTGATTAAAAAATTCACGAATGCGTACGTGGGTGAAGTATGGACACCAGGAAGGTCATATAACATCCAGGAAGAGTTTGTACAGCAAGGCTACTTTTCGGTAAGGGCAACTCCCTTGGGATCAAATCTTGTATTACTAGAAAGTTTGGAGGAGGGTGAAATGGAAGCTTTGTTGGAGGATGCTGCTGATTGGTTGGGAACTTGGTTCAAAAAAATCCCGAAATGGAGCCCAGGCGAAATAGATAATGAACGGTTAACATGGGTGAGATGTTACGGCGTTCCGGTTCATGCATGGTCAGATGATTTCTTCAAATGTATTGTCTTCGGCACCGGGGATTTCGTAAACGTTGATGAGAACACCGAAAAGAAGAAAACGATGGATGTGGCTAGGATACTCATTAAAACAAAGGTCCATGACATTATCAACTTTGTGGAAAGGTTCAACATCAATGGAGAGCTCTTTGTCATCAAGGTTGTGGAAGATTGGTATGGACCAATGCAATGGTGCAAGAGGAGTGATACTAAAATGAAAAACTCAGATTCAGAGGAAAATAATGAGTATGATGATGAAAGCAATGTCTCCGGCGAAGATTCCGGCGACGACACGGAGGATAGTGACGGCAATTCTGTATCTTCAGGCGAGGAAGATGAAGAGGCGCAGCAGGAAAATCCTATACTCAATTACAATCAATTACCACAAGAGAAGTTGATTGGTCTTGGGTGGGGTGAAACGGCGCACGTAGGAAGCAAGGGAGCCACTTTATCTGACCCCAAGGAAAATCAAATGATGGAGGATGTGGGAAATTGCACCAATTCAAAAAATGAAGAAGTGCAACGGCTCAAGAGTAATTGCAAACCTCTTAATGCTACGTTGGATGCTGAGAATAACCTCTCCTTTTCCCTCCCTTTACCTATACCCAATAATGATGCTAGCCCAACAATTGGCCCAATGGAAGAACCTTCTCCAAATACTATAGCCTTGAAGCCCCAAACCAAACACTTATTATCCTCAACCCAAGGCCCAATACCTGACCCCTTGTCTCTCACCCAAAAACACCCTATCCACACCTCCCAGATTGCTAATTCTGACCCCACCTCCCCAAATTCAACCCCTAACACCCCACCCCAAAACACCTCACCTCAGCCCTATACCCCTTCATCCCCTTCGGATACTTTCGATGAGTCCCCTCCCTCCTTCGTGCCTAATTCAATTGCCTCTTCTTTTGATTACCAAGAAAACACCACAAACCTAAATTGCCCAGATAATGATCTTTCACCTATCCCTTTGATTGTTGAGCTCCCATCTATACCATTGGTACATGCAATCCCCATTGAATCTCAACCAATCTTGGTTGAGGACCTTACGCATGGAGAAAATTCATTCTCGAATATTGAAGTTGGAGAATCTTCAAGTTCAGGTTTAGAAGTGCCCAATTCATCCTTATGGGCAAAACCAAGTGCATCCAAAGAAGAGAAGATTTGGTCACTAGCAAAAAAGATTGGGGTTAATGGTAACAATGATGATCAATTCTTCATTGAAAGCATTAAAAAAATGGAAGCTAGAGACAAAGAGGCAAGGAAGACGATGGAGAACCCTAACGGTTCTAAATGAAGATTGTTTCGTTCAATATGAGGGGGATTGGCAGTAATGCCAAACAAAGGCGATTCAGAAGCCTTGTTATTAGAGAAAAATTCGATTTATGTTTCATACAAGAAACCAAGAGGTCGGAGATTGATGATACCATTGTTTCCCGTTTATGGGGAGGAGATGATGTGGAATGGCGTATGATGCCTTCTAATGGGTTATCCGGTGGAATCCTGTCATTTTGGCAAAGAGGTTTGCTTAATGTTCTTTTTACATTCTCACAGTCCGGTTACGTTGGTGTCGTTGCTCAAGTAGACAATAGGGTGTGTTACTTCATGAATGTGTATTCTGGTTGCTCGGCTAGAAGGAAAAGAGATATGTGGGCAAGTTTGATAAGGGAGAAGGAGAGGATGAGTGTTGGTTTGTGGGTGATAGGCGGAGACTTCAATACGGTAACGAGTAGGTCCGAAAGGAGGGGAAGGAATTCGAGATACAGTGAAAGAGAGTGCCAAGATTTCAAGTTTTTTTTGGAGGAAATGGGGGTGGTGGAACCGGTTAGTTTGGGGAAGAAGTACACGTGGTTTCAACCTAATAGCCCGGCGACAAGTAGAATTGATAGGATTTTGATATCACAAGAGTTGGTGGATAAATGGGGGATCAAAGCACAATGGATAGGAGAGAGGGATATATCGGATCATTGTCCGGTATGGTTAATTTCCTCAAAAAAGAATTGGGGCCCTAAACCATTTAAGTTCTTTAATGGGTGGCTCAAACATGAAGAAGGGAAGAAGTTTATGGAGGAGAAATGGAAAGAGCCGAAGGTGGAGGGATGGATGGGCTACATTGTGAAGGAGAAGTTAAAGCATCTAAAAGAAAGTTTGAAGGTGTGGAACAAAGAAGTATTTGGAATAAAGGATCTTAGAATTGAAGGCATTGTGAAGGATATGAATCTAATGGAACAAGAGGAAGTGTACGATGAAGGGTGGGATGGAGAGAAGTGGAAGGAGTTGAATACGGATTTTTGGGCTGAATTGAATCATAAGGAATCTATCTTAGCTCAAAAGGCTAGGGTGGATTGGATCCAACAAGGGGATGGGAATACTAGATTTTTCCATCAAGCTATCAAGACTAGGGAAAGAAGAAATCAAATTGAGATGTTAAAAGTTGGGGATGAGTGGTTGCAAGAGGTAGGGGATATCAAAGAGGAGTGAAAAGACACTTTCATCAACAATTTGCCGAGGGGAAACATAGTAGACCGACCCTAGATGGAATTGAATTTAAGAAAATCACGTCGGGGGATGCACAAAATATGGTTTCTCGGTTTACAATTGAGGAGGTGGAGGATGCTATTTGGAGTTGTGAAGGAAACAAGAGCCCGGGACCCGATGGTTTCAACTTCAACTTCATCAAAACTTGTTGGGATACAATTAAGGATGATATTATGGGAGTTATGAATTTCACACAAATGCAAGGTTACCAAAAGCTTTCACTTCATCATTTGTTGCACTTATTGGCAAGAAGAAGAACCCTCAAGAACTTGGAGACTTTCGGCCTATTTCTCTTATAGGTTGCATTTACAAGATAATATCCAAGGTGTTGGCTAGAAGGCTCAAGGAGGTGTTACCCGTCATAATCTCCAACACCCAAACGACATTTCTAAAAGGAAGGCAAATTTTAGATGGGGTAGGGGTGTGCATGGTACAAAAACCATCCCACACCACACCATACCATTTTCAAATCTGGTTTTGGTATACTGGTTTGTCAAAAACCGGTTCGAATATTCAAACCGATACATAACCGGTTCGAAACCGGTTTTCACCGTAAACCGGTTTGTAAACGGTTTACTGTTTTAGAAATCGGTTTTTTACTATAAAATAGTTTACCACTTCCAAAAACCAGTTTCCACTACCAAAAAATGGTTTACCACTTTCAAAAACCAGTTTTCACTACCCAAAAAAAAGGTTTACCACTTTCCAAAATGAGTTTTCATTATAAAATGCTATATTTGTCGGGTTTTTGACCGGTTAAACCTCAAGAATAAAATGTCATTTTTGTCCATTATGAAGAGAAAAAGACAGTAAAAATGGGTAGAAAACAGCAAAACAAACATACATATTATAAAATGGGTAGAAAACAGCAAAACAAACATACCAGTGAAGAGTAAGAGATTTGCAAAGACGAAGTAAGAGGATATAAAATTTAAAAAGTAGAAACTATGAGAGAGAATGGGCACATAGAGGGACCCAATGGTAAGTAAACGGTCAATAGCAAGTTCCGATAAAAATGCAATAATTCAATGGTCTATGAGATAGAATAGGAATATAGCGGGACGGCGGACCTAATAGCAAGTAAATGTAAATGCAATATAATAATAATAATAATATATTATATCTACTATGAATTTATACCAATTCACCACATATGATTTTACCTATTGGGACACTTGGGAACCTTGACACCTCAATTTACAGGGTCAATTTTGTCTAATTTAATTGACTCACATTTCCCTCTCTTTCTACTCCCTTTTGAATTTTAATTTTAATTTTTCTTCCCTTCCTATTCCCCCCCCCCCCCCCCCCCCCCCCTTTTTTTTTTTGATAAGCAAAAATATTATTAGAGAGTGGAAAACAAGAAGTGCTCCACAACAGTTACAAGGATGGGGAGGGCCTCGTTAAAACCTCTCTGGAGTAAAACCCAATGGGAAAAAACCCAGAGAGGAAAGAGTACCCCGATTCATCAAACATCCCACCGGGCAATTTAGCCAATCCATAAAATTCAGCTTTGACTCTCTACCCTTTCTACTAATAAACCACCCCCAAGATATAGTTTTAATTTGATTTACTATTACATTTACATTTGCAACAGCCCCATTAAAAATCACGTTATTTCTTGTCTTCCAAATCGCCCAAATAGTCGCAATCCAAACCAAGTGCTTCACTCCTTTCAATTTTGTCCCTTTAAGTTGCTGTCCAAATTTGTTGAAATGATCTGCTGGCTGTGTTGTGCATTGAATTGGCATATCCAGCCATAATCCTATTGATCTCCATATATCAAGTGTCTTAGCACACTCACAGAATAAGTGGTTTGCACACTCCTCCTCCTGAAAGCAAAAAACGCAGCACCCATTATGAGTTGGATCCAACATTCCTCTTTTAATTAGTGCGTCTCTAGTAGGCAACCGATTGATAATTATTCTCCAAGCCAGCACCGCCGCTTTTGTTGGAATATTGCTTCGCCATATTTTGGAACAAACCTCCACCTGTTCTTCGCTTAGCTCTTGATGGTCACCTGAAAAAAATTCATCCAGCCAGATATACACAAATTTTGCAGTGAAGTGTCTTTTATTGTCGGCCGTCCAAATCCACTTGTCTTCGTCGCTACTGTGTAAGCTGATGTCCTGCAGTATATTCTGCAAATCCAGCAAGTTTTCAGCTACTGCAGCATCCACTTCGCTTCCCCAATTCCGATTCCATCGCCACACTCCTTCTAACCATTCCCCACACTACTGCACTGTGGTTTCTTTGTCGGGACAGGTCTGAAATAATAGTGGAAACAGGTCTGAAAATGGTGCATTTCCGCACCACTTATCTAGCCAAAAGCGAGCTTTATCTCCTCTATGCACTTGCAAGCTAAACAGCCTATTGAACCATAATTGATCCTTCGTTAGATCTTCACCCAGCAAGTTAATATCTCTCCACCATATGGATGATTTGCGGAGTCTTGATTGAGTTTGTTGACTGAGACGCCATTGGCTTAAGTCGTTATACCTGCTGGCCAGTACCCTACACCACAAACTATCACCTCCAATCAAACATCTCCACCTCCAGTTACTCAAGAGCGCAATGTTGAAAGTCTCTAGATTTTTTATACCCAATCCACCCTTGTTTTTTGGCAGGCAAATTGTTTCCCATTTGACCCACGCGATCTTTCTATTCTCTTCATCACCACCCCATAAAAATTGTCTTTGAAGCTTAATCAATTCACCTATAATCTTCTTTGGAGCCTTGTAAAAGGAGAAAAAATAAAGAGGTAGGCTAGAGAGTACCGAGTTAATGAGTGTGATTCTTCCTCCTATCGATAGTTGCTTGCTCTTCCATGGGGATAACTTTGATCTCATTGCCTTCACTACCGGTTCCCATGTTTGAACTCTTCTCGGATTTGCGCCGACTGGAATTCCAAGGAATTTAAATGGAATGTTACCTATACTGCATGTAAGATAGATCGAGGCTCCTCTTAGTACTCTCTTCTCCATATTTATTCCCATGACACTGCTTTTTGAGAAATTAATTTTGAGCCCGGAGGCCATCTCAAAGCTCCTAAGAATAGCTTTAAGACACCTCAAACTCGAGTCCTTCCCGTCACAAAAAATCATCGTATCATCGGCGAACTGGAGAAGAGAGATTGATACTCTATCATTGATATAAAATCCCTTGAAACAGTGATTCTCCTCTGCCTTTCTCATTAGACCTGCTAATCCCTCCGCCACGACAATAAATAGAAACGGTGCTAGAGGATCGCCTTGCTTTAGCCCCTTTTGTGCAATGAATTCATTTGTCGGGCTACCATTCACCAGAACTGCTATGGAGCTTGCTGTATAACAGCCCCTCATCCACTTACGCCATACAGCACTGAATCCCAATCTAAAAAGCATGTAGTCAATGAAGGACCAACTTACCGAATCATAGGCCTTTTCAAAGTCGACCTTGACTGCCAGGCAGCTTCTATTTGTTCTCTTTGCCAAGTCAATCAGCTCATTTACAATAACAACACCATCCAGAATCTGCCTTCCTGGAAGAAAAGCGTTTTGACATTCGGAAATGACACCTCCAAGCACTTTTTTAAATCTGGCCGCTAGCAACTTTGCTAAGATTTTGTATAGGCTCCCAATGAGCGAGATAGGGCGGTATTCAGTAAGTTCTTGAGGGTTAGGTACCTTGGGTATCAGTGCTACAAAAGAGGCAAAGATGGCTTTCGGAATTTTCCCTGTAGCGTGAAACTCATTGATAAAATTCATAACGTCACTTTCTATAGTATCCCAGCAATTCTTGTAAAAGTTTAGGTTGAATCCGTCTGGACCCGGGCTTTTGTTCCCATCACATTCCCACACTATCTCCTTAACCTCCTCAGATATACTCTTAAACTGAACTCCATCAAGCACCGGCCTGCTGAATTTTTCTTCCCAGAATCTTTTTTCAAAAAACTCCTTAACCAAGGTTTTAACTCCTACCACATCTTCCACCCATTCGTCCCCATTTTTCAATTTCACAATTTGATTTCTTCTTCTGTTGCCATTTATACACACATGGAAGTACCTAGTATTTGCGTCCCCCTCCGCGATCCATTTGGCTCTTGACTTTTGTGCCAATAGGCTCTCTTTATATTTAAGTTGCTGCCAGAATTCTTTTTGAATTGCTCTAATTTGATCAATATTAACATCTCCATCAATTGCAACCAAATCTTCAAGTATATTGAGATCCTTAACTAATTTATCAATGTTAAGATCCACTATCCCAAATACTTCTTTGTTCCATGTCTTTAGTTGTGCCTTCAGTCTCTTTAGCTTTTCTTTTATAATGAAAGAACCAGCCCCTTCAATCTGTGAAGATTTCCAACACTCCTTCACAATCTTCTTGAAATCTGCGTGTTCCATCCAGCAGTTGTTGAATTTGAAGGGTTTGGGTCCCCAATTCTTCTCGTCCCCTATGAGCCACACCGGGCAATGATCGGAGATGTCTCTCTTACCTATCCATTGAGCTTTCAACTTCCACCTATTTACCAAGTTTCCACTAAGCAAGAATCTGTCGAGTCTGCTCATGCTCATACCATCTGCACCAAACCATGTGAAAGATTTGCCAAGTACCGGTAGGTCGATGAGTTCCATTTCTTCTATAAATTGAGCAAATTCTCTTCTTTCTGCAGCATTTGAGCTAAGTACAGAGCCTTTTCTTTCCCTTCTAGATGTTACAGCATTAAAATCACCACAAATACACCAATCTCCATGCTCGAACTCATTTTTTAGGCTCACCAATTCATTCCACAGTGCTCTTTTACCTTCTAAGGAACAAGGGGAATAGACGTTGATAATGTACAGCAAATGCCCGCTATGTTTCACTCTAACCCCAATGAAATTATCACCCGAAAGCGAGGATAGAACATCGAATAATCCTTCCTTCCAGATGCTAATCATACCTCCAGCTAGCCCTTGAGATTCTTTGACCACCCAGCCACAATTCCTTCTACCCCAAACACTATGAATCATTCGCTCAGATAGAGCAGAGCGTTTTGTTTCTTGAATACAACAACAATCAAAATTACCTGATAATAAGAACTCCCTCAGGCGCCTGCGTTTCTTAGCGCCTCCCCACCCTCTGATGTTTAGAGTTACTATCTTCATTGAGGTTGTTTTGGAGACTCCCTCTGGCTCACGGCGTCTTGATCTCTTATTTCCATTTCCTTGATTGCATTCACATACACCGTATCATCTTCACATCCAGACATGCCTAGGTGAGACTTTGCAAAGTGCCACATCTTGTTTGTAACTTGGGCCTGATGATCCGCCCACACCCTCTCATTGCATCGCTGAATTCCGGAATCACCAACAGATGCGTCACAGAGTACCGACCCACCACTAAAATGGGTGCTTCTTGAATCTTTGCTGCCTCCATAGGAAAGAATAGCCAAAGAATTGCTGGGTATTGACGATTCATGCTCAGATAACGTTGTCTCAGGAGAACTGGTTGATGAAGAGTGAGAAACTCCAACTTTGCTTCTCACAGCACCTTGCGTGAGCTCTGCCTAATGGGATACTGGTTGACTTTGTTGTATCCAATTACTAGGACCCGGCCCAATTGGGCCTTTTACAATGATTCTTTTAGTTTTAACATTTTTTTGTTGGGGTGGGCCTTGCTCAGGGATTGAGTGACTAGCTGAGGTTAATTTGTTGGGCCCATTTCCTTTGAGTCCATTGTGGTCTTCTAAGCCGTTGTTTCTAACTTCTGTTACTTGCTTTTTACTTCTAGACCCCGAATTCTCTTCATAATCCACCTGGGCACACTCTTCTCTATCCACATCATTTTCCATGTGCTTTTTAGGTTCCCAAGATCCCACATAATCATCACTCCTCAACACACCGTGCATGCATGCATCCAACATAATACCTCCAGCCGCCACTTTATTCAAAATTTTATCATTTCCAACATCTTTTGCAATCTCCAAGTCGGCACATTCAATGTGATTAGGTGTCTCTTCAACAACTTCCACTCCATCTCCGGCCGCCTCCTCCTTCGGCTGAAACAACGGCGGGCCACTTTCATCATCGCTTTCTGAGTAAGTCGAATCCGATTCCGAGTACGGTGGTGGTGGATTGGACGAAGAAGGCCACCTAAGAGGTCCGCACCATTCTTCAATCAGTTTGATTGGGAAGACATCCCCATTAATGGTCACATGAAGCACCTTGCTAATCACTTCATAGTTAGTGGTCCTGAGTAAAAACCTTGCTACATCTAAGGTATCTTTCCTGCTGGTGTTCTCATCTATGGCCACAAAGTTGCCCATGGTGTTTGCCATCAACTTGCAAATGCCCTCACCCCAAGCATGTGGGGGAATGCCATGGCACCTTATCCATACCAATCTCTCAGCATCCCTCACGCAAGGTTGCCAATTTCTAATGTCTTCAAACCACTCTTGTAGCCAACTTGCACCATCTTGTACTAGAATTTCAAGTGCACCTTCTTCCATATCTTCCATCAACACAGAGTTTGCTCCAAGAGGATAGATTTTTATAGAAAAAATTCCTTGCATACTCAGCCAATCTTGAATCAGATACGTAGAACCTGGATTTCTTACATATCCAACATGCATCTTCCTAAAACGATTTATTTCTTCTTCCCATACGTCATAACATAGTAATCCCAAGTGGCCGTCTTCTTTGTTTTTACGTTCCCATCTACCTGCTCTCCTCTTCTTGTGATGGTGCTTCTTTTCTTGCTTCTTGTTACCACCTCGGATTCCTGGATTGACAACACTTTGATCTACTTGATCAACATTATTATGGCGATTGCCGACTTCCTTTAGCACCTGATTTCCTTTCCTATCTTCTAAGTTATCTATTCGTTCCACTGGTGTTCTAGTATCCTCCACATGATTCCTTCTAATCTCCCTTCTTGACTCCACAGGTTTGAGATTGTCCCTTGAGAATCTAGGGATGTTCACGTGCATTTTAGTTGCCCCAATGATAATGTTGTCAAGCTTTGTTGCAAAGAACTCCACATCTCTAATGTCCTTGAACCTTACAAAGCCAAATCTTTTTCCAAACTTATTCCTCTTTGCAGGGATCACCACTTCTGTAGCCTTCCCGTACATTGAGAAAATACGGAACATTTCTTTTGCACCATGATCCTCAGGGAACCGAGTGAAGAAATAAGACACTTGCTTGTCCATAAACCTTGTGCTTGAAGTTCTTGCTCTGTCAAGCCTTGACTTCCACTTGTTTCTTCCAACATCATAGCGTTTCTTTTTCCTATACACTGTAGTCCAGCCTTTTTCGCGTTCCATTTTCCACACGTGATGAGAATGGTGACCACACAATTAGCTTGTTGAATCTTTTCCTTAGTTGCCCATGAAATTCCTCTCTCTCTCTCTCTCTCTCTCTCTCTCTCTCTCTCTCTCTCTTTCTCTCTCTCTCTCTCTCTCTCTGGGAACCTTCACATCTTCTCTCACGATTCTCTCTTTTTCTCATTCTCTAAACTCTCTTCTTTCTTACCAAAACCTATCTTCTTCACTTTCTTCTTAATCTTCAGAAAATTTCATAAACCTATCTTCATCTCTTTTTCTGCTTCTTCTTTCATTTTCATTTTAGAAATTTCAAAGGTTATCAAAACTTGCTTTAGTTTACCAAATCGATGTGGAGATTTCGAGGTGCTAGGCAAAAGGGGCAAAAGGGCAAAACATAGTGTCATACCCTAATTTTGTCCGCCTAGGTTTAAAACCCTAATTTTCCGCAAAAAATAAATAAATTGAGAAGTGTGGTTTTATTTTGAAGAGTGAAGAGCATTGTGCATGCATTTTTGGGTTTTAAAAGTCATTCTAGGGCTTTTAAATTCATTGTTAGAGTGGAAATGCATTTGTTGTTAAAAAACAAGGTTTTTAGGGCAAAAGGGTATTTTGGTCATTGTCAAAATAAGATAATTTCTCATCAAGAATCATTGTGCAATTTTAGAGAAATTTATTTGAGGCAAAACATTTTTGGTCATGTATGTATGTATGTATGCGCATGCATGCATACATTGTGCACAAAATTTCAAAAAGGATCAATAGGGAATATTCTACAAAAAGTTCCAAGATGTGATTTTTATGACATTTTTTGGTCATCACATAAAATGGCATATTCCTCAAAATACCTTGTATGTGGCTCAAAGTGGTGTATTTTTGTACAATTATCTTGAAAAGAATAATCAAAAATAAAAGGAAAAGGGAATGGTCTCATAATAGTACAATAGTACAATTGCCAACTTGCAAAACTTGGTCACCAAGGACCCCTCCCAATGTGTGTTGCCTATCCCTCTCATTCCCTCTCATATTTTCATTTTTTGACCTCAATCCATGTGTGATTCAATCCTCACCCTCCATTCAAATTTTAGATGCAATCCTAGGGTGAGATGAGATGCACAATGACCTAACTACCCTTAAACCTAATTGCTTTCTATATATACCCTATTAACCTCACCTCACAAAAAAAAGAAAGCTTTTGGCCTCACCATTCACTCATAAACCCTAGCACACAACTCCCTCCTCACCTTCTCTCCATTTATGCGCCACCCCCTCTCCCTTCTCTCTAACTCACTTTTTCATTTCTCATCTACCCACACACATTCAATCCATCTTCCAAGCCTAAACACTAATTTTCAACCATCAATCCTTTATAAAATCACACAAAAGTTCAAGATCAAGGGTCATTTTTTGGAGATTGAAGACCAAGCTTGAAGATAAGTTGATTTGGTTAATTGTTTCTTCATCTATTGTGTTTATTTGGAGCTCATCTTAAGGTATGTGATTCCTAGACCCCCTTCTCTTGTAAATCCTTGCATAAAGTCATCATTTCTTGCATATTTGTGAGATTTCCACTTCCAAAAATGTAGATCCTCTCTTTTAACTTCATTTTTATGCTTGTACATATGTTAATCTCATGAATCTTTGTTTTGATGCTTTGATTTTGGGGTTATATGCATGATTTTGTTGTTTTAATTGAAATAAAATGTTATTTGCTTTGATAATAATTTCGCATGCTTCAAATAAATATGTGTTTTATGATTTTTGCTGGTTCTCATGGTTGAATCTTGTGAATAAATGTATCTATGTTTTGGTTATGTCATTCGCTTGCTTGATTTGGTTGACTTGTTGAAATAAATTGATGATTGGCCATGTATGTATTTCGCATATCTTGAGATAATTTGGTTTGATGTTGATTTTTGGGTGTTTGTTGGCTTAATCTTATAATTATTTGAATATGAACCATGATTGTGAGCTTTTGTGCCAAAAGGAATGGTTACAAGATGTAAATCTTGATTTCCTTCGGCTATTTGGTTCGCATATGTTCAATAATTAGGTTTTAATATTTGATTTGATGCCTTTTGAGGTTCAATCGTACAATTGCTTGGAAATGAACCTTGATTGTGAATTTGGGTCGCTTAAAGGAAGGGTTGCAAGATGTGTATCTTGATTTCTTCGGGCTAAAAGGTTCGCATACTAGGGTTTATGAATTGATTTTGTTAAATTACTTGTTTAAACTTGCAAATATTCAAACCTATGTTGTTAATTGTGAAATTTGTGATTTGAGAAGATGAATTTGGGTTTTGGTTCATTTATGGTCCACAAATGATCTTGGGTTATGCTAAGTTGGCAAAAGATAGGTTCATTTAACCTTGATGCACATGCATTTTGCATATTCATGCATTCTTACCTATTCTTGCATCCTTGCCTACTCATGCATTCTTGAATTGAAGCTTGGTACTCCATGCTTGATATACTTGTTTATGTGCTTGTGGTGCATTAAAATGTTGAATTGGTGTTCACAATTTGCTTGTTTTGATTTCCACCAATTGTTACTCGTTAGTAACTCTCCAAAACTTCAAAACCATGTTGCATACAAAAAACAACTTGTTACTCGTTAGTAACGTTCCAACTTCAAAACATTTTTTTGCATTTACATAATCATTGATAAACAACTTCACTTCTTCTCAAAACAATTCCAAACTATTTTTCACAAATCAAACTTTGTTGAGGATAATGCGAAGCCTTTGCTTGCACGATTGTCAACAATGGGGTGCTAGTGGTGATCACTTGGAGTCTTTGCTCAATTGATTATCATGAACACTCATTTTTCAAAAGAACTCTCATTTCACAAATTAAAAACTTTGTTGAGGATAATGCGAAGCCTTTGCTTGCACGATCGTCAATAATGGGATGCTAGTGGTGATCACTCGAAACCTTTGTTGTTTGATCACTGTGAACATTCAATTTTCACAATTAAACAACTAAAAAATAAAAACCTTTTCTCGACAACCGAGAACTACGTAAGCTTTGAATTCTCCATCGCACTGGGAGATACGTAGGAGCGGGTCACATTCCCGTCAAGCACGACAAATGAAAACCATTTTCTTTTCAAAAAAATAAACCCTTTTCCAAAACAAGGCAATTTCTAAAAACAAAGCAATTTTCGAAAACAAGAACTACGTTGCTTTGATTCCCTCCCCAGGATACGTAGGCACGGTGCCCTCCCGTCAAGCGCAAAAGATTAAATTTTCCTTAAGTTTTTCCATAAAGTAAGGAGAGATAAAGAGAGATAAAAACAAAGCATTTCTTAAATCAACCTTTTAAATCACACGTCAAATCGAGGTTCCCTTTCAGTAGAAAGGATGTGTGGGGTGCTCGTACCTTCCCCATGCATAACCGACCCCCGAACTCAAATCTCGTGGTTCCAAGGACCATTGTCTTTCAAGAAAGGTTTTTTTCAATGTTTTACCTCTAAAAAAATATTGGTGGCGACTCCAATTCATGTTGTGCGAAGAGAAATCCCTCCAAAGGGTTTTTCGGGGTGCAACACATAGAAGATAAATTGTTTCTTCCATTTTCGATGTGGTCTTTTTGGGTTTTTGTTATGTTAGGTTTTTTAGTTCTTAGGTTTTGTTCTTCTTCTTTGTGATGTTTGGGTTGTGGGATTTGTAATCAAAAAATATACATTTAGTTGAAGGATGCTTCCATGGAGTTCTCTGTCAAAGAGATCAAGAGGTGAAGGCTTTTGCAGTACACTTCCTCTTTTATCTTTTATGTTTGTGATGTAGTTAAAAAATATGTTTTGACTACTTTTCTTTGCCTCTATATCGATACACACATTGTACTTCATTAATGTTTGAGATTTTTTACTTTGTTTTCTCCTTATTATCATTGCAAAGCATTTACAAGTTTGAAAAAAAAGTCAAATGTTATTGAAAACACTATCCGTTTAATTTTAAATCCATATGGAGTGTGTCATAAAGCACCGAACATGGTTATTAATTATAGAGGCAAATCAGGCAATAAATACATATATGCATATATGAGTTCTTGGTCATGCTTGAAGAGATTTGTCCTATAAGGTTTTCTTCAGCAATAAATACATATATGCAATAAAGGATGAATGCAATAGCACCTATAGTTGTGCCAATTTTAATTTATATTTTGGATCGAAACAATAGTTAGTATTTCGGGATCAGTGTGCCACTTTGAATTTGTATTTTGGGATCAAGCACACTGATTTTGTTAATCTGGTATCAATGAAAGTTCATTCTCAACACGCTACTCATGGATATGTCTCTACATGATTAGTGATTTTAGTCATTAATTGAGGATTATGTTGAATGGCCCACAAGGAAATGAAAGAAAATGAAATACACATAGACATAGACATAAAAAGGTTTATATACCTATGATTTCAATTGGATTTGAATATCAACACTTTAATCATTGCAAATTGTTGTTGACTTTATTTGCTAAGATTTTTTATTGATTCTATATTTCTCATAACGCCACCACTGTTATATTGTAGGTTTTATAGACCTGCTTTGTTGAAGACATGAAAGTTGCTAATTAAAATCAGGAGGAGGCACTACATTCAATTGTTAAGTGCTGGGGGGGGGGGGGGGGGGGGTGTTTGCATGGATTATCAAGATGGACTCCACATGAACAAACCTTTCTTTCCTTTACAATTTCAAAGCTATTTGTCGTTGTGCCACAAAATTAATATTAGATGTCATCAATAGGTCTCATTCATGAAGTGATATCGTTTGGTTTGAAATTGCTAATAAATGTATTGGAAATGGGAACCAAACTTGAAACGGGAACCTATGGAAGTTATTTTTTCTTATGGGTTGATATATTTTGGTCCTCCATTGTAAAGGAAATGTATATTCGGTGAAGTAATTCTAAATTCTACATATATTCATTGATTACTACTCAATTTGAGGTTGAGGCCTATAATTCAATTTTCACACTTTTTAAATGTTGTCTCAGTCTATTTATTTATAAAAAGAATATGACAGTATCCGACCTGTGCAGATGCTACATTGAGTGATTCTTTGATAGGTGGTCAAATTTTTATCTCAATAATTGTTGTTTAATCTACCAAGACTTTTTCAGTATTATCTTCCTACTTTTCATTTTAATTTTAATTTTGAATTATAATCATTTAGAATTTATTTTCGGGTTAATTGTTTGATTTTTCTAATTAGTAAATTTGTCCATAAAACAAGAAAACTATTACATTCTTTATATTTTACAATTGATTTTATTTTTTTGGATTGATATTTTACAATTGATTTTAGATGAATGAAATTTCAAATTAACAATTTTGTTTGAGTATAATCATGTCAAGTAACGCGATCAGCCCATATTAAAATTATTTAGACTTAATTTTCGGATTAATTGTTTGATTTTTTAATTTCTTAATTTGTTCTTACAACAACTAAAATGTTACAATATTTATAATATAACTGAGTATAATCATGTCACGCAACACGATCAGCCCGTGTGGATGCACGAGTAATGTACTAGTATATGAATATATTATATATATTATAATATTTACCATAAATGCATTGAAAGAAAATGAATTGGGAACAAGACTGCTAAGAGGCCATGAGCAGCTGAGAGAGGCGAAAACAAGTTGGATTTTACTAAGTCCAGCTTTGCAGGATATGCGATGAGAGAAGTGAACATTATTTAACGCTATTTGGGATAAGGCTGGAATATGGTGATTACCGGTTTTGAAAAAACAAATTCCCGGTTTTCCATTTTATTTACCAAAAGAAATGGATTGGTTTTTTTATGAAGCGGTATGGACTTTTTATAGTGGTCCAATACAGTTTCCAGTATGGTTCAGGTTTACTAGTTTTTATGCACATCCCTAGGTAGTAGTGGCTAATGAGATGATTAATTATGCGAAGAAAAAGAAAAGACCTCTTGTTCTTTTTAAAGTAGACTTTGAAAAGGCGTATGATTCGGTGGCGTGGAGTTTCCTAGAATATATGATGGAAAGTATGGGCTTTTGCGAAAAATGGATGGCTTGGATGAAGGCGTGCATATTTACGGGTCATGTGTCGGTATTGGTTAATGGAAGTCCAACCGGAGAGTTCACAATGGAGAGAGGGCTTAGGCAAGGGGATCCATTAGCACCTTTTCTTTTCTTAATAGTGGCGGAAGGGCTATCGGGGTTGGTAAAAAATTGTGTTGAACAAGGTTTTCTTGAGGCTTTCAAAGTGAGAGAGGGGCTGTCCTTTCCGGTTCTTCAATTTGCGGACGATACATTGTTTATGGTTTCAAAGTCAAGGGAAAATCTATGGTGTCTAAAGGCGATAATGAGGATTTTTGAGCTTGTGTCGGGCCTTCGTGTGAACTTTCACAAAAGTTGTTTAGTAGGCATAAATGTGGATGAGGAGGAGTTAAACATGGGAGCAAGATTTTTATATTGCAATACCGGATGCACTCCTTTCAAGTTCCTAGGAGTACCGGTGGGGGCAAATCCTAGAGTAGCCAACACGTGGAAGCCGGTAGTAAAGAAGAAGAAAGATAAACTCTCAACATGGCGAAGTAGACAATTATCCATGGGCGGAAGAATAACTTTAATTAATTCGGTACTTGCTAGCCTTCCATTATACTACTTTTCTTTCTTCAAGGCTCCAAAAAAAGTGATCAAGGAAATGGTGAAGATACAAAGGAATTTTTTATGGGGGAGTAGTGAGGAGGTTAAGAAAACGGCATGGGTGAGGTGGAGTAGAGTTTGCCTACCAAAAGAAAAAGGGGGACTCGACATAAGAAACATGGAAATTTTCAACATAGCTCTATTGGGTAAATGGAGATGGAGAATGCTTGTCGAGAAGGATAATATGTGGAGCGGACTGTTGGCTGGCTTGTATGGCGAGGAAGGGACTCTAAGGCCATCTCAACGGTCGGTTTGGTGGAAAGATTTACAATTGATTGATAAAAATCTGTCGTATGGAAATAATTGGTTTAGTGACTTGGTGAAGCTAAAAATGGGGAATGGTTGTAATGTAAAATTATGGCAGGATTGTTGGTGTAGTCCGTGGAGCTTGGCTGAGTTGTTTCCGCAACTGGTGGGGCTATCCGAAGCAACAACAGGTACAGTAACAGAATTTGGTTTTTGGGATGGCGAAAAATGGATATGGACGCTGCAGTGGACGCATCGGTTATCAGAGGAAGAGGAAGATATGGCTGAAGAATTGGAAGAATTACTGAAACCTATCAGTCCAGAGAGAGATCGCGAAGATAGGTGGATTTGGTTGGCGACAACGACGCAGCAATATACTGTTAAATCTGCGTATTGCAGATTGGTTAACAGCAGCGATAGTGTGTCGTTGGATGAGCACGAGACGCAAATTCTGAAGCAGTATTGGTCTACTGCAGTCCCGTCGAAATTCTTGGTGCATGGTTGGAGAGTTTTGATTAATCGACTACCTACAAGGACACTATTACAGCAGCGAGGAATTCTGAATTTCCAAAACAATCCATGCTGCGTTTTCTGCTCCCGGTTTGATGAGGATACTGCTCATTTATTTTTTAATTGCACAGTCACGGATCAGCTGTGGAAGTTGACGCTTGATTGGCTTGGAATTAAAAAGGAAGACAGCAGCAACGCCTGGGAGCATCTGAAGATGAACAGAATTTCAGCGGGAGGAGAAAAAAATAGAAGAATAAGGTACTTGGTTTGGGTAGCAGTTGTATGGATAATTTGGATAAATAGGAATATAGTGATATTTAGGGGAGGAGCACCAAATGTAACACAAATGTTAGATCATGTCAAAGGGTTAACTTGGGGATGGATAGCTCATAGATTGGGAGATCAAATATCATTAGAATTTGAGGAATGGAACAATAGTCCTATTTCATGTATTAACCGGTTATAAAAAATTGTAATCGGGTTGAGGCACCCCTAGTGCCTCCATAATAATACTCTTTGCTTATCAAAAAAAAAAAACATAAAAGATTTGGCATGTGGTGGTGTACATACATGTGCTATAACTCAGGAAGGAGCACTTTATGCTTGGGGTGGTGGTCAGTCAGGGCAATTAGGCCTTGGTCCCTGCACTGGATTCTTCTCGTGTGTTGCCAATGACACTCGGACATTTTTCCGGAACATTCCCGTTTTAGTTGTTCCAAAAGACGTGAAACTTGTTGCATGTGGACATTCCCACACACTTGTTTATACGAGAGATGGTAGAATTCACGGATGGGGTTACACACTTCATGACTCGCTAGAGCACTATGAGAGAAAGAGAGCGTCAAGGTGAGAGAAACATCAGCACATCCAGGGAGACTACGAGAAACTTGAACAACGAAGATGGACATGCTGGAGCGTCGGATTGGCAGATCGTGCGGAGAAGGAAGGCTGAGCGTACGGGCAACAGTAGGAGGTACATGGATGTAGCAAGAAGTTGGAACTATTTTCCGAAAGAGGCTAAAAGAACCACGTTCTTCTTCACTCAGATTCCGGATAACTTTTACGCAAAACACATGCTGACAGCGTTCCAGAAATATGGTGAGTTTGAAGAAGTAGTAATACCAATAAAAAGAGACAAGTTTGGGAAAAGATTTGGCTTTGCAAGGGCAGTGAATGTCAAAAACCCAAGGAACTTTGCGATCAAGCTGGATAATATCATAATAGGCAGCAATAAAATCATGGTTAACTTGGCAAGGTTCTCTAGAGAAGAGAAACCAATTCCTTCACTGATCACCAAGCATCCCCCACACAACACCAGAAACCTCCATAGACATAGACCAACACCTTCTACACACTTCAAACCCAAACCCAAACAAGACCACCAGGCTAGCACCTCCATTGGCGTCTCCAATTCTGACAATAATGAAAACCCACCCAACCAACCAAATTCAGATCAAAATACCACTCAGAACCGTATCTTTCCCCATCACCATCAACCCTTCCAAGCCTCACCCCAAGATCTAAACTATAAGCCACCATCTAGACCTAAACGTCCTTGGGCCCATCGTCATTACAATGTGGATGAATCTGAAATTGAAAAGCTTGCAAACGCCTATATTGGAGAGGTATGGACTCCTGGATTATCTTATAGAATACAAGAAGAATTTGTCCAGCACGGTTACTTCTCAGTTAGAGCAATTCCACTGGGATCAAACTTGGTGTTACTAGAAAGTTTAGAGGAAGGTGAAATGGAGGCTCTCCTTGAAGACACCCAAGAGTGGTTATGGTTCTCGGATATAAAAAATGGAGTCCGGGAGTTTTAGATAATGAAAGAGCAACCTGGGTTAGATGTTATGGAGTTCCTATACATGCATGGAACGAAGATTTTTTCAAATTCCTTATGCTGGGAACGGGAGAATTTATGGCGTTGGATGATAACACAGCAAAGAGAAGAACTTTGGACGTGGCGAGAATCATGATCAGAACAAAAGGGCATGATGTGATTAACTTTGTTGAAAGATTCATTATAAACGATGAACTGTTTGTCATCAAAGTCGTTGAGGACTGGTACGGTCCCTTGCAATGGAATAAACGTGATGTCTCAATCCCAAATCAGCCATCAGATGAAGAAAGCAGTGGAGGAACTGAAGAGGAATCCGGAGATGAGTTTCACGGCAGAGACGAGGCGGTGATTGGCTCCGATGGGGAAGACGATGATGACCCACTTGCTGTTTCGAATTCCAAGGAAACGCAATCATGGATGGCGGCTGGTGGGACTGGGTATGATGAGAGTGAAGCGGCGCACGTAATGTTTTCTCAAATTCCCGAGGCAGAGAAAATAATGGAAAACGTGGCGAGTGGAGTAGTGGTGTCAGTGGAGGAAAATAAAGTAGAAAAGGAGGTGCAATTAGAAGCTCAAGTGTTTTTACCGAATTACTCTGGTAAAACTTCAGAGTCAAATGCGAATGTAGTCAACAACCCAAGTGAACCCGTTTCCCTAGCCCAACCCCAATCTGGTCCTTCCCTCTCACCACAAATTATAACCAAATCAGCCTCTAGCCCAACTAGTTCCCCTTCTTTGGACATTTTTCTAAAAGCCCCACCATTTGACAAAGCCAAATGCTCTCATGACCCGTCAATTTCACCCTTACCAACAACTGAAGTCCAACATGCCCCAATTCAATATTATTCTCCAAATCCTTCTGAGAAGTCTTCACCTTTGTCCCCTTCTTCATCTCAATCGAGCTCCTCCTATTCACCCTCTTCTAAATCCGTTGACACTGAACCCCATCTCTCATCTCTCTCGGTGGAGATAGCCGACCTGAGTAGCCACCCACCACTCCCTCTTGTTGTTGACTTATCACCTATTCCGGTGGTACCCTCCTACCCCCCAAACATACAACCCTCTGTTTCTGGTGAGCACTCCCTTGCTGCTGGCGAAGTGGACGAGAGTCAGGTGTCAAATTTGTTAGTAGACAGTAATAATTTCGTATGGGCCTCGTTCTATGTCTAAAGCGGAGAAAATTTGGAAGCTGGCAAACAAAATTGGAGTAAAGGGGAAAGATGGAGACGATGTATACATTGCGAAAATTAATGAGATGGAATCCAGAGATAAGATGGCTATTGGAAAGAAGGAGACAAATGCTGTTCCCAAATGAATTTAGTCACTTTAAACATGAGGGGGATTGGCAGTAGTGCCAAAATTAAGCGTTTTAGAAGCTTAATTCGTGAAAGGGGATTTGATTTCTGTTTTATACAAGAAACTAAGAGGAGCAATGTAGACGATAAGTTGGTTGCCCGTTTGTGGGGAGAAGATGATTATGAATGGGTTGCTCAGCCTTCTGTGGGTCTCTCCGGCGGCATCTTGTCAATCTGGCGCAAAGGTATGTTCAATTTTTTGTTTTCATTTTCTCACCCTGGTTTTGTTGGTGTGGCTGTCCAGCAGGGATTTAGAACAATTTACTTTGTCAATGTTTACTCTGGTTGTTCAATAAGAAGGAAGAGAGAGTTATGGGATAGCTTAATTAGAGAGAAAAGAAGACTAAACGATGGTAATTGGGTAATAGGGGGATTTTAACACAGTCACTTGCAGGTCTGAGAGAAGAGGAAAAAGTGTGAGATTTAGTGAGGCGGAGAAACATGATTTTATTTTTTTCATGGGTGAAATGAACGTTGTGGAGCCACCTTGTTTGGGGAAGAAATTTTCATGGTTTCAACTGAACGGCACAACGGCTAGTAGAATAGATAGAATACTATTATCGCAAGAATTGGTAGATTTATGGAAGGTGAAAGCTCAGTGGATTGGGCCTAGAGATATGTCCGATCATTGTCCGGTATGGCTGGTGTCATCTAATAAAAATTGGGGACCAAAACCCTTCAAGTTCATAAACGGTTGGCTGGAGCATAAGGACGGGAAGGAATTCATGGAAGATAAGTGGAGAGAGTGTAAGGTAGAGGGGTGGATGGCACACGCAGTAAAGGAGAAACTCAAGTACCTGAAGGAAAGTTTGAGAGCGTGGAACAAAGAGGTATATGGTTATATGGATCTTAACATAGAAGTAGTAAAGGAAATAAATTCAATGGAGGAGGAAGTTAGAGATGAGAACATTTGGGATGAGGATAGATGGAAGAGGTTAAATACGGAGCTGTGGACGTCTTTGAGGCATAAAGAGAGCTTGTTGGCTCAAAAGGCGAGGGTTGATTGGATTCAACAAGGGGATAGTAACACGAGATTCTTTCACAATATGGTGAAGTATAGGCAAAAGAAAAATCAGATTGAGGCTTTGAAAGTAGGAGAGAGATGGATTAGCGAGGTTGGGGAGATTAAAGAAGAGGTGAAAAATCACTTTAGCAAGTAATTTAAAGAAGAGGACTTCAAAAGACCAATTTAGAAGGAATTGAGTTTAAGCAACTTTCAGCGGATGAGTCAGAATATATAACGGCTCCTTTCTCAATGGAAGAGGTGGAAGAAACGGTATGGAGTTGTGAGGGTAGCAAGAGTCCAGGGCTGGATGGCTTCAATTTCACTTTTATTAAATCGTGTTGGGAGACTATCAAAGGGGAGATTTTTGAATTGTTAGTTCAGTTCCATGCTCATGGGAAATTACCTAAGGCTTTCACGTCATCTTTTGTTGCGCTGGTGGGTAAAAAGAAGAATCCGCAGGGGCTGAATGATTTTCGTCCGATTTCTTTGATTGGGTGCATATACAAGATAATTGCTAAGATACTAGCACTTAGACTTAAAGGAGTACTGCCAGGGCTCATCTCGGAATCGCAGACTGCTTTCCTCCAAGGGAGACAAATTTTGGATGGTGTTCTAGTTGCTAATGAATTAATAAATGTTGCAAAAAAGAAGAAATTGCCATTGCTCATGTTCAAGGTAGACTTTGAAAAGGCATACGACTCGGTAAGTTGGAGCTTTATAGATTACATGTTGGTAAGGATGGGATTTTGCGAAAAATGGAGGACTTGGATGAGGGCATGCATCTTCACGGGCTATATTTCAGTTTTGGTCAATGGTAGTCCCACAACGGAGATCACAATGGAGAAGGGGCTTAGGCAAGGAGATCCGTTGGCACCATTTCTATTCCTAGTAGTTGCCGAAGCACTCTCGGCTCTTATTAGGAAAAGTGTGGAGTTGGGGTACTTCCAAGCTTTCTCATTAGGGGAGAATCTTAACTATCCGGTTTTACAATATGCGGATGACACTATCATTATGTGTAAAAACTCTAGAGAGAACTTGTGGTGTATAAAAGGAGTGTTGAGGATTTTCGAGATGGTGTCCGGACTAAGGGTTAACTTCAACAAAAGCTGCCTTTTGGGATTAAATGTAGACCAAGGAGAGTTGGATGTGGCTTCACGTTTTTTATATTGTAGAGTGGGGGGGCTGCCTTTCAATTTTTTGGGTATTCCGGTAGGAGCAAATCCGAGACTTGCAGCTACATGGAAACCGGTGGTACAAAACATGAAGAATAGATTGTCAACATGGAGAAGTAGACAACTTTCAATAGGCGGAAGGATAACACTGATAAACTCGGTATTAGCTAGTCTTCCTCTCTACTTTTTCTCCTTCTTTAAAGCACCAAAATGTATCTTAAAGGAAATGGTGCACATCCAACGGAATTTTCTATGGGGCGGGAGTGAAGAGGTCCGAAAAGTAGCGTGGATCAGCTGGAATAAAGTGTGCTTACCAAAAGGACTTGGAGGTTTGGGGATTAAAAACATGGAGCTTTTCAATTTATCTTTATTAGGGAAATGGAGGTGGAGGTTGTTGGTAGAGAAAAGAAGTGTCTGGTATGATTTAATACATAATTTATATGGTGACAGTGGGATATTAAACTACAAACATCACTCAACCTGGTGGAAGGATCTAAAACGATTGGACAGCAACTTGAGCTTTGCTATAGGGTGGTTCCAAGATTGTGTAAAGTGTAAAATTGGTAATGGGAGATTGCTGAGTTTTTGGAATGATCAATGGTGTTCACAGTGGCCGTTAAAGGATTTGTTCCCCGAGTTATTTGTTGTTTCGGACAGACCTGATGGGAGAGTCGCAGAATTTGGAGAATGGGCGAACGGAGTATGGCGATGGAGGTTCAATTGGAGCAGAATTTTGACAGAAACGGAGCAGAACGCAGAGGAACTATTAATTAATACTCTAACACCGATTGAATTAGACCAAAGTTGCAATGATAGGTGGTTATGGCTGTTGGATAATTCAAGATATGAGGGGAAATCTGTATATAACTTGCTGTTAAATAAAAGCGGAGAGGAACCGGTGGAGGAAACTCTATTGCGAGCGCTGAGAAAAGTATGGAAGGTGAAGGCTCCGTCTAAATACCTTGTTCACGCGTGGAGGGTGTTGCAAAACAAAATTCCAACGAGAGTAAATTTAGTTCAAAGAGGGATCGTGGATACTAATAATAGGACTGACTGTGTTTTTTGTGGTAGTTATATGGAGGAAATTGATCACCTGTTTATCTCTTGCAGTGTTGCTAAACAGGTATGGGCAAGGATTACTAGCTGGCTGGGAATTATTGACGTGCAGAGTAGCACTGTTGTGGATCATTTTATGCAGTATGGTGCTGAATTTAAAGGTAAAAAGATGAAAGGAATCAGACATTTAACATGGGCAGCTACAATATGGGCAATCTGGATACAAAGAAACAACATTATTTTTATTGGGGGGAGGGTTAATGTGGATAGTATGGCTAATCATGTTAGGAGACTTTCTTGGGGCTGGTTTGCAAATAGGATAGGGAAACAATTATGTGTAGAGTTTGTGAGTTGGGCCGAAAACCCTGCTGCATGTATCGAACTGATTTCCTAATTTTGTAAGAGGGTTGTGGTACCCCTTGTACCCTTTAATGCAAATTTTGACTTATAAAAAAAAAACGGATGGGGTTACAATAGCTATGGTCAGGCAGCCAATGAGAAATCTACATATGCTTGGTATCCATCACCAGTTGACTGGTATGTGTTTCTAGCTTAAGTAACTTTATGATCTCATTGGTTATATGTTAAAAATTTCTAAATCACAGGTGTGTTGGGGAGGTTCGAAAACTAGCTGCTGGCGGGGGCCATTCAGCTGTGTTGACCGATGCTTATTCATTAAAGGAGTTGTGTGAGTTTGTACTTGCAGATAGTATGACCTTAGCTAATGCTGCTAAGGTTGAGGATATTGCATATAGAACTGGATCAGATGCTTTAGCTCGCCTTTGCGGGTGACTCAGGTAATCCGCGTGATGTGTTTGATTCTCAATTAGAGTATCATCGACTTTTTGTTTGTTATTTCGATGTATTCTCAGTGATGATGTCTTGGCAAATCTTGATTGCAGAGAGTACATGCTTGCTGGTGCTGCTCATGGACATGAAGAGGTAATGAACAGTAAAATATAGCAAAGCATACAAAGCTAGAATTAATTATGATTGTATGTTCATTACATGTAATAATAAGTGTATTTATTACTGGAACTGTACTATTATTTGAACAGAAGTAATTGCACAGTGTATATATGTTCATTTACCTGGCTTAATACCAAATAAATATGGATTTTAGGGTACAATTCATAGACAATGACTTTGACTATATGGAATGAAGTTTACTAGTAATTCATACCAGTTCCTGTTTTATATGTTCCTAATACATGTGTAGACAATTATCGTTATTGGAAGGTTATCCTCATATATTAAGGATATATGATTACTCACCACTGTTTTGTTTTGGAGTACAATTCCTTGCTGGGGAAAGTATCAGTATGTTCATAAGCTTTCTGCAATAGAAGTTCCAATCCAGTTAAAACTTGCAATGAAGCCTCAAGCACACGCTTTTGAAAACTTAGATAATTCTTATAATGTTTTTTTAAGGCATCTCTTCATTATATCTTTTTTTAAAAAAAGTACAAATGGAAGATTTGGCAAGATTCTGGAAATGGATCTAATAGTTGAAATTATAAAAAATAATGAAAAAACTGAATAATAAATAGGATTTAATTCGGTGTAAAATTTATTACATTATCAACAGATACAAATTCATGGTATGAGTGACTTTTAAGGCAGTTAAGAGAAAATCAAATTATTATTATGACATGTTTCGTGATTGGTTGATGTAAAAAGTCTCATACAAAGATGATGTATATGAATTAAATCCTAATAAATATTAAGATTAAAAATAGAAAGTTTTTTTTTTGGTCAAATTCTCGTGCACTCATTTTCATCATGGTTATAAGTTCATGTTTTTTTTACTAGAGAAAACCATTAAATTCGAAAGCACAGTATTTGCAAATTGGCAAAGATATATCTAGAGACCGGAACTTATGTTATACTGCTTGAAATTAAAATCTATCATACGGCAGAGATTGCATTGCCATTGATTTCAAATATGGAGGACAGGGTAGAGCCCATATACTATATATACTTAGAAAAGTTCTGATACCTTATTTTAATAAGGCTTAAACATTCATTCATTCATTCATACAATATATATGTGTCTGTCACATAAATACACACATACATGTAGATTGACTTAATTACTGAGATGATGCAGCATCCATGCTGGAATGAGACTATTATTAGGAACAGTTTGAGCTTCAACCGTTTCTTCCCTCAACACATTTCCTTGTAGATTCCCACTGCATTGCATTTCATTCATCATCATAAATAATGGTTCTTCAAACAGCTTATACTTGACAATGAGATGAAGAGAGAAAAATAAGAAAAGTACCTTAGATTTAGAGAAGGAACTACCAGTCTTTGAGGTGGTAGTGGCTCTGGATGACAAGTTAAGTTGAGGCCAGATGAACATTGCCCTATGGTTACTACTGGACATCTCTCTTGGTTTTTACTCACTGTCTTCTCTTTCTCCTTCATCTACTCATATATCATTCATAAATGTAATCAAAATTAGTCAGACAATGGTTACATGATTCAATCACTTCAATATCCTTAAATCATTATTAGTCTCTACGTGTCAATATCAGGTGTCAGTGTGTCTGTGTCAATGTCAGTATCAGGTGTCTGTGTTCGTGTCGGTGCTTCATACTCATAGGTGTTTAGATTGAGATAATGTTACTAAAGGAGTGTGGCTTCTACCTTTGCTAGTTTGCTGTTTTGCTCCTGCAATGCCCTTGCCTGTTACATGCAAACCAAACTTATTTTGTTACTGGTCATTTTTTTATTTTTTTTATTCAATGTCCCTCAACCCATAACTCAGATATATCTTACCCTTTTATGCAGCTCTGAGATGGATTGATTCATAACTTGGTTCTGCATAAATCATATAAGATCATTCAATTGTAAAAAAAATGTTAGCTTAGACTACATTGATTCTCTTATGCTATATTTATCTTCTTGTTTCTTATAAGCATTCTTCACCTTTCTTGTCCGGATGCGCTTTAGAGATGTGTCAAGCTGTTGTTCCAAGCTCTGAAGCTCTTTCACACTCAAGGGATCCAGATCATGTCCCACATAGTTCCTATATATAATGACGATGATATAAATCTATGTATCATTGCATTAAAATTGTGCTCTTTGTAAAAATGAAGAAAGCAAAAAGGAATGTGCAAGATTCATTGTGTGTGAAAGAGCTTCAGAGCTCTCATTGTGTCTAAACAATTAATGTACCTTAAGTTCCTCTCTAAGACTTGAACTTTAGCAGTGAGCTTCATGTATTCAAAAGACCAGTTTCCCTACAATCAAATGTTCTCAATCACATTCATGTGACTTACATTGAAACAAAAATTCATATTAAGTCAATGAAATTATGTTTCGTACCTGTGTTTCATTGTTAGCTCCAGTAAGTTCTGTATGGTTTTGCCTTTCATATCGTTCCAGTATATCTTCCATACTGTTCCACAAGTCAAAATGGTAAACTATCAACAACATAGAAAAACTGGAACACTCAATATACCCCTCTTTGAACAAATAGGGAAATTTGGAGAAGGAAAGTTACGTGCATTTAGCAAAAAAACACCTATAATAATCATGCAAAAGGAGAATAATAGTTATGATGAAGTGAATATCAATCATATGCTGAATATTGGAAGTCTTAGAACTAGATATACTTGTTATACATTCAAATTTCTATAAGTAGCTCTTTAGGTTATTATAGGTATGTATAAGAATGTAATGAATTGATTGTGTTTTAATGAAAAGCTTTGGTTAATTAACATGCAGTTTATAGATAGGGGTGACACTTCCAAGAGGTAGTAGTACCTCTCCCAAAATCAGAGACTAGTAAAAGCCACAAAACCTACAGCATTTATATTCCGGAGATACACTCTAGATGGTCAACACACTATTCATAGAAGAGGCAATGACCAGAACGAGCTTTGACTATGAGTCACATTCCATGAGTATAACTTCATTACAAATAATGTCTTAGAAATATCTAGCATCTTATTTGAGAAGATTCTCCTATTTCTGGTACCATATTTAAGAAGCAACTCCACATATGAAATTAATTTGAGTATTGTCTTAATCATATTTGAGTAGGAACCAACTTTGTATCTATCAGTATGATAATTAGAAAAATATGCAGTGCAAGTATAGAGCTTATAGAGTCCTGTTGTACTTCTGTCATGACTCCTTAGTTTATTTTAAAATTTTCAATCTGTATTAATATATTCTCCAATATCATAATCAGATGACTCTTAACTTATCATACTGTTCAAATCCATCATATAGAAGTCCTGAATGAATGTTAGTTATTAGCTAAGTAATTATTACAAACTCATAAAAATATTCATCAACACATAGATAGTGCATGGTGAAAAAAATTAGTATCAGTAGGTTCCAAGTGTGTATCAAAATATGAGCCCTTGCTATTAAAAATGCCTATCTCAATCTCTTCTTATTTTATAAGCAGTTAAAATATAATGTTATTTTATCTTATTTGAAAAGATATTCAAAGTATTAAAATGAAATATAAATGTTTAGAATCTGTATTCAGTCAAAAAATCTTTGAATCTTTTCGACATAAAACTTTAGAGTAGTTATGTCTGTCATTCTAATTAATATTCCATCCAATAAGTGTCAAGGATAACTTCACCTAGGAATAAAACACCACTAAATCTAGAATACTATATTTAACTGCATTAAATTATTAATATTTATTATCTACACATACATATCTTATCTTATTGTAAAAGAATAAAAATTTTGTCTAACCAGAAAAACCCCTAATCCGCATGCCTATCCTTACTATATTTTTCCTTTTTGTAGGTGAACCAGGAATCCTGAAGCTAGGTTTTCTTCTGACCACCTACTTTTGTAATATACTAAAATTCAAAACCAAGATATTGTTCTCCAGCTGCTTCTCTCCCAGCACATATATATAAATTGGACTTTATATATACGTGTCTTTTTTTTTTGATAAGTATATATACGTGTCTGTGTATGTATAGATTGTTTACCTCTTATACCAGCTGGTGCATCTAGGTTACAACCCTAGATTAGGTTTTAGCCCCTTCTAAGAGTGACACAGAGCTCTATAGCTAGGGTATGAAAAATAATATTTATAATAAGCTAGGAAGAATTTCGAAAACAACTATTTTGTGAATGACTTGATCTCTGTTGGATGCTTAAAAACTAGGTATATTTATTGAACATGAACATATATATATTGAATATGAACATGGAGATGAACATATTTGTGAATGACTTGTGCAATGTCATGATGAGTTGTTGTACGAAAACATGTAATGAAGAAGCAACACAAAAGAAAATCTTTGAGTATGGGTTATGAGATACAGAAAAATGGGTAGGATAGTGAAACACGATTATGTGACCAGACCCTAAAATAGTGAACAAAGTGTACAGACTACAGCAACTTGAAGTACACTATACTCATGAACACTTCTATTTATAATATTCATCCAAAAACCAGTTATATGGTGGGTTGGTTAGGTAAGAAATATACATATATAAAACACCAATATAAAAAACTAACATGATATATAAGATCAGTTTTTTTATAACAAGATGATATATTATAAGATCACTGATCATGAGAACAAACATTAAAGTTAAAGTAGTAGTATATATAAAACACATATCTAGGGGTGCTACCAACAAAAAAATGGATCGAGAACATGCAACCAAAATTAGAATATAAATAAATTAATTAAGTGAAAAGGAAGAATATATAATTGATTATGATGAGGAGGAAGAAGAATTTAACTAATTACCTGGGTGTAGAGGAAAATTCAAAGAGTTTGCCTTTGGTAGAGAACATAATCAAAGCAACCTGAGCATCACAAAGTACTGAGATTTCATTAGCTTTTTTGAGAAGTCCAGTTCTGCGTTTGAAAAATGTAACTTGTTGGCTTGTTTTGTTCTCGATCCGTTTCAGCTGAACCCTACCCCTTCCCATCACTGCAGTTTTTTTCTTCTTCTCTTTCTTCTTCTGGTTCTTAGAAAGAAAGAATAATCAAAATAAGCAAGAGATGAGATAGATAGGCTAAAAAGAGAAACACAAAGGGTTACATATAAAGAAAGATGTATAAAGATAGAAACCCTAGGGAGGGAGTAGAGAGAGTATATTAGTACTATTCACCTGAAGAGAGAGTTTGAGCAATAAACAATGAATGAATGAATGAATGAATGAATGCAAAAGAAATGGTGGAGAGGGTGTCTCATTAATACCCTAGAAATGGAGGGTTTTCTATTTTTGCTCATGTCGGTTTAATATTTATAGTAATATTAATTTCTTCACCACATATCTCTTTTATTGTATTTCTTATTCCCTATCCTTTTTAATTCTATAAGTAGTAATATCCTAATTTATAACTAAAAAATTATATTAAAATTATTTTTATAATTACTACTATTAAATTAAATATATTTAGTCTTTTTTTAAAGCTACATCTTTTATGAAATGACATTATATTACGATTAAACACTATCAAAAAAGTAGGTTTAGAGAGGGAAAATTAGTGATGAAAAATGTGAAATTCGTCTCTAATTCTATCACTAAATTTTGTGGCACTAAAATTGACGACAAATATCAACTTTTTCAGCTACTAATTTTGGTCAATAACCTAATTATTTTCTAGCTTCATTAAAATAAACTTAATTTTAAATAAAGGGAAAAGTGCAAACTAACAATTAACGTATTCCGTTTGTCAAAAAAAAACGTATTCCATTGATAAAAAAACAATTAACATATTACAACATTTATTTGATTTTATAATTCAAACAAAAAAATCACCATTTAGCTCTCAACAATTCTCAGTTATTCCTTCATGTATTGCTGATTTAATCATCAATGAAATGCACTAAGTGCTTTTGGTAAAAAAAAAAGCTCCCACCGAGCTTATTTATAAGCAAAAAGAACCATAATTTGGTAGCTTCAAATATAAGTAAAAATTTGTTCCAAAAACACCCCTTATTAATTCTCTTCCTATTTTCCAAAGTCTTAAGACAAAAGCCCCCTTTTAATCATTATGATTCATTTTTACTTTGTTTCAAGATAATTAAACTAGCTTAACTAAATTCTTAATATATTTAAAATGAAATAATTTTACTTATAAACAATACCGGAGAGAATATTATAATATGGATAGAATAGAGCACTGTTTTTTAATTCTCTCACAAAAAAAAAAAGTTCTCCACCAATCTGACCTTCAAATTCAATGAGATGCGAGACAGTGAGACACATTTTGACATTAATTAAATAGTAGCTATAGGAGTTGATGGAGAGAAGGGATAGACAATAAAGTGGGAATAATAGAACATTTAAATTGAAACGAATGGAAGAGGGAAGAGATGACAAGTGAGGAAACTAGGATTATAGAATGGTACCAGGTGTTGTCGAGTTGTGATTGGTTGAAAGAATTAAGGTACGATGCGTTGTCTAGCTGTAATTGGAGAAGAGTGAGAGAGTTGGTTGACATCTAATCTTGACATTGGCCTTGGGGTTAGGGGACATATCGTATCGTACGATGATGTGGCTACCAATTGAAATAGAAATATGGGAAAAATCACTTTGTTTTCTTATGTTCTCTTTGTGGCACTCACCATTTGCTTCTTATTGGTTGACGGCGCCTCTCACTACTACTCCCCCTAATTAAACGACAACAAATCAAAGATAAGTAGTAAGTTCTTTAAATTCTTTGGGGGAATGTGTTGGATACATAGTAATTTGACTAATCTTGCTTCTAAATATGCTAAGTATATAATCTTTTTTTTTGGCGAGATAATAAGTAATATAAATCATGAGTTTGTCCACATAGGCTTACAACTAGGACCAATCAGAAAAAACCACACGCATCTCCAAATAAATACGTGGCATCCACCTCAGCTTTTATTGAAAATTAATTTCGAAATATATCGAAAAAATGAAGAATCAGGGGATCAAACCCCCTTCCTCACACCCGCACCTTCCAACAGTAACCATTTGAGCAACCACGTTTTGTTGTAATTGAGGCGTATTATAGAATATATACCCTTTTTTCTCTTATTTCTAGCAAAACCTATTACCTACTAATTATATTTATTTATATGTATTTTAATACTTATATATTACATTTATATATCATATTTATTTGACATCTAATATTTTGTATCACTTTCCATAGATTTTAGATTCTATATATTTATTAACTAGAATGTTATTAAATATGAGTAATTTTATTGATTTTCAAATTTGTTTTTAATTCAAAATTATATTAAATTTAAAAATATTGACTTATAATATCTTACATTTTTCTAATTCTCATATTAATTTAATACCAAATTTATTGATATCGGGTCATGCGGGTCAATTAGTGACCCCTCGGTTCGACCAATGACCCAGTGACCTGCTCGGGTCGATCACCAGGTCGGTTTTAATAACATTGATTGGAGCTGACAGTTTCAAAAAAACAAAAACAAGTAATGAATACAATGCTAGTTTTGTGGATCCAGTAATGAATACAATGCTAATTTTGTGGATCCAATCTCTCTCTCGACAATCTCTCTTCATCTCTCATTCGCACATTCCTCTTCCTTCTTTTTCTCTCATTTTCTATCACAAAATTTCAATCTTTTTTTGATGAACTATAAAAGTTTGTCCTTCATCTCTTCTTTCATCTTGATCAACTCAAAACGCAAAGCAACGAAAGAAGAAAATCAGAAGAAACAGAGCACTGCATTTCTCTCTCTCCATGGACCATCACTCCTTCTATCTTCATTCGTTAGGGTTTCGTTTTTCCCTAAATTTCTGAAGAATTTCCTTCGTTAGCATCATAACAAAGTTGGCCACAATATTGTGTGAAGGAAGAAGAACGATATTCGCCACTTCCACCGCCACAAGACGCCGACGTTCTAAACCACCACAACTTCTTCAGCACCTTACCGTGATTTGTTTTTGATTCTATTTCTTCTGTTGTAAAGTTTGTCTTTTTATCATGTCAAACTAAATGGGTTTTCTTTGCTTTTGCTTGGTAATATTTTTATTCTTTGAAGTTTTTGAAATTTTCTTCAATCATGTTCAAATGGTTTTTTCCCCTCCGGCTTCTGTGATCATAAAGCTTTAGAGGAATTTTGGCAGTGCAGTATCTTTATGGCTAAAAAGATTCAGCTTTTGAAATCATAACATTGTTTTGGAGTACTTCCTAAGTTTATCAATTTTGCAATCATCTCATTTCAATAAATAGATTGAAGACTGTGCCTACAATATAGTCAACCTTCATAGTGAGAAATTAAGGATATAATTGTTCTTACATTTGTATTGTATACAGGTATACTCCCCAGTATATATACTCCCCAGGATATAGTTGGTTGACATCTAATCTTGACATTGGCCTTGGGGTTAGGGGACATATCGTATCGTACGATGATGTGGCTACCAATTGAAATAGAAATATGGGAAAAATCACTTTGTTTTCTTATGTTCTCTTTGTGGCACTCACCATTTGCTTCTTATTGGTTGACGGCGCCTCTCACTACTACTCCCCCTAATTAAACGACAACAAATCAAAGATAAGTAAGTTCTTTAAATTCTTTGGGGGCATGTGTTGGATACATAATAATTTGACTAATCTTGCTTCTAAATATGCGAAGTATATAATCTTTTATTTTTTTGGCGAGATTCTCATAAAACTGCACTTTTGGTCTCTTTTCATAGGGTGTTCACAATTTTAGTCTTCATTTCTTTTTAAGTGTGATATGTTTTAAGTTTGGCTAAATTATAGTTTTGGTCTCTCTATTTTCAAAAATTCAGAGATTTGGTCCCCCTATTTTAAAACTCAGACATTTAGTCCCCCTATTTTAAAAAACTCAATAGATTTAGTCCAAATAGGGGTTTTTGATTTTTTTTGCTGATTTGAAGGTTTGTCCAAAAAAAACAGCTGATGTGGCCATCATTAAATGATGTGGCACCTGATGTTGGCACCACATGTGTCTGCCATGTCATTTAATGATCCACATCAGCATGCCATTTCCTTTATTTTTATTTAATAAAGTTTTACAACCAAAATGTAATTACAAAAATAGAAAAAAAATTATTTTAAGAGTAAAACTATCCAGATCTGAAAACAACAACATCTCATGTTCTCTTCTAACAACAACATTTAGAAGCCAGATCCAGAAACGAATTGTTCTTCTTCACCAACAACAACATCTCCCATTTTTGACCAACACTAGTTCCATTATTGACCAAGATTTCAGCAAGCTTCGATTTCTCACCAACATCTCCCATCTCTCACTCATCATCTTCAACCAATATTCTTCTTCTTCTTCACCACAACAAGTTCTGGTTTCTGCAAATTTCCCGTTCCCAAATTTATTCCCGTTCTCCCCACCACCAATATTCTTCTTCTTTGTTTCTGATTTATTCCCGTTCCCAAATTTCCCGTGAATCCAGATTTACTCAAAAGTAGGGTTTCTGATTCATGGATTTCTGGGTTTCTAATTTCGGATTTCCGTTTTCGTTGTTGGAAGAAGAAGAATGAGTTGGAAGAAGAAGAAGAAGAAGAAGAATGGAAGAGAGGGGTTTCGATTTCTGTTGTTGTTGTTGGTAAACTGATGATAACATGAATGCTGGTGTTTGAAAGAAGAAACATTGAAATAAGGTTTTCCATGACGACAACTAACATTGAACCTTTGTACTGAAAAATTAATTAACGATTCAAAACAAAAACAAAAACGGAGCCAACGAAAACGAATCAACAAACACATGAACTTGAAATCTAGTGACGAAAATGAAAAGGAAGCCAACGAAATCGAAAACGAAAACTTGAACTCTGGTGACGATGAAATCGTGAACTTGTTGTTTACGATGTCCAGTGAGGTATCGAGGATGAAATTTGAAGAAGAAAGTTGGATGAAATCAACTATGAAATATGAAGAAGAAAGGGGATGATTTTCGAAGATAAACTCTGAAGAAGAAAGGGGAAAGATAAGATCCAGACATTTTGTTTCTTTTAATTTAATAATTTATTTTTTAAAATATTTTAATAAATAAATAAATGACATGGCAATTTGATGTGTCTCATTAAATGACGTGGCAGCCATGTGTACTGCCTATATCAGCTGCCACATCATTTAATGAGAACCACATCAGCTTTTTTTTGGACTTGGCCTTCAATCCGCAAAAAAAAAATGAAAAATCCCTTTTTGGACTAAATTTGCTGAAATTTTTAAAATAGGGGGACTAAATGTCTGAGTTTTAAAATAGAGGGACCAAATGTCTGAATTTTTAAAAATAGGGGGACTAAAATTATAATTTAGCCTTTAAGTTTTTATTGTGGTATTTAACAAGGGTGAAGCCTAAAAGCAAAATAGAAACTCACAAGAAACAAATCTGGAAATAAAATTCCCTACAACATCAGAGAGCAATAATGACTCTACAGAAGTAGGATAGTGCTCATAAATAATCAGATCTTTCAATATTGGTGAACTCATCCGCGCAACAATTAGCCACCCTGAAGATGTGCATAAGCCAGATCTCCCAAGATCTCCCAAGAAGATTGAGAAGTTTGCAAATTTCTCAAACTATGCTCCACACCTCGAGATGCGACCAATCTCTACACCAAAGATAACATCACACACAACCTTAGCATCAATCTGGACAATCACTTTGCCCCAGCCTCTAGAATGACAAAACTGCAAATCTGTGAGAACTCCCCAAAGCTCAACAACTAAAGGGGCACAATACCCCAATCTGCTTAGAAAAACCTTAAAGCCATTGACCATCGAAAAAGCCACCATAGCCTGCGACCTTGTCTGAAGCCTTCACAACTTCATCACAATTAAGGCAAATCCACCCACACCTTGGCGGATCCCATTTAATTACTTCAGCCCTTTAATAGTTTAGGAAAATTGGGGCTTCGTGGATTCCTTTTGTTTAGTCAACACATTTTAGAAAACTATATCATCTTTTTTAGCTGGTAATAAATGACGTGGAATGTCAATAAAAATTAATTTTTAATAAGGCGACACCATGCAAGCAACTCTTTTCCACATCACATACTTACCGACAAAATTTCAAAATCGGTCAAATTTCATAATTATAGAAAACTAGGAACTAAAATTCCGAAATTAGAGAAAGAAAAAAAAGTGGACTAAAAAAGACAAGGGGAATCCTTAACCCCATTTTGTGTTTAGTGTGGTTAACCGATGAAAGATGTTGTTAACATTGTGGCTGATTTAGAGGTTTTCAGTTGGGTAATGAGGATTATGTTATTTCGTATCTTCAACATGTTGATGATACCCTCTTAGTGGGCGAGACATGCATGTATTTAGAAAATTTATGGGTGACGAAGGCAGTTTTGTGAAGCTTTGAATTGGTTTCGGGTCTTGCTCTATCCTAGTGCTTCAATAGGTTTGAGATTGGATTAGGCATCCCTTTGTGTGATCCATAAATTTCTTTTAGTATAACCTATTTGAAAGTAGCCAAGGTGAATATATACAAAGACACTTTGACACTCAAATTGCATGGATGTACGATTTCTTCAGAAGAGGAAGAAAAAAACTTATATTGCTTCTTTTACTATGTATTTTGTTGCTAATGTTTGGTTGGGAATTTGGTGACAGGACTTCGTATTGTGGACTTCATATTGATAGGCCATTGAGGAGATTGTGATGACGGTGGGGGAGATAATAATAATAATAATAATAATAATAATAATAATTGTCAAAAAAAATCCTAATCAATCTAAGTGTTGGCCGTTTGTTTGAAGTCTAGAACTAAGATTCTTGGGAATTTATGGGTCGGGAATGAGCATTCCCAAGTTTGTTACAAGCCTGAAAAATATTATTCATAGGTATGATGATTTCTAAGAGTAATATAACTTTCAATAATGTCCAACATTATAAAAAAGGTTGGGAATTCAATAAGAATTCCCATGAGGATTACGTGAAAAATTAAATATAAAAATTAATTTAATTTCTATAACTACCTTGTTCTTAGGAATGTTTAAAAGTTTACCAAACACTTTTTTAGAAGAAACCTAAGATTATTATTCGTATCAATATGTTCTTAGGAATGTTATTTCTGGGAGTAATTCTACTTAACTTGAAACAAACACCCATATGAGATCTTATAATTGAAAGACGATGTTGTAGAGATAGAGCATATTGATAGATTTCATGTTGGCTAATCCCCTAACCAAGAGACTCATGCTCGTTGTTTTCAGAAGACAATCAAGACATGTTACGGAGATGGGCATTAGGAGCACTTTTGATATGCTTGAATAGTGGGGGAATTTGTGTTGATTTACCATCATGATGTTGAACAAGATTGGTGTTTTCGTGATATTTTCCAATTGATTTGAGAAACTCAAAATGGAATGAACTTTGTTGTTATATATTTCAAATGTGAAAATATTGTAGCTTGTTGTCGTTCGGATCATACACTATGTCGATGGTCCGAACCACATTCTATTATGATTAGGAGTCTTATGTCCTGTATCCCTATAAATAGGGGTTGCTAAATAAAATTGTCAATGTGTACAAAAACAGGCATAAACTGCAAAATGTGTTATATGCTTGTTATGACAACAGAGGATGTGCCCTTGTGGTCCATGATCACAACAAATTAAATAAAAGTACTCATCTTTAGAGTTGTATTTGTATATATTAAAAGAATATTTTGTTATGTGGTCCAATCCTTTTAGTTGTATTGATTTTTTGCTCTAGTTGGTCCCCCTCCTTTCTTTACACAAAAATATTACTACATGCTTTGGTCCTTTTTATTCTATTGAATGAAGAAATTATAATTAGGGAGCTAAGCTAGGGCTATGGAACTCATTAAATTGTAGGGGGACCATGAAATTCAACGGTCATAGACTCTTAAGTCGCGATTGATTTATCTAGAGACTAATTTTTTCACCATCTTCAATAAAATTAAAAACTTTAGAGGTTGCCAACTTGTTTGGGCATGCATCATAACCATAATCTGAGCTTTCCCAAGCATATCCATAAATTATTAATATATTGATAAGCTAGCAACATTTTTTTTATGTCAAACAAATGTGGGTAGGGTTTCATACATCCTAAAGTTGTTAAATTGGGTCGCTCAGCCCGGTTTTTTGGGCCAAAATGTAAAAGTGGGCTAGGTTGGGTTAGTCAGTTGTCTACCATGTTATGTTTTTTATAGCGCAGCCTAAAAATGCGTGTCAATGGGTCGGACTGGCCTAATTTATCTTTTAACAAAGGAACTCACAAAAGGTTTTCAAAAGAGCGAGCTCAGCTTTAGCCACGGGCCAACTAATTTGGGCCAAACGTATAAGTTCTTTTCTAGTTCATGTATATATTTTTCTTATTGTAATTTTGTATTGTAGACCGTCATATGAGTATTATAAGAATTTTTGGCCATAACTTGGTTATTAATATTGTTTTTGACATTATTATTTATTTCAATATTATTGTATTTATAATTGTGTTCATATTTTTGATTCCACAATTGTTGTTGAACTGTGAAACTAAAAAGAAGTATAATTGATATAAAAAAACATTTTAACGTCGAGTTTTCACTAATAACCGGCTTTAAAACACTTCTATTATGAGTTGTTTTAAGGGTTTAAAAGGATCTTTTATGCCGGTTATAAAAAGAACCTGCATTCAAGTTAAACTTACTACACCGCTCTATAACTAGTGTAGAAAGTCTAATTTAATCGGTGTTGTATCAATTTACTGTACTAGTGTTTTAGTATTCATTTAATTTTTTCTATATTTTAATCGTGTTTTTCTATTTTTATTTATTTTTTTCATTTTGAGTGTTTTAGGTTGAGGGACATGATAAGGTTGTAAGGGAGGGGGAGTGGGATAGTGGTATGGAGATCATGAGGTTGCAGATTAATGGCTCAAGTTACATGGAGATTGGAGAGTGGAGGTGGAGTTGCTAGAGAGGTAGCAGGAAGCAGGGGAGGATTTAGTTTAGGGAAAAGTTGGGAGATGGAAAATTAATTTAGGGAGGTGGTCTTAACATTGCTCAAAAATTGAGAACAAACATTGCTCCAATTAAGACTTGACAGGAGTTTGTGAGAATCTTTAAGCGGATTTCTAAATATACCTCCCAATTTTAGTAGTATACAACCCTGTACAAAATATATTTTTGGACGATGTAGCTTCGCATAATTTTCACATAAATAAAGTTCGAGATAAACAAATGACACGTCTTGCACTAGATCTTGTATAAATAGAACAGTTTTGAAGAGGCGTCCATGATTCAATTTTAGAAATGTTTAGATATGTTTGGAAGGGTTTTTTTGGAGGACCAACTCTATATTTCAACATCTATTTGTGATTTAAAAAAAATCAAAAGATTAACTGGATATTGTTGGATGTATGATTAGTAAAAGTGTCTTTAAGTAGAATGTTGTATGTTTGGGGGGCCCTGTATTTTAGCCCAGTTTGTATATCAGATGGTGGTGCTATATTAGTTAAAGCCCACTAGAGTGTTTTGCACTAACTGTTGTATAAATCAATCCTCATTGAATGAAATCAGTTAGTCGTTGCATTCACCACTTCTGTTCTGTTTCTAACAGTTGGCATCAGAGCCCCAACCGGGATCTGAGAGTGAATTCAATTCTTGCGTTCGAATCTGAGTGAAGGATTTTGAAGAATTGCGAGCAACGACAATGGCGGAAAAAGAAGTGAACTACATGCAACCGGCAGTACCCAAATTCGATGGACATTACAGTCATTAGGCCATGTTGATGGAAAACTTGCTTCGCTCAAAGGAGTACTGGAATCTTGTGGAGAAGGGCGTGTTCGTTGCACTGGAGAATGCGACGGCAGAACAGACGAAAATGGCGGAAGAAAGCAAATTAAAGAACCTCAAGGCCAAAAACTATTTGTTTCAAGTGATTGACAGAAGTATTTTGGAGACGATTCTCAATAAAGATTCGTCAAGAGACATATGGGAATCCATGAAGAAGAAATATGAAGGATCATCAAAGGTAAAGCGAGCCCAATTGAACACGACGCGAAAGGAATTTGAGATACTGAGTATGAAAGATGGAGAGACAATTGATGAGTACTTCGCAAGAACACTCGCAATTGTTAATAAAATGAAGATGTTTGGGGAAAAGATCGAGCAAGAAACTGTGGTGGAGAAAATCCTCAGGTCTTTGACTCAGAAATTCAATTACGTTGTGTGCTCAATTGAGCACTCGAATGACGTCACGAAACTTAGCATTGATGATCTTCAGAGCAGTCTTCTGGTTGAGGAGCAGAGAATGAAGGGCCAGAAAGAAGAAGAACAAGTATTGAAGGTCTCAAATTCTAACCCAACTGCTGGTAGAGGAAACAGGGGGCGAGGTCGTTCAGGTGGCCGTGGTGGAAGAGGTCGTGGTAGGCAAAATTGGAGTAAGGACAACATTGAATGCTATCAATGTGGAAAAATGGGGCATTACAAATCTGAGTGCCCAAATCTTGAAGAGAGTATGAATTTTGCAGAATTTGATGAAGGAGAAGAGGTGCTTGTCATGGCTCAAGCAAACATGAAAGAAGGACAGAACCAAGGCAAGAGAGTCACCAAACAGATAATGAAGAAGGTATGGTTTTTAGACTCAGGTTGTAGTAACCATATGTGTGCATATAGAGAATGGTTCCATGATTTAGATGAGACTTACAAGACTAGTGTTAAACTAGGAGATGACTCAAAAATGTTAGTAATGGGAAAAGGCACTGTAAAGCTTGAAATTGGGGGGATAATTCATGTAGTGACTGATGTGTATTGGATCCCAGAATTGAAGAATAATCTTTTGAGTGTTGGTCAGTTACAACAAAAGGGATTAAAGGTAGAATTTGATGATGATTTTTGCAGTGTAATTCATAAGAAAAAGGGATTATTGTTTAAGTCAAAAATGATATCTAACAGAATGTTCCCAATTATGCCTTCTGTTGTTCAACCTGTCTGTTGCAAAGTAACTGTAAATGGTGCAGCACATCTCTGGTACTATAGATATGGCCACTTAGGCCATAGTGTCAACTCAAAGATAAGAACCTTGTCAAGGGATTGCCTGAAATAGGAAGCAGTAGCAAGGTCTGTGATGACTGTATGGCTGGTAAGCAACATAGGGAACCATTCCCAAAGACATCCTCATGGAGAGTGTTAAAATTTCGGCAAGTGTACCGAATCATTGCAAGTAATAAAACCGGTAAGACCGGGTATCGTCCTCGAGGATCGAATTAATTTACCAATTACGTTAACAACAACTAAACGAACCAAGTTGAAATAAATTTCCGATTGGTATGAGTGAGCGACTAATACTAAAGTAAGCAATTAAATATTTCTTTTGTGTTTTTAATAAGAGAAAACTAAAATGCTTAGGAGAAGATACGATGGGAAGAACGCTAGGGATGAATGCATGTTGATTTCACACTATTGTCACTGATTTAATTTCGAAAGATAACCTCTCTCTTATTTTGCTATCAAACCCTCAATTCTAACTAATTCCTAATTCCTTAGGTAACTAGTCCTTTGCCGATAACTAAAGCCCTAATTCCTTAGGCGATTTCAATTAACAACAAGCATTAACAACGAGGATTCGCAACATACAACAATTCTAAGAGTATTCCTAAACTACGAATGGTAGGAATTGAATTTCAAACATTCAATAATAAAACTTCCATTCGATCATTGAATAAAATATCGTTCTACAAGTTTTCCAACCATAGAAAGCGTTAAGCATAGAAATTCAATTCACAAAATATAAGAGAGTACGACATAAACATAATTTTAAACCAGCAACAATAGCGTTACGTCAAAGTTAATTCATCCCTAACATTAGGGTTTAGCTACACATGATAAGAGAAGAGAGAAAGGAAGAATTACAAGATGAAGATGAACACATATGAAGCTTCAATTCTTGTCCCCAAGCCTTGAATCTTCAATACCGGTGAGAAGGAATGAGTGCTCTTCGCGTTCTTGCGTTCCAAATTCGTCGACCTCCCCTCTCTCCCATGCCTTACGTGTTTTTAACCTTTTTCACGCTCAGCTGGCGCTTAAGCGCCACTTAAGCGCAAGCTGCGCGCCTCTGCTTCTGCCTTCTTGCACGTGACTGGCGCTTGCGCGCCACTTGCGCGCCTCCTGCGCGCCCCACAGCATGCCAATTCTGTTTTCTTACGCGTGAAGCGCCACCTGCGCGCCTCCTGCGCGCCACTCAGCACGACAAGTCCTTGGCTTGTACCACTTGTTCTTCTTGCTTGCACCACTCGATCTTCAATTCGATCTAGTTCCTGCACACAAAAACACGAAGAAAACCAACATAACTACTGCATAACAACCAACTTCCTAAGTTCACAACTTCTTAAATTTTCATCAAACTTCTTATTTTTATTCATCAAAATCTCCAATTAAAAATCCCTTTTTAACACTGAAAACCATCATGTGATGGGGATTCATCACAACCCCAAACTTAAACGTTTGCTTGTCCTCAAGCAAAGACAAGACAAGACAAACAAACATCAGATAACATGCAATCACATAGGAATCCATCACTTAACACAAACATCAAGGAAACAAGTTGAGCATCAACTTTCAGACTGGTCCCTCAATTGCAAACCCACATGTGGTACTTTTACTAGCACATTCTTGCTCAATAGTGCGTGTGTGACACTTAACTCAGTTGGAACACAGCTAGTTTCAAAATGCGTTTAACTAAGACTTGTCATACCCTAATTTTGTCCGCCTAGGTCAAAACCCTAATTTTCCGCAAAAAAATAAATAAATTGAGAAGTGTGGTTTTATTTTGAAGAGTGAAGAGCATTGTGCATGCATTTTTGGGTTTTTAAAAGTCATTCTAGGGCTTTTAAATTCATTGTTAGAGTGGAAATGCATTTGTTGTAAAAAAACAATGTTTTTAGGGCAAAAGGGTATTTTGGTCATTTCCAAAATTAAGCAATTTCTCACCAAAAATCATTGTTCAATCTCAGAGGAATTTATTTGGATCTAGATGATTTGGGTTATGAATTTTTGTGCGCATGCATGCATGATTTTTGGCATAAAATTCAAATTTTAAGCAAAAGGGCAAAATGGGAATTTCCATCAAGGTGAGGTCTCAAATCAATTTTGGGAAGGGTGATATCATGGAATTTTGGGCCCAATCATTGATTCCTAGGATATGGCCCAAAGTGGCATGATTTTTATGGAATTATCTAGAAAAGAATAATCAAAAATGGTGAAAATAAGGAAGTGTCCCCAATAAGACAAAATGTACTATTTTTCTTGACAAGCTTGCAAAACTTGGGCACCAAGGCCTCTTTGCTCCGAATTTTCCAGCTCATTTTCACCTCATTTTGTGTTTCCTCATGCCCTTGATCCATGTGAGTTGTATTCCTAGCCATTGATTAAAATTCTAGATCAAATCCTAGGCTACAACTTTGTGTAGAATGACCTAGGTGCCCTCAACGATTTTTGTGCAACAAAAACTCATAATTTTTGTGTATGACCAGCTATTCCTCACTCATTTGTGTTTTCTCCTTGTCCCTAATCCATGTGCATTGCAATCTTGGCCTTTGATTCAAATTCTAGCTCAAATCTCAATGGTTTGCAAAAGCACAATGTCCTAAATACCCTTAAACCTAGTTGCTCTCTATATATACCTTAGAAACCTCACCTCAAAAGGAACTTTTGGCCTCACAATTCATTCACAAAACCCTAGCACACAACTTCCTCTCCTAATCCCCTCTCTTGGCCGAAATCATACCTCTTTCTTCCTCCATCAATTCTTCACTTCTCCTTCACCAAATCACCATTTTCTCACCTCATTTCCATTCCTACTTCATATATCCTCCTTCTCTACTAATTTAATTCAAGCTTGCATCATCAAAGGGCATTTTTAAGCAAGCATTTCGTGGGTTTCATTGAAGTTTGGTGAAGATTCAAGTTGATTTGTGGTCTTGTTCTTCATATTAGCCATTCCTTAGCTTGGATTTGAGGTAAACTTCTTAAAACCTAGCATCATCTTCAACTTTTTTTTGCATCAAAATGTAGATATCATGTTTTTAATTTTGCATCCTACCATATTCATGCATTTTAGTGTTGTTATATTGTTGATTTGTTGATAGTTGTTGGTGAGAGGTGTCTCAAACATTTTGACAAGCACTTAGGGAGGCTTGGGTGTTTGAGATGCTTCTCACCCTTGAATAAATTGTGATTTATGTTTGTTTTCACTATAATTTTGCATTTTGTTGAATAAAATGATGTGATGCTTCGCAAATCATGATTAGAATTAGGGTTTGTTAATTTTCTTGTGAAATGGGTTTGCAATATTGGGTAAAATGATTTCTCAAGTTGTTTTGGTTTGCTTGTTATGTACTTTGCTTGCAAAATTACTCTATGTTGATGATTGGCAAGAGGACTCACACTTGTGCCTTTGAGCACTTAACTTTAAGTGTTGAGGATTGACTAAAATGATTCAACGCAATTGATTTGATGTTTTGATTGCAAAATATTGTTGCTAATTGATTGTATCTTGCTTGCAAATTGTTATATGTTGATGATTGGCAAGAGGAATCTCACTTGTGCCTAGTGCACTTCACTTTAAGTGTTGAGGATTGCCTAAGATGATTCAACACAACATTGTGCTTTGATTGAAAATTTTGGTTTGCTTGTTAGTAACTTGTTTGCAAAGTTATTCTATGTTGAGGATTGGCAAGAGGACTCTCATTTGTGCCTAGTGCACTTCACTTTAAGTGATGAGGATTGCCTAAGATGATTCAATTTTCTTTGTGCAATTCTTGCTTGAAAATGCAAATGCTAGTTTTCTAACTTGATTAATCAATTTTGGTTATAAAAATGACTTGTTAATGCCCTCTTTTGGTCACTTTTGGTCTTGCAAATGTGATGTTCTTTCTAGGTCAATGTTATGCTTTAATGTTGATGATTTGGTAAAAGGACTAGACACTTATGCACTTGTGCATTGTCTCAAGTGTCAAGGATTACCAAAAGGGATTCAACCTTGTGCTTTATCTTGTGTTGACGCTTAATTGAATTAAACCTTTGCATTATCTATTTGTGTGCCTATTCTTGCAATCTATTTGGTTAATGTTGATCTTACATATGCATGCCATTAGATGTTGATGACTAAGTGTCATTCTTGCGCTCAAATGTTGTAATCGGTAATGTTTATGCTTATGCTTGCATTGTTGATTGTTTTGCTTGCAATTTGATAAATGTTGCGCTTTGGTTCTTGACTTGGAAATTGATTGAATGTTCTACTTTCTTTTCCTTTTGGATGCCACGCCATCCCAACAAATCTTTTGTGACCAATGTCACCCTCAAATTCCCTTCTCCTTTCCTCAAATCAATCATTTTCTAAAGCTTTTCCAAACTCAATCTTTTCTCAAATCATTTTCATAAGACAATCAAATTCTTTCTAAGATCAACAGTAAACCTTTTTGAAAACTCATAAGGAGGCAAGTCGGACGTACGGCCGGTGTTGTCTAGCGTCCTAAGATCGGAGCTGTACAGCTCAAACATCTTGGGATACTTATGAGAATCAAAACAAGTAATTAACAACTTGAACCCTATTTCAAAAAAATGAGTAAGGAATCGAATCGGATGTACATCCGGGATCGGTTAGCATCTTAGGGTTAGCGAGCTGTACAGTTCGTGCGAGCCTAAGATACTTGCTCAAATAAAAGCAACCAACCTCACAACAAATCGTTTTCTTCCTTAATCAAAAAACATTTTCAATAAGTAGGGGGCACGTCGTCTGTACAGGCGGGGTTGTCTTTGTTCTAAGTCTAGTGGACTGTACAGTCTAGGACCGAAAACCCCTACAATAAAAAACACCAAAGTTTCTCGACTAAGGAGAACTACGTAAGCTTTGAATTCTCCATCGCACCGGAAGATACGTAGGAGCGGGTCATATCCCGTCAAGCACACTTTTAAAAAATAATAAAAAGATTCTTCTTTTCCCCCGTTTTCAAAAACACTTTTCTCAAATAAAAAAGAAGTAGAACGAATTGTTTCAAATCAACTCTGTCAAAACCGCACATCAAGTTAAAGGTTCCCTTTCGGTAGAAAGGAGGTGTGGGGTGCTAATACCTTCCCCACACCTAACCGACCCCCGAACCTACATCTCTAGTTCTCAAAGGACCACCCGCCTTAAAAATGACCCTTTTTCAATGTTTTGGTCCCTAAATAAAAATGTTGATGGTGGCTTCACAAATTTTCACGTTGTACGATGAAAGGTCCAATCCGGATTTTTCGGGGTGCAACAGCTGGCGACTCCACTGGGGACTTGTTTTTTAAAAACGAGGGTCAGACCTAATTAACTTGATGTGCGGTTTAATTGTTTGATTTGAATGTGATTGTTCTATTTCTCTCTTTTATTCTCCTTCTTTTTCTTCTCTCTTTCTGATGTTTGAATGTTCTCTTGCATTCCCGTGTTGTTATGTTGCAGTCATGTGCATTTGACTCTTCTTCTTCTATGTTCGCTTCTTGTTCCTTCTTCTCCTTTCATCTTCTTTTGTTTATATGTTTAATATGATCATGCATTTCTCCAATCACCATGTCCCCTTCTTCTTTGCTCCCTTTCTTCAAGGTAAGCTCATGCATCATTCCCCCAATTCTACTATGATCCCTTGTTCTTTGCTCCCTTTCTTCAAGGTAAGTTCATGCATTCCCCCGATTCTATTATGACCCCTCTTCTTGGCTCCCTTTCTTGAGGTAAGCAGTGCATATGATTGTTGTTGGAACCCTAGGTTAGTTTACTTGTTTGTATTGAAATGATATATGCTTGCAAAACCCTAGGGTAGACGACTCTTTGTATGGACTGTTTCTGGATTTTCTTTGCAGGTGGGGGGGTATGTTTGTCGTTGTGCTCCTACACACACGTTGCACTCTTTTTACCCTTATATTTCTTGGTGAGACAACCCTATACCCGGGCTAGAGCATATCTTAGGCTAGAACGAAGTCATTAGTGGCTGCTCACTGGACGTACGTCTTGTTGGGTGGTTGCGAAGACTTCACCTAGAGTTTGGCTTTGTTTGATGATACCATCACTTGGACGTACGGCCCTGTGATCGGTGGTCTCAGATGAGGTCGTTGGCTCTAGGAACCTTATTTAGGGTCCTTCTTTTAGTGCTAACCTTGAAGTGTGTACCCGTAGAAATAGCCATAGATCCTGTCTCTAAGAAACCTTGGTAGGACACAAAGGAGCTTCATACCCCTGCATCCATGCTAAATAAAATATTTTTGCAAATAAACCGAAAAAAATTATAAAAAAAAATGTGTGAATTTCCGGCTTTTGAAAGCCTTTGCATTGTAAATAATTTTTTACTCATTTCCTTTTGCATACATCTTCATTCAGTGAAGATCATGATTTCTCATGCATTAAAAATTGCGAGTATCATGCACTTTCTCGCATATAAAAAAAAAAAACATTTTTTAGAAACATCTCTCGTGCATTGTTATTTTCCCTTTGCATATAGTTTCATTTAATAAAAATCACGTCTCTCGTGCATTTTAAAAATAATTGCGAGTATCATGCATTTCATTTCATTGCATAAGAAAAAATGAAAACGAAAAAAACAATTATCATCTGCATAGCATAAGCATTTCAGTCATCCATAATCATGTACAAAAACCTTCATCAAAGAATGTGGGCGTCGAGCCAATGTAGCATTTATGCATCATTTCATTAACCTCATAAGCATTATGTCAGAAAAAAGACGAAGAAGAACTACGTAGCTTTGATTCCTCATCACAATGGGGATACGTAGGAGCGGGTCATACCCGTCAAGCACCTTTTTCTAAAAACCTTTTTCCCCAAATAAAGCACCTTTTTCTAAAAACCTTTTTCCCCAAATAAAGCACCTTTTTCTAAAAACCTTTTTCGCCAAATAAAGCACCTTTTTCTAAAAACCTTTTTCCCCAAATAAAGCACCTTTTTCTAAAAAAAAAAAAAATTCAATAAATCACTTGCATCTTCAAATCATTTTTAAAATTATTTTCTAAATCATTTTCCAAAAAAAATGAAATGAAATGAAATAAGAGAAATTCCTTATGCAATCGTTCCATGGGTAGAAGTGCATCTTTGAATGATGAAGGGTAATATCTCAAATTTGTTTGTGCACTACAAATTTGAGATGATACTCTACGATATCGGGGCACTTTGACCCAATCAGGCGCAGTTTGTTTTCAAATAAAGTGAATAAGTGGAGTCAACCAAATGTCGAAGCATTTCAGTATATTGCGTGAAGTATTGAGTCAAGATCCACTCAATGTTTCATGCAAGTTACTCAGAGTAACGACAATTGGTTGCCTCACGTCATCATTTTCGCAAAAAGGGGCATTGGTATTTCAGATCTTGCCGTGCCTCTAAAGAATAAAAATCATTTTGAAAAAATATCATTCTTGCATCTTGCATCATCCAAAAATGCATTGGAGTTTCGTATTTCATCTTGCATCAAAAACAAACAAAAAAAATCTCCTTTAGAATAATTACACTTTTCAAGTGGTCATTTTTCATGCATTTGCTTATCATGATTTGTTCATTCATACATTGCATAAACCAAATAAAAAAGTTGTGATGAGAGACGAGACGCTTGTGCAAAATAATCTGTTGAAAAAAAGTTTACGCTTACTTATTTGCAAACTCAAGATGTTCCAAGGCACTCAGTTTTTCAAATCAACAGTTCATTTGCATTGCATCTCATCCATTCCATGATAAAAGTCTGACAGTTCATCAAAAAAATTTCCATCATGTTTTAACCACTGTTAACTCTCTACGAAGCATTCTTCTAGTGGGCGTGCATGCCATGTGCAGTTTCTCTTGTTAGAGTCTGTCAGTTTCCTTCCCTTATCATCATTCTCCATCCAAGTTTGATCCCGCCCCATCCACCCATAAAGTACATACTCTCCCCGCATTAGTACACACTTGACTTTTGGTTTAAATCCTCCATAAAAGAGGGCAATTTTGTGCAAGGATAGCAGTTGTTGAAGAGGTTTGAAGTGGTGAAAGCGGCATCATCAAAACATTTGTGTCTTTGTCATGCATTTCATAGCATTTATGAGTGATTGTTGATTTTCATGTAGTTTTTCAGTTCAAAACAATTTTCTGTAATGCATTCCTTTGGCTCTGCCCAAGGCCTTAGGATATTTCAATAAGGGCACACATGTTTCCTTTTAGTATCATCATCAATAAAATGTTATTTTGAATTCCTCAATAAAATTTCTTTCTTTCATTTTGTCATGTGTCTGTTATTTGCGTTTCAATTCCTCCCAACGCGGATCAAAAATAATAATAAATGAAAATAATCTTTGAAAACAACGACGCCAATGGTTCATATTGTGACTCTGATTACCCGATTAACCAAATTGAGAGAGAGGCTGAAGACAACTGGGATGTTTCTTCGGAGTTAATAAGTGAAGAATTGGCTAAGGCTGTAGAAAATCATGATGCCACAACTAGGTTGGGCAATGAAGTCAAAGCACAAGTTCAAGCAAAGTGGAGCAATGCTGAGGAAACCAAACAAATGTTACAAGCGAACCTCTTTCGCGACCAAACCCTTTCCCTTCCTCAGATCAACCAACTTTCCCATTTCCCATTACAAGTACCCCATCACAAAAAAAATTTCATAACCAAATGCCTGCCATTGCCACCTTCCTCACTACCAGTGGCCCTTCTACAAAATCAACCCATCTCATTTGCTCCTCCCTCTGAACCTCCTGTCACCCCAGTTAATACCAGAACCCAATCAAGCATCCTCCAACCGCTGCAGGGGTTTCATTGCCATTATCTCTCCAATCACCCCAGACAAGGATCACTTCAAATATCCAAAAATAGTGTATCACTTTTATCAGCTCACTCAACTCAAAAGCAAAAAAGAAAAAAAATCAAAAAAAATGAAACAGAAAAGAACAGATTCAAAAAATGAAAATCCCAAAAATGAAAAAAACAAGGGAAAAAGAGACGAAAGAAATATAAGTTGTGAGCTGATACATTTGGCCATAAAGCGTAAGAGATCCTTGTCTCAATGAACCTTCCTACACCTTGTTGTGTATGATCACCCTTTCTTCCATAAACCTTCAAACACTTCATCATTCCTATACATCTCTCCTTTCATAAAACCGCAAACACTACCTCGACCTCGTCATCCCGCCCTCCACAAACCCTCAGTCATTCCTCAGACTCCACCATCAGATTTGCAATCAAGCTGTTGTGCAAGAATAAGAGAACAAAGTGGTCCGTCCTCATGAGGAATCAAGTGACATGATCAATTTGAGCAAAGGAGAGGATTGACGCCATGATAAAGAGCAATGAATCAACAAGTTTATGTAAATCACCCTTCTGACATAAGACACTTGCCATTATAACAAAGTCTGTAATTACCAAAGTTCGGTCTGTTGCGCAGCTTTCCAAGCTAAGGTAGTCACAAATGACAGTATGAAGACTCCAGGTCAAGCATCATGATCCCTCCCTACGCCACCCTAAAAATGGGGCAGTTAGAGACAATCAACAAAGGATATCAAGGACGATGATGACCTTCATGGAAATCAGGCTTCGTTTTACACTCTAACAGGGGCAAACCCCATATGATGGAAGTAATACTTTCATTGAGCCTTATCAAACCAAAGTACATTTGTCTTATGTCAGAAGAAGAATAAGAGAAAGCTCAAACCGAAGAAAGCTCATCTTCAACAATTTCAAAGAAGACTCAATGCTCAAAAAGATCATGAACCTCCAAAGGGATTCCCATGAAGATGAACCCAGTATCATGAAGACGAAGAACTTATTCCCCGGAGGGGCCTTTAATTCTCGCAAAATGGGATGCAAGAAAAGAAAACCCCAGTTTCCAGTAAATTCAGATGCAGTCAGAAAGGAGTATGCCTAAAGAAATAAATGAAAAAAGAGAAAGATGAGCCAAGTAAGAATCAGCTCGCTAGGTTGAAAACCCGCAAAGGGCGGCCTAGGCAAAACCAGAGCGACCCGGTGGATTGAAAACCTACAAAGGGCGATCCAGGCAAAAATTAGGGTCAGAAAACTTGGACTTGAAATGAAAAAGGCAATCAGCACTCCCAAAAGTTTGGATAAAGGGGTGATCAAGGTCATGAGTATGGACGATTGGCATCGTTACTTCAAAAGAAAAAACACAAGATCTGCTTCCCCTTTTTCTTGTATTTTTCCAGTTTAAAAAATTTTTCAATGTACTTTCAATTGGCGTGACCTTCTGCTCGTCCAGTTTCCATAACAATAAGAATTCAACTTTTTCTTCCATGTGTTCACTTTTCGTGTCTTTTATCTTCACTTATTCTGTCTCTTTGTTTTAAAATAAATGTTTTTATGATTGATGATACTGAATTGTGATACCTGTGCATGAGTCAAAAAGCATTACAATCATTGCGAAATTTCTGAAAATCACAGAAAAGAGGGGATCCCTCAAATAAATGAATTGGCAAAAAAAAACAAACGCGGGCACAATCACTTCAAATGGCAAGCAAACTTATGCGCGGCTCTGGCATTGCTATTACCCTAGATGGTCCTCATGTCTCAGGCCCAAAAGAAAAGATTTGCACCAAAGATTAAAACAAGGTTTAGTGATCACCAAGTGAGGCTTCTTTCATGCCAAAAGTCAAGACATTCATAGAGAACCAAAGATTTGCACTGAGAACACCACTCAGATCCAAAAGTTGGGGCATTCTCTTCACCACCCACCCACCCTGGTCTTGGGAAAGTTTGTTCATTGTCCATCCCATTCATATACCACCCTCAGTTCATAACCAGTACCATAACTTCATCCCCTTTCACAAACCCACTCAAAGAACCCATTTGAAATTGTCATTCTAAAGTGGGGCATTTCCATAACTGTTGACTCCCGCTCAAATGAGCAGAGTTCTCCCTAAAGTCATTCACATCCATAAATTCCTGCCGGGGCAGTCTCTCAACTCACTGTCCTAAACCAATCCCAAGTTAACTGACTCACTCGTCCACATCTGCACTCTTATGCATACTTACTAGTCAATGCTTCAGAGAGAGAGAATACAAATTGATCACGTGGTGTTTAAAGTTCAGTCATCATGGAAATGGAAAGGAAAATAAGTGAGCTTGTTAATAAAAACCTTGAGAACACCAGAGTTTGAATCAAATCTAGTTTTTCCAAAAAATGGTCCATAGCCATCTCAATTCCTTGCATTCAAAGTCTCGCGTCTCATCATCATAAAAATGTTTACGAAAATGTTTAAATACTCCAATCATTCATCCTCCTCATGCATGTAGGCATTTCATGTTATTCAAAGCATTACATTCGCATCATCCACATTCATCACAATAAAAGCAAAAGAACACAGACATTCCATAGCATTTATCATCATCACATCAAACATCAAATCAGTTTTCAAAACAAAAAGAGGCATTCTTAATAAATAGTCATAGTCGTCACGATAGGACGCTTGAATTGATCACTCAAGAATCCTAAAGTTCCTATGCTAAAAGAAAATTAAAAACATTCATTGCATCACGTGCATTCGCATAACCTTCCTTTGCATAACATACATTTGCATTACATTTGCATATCCACCTCTTGTGCATTCATCGAAAAAAGAATAAGGAGCATTTCATGAATATCCATGTCTTTGCTAAATTTTTCTGCATCCAAATAAGTTGCTATCTGCTAGTAACAGCTCAAGTCGCCGATGGTCGATCCTACAAAACTCGTGTTCGTTCGATCACCACTAAGGTAAGAAAAAAACTTGCATTCATGCACCATTCCTTGCATCAACTAACGTATGCAGGTACCCTGGATCGGTGCGGCAGCATTGACCAACTGAAGAAAACCAATTGGATTTTCAAATCCCCTTTGGACCCACGTGTCCCCCAGAAGATTGACTTCACTTCGTATTCGAGCTGCGAGTAAGTCCCCCTGACCTCAATAGGTCCAGTCGAAAAGGATAGCTGTGTTGGCCTAAAACATGGCGCAGTCCTAGGGAAATATCGAGATCTAGACTTGATATAGTACCCTCCCCCGGTCGCTCGAAAGACCACCCCTTTGAGCCCACGTGCTCCCCAGGCCCAAGTGCAAACTCGGATCGTTCGCGATTCGTTAAAAGGCTTTAGGCAGCCTCCTTCGCCGGCTTAATGAGGGCCGGCACCCTTTTTTTTGTTTTCTTTACTGCTTTCGCTGGCTTATTGAGGGTTGGCACCAATTGATTCCAAAAAAAAACATCTTTTCATTGCATTTGTATCATATTTCAAAAAGGAACAAAAAAGAGAAAAAAAGAAAAAGGAAAATTCTGGTTTCTCTAAGTAGACAAAATTGGTATAATTTCTGAATTCTTTATTTCTATTTTGCCTCGGAATATGTTTCGGCCAATTCATATTCCTTGTTAAAATCCAAATAAAGAGGGGCAGCTGTCATACCCTAATTTTGTCCGCCTAGGTCAAAACCCTAATTTTCCGCAAATAAATAAATAAATTGAGAAGTGTGGTTTTATTTTGAAGAGTGAAGAGCATTGTGCATGCATTTTTGGGTTTTTAAAAGTCATTCTAGGGCTTTTAAATTCATTGTTAGAGTGGAAATGCATTTGTTGTAAAAAAACAATGTTTTTAGGGCAAAAGGGTATTTTGGTCATTTCCAAAATTAAGCAATTTCTCACCAAAAATCATTGTTCAATCTCAGAGGAATTTATTTGGATCTAGATGATTTGGGTTATGAATTTTTGTGCGCATGCATGCATGATTTTTGGCATAAAATTCAAATTTTAAGCAAAAGGGCAAAATGGGAATTTCCATCAAGGTGAGGTCTCAAATCAATTTTGGGAAGGGTGATATCATGGAATTTTGGGCCCAATCATTGATTCCTAGGATATGGCCCAAAGTGGCATGATTTTTATGGAATTATCTAGAAAAGAATAATCAAAAATGGTGAAAATAAGGAAGTGTCCCCAATAAGACAAAATGTACTATTTTTCTTGACAAGCTTGCAAAACTTGGGCACCAAGGCCTCTTTGCTCCGAATTTTCCAGCTCATTTTCACCTCATTTTGTGTTTCCTCATGCCCTTGATCCATGTGAGTTGTATTCCTAGCCATTGATTAAAATTCTAGATCAAATCCTAGGCTACAACTTTGTGTAGAATGACCTAGGTGCCCTCAACGATTTTTGTGCAACAAAAACTCATAATTTTTGTGTATGACCAGCTATTCCTCACTCATTTGTGTTTTCTCCTTGTCCCTAATCCATGTGCATTGCAATCTTGGCCTTTGATTCAAATTCTAGCTCAAATCTCAATGGTTTGCAAAAGCACAATGTCCTAAATACCCTTAAACCTAGTTGCTCTCTATATATACCTTAGAAACCTCACCTCAAAAGGAACTTTTGGCCTCACAATTCATTCACAAAACCCTAGCACACAACTTCCTCTCCTAATCCCCTCTCTTGGCCGAAATCATACCTCTTTCTTCCTCCATCAATTCTTCACTTCTCCTTCACCAAATCACCATTTTCTCACCTCATTTCCATTCCTACTTCATATATCCTCCTTCTCTACTAATTTAATTCAAGCTTGCATCATCAAAGGGCATTTTTAAGCAAGCATTTCGTGGGTTTCATTGAAGTTTGGTGAAGATTCAAGTTGATTTGTGGTCTTGTTCTTCATATTAGCCATTCCTTAGCTTGGATTTGAGGTAAACTTCTTAAAACCTAGCATCATCTTCAACTTTTTTTTGCATCAAAATGTAGATATCATGTTTTTAATTTTGCATCCTACCATATTCATGCATTTTAGTGTTGTTATATTGTTGATTTGTTGATAGTTGTTGGTGAGAGGTGTCTCAAACATTTTGACAAGCACTTAGGGAGGCTTGGGTGTTTGAGATGCTTCTCACCCTTGAATAAATTGTGATTTATGTTTGTTTTCACTATAATTTTGCATTTTGTTGAATAAAATGATGTGATGCTTCGCAAATCATGATTAGAATTAGGGTTTGTTAATTTTCTTGTGAAATGGGTTTGCAATATTGGGTAAAATGATTTCTCAAGTTGTTTTGGTTTGCTTGTTATGTACTTTGCTTGCAAAATTACTCTATGTTGATGATTGGCAAGAGGACTCACACTTGTGCCTTTGAGCACTTAACTTTAAGTGTTGAGGATTGACTAAAATGATTCAACGCAATTGATTTGATGTTTTGATTGCAAAATATTGTTGCTAATTGATTGTATCTTGCTTGCAAATTGTTATATGTTGATGATTGGCAAGAGGACTCTCACTTGTGCCTAGTGCACTTCACTTTAAGTGTTGAGGATTGCCTAAGATGATTCAACACAACATTGTGCTTTGATTGAAAATTTTGGTTTGCTTGTTAGTAACTTGTTTGCAAAGTTATTCTATGTTGAGGATTGGCAAGAGGACTCTCATTTGTGCCTAGTGCACTTCACTTTAAGTGATGAGGATTGCCTAAGATGATTCAATTTTCTTTGTGCAATTCTTGCTTGAAAATGCAAATGCTAGTTTTCTAACTTGATTAATCAATTTTGGTTATAAAAATGACTTGTTAATGCCCTCTTTTGGTCACTTTTGGTCTTGCAAATGTGATGTTCTTTCTAGGTCAATGTTATGCTTTAATGTTGATGATTTGGTAAAAGGACTAGACACTTATGCACTTGTGCATTGTCTCAAGTGTCAAGGATTACCAAAAGGGATTCAACCTTGTGCTTTATCTTGTGTTGACGCTTAATTGAATTAAACCTTTGCATTATCTATTTGTGTGCCTATTCTTGCAATCTATTTGGTTAATGTTGATCTTACATATGCATGCCATTAGATGTTGATGACTAAGTGTCATTCTTGCGCTCAAATGTTGTAATCGGTAATGTTTATGCTTATGCTTGCATTGTTGATTGTTTTGCTTGCAATTTGATAAATGTTGCGCTTTGGTTCTTGACTTGGAAATTGATTGAATGTTCTACTTTCTTTTCCTTTTGGATGCCACGCCATCCCAACAAATCTTTTGTGACCAATGTCACCCTCAAATTCCCTTCTCCTTTCCTCAAATCAATCATTTTCTAAAGCTTTTCCAAACTCAATCTTTTCTCAAATCATTTTCATAAGACAATCAAATTCTTTCTAAGATCAACAGTAAACCTTTTTGAAAACTCATAAGGAGGCAAGTCGGACGTACGGCCGGTGTTGTCTAGCGTCCTAAGATCGGAGCTGTACAGCTCAAACATCTTGGGATACTTATGAGAATCAAAACAAGTAATTAACAACTTGAACCCTATTTCAAAAAAATGAGTAAGGAATCGAATCGGATGTACATCCGGGATCGGTTAGCATCTTAGGGTTAGCGAGCTGTACAGTTCGTGCGAGCCTAAGATACTTGCTCAAATAAAAGCAACCAACCTCACAACAAATCGTTTTCTTCCTTAATCAAAAAACATTTTCAATAAGTAGGGGGCACGTCGTCTGTACAGGCGGGGTTGTCTTTGTTCTAAGTCTAGTGGACTGTACAGTCTAGGACCGAAAACCCCTACAATAAAAAACACCAAAGTTTCTCGACTAAGGAGAACTACGTAAGCTTTGAATTCTCCATCGCACCGGAAGATACGTAGGAGCGGGTCATATCCCGTCAAGCACACTTTTAAAAAATAATAAAAAGATTCTTCTTTTCCCCCGTTTTCAAAAACACTTTTCTCAAATAAAAAAGAAGTAGAACGAATTGTTTCAAATCAACTCTGTCAAAACCGCACATCAAGTTAAAGGTTCCCTTTCGGTAGAAAGGAGGTGTGGGGTGCTAATACCTTCCCCACACCTAACCGACCCCCGAACCTACATCTCTAGTTCTCAAAGGACCACCCGCCTTAAAAAGGACCCTTTTTCAATGTTTTGGTCCCTAAATAAAAATGTTGATGGCGGCTTCACAAATTTTCACGTTGTACGATGAAAGGTCCAATCCGGATTTTTCGGGGTGCAACAAGACTAGAGGGCTTTCTTCCGAGACTGCCAAAGATGTTTCAAAACAAAAGGTAGACTAACAATTCTCGCTCCGAAAGGGGGGTTAAGCATGACAAAGGGCTTTGATTTAGCAATTCCGAACTCTAGGACAGTGCACTTATTACAAAAACAAACAATACTTGACATTTATGTTGCATTGCCCTGATTCTTTCCTCACTTTTCTCATAGGTTGATTACTTATTTCGACTGAAACCAAAGTGTGTCACCACAAATTGGCCTCCCTACTTCATAATCAACCTAACTACCATTTCTCATCTTTTTGACTGAAACTATAATGTGTCTCCACAGAATAGCCTCCCTACTCAGTTCAAAATGGCAGCTTATTTCACTCTTTTCTTTTCTTTTCTTTTCTTTTTCTTTTAATCGGCAATGACAACAATGACACATATTTACAATCACAATACAAACATTCTAAGCTATGTGCACTTGGCTTAATCCCATTCTTTCATGCTTTGCCTTAATATAGCTCAAAGAACCCCAAACTTAGTTTCTTATGCTACCCTATATTTTTAGTAAAAATTTGGCAACTCCCATGGTCCACCAAACAGCTAGTTTAGCTACAATCATCTCTAGGATCACTAAGTTCCACCTGAGTTCATGTTTTAAGTGTGGAAGCAAGAGTGCACTAGTTCATTCACCACAGGGGTACTATTCGCTCAATTCTCACCAATTCATCACTAAGTTTGCTCAACTCATTTTTTTTTTTGAATAATTCGCTACATGATTGCACATAATCCATGACACTGACACTAACTTGACAATAGGTCCTCCCCCCGCTCAAAACTTTGCAGTGTCCTCACTGATTAAATCAGGGGAAGGCCTATTTACAGAAACAAAAGCAAAACAAAAATAGAATCACATAGCGACAACTAACTAAAATAAACACCAAAGTACACAACCAACTAATGCAAGGATAAGGGAAAGAGAGAAAGGAAGAATTACAAGATGAAGATGATGATGAACACATATGAAGCTTCAATTCTTGTCCCCAAGCCTTGAATCTTCAATACCAGTGAGAAGGAATGAGTGCTCTTCGCGTTCTTGCGTTCCAAATTCGTCGACCTCCCCTCTCTCCCAGGCCTTACGTGTTTTTAACCTTTTTCACGCTCAGCTGGCGCTTAAGCGCCACTTAAGCGCAAGCTGCGCGCCTCTGCTTCTGCCTTCTTGCGCGTGACTGGCGCTTGCGCGCCACTTGCGCGCCTCCTGCGCGCCCCACAGCATGCCAATTCTGTTTTCTTACGCGTGAAGCGCCACCTGCGCGCCTCCTGCGCGCCACTCAGCACGACAAGTCCTTGGCTTGTACCACTTGTTCTTCTTGCTTGCACCACTCGATCTTCAATTCGATCTAGTTCCTGCACACAAAAACACGAAGAAAACCAACATAACTACTGCATAACAACCAACTTCCTAAGTTCACAACTTCTTAAATTTTCATCAAACTTCTTATTTTTATTCATCAAAATCTCCAATTAAAAATCCCTTTTTAACACAGAGAGGAAGCTTCAACTGATACATGCTGATATATGTGGTCCTCTGAAGCCTGAGTCTAACACAAAGAGAAGATATTTCATCACCTTCATAGATGATTTTACAAGAAAGTGCTGGGTATATTTTTTGTGTGAGAAGTCTGCAGCTCTGGAGACTTTCAAAGTGTTCAAAGCTGCTGTGGAAAATGAATCTGGTGCAAAAATTGGGTGTTTGAGAACAGACAGAGGAGGGGAGTTCACCTCCACAGAATTTAATGAATATTGCTCCACAAATGGTATAAAAAGGCAATTCACAGCTGCTGCCTACACACCCCAGTAGAATGGAGTGGCAGAGAAAAAGAACAGGACAATACTCAACATGGTAAGGACTATGATGAATGAGAAGGACCTACCAAAGGAATATTGGGCAGAGGCAGTGAGATGGAGTGTGTTCCTCCAAAATAGAAGTCCTACAGCTGCTATTGAAGACATGACACCGGAAGAGAAATGGAGTGGTATAAAACCCTCAGTGCAGTTTCTTAGAGTTTTTGGATGCATTGCTCATGTGCATGTACCTGAAAATCTAAGGAAAAAGCTTGATAAAAGAAGTATCAAATGCGTGCTGCTGGGAATAAGTGAAGAATCAAAGGCATATAGGTTAGTTGATCCCACAACTAACAAGATTTACATCAGCAGGGATGTTGTGTTCAGTGAAGAAGAGAAATGGAATTGGAATCCTGGTAAAGAAAGAGAGAAAGAAACTCTAGTTGATATGGGGGAGGATGATCAGAAGTCAACTGAGAATGATGAGACACATACTGGTGTGGACATTGATACTACTGTCACTGAGAATGTGGAAACCAGAGATGACCACAACATAAGCACAGCAAGCAGTGACTCTGCAGGATTGACAATTGCTCTGCCCAGCTCAGAAAAAGTGACATCAGAAGAATTACCTCAAGGGAGAGCAAAGAAAAAGCCATCATACCTGGCTAACTTTACACTGAAGAAGATTTAACTGATGAATTCAATTTAGCAGTAATTAGTCACACTGAGGATCCAGTCACTTTTGAAGATGCAGTGAAGAGTGAGAAATGGAGAAGCGCAATGGATTTGGAAATTGAATAATTTGAGAAGAATCAGACTTGGGAGTTAGTTGAACTTCCACCAGGAGCCAAGAAAATAGGTGTGAAATGGCTGTTTAAAACTAAGTTGAATGAGAAAGGACAGATAGAGAAGTTCAAAGCACGACTGGTTGCTAGGGGATTTACTCAAAGACATGGAGTAGACTACAGGGAGGTTTTTGCACCTGTGGCTAGATGGGACACCATCAGGACTGTGATTGCTATTGCTGCTCTTAAAGGTTGGAAGATCTACCAACTAGATGTGAAAAGTGCATTCCTACATGGTGAAATACAAGAAACAGTTTCTGTGGACCAGCCTCTAGGATACAAAAAGAAAGGGCATGAAGATAAAGTTTATAAACTAAAGAAGGCCCTATATGGGTTGAAGCAGGCTCCTAGAGCATGGTACAGTAAGATTGAAGGATACTTCAACAGGGAAGGATTCAACAAATGCTCCTTAGAACACACACTGTTTGTCAAGAACAGTGAAACAGGATCCACTCTCATTGTAAGTTTGTATGTGGATGATCTCATATTCACTGGTAATTGCAATAAAATGTTTGAAGAATTCAAGAGCTCTATGAAAGAGAGCTTTGATATGTCTGATCTGGGATTAATGAACTATTTCTTGGGAGTCGAAGTGAAGCAATATGATGGTGGAATAGCAATCAGCCAGGCCAAGTATGCTGCTGAAATACTAGAGAAGTTTGGAATGCAGGATTGTAAACCAGTACACAGTCCTATAGTGCCTGGAACCAAACTGTCAAAGGAAGGAAGTGGAGATAGAGTTGATGGCAACAACTTCAAAAGGCTGGTTGACAGCTTAATGTACTTAACTACAACCAGGCCAGATCTCACATTTGCTGTGTCATTACTAAGCAGATACATGGAGAGCCCTTCTGAGATGCATCTTCAAGCTGGCAAACGTATTCTAAGATACTTAAAGGGTACTGTGGAATATGGAATAAAATATAGAAGCTCAGGAAATGATAAGTTCACTGCATATACTGATAGTGACTATGCTGGTGACATTGATGATAGGAGAAGCACATCAGGATACGTATTCTTATTGGCATCTGGTGCAATTTCCTGGTCTGCCAAGAAGCAACCAGTGGTGACTCTCTCCACCACTGAATCAGAGTTTATTGCTGCAGCAAGTTGTGCCTGCCAAGCTATTTGGTTGAGAAGAATTCTCAGTGATTTGAGCCTGCCACAGAAAGAAACTAGTGTCATTCACTGTGATAACAGTTCAACAATAAAATTGTCTAAAAATCCCGTCCTTCATGGAAGGAGCAAGCACATTGACATAAGATTTCAATTTCTTAGTGACTTGGCTAAGAAAGAAGTGATAGAGCTGATGTATTGTAACACAAAGGAGCAGGTAGCTGACATTATGACTAAGGCTCTAAAGACTGAAAGCTTTGAGAAATTGAGGAAAGCCTTAGGAATGAGCAAAGTAACTGAAATTGAAACTCTGCAGAATTGAAGATCTTCTGGTGTAGGTGTGAATGCTTTTGTGTAGCCTTGTTCATCAGTATGTGTAATCTCATCTGTCAATATGTTAATGACAGTTGAGATTAAAGGAGGGTATGTTGGATGTATGATTAGTAAAAGTGTCTGTAAGTAGAATGTTGTATGTTTGGGCCTTGTATTTTAGCCCAGTTTGTATATCAGATGGTGGTGCTATTAGTTAAAGTCCACTAGAGTGTTTTGCACTAACTGTTGTATAAATCAATCCTCATTGAATGAAATCAGTTAGTCGTTGCATTCACCACTTCTGTTCTGTTTCTAACAGATATATGATTGTATGACATTTTTGCCCTAATGACTGCTTTTGCTCGATTGAGTTATATGCTATGTTGGCTAGACTCAATGATGAGATCAAGGAGTGAAACTTTGCTAGGGTTGGAAAGGGTCACGATCTGCCAAAAAAAGATGTGAAATTACTATAATACCCCTATATTTTAAACAATTAATAAATATATAAAAAATTTGCGTAGTTTTACACAATAATATATTGTGGTGCGGTGGTTGAGTTTCATTCCATTCGCTGCCCAATGCAAGACGGAGACAAATAAAATGTATACGAACTTATACTAAAGCCGCGAGTAGGGACCGAACCTCTTTCATGGAGTTTGCAAGAAAGCTTACTAACCAATAAGCTACACTCTTATACTTGATCAACAACGATAAAGTTAAGGTAAATATAAAGATTCGCCATAGTAACTGTTATATTTATTTATGTTTATAATATTATATAATAACATTTTTTTCACATCTTTTATATTAGGATTAGAAGTTATGAATAAACGGTTGATAATTTTGAAAAATATTTTCAGCATTTTCAAATTAAAATCAAATTAATTTCAAATTATCTTTTTACAAACAACTTCAATTGAGTCTCTATGTAAAATCAAAATAACTTTTTTAGTAATTTATCTATTTTAATTGTATTTTCTTCAAGCTTCGCTACTACTCTTACGTGACCTTCCCTCTTCCCTCGCTCTTTCTTACCTCTAACCTTTCTATCCCTCTCAACCTCTCTCACGTTTGTCGCTCCTCATCATTGTTGGTCTCTACCTCGTCGTTCCTTGTCCATCTTGCTTCTCACCACCGCTGTTGAGTGCTCTTACGTGACCTTCCCTCCTCTCTCTCTCTCTCTCTCTCAACCTTCCTTTCCTTGTCAGCCTCTCTCACGCTTGTCGTTCCTTATCATCGTTAGTCTTTGTCTCGTCGTTCCTTGTCCGTTTTGCTTCTCATCACCGCTGTTGAGTTTGATTTGTGGACTAATTTTCTCTACATCATCTTCTGATTCTTGACATTGTCTTCTCATCATGCGTTTGATTTTCCATGTCCTTTTCATTAGCAGCTCACCTGAACTTTTTAGTTAGCCTCCAACCACTGATTAGATCATGACCAATTTGACTGAACTGAGTCATCAACCAACTCCAATGACGAGACTATCACTAGCTTGATTCAACCATTTTTTGATTCAAGTAGATGCTTTAACAGGAGTCTTTTCATATTGTCTCTTCATTTCACTTTGCTTATTTTCTCTTCTTAATTTTATCGAAAGTGTCTTATTTCAATGTTATTGTATGCCGTTATTATTGTTTGCTTATTTATTTATAATTATTAACTAACACAACAATATTATAATTTAAAACATTACATCAATGATTGTGTTACAACATAGTTTTTGCACATCCAAATAATTAGAAAATAAGAGTGTTAATATGTAACAAAAGGAGAAGTCACTACGATCAATCGATCATCATGTCTTCTTCTTCCTCTTCTTATAATTAAGTGATGCTGTACTTTAATTTTGTTCGACCCTTATTTATATTTGTGCTTACATAAATATTAATTATATAAATAAAAGATAAAAAGAAAATATATAATAAAAGAGGAAAGTTGTGCAAATAGGAAAATAGGGGGTGCCGCCAACAATCTGCAAATGGACTGCTACTAGCAATCCAACTGCTGGTGCATCCTTTTTCTTCTCTATCCACACCCCCCTTTGTTTCTCCTGCAGCCTCCTCAGCAGAATCCAACACATTTCCAGTACAAGCACTTAGAGCCACAACCCTCAACCAATTTTAGCTTCATTATGTGCGTTCTATTTAACTGTTACTAAAAAGGTGGGTAGAGTGTGTATATAATGATGGTGAGGATAATAATGAAATACTAATTAATTTATCGAAAAAAATGAAAGATTGAAAACAGATATAAGAGCATCATGAGATTTTTCAATCCACCAAGTGAATGCAAAAATTATGAGAAGAAACATTATAAGATGGCATCTGATAAAAAAAAAAGTTTTAATTTGTCATTCAAATGGGAAAAGACATTAAATCAAAGATGCTTAATATATATGATAACTTTTTTGCAAGCCAAATGTCTCTATAGGCATGGCTAATAGTTTAGTAACTTGAATTAGGTCACAGCTAGGTGACTTTATACCCACAATAAGAATAATAGAAGCACAATAGCATCATCATCATCATCATTTACACATTTCCAGCACCAAAAAAGCATTGATTGGCTTTGCCTTTTTGTACTGTGTTTGCTTTTGTGTAGAGCTCAAAGCATCCATCCAGGAACAAATCCACTCACTTGTTGAGCTTGACTTGTTGAAGTTATCTGATCAGAAGATACACTATTGTACCTATAATCAGAACTGAATCAAAGACATATTATTATATAGTTAAAACCTATTTCAAATAATAACCTTCATCAAGATAGAATTGCAGTCGATAAAGTTGCGCAGTCATGCATTCAGTGGATTTGGACCGTTAAATCTTGGTTGAACAGTCAAAAATTTTAACATTAAAAACCGATATAAAACATTAAGTTATAATCTCGACCATCTGATCTGTCTCTGATCAAGATTTGACAGATAAGATTTGCTGAATGCACAACTGCACAATATGGTGACCGAATAATATCCACTTCATATATATGTGAAGTTGATATATGAACAGTACCCAATTTGCAATGTAGGGTTGCATTCCAATGGCTGGAAGAAAGCCTGAGAGTGAGCATTTTGTTGAGCACCATATTGCATGCTTTGATCACCAGCTTCCCATGATTGTCTATAGTGATTTCTTGAATTGATTTCATCCAACTGGCAACAAATATTGCAGAATATCATGTGAAAGGCCTAAGTTTGAAGATACATTAAACAATACAGAATATATAATATTGAACAAAACATATCTTTCTAGTTATAGGAAGAAACATGGTATAATGATGTTAATTACCTTCATTGACAAGGATCTGTTTGCTTCAACCAACATCTGTTCCTGTAATAAGACAATTGATTGAAATTGTGAGACACCAAACAAATTTCCTTCTATTCTCTCTCTAGTTACTTATTATGTTAAACAGTGTACCTTATTTTGAAGATCAGCTAATTGGTCCAGCATGAATTGTGTCTGCAAATTTATGTTCCAAGTAGGTAACACATGTGAATAAACTTTATATAATTCTGAAAAATCCCGTTTCTTATGCATAAATATAAATAGTAATACTAGTACGAGCGATAACTGGGTTCAAATCCAACTCTAAGGTCTCAAATTTGAGTTTTGGGTACACGTGGCCAGCTAGATTCTCCAGCATACATTAGTCACCCACAAATTCGGTGAATATTGTGAAAAAAATAGAAATACTATGTTACCTTTGTGGATCTCACTTGCTTCAGAGATGAATCCAATTGCCTTTCAAGCTGCTCAAGATCTTTAGTACCAAGTGGGCCCAAGTCTTCCCCTAGAAGGTTCCTGCAGTATTAAGGATAATCTTCTTAAATGTGATCCAAGATAGTAAAATATGATTTGAAGGTATTAGTAAAATCTGGTTACATAATCAATTATCAAACTGAAATTTTGTTATAATAATGGTTTTGTAGTGAGTTAACAGTGAAGTTCACCTCTGGGTTCTTTGAAGAGATTCAAATCTTGTTTTCAGCTTCAAGTATTCACGGTAGCTGCTCTGCTACAAAAGAAAACAACAAATGAAAAGTAATACAAAAATTGCAAAATGTGATAAGAAGAAAATCTTTGAAAAAAGAAGTTATGCATATGACTTATAGTTCCCTAAATGAAGTTTATAAGATAAGTCATAATATTCATATAAATGGCAATAGTTGATATACCTCAAGTTCTTTGGCAGGTTTGCTAACTTCCACAGCGCCATAACTACATTTCTGGTACCTATCAAGAGTCTTAAGCATGCTGATTTGAAGGCAGGAAGAAAAAAAGGGAAGAACCGTTAATATAGTTGATGAATATTAAAAACAACATGTCATTAACAATTTATTTAACCACCATCTTTGTGTTTGTATGTGATTTTAGAAGTAGGGTGAGCTCTATGCTAGACAAGCGATATTGATATCACCACCAAGTACAAATACCTAAAAATCATCCAAAACTTCAATGACGACCGACTCTTCAGAAGTAGAAACTCCCAGTCCTCTTCCTTATCAGAGTAAAGACGAGAACTTGATTGGCGTCGTTTCATAAAAAGCAAGGAAAACAAATGATGAATCCAATAACTCTGATAAGGACTTGAGCACGTGCTCAAGTCCTACATCGAATAGTATGGGATACTTGGTCAAGTATTTAAGTGGCGTGGTTCTCTGCAGTCAAGTATTTAAGTGATGTGGTTCTCCGCCCATTGATAGCCCATAAAAAATTATTCACTTGAATGAATCCAGTTTGGGGTTTGTATGAAAATGGTTGGACTTTCCTATATTTTGAACACATTTTTTATTTTCACTTCTGATTTTCATTAATGAAAATAAAAATATCACTTTTTTGTCTTTCCTTTGTAAAAGATTCAGACATGTATTGATAAAACAACATTTTTTTTTATGTTTTTACTATTTAAAAAATGAAAAAGAAAAAAAAAAGAATCAAAGTGTGACTTTAATAGTATAACTTGTTGAAAAAGCCCTTTGTTTTCCCTGGATTATTGAATCTCTTCCATTATATATCAACATAGCACTTCTTGGCTTATTCAGAAACAAAAGAAAGAAGAATAAATTAAGAAGTTTACAATGCATTACATTTATGTAAATTATTAAGGATGTAACAGGTTACAGGTTGGAGTACTTTATTCAAGAAATCAAAGGGATCATATATATGGAGTGAGGGAGAAAGTTAAAATAGTGAAAATAATGACATGATATTCAACATAGATTTGTACATAATAATCCTCATCTAGCCTCTTTCTCCCTTCAAAAGACTGGATTGCAAAAAATATGAATATGAAGGACACAAATGCAAAGCATCTAGTTGAAATGTAAAGAACAAAGAAAGAATAAGAATTGTATTTATTTTTGGTGACAAATAATAATATTCTCACTTCTGCTTCAGAGGAATATTTGTTTAAGAGAAGTAGTTATTGTACAAGAACATTTCAAGATATACTGCTAACAACTTTAACTTGTCAGCAAGACAGAAACTCACCTCGCTATAGTGAGACTTCCAAAGAAAATTAAGGAAAGAAAAAACACAAGATTAATTAAGAAAAAAGCTCAATCAAGCAAATTTAAGTATATAAAACAGCAAAAAAAAATTGATATATTTTTTTATTAAAAGAAATCTTGATCTCAATTTTAGGTAAAAGCAAAGAAGCAAGAAATCAAGGAAAAGGTTCAAAACCTAAAATCAAACAAGCTCCTCTCCCCCCAGAGAAAGTGACAAAAAGGAAGCTAGTTAGCCAGTCAACAATAATCTATCAAAAGGGACCGTACAAGTACACAAAAAAATATTAGATATTCATCAGATCATGTACTATCTTACTAGATCTGATAAATCTGCTACTATTTTCAACATTACATACAAAAAAATCAAATAAAAACTGAATTTTGATCATCATATCTACTCTTAGAAGTTTTACTTTCACCTTTTATTAATCAATTCTTTTGGCTTACCCCAAAAAATATTAAAAATATTAAAAAAAAATTGAGAAACTGATAAGAAGCTGATTTTCTGAAAGGCTTCAAAAATTTATAATAGCAAGTAGGTAGATCTCATATATAGGTCAACAAAGAAAAAGTGTTTTCACAATTAAAAAATAAAAAATACATACACACACACACATATATATATATATATATATATAGAGAGAGAGAGAGAGAGAGAGCATACTTAGAGGTACTGCAGAACTCATAAAGTTTGCCACGGTTGGAGAAGATGATGAGGGCAACTTCAGCATCACAAAGAACAGAAAGTTCGTAGGCTTTCTTGAGAAGACCATTTCTTCTCTTAGCAAATGTGACTTGCCTGTTTATCTTATTTTCTATTCTCTTCAACTCAACTCTTCCTCTCCCCATATTCCAACAACCTATTCTATTCTTCCCCTCTTCTTCAAAAATTATTTCCCTTTTTTCCACTTAATTTGTTTTTTCTATTTCTGTACAATATTTACTTCTTTCCTCACTTTTCTTGTTTTTCCCTTCTCTTTTCTGAGTCAGTACCCAATTGCAACCATATTTGTGAAAACAAGAGAAAGTTGAATACTTCAAGTTGAAACTTAAAGCCCTAGAAAGAGGAAATGAGATTATAGAGGAAGGAAAGTTTTTCTATCGTACCATTTTCAACTTGTCTTTTTATCCTTTGGATTTTTCAAAAGAAAAAAATAATAATATGGGGTGTAGCTTAGGGTTTCCTGTTTCATGTAACTTTCTTTTTCCCATGCTTTACCATGTTAGGGTATTTATAGTAAAAAGTGATGTTCCCAAGTCTCATTAAAGCGCGTGTATGACACTTAAAGGTTGTTCCTTGAATATATGGTTCTGTTGGATTGGTATATGGGAGGTGAATAATGGCGCGTGGTGACAGCTGTATCATGATGTGAAAGTGTTAATTGTTATAAGAGAAAAATCTGTGTGTCATTTTCCACTGTGTTCAGAGAGAGAGGTAGAGCAAGTGTATCAGAACGTCGTCATATATATATATACCTTAAAATGGATTCCGCACGTGTCACTTTATTACTGGCTTCCACTTCTCTAATCATGCAAATAAATATATATATATGTGCTTTAATTAGTGAAGTGCAGTTAGGAGCATTTGCACTCACTCCAGAGTTATTAGAGGGGGTAACAAATGCATGGTAAGGTAATCTTACTGAAAATTAAGTTGATCTCTTTGAAATTGAAATTAAGTTGCTCTCTTTGTAAAAGGATATGGAATCTTTTGGGGAAATATGTGTCATCACTCCGTGCTATGTAAATTAGACTTGACCTTGAAAGTTACAATATCACTAGGATATGAAATGGAAGAACTTCCAGCACCTACCTACCTCTTTCCTTAGAATAGGATATGGTACTCATTTATTGATACGAGAGTGATTACTTTAGAGGAATGCTTTTTTTTTTTACCCCCCCACCTTATCATTCATACCCCCATATTCAGTTATATCCCGAAAATATCTCTCTCATTTTTTCCAAAAATTCGCTCAGACTCCACCATTTTGTGAATTTTCCGGAAATAGTTCAATTTAAGGTATTTCCGGAAATTTTTTTATGGAAATTTCCAGATGTATGGTATTTCTGGAGTGTATTTTTTAAAAAATTTCTCTTCCGGATTTACCTATTTTTTCCGGAAATATGATTTACCTTCCGAATTTATGGTAAATCCGGAAATTTCACGCAAGATGGATTCCGAATTTACCATAAATTCGGAAATTTGAAGCAGAAACTTCCGAATTTATAGCGTAAATTCGGAAGTGTAAAAATTACATTCCGAATTTACGTCATAAATTCGGAAGTTTAGTTTTTTTTTCGTTTGTTTTATCCATTTTTTAATAAACGTGATTCTTTTTTTTTTCCACAGATATGGCGACGGCAGACGGCAACCTTCTCTTTACTATGGATTTATCGACAGCGTTTACCACATCACAGGTATATATAATTCTAAAACGCTAATTGTTTATCACTTTGTATTTATTTATTAATTAATTTTACGAATAATTTTCAGGTTTTTGCTACTCGGGATAATCTTATCCGTTGGGATAGAGATATCGGAAAGGCCAACGGAGTCATTGTCATTATCATTCGATCTGAGTCCACATAGAATGGTAAAGGGAAGAAAAATAAGATCATTCTTGGTTGTAATAGACATGGAAGATATAGTAAAGTAGTAGATGTTGGGTGTTCTTCTAGACACAAAACATCAAAAAAATGTGGTTGTCCGTTAAGATTGAAAGCAAAACCACTGGTACCTCCTCATTTTGATTGGAAGGTTAGAATTGTTTGTGGAATTCACAATCATGAGGCTCTTAAGACTATCCTTGGAGCGTCCATATTTGGTGTGTTTGACAAGACGGAGCGGTCGACTGTTGAGGAACATTTGTGGTTGGGAGTGAAAGCACAGAAAAGTCTTGAGGCAATTAAGAAGAGATTTACCGACAACTGTAGTAACATTGCTCAGTTGTATAGAACCCGCAACAGTCTCAGGAAGGCAAAGAGAGGTAGTAGGACTGAGATGCAGGAGCTTTTGATACTTATTCAGGAGCATCATTACTTGTGTTGGAGCAGACAGATTAAGGGAACTGATCATACTGTGGAGGAGATCATGTGGTCACACCCCGATAGTATTAAGTTATTGAGGATGTTTCCTCAAGTCTTGATTATGGACTGCACTTTCAAGACCAACAAATATGCATTGCCTCTCCTCGAGATTGTTGGTGTCACTTTTACTGAGGTGACATTTTCTGTTGCTTTTGCTTATCTGTCTCATGAGAGACATGATGACTACTCTTGGGCGCTTCAGATTCTAAGAGATTTGATGGTGTGTGATATCTCACTTACTCGGGTGATCCTGACTAACAAAGAGGACGGTTTGAGGAAAGCTATTAGGATTGTGTTTCCCGAGGCCACTAATTTGCTATGTTCTTATCACATTAACAACAATTTGCATGCTAGAATTAAGAAGGCGGTCAAGGGAGATAGGGTTGTATCATTGATGACACTTTGGCGTGCAGTGGTGGAGTCTTCATTTGAGGATGAGTTTTATGAGGCATTGAGTGATTTTGAAAAATCATGTACCGATAAACCACACCTCATCAAATATGTCAACACCGAATACTTGTTTCCTCACAAGGAAAGATTTTGTGGACCGTGGACGAATAGAGTGCGACACTTAGGAAATACCACAACTAATAGGTACGTGTTTAGTATTTTTATCGTTGATTAAATTTTTTTGACACATGTTTAGTATTTTTATCGTAGTTTAAATTTTTTTCACACGTGTTAATTAGTATCTTTATCATTGATTAAAATTTTTTGACACGTGTTTAGTATTTTTATCGTTGATTAAATTTTTTTGACACGTGTTTAGTATTTTTATCGTAGTTTAAATTTTTTTTGACACGTGTTTAGTATTTTTATCGTTGATTAAATTTTTTTGGCATGTGTTTAGTATTTTTATCGTTGATTAAATTTTTTTGACACGTGTTTAATATTTTTTAGGGTTGAGTCAATGCATTGGGCATTGAAGAGATCATTGGGCTCTAGTGGAGGTGATTTATGCAGGAGCTGGGAGCAAATGCATGGGATGATCGAATCACAAATTGATAAAATTATCGGCTCTTTTCAAAAGAGCATCACCCGTGTAGATGGCCATCACAACACTCCTTTCTACAAGGATCTACACGGTTTGGTGTCTCATGAGGCATTGGATCATATACATCATGAGTTTAAGAGCATGTTGGATCAAGTAGGAGCCGATAAGAGTCGTTGCGGTTGTGTGATTAGGGTTACCCATGGGTTACCTTGTTCTTGTGAGCTTGGCATGTTGCACGAAAATGGCCTTCCAATCCCACTAGAGATGATTGACTCTCATTGGAGGAGACTGACTTTGGAGAGTATGGATGAGGAACGGGTGAAACAAGCCTCAATTGACTGTGACTTGAGCTATACAATAGAGGAGGTTTGGAAGCAGTGGGGTGACATGTCTCTTGAGGAGAGATGTGTATGGAAGAGAGGTCTTGATGACTATGTCTTCAAAAAAACTACATCCATGGTTCCACCTACACACAAAGTCAAGACTAGGGGTGCACCAAAGAAGGGGAAGAAGAAGAAGAAGAAAGAGTATGATGTGAAGAGAGATCCTTCTTATTGGGAGCACGTGGATGCATCTTTGAGTTTTGTTCAGAAGCCCACTAAGAAACCCAGCCAGAGGTCAGCAAAGAAGTCATCAAACATACTACCACAGCGGTCCTCACAGGAAGTATCCCAAATACCGACACAGAGGTTAGCAGCTATACAGCATGACATGCATTTTCTAGGTCAGTTTCCAAACTCTATTCAGAGGTACATTGATTACATTATCAATGTGGTGGGGATGGAAACTGTGGATTCAGATGCATTTCTGGGTTACTTGGTTGGACACAAAATTGTTGGCAAAAAGTGAGGAATGAGTTGATTGATGAGATGGATCAGAATTGGTTTCAATACGAACAAGTCATGGGTGACAACATTCATGCAGTGAGGGATTCATTAGTTGCTCTCCCACAACCAATTCAACCTCTTGAGAAGTGGATGACGATGCCTGACACGAGACATGCTATAGCAACGAGATATCAGGTAGCCCTTGTTATGCTAACACCTGCATCTGCTACGTGTTTCACTTTTTTTTCCTTTGAGAGGAGCATATCGTCCTAGTCAGAGCCCATTGTATTGTGTTGGGTTTGTTGATAGGAACCATTGGGTCTAGGTCATTTTGAACGGTACATGTCCATTACCTCCTGTTCATCCTAGTTGGGGTGCATATGCTTCAGTTGAAGCTAGGTCATGGTTGTATCCGTATGTGGGACGTATACAGTTATGGTCTTCTTACTTTCCAGATCGTCTTGCACTGACCGAACCACCTATTATTGATTACATCGACATTACCTGATTATTGTATTTTATTGTATTTAATTCCACGAATTTATATTATATTAAATTTTTTTGGTACAAATTTATTGAACGGCTCAGATTCCACCGACACTTTTAATCAACGGCTCACAACCAGTCAAACGTGTCAGGAAAAGGAGTGGCTGACATTTCCTTTGGAAATTGTGCCCCAACGGATAGAAAATAAACGGCTCAGATTTGAGATCTAAAATTTTAATCAACGACTCATATTTCAACACGCCTATTATAAATAGGGCTTCAGCATTGCCTTCTCATTGACAAAAACCCTAACTCCTTCTCTGCTTCTTCTTCTTCTTCTTCTCCACCAACCACCCTTCTCGGCATCTTCTTCAACATCTTCCCCACCTGAGAAAATGGAAGATCAATTGGAATGGCAATTGTGCCCAACCCAAAGATCTGCAGACAAATTTCTAATTGTCCTGCATCGCCCTGGAACAGTCGAGAACAGGGCTGATAGTGTTTTCTTTAGGTCTCGCGACAACTACTTCTGTAGGATGGACAAAAATATAACATTCAGCCAGCTGAAGGAAAAGGTGGAGAGGAAGGTTCGCCAAGAGGGAGAGTGGCGTAAAGACATCTCTCGTATACGTTACCTCAAGTGCGTATGTCTCCAAGACGGCACTCTCCGGTATGAAGCTATGGATATCCGGAGCGACAACGATGTTCGCGCAATGATGCAACATCATCGTAATGTTCCATTGGGACATCAAATCCTGGAGCTGTTTGTCGAAACAATGCGCACACCGGAAGAGATCATTCATATTATGGAGAGCACGCTCCTAAAAAATCAGTAGTTTCGTTTAATTTTCTTGTTATGTTTTTATCGTTTTCGTCTATTTCGTGTGTTATGTACTCTGTTTTTATCGTTTAAGTGTATTTCGAGTGTCAATGTATAACGCTTTTTAATTTAATCGAATATATTTTTGATTTTTTTTTGTCTTCCGAATTTACCTCAAATGGATCATAAATTCGGAATGGAATGGGTGAGGGGTGCAGTTTCTGGAGATTTACAACGTAAATTTGGAAGGGAAAAAATTCGAATTTCCGGATTTACGTCAAATGGATGTAAATTCGGAAGCCAAATACATTCCGAATTTACATCCCTTTGACGTAAATCCGGAAATTCCTAATTTTTGCACTCCGAATTTACGCTGTAAATCTGGAAAATGCAATTTTTTTTAAAATGAGGGCATTTTCGTCCAATTTGGGATTTATGGGGGTATGGATGATACGGTGGGGGGTACAAAAAAAAAGCTATAGAGGAAATAGGTGGCTTCTAATGGTTAATTTTTTTTAATATAATCAAAAACAAAATAATAAATGAGTACAAGAGATACTCCAACCCATTTAATTACACGTAGCTAGACAATCAAGAGTACATTTCCATAGCTGTTCTGAGACACTGCATTTGAAAACAAATGCACTGAGTCTTCATTGTACCTGAAGTAGAACACGCATGAGGGAATGGGTTGAAAAGACCTGACACCTCTTTGCTGCAAAACCAAACAAGTAGGCAAAACAATCCAAAAGAAGTCTCCAAACGTGCACCAAAGAACTTGGAGGGGACTGCTGTCAACCAAACTTTTTTGATGATCTTCCTCTTATCGTCCTCAAGTTGAGAGTGTTCGCTTTTGTTAATGAACACGGTGTATGCTCATTTGACAGTATATGTCAAGGACTCGATAGGCAACCAACACCACCTGTCTTCACTCTCCTGCTCTGGATGAATCTATTTGAGAATTTATTTCAGCATTGCTGCTTCTTGTTCTTGATCATCTGTCAAAATCTCATTCCAAGGACCCAATTCTGATTCATCTGCCATCCCTCCACTGACCGAATTCTGCTACAGAGTCACTTTGCTTCGGTGAAAGCTCAGAAAGTTGAGGAAACAAATCCAATAAGCGCCATTGGCAGCACCACGTATCTTTCCAAAATTTTAATTTTGAACCAGTACCTAATTTCAGCGTAACTGAGTCACAAAACCAGTTACGAGCAAAAGCCAAACTCTCGTCAAGATTTTCAATGTCCTTCCACCACGTTGATTGTTGAGATCGATTCAAAATCCCCTCTTCACCATACAGTCTTTTCACAAGTGCAAACCAAATACTTTCTTTATCAGTTAGCATTCTCCATCTCCATTTGCCTAGAAGAGAAATATTGAATGTCTCCATGTTCCTAATGCCTTGGGCACCTTTTTCCTTTGTCAAACTTATTCTATTCCATCTAATCCATGTCATCTTTTGAACGTCGTCGCTATCACCCCATAAGAAGTTACGTTGAGTCTTCACAATCTCTTTGATGACTTTTTTAGGAGCCTTGAAAAATGAGAAAAAATATTGTGGAAGGCTTGCGAAAATCGAATTGATTAATGTAATTCTTTCACCCATGGATAATTGCCTACCCCGCCACGATAACAACTTGTCCATCAACTTCTTTATAACCGGTTTCCATGCAGAACAAACTCTAGCTAGGATTTGATCCAACCGGGATGCCTAGGAACCCGAAAGGCACCTCACCAAGATGAAGATGCGGCCCAATGTCTTTATAAAATGGTCATTTACTCGGTGTTGCTCTTGGTACTTCCAGTCACATAGTGTCTTAAAGATGAAGATGCGGCTCAATCTCTTTATGAAATGGTCATTTACTCTGTGTTGCTCTTGGTGTACTTCCGGGACCTTAAAACATTAATAAATAACAAAAAAATTCCGTCACACTATATATATATGGATTGAATAAACTTTTTATTGGCGACTCAATATTATTTACATATTTTCTCCTAACACAAGATAGTTGTGTGGGAGGCTCTCCGAGGAGAGGAGGACATGACCAGGACGAACTCTCACATGAGAGCCTCCCTTTGGATATAGGAGATAATATCAAGAGAGCCTACCCTATTCACTTGTCTTTTGCCAATATCCAGAAGATCTGTTCATGCAATGAAAATCAAGACTCCTTTTTTTTGAGCAAGCAAAATATATTTATATATAAAAAAAGTAGTAAAAGGGTTATTTCACCCCACAGGGATGTTCTATCATTCAAGCACAATACACAGTTCGGCTGTACATTCATAAAATCATTTCTTATGTTCAACCTAATTAGCATTATTTATTTATTTTGACGTAGAAAAAATTTCATTAAGACCCTCCTAAATCGGAGGCCAAAGCAAAGGAGATACAAAGAGGAATTTCCTCTATTACATTCATGTAAGATTCTACCAGAATAAGAGCGTGTTTCCTTCAAGCAGCCATTTGAGTGACCAATTGTAAGCAATCAGATTCAGCATGTAACTTATCAAAAAAAAAGATTCAGCATGTAAATTCAAGAAACCCATTTCAAAAGCAAAATTCAAAGCATACCGCAACTCAACAGCCTCCGCAATAAATGAGTCAGGAGGACCTCTAAAGGACCAGGTAGCCACAGCAAAAGGAAAACCAGAATGGTCTCTGACAACAGCTCGAATACCCCAATAGCCTTCAATTGGGCCTGCTGCATCAAAATTTATTTTGTAAAATTCTCCATTTGGCAGCATCCAAAGAAGTTGGTCCAACCATTTGGATTGTTCTTGGTGCGGACATCAACAGGTCCGGATGTACTAAGGCAAAGCTAATATAATGTCATATGAGTGTTATTTAGGAGTTCAAAAATATAACCTAATTAACATTATTATTGTTCTAGAATTGTTTTTTACGTTTATAATTTTTACAACATAATGTGGAAAAGGTATTCCAGTTTATGATGGGTCATCCTATAGCATCTCGTTTTCCTGGTACACAAACTAAATCCTTATGCTTGGAGGACGATTAATTAATATATGACAAGTTAAGATGTTAAGAGTCTCACACCGGATGTGATATGGCCTGAAAAAGAGTTTATAAGTGGGAAGCATTCCTCACCTTACAAGCCGGTTTTGTGGGGTTGAGTTAGGCCTAAACCACATTCAAATATAAGAGGAGATGACTTTATGGGTGTGGTTATATAGGTGCTAAATGTCTACTATATATGTATGTAGTAACCCAAATTAGGACTTCGAGCAAATTTAAATTTGGGGATAGACCAGATTGTGAAACTAGGTCATGGAGTTTTTTTTTTTTTATAGATAAATTCATGGAGTTTGACTGTGTTCACAAATAGATATTATCACCATTTTGATCATAACCCGAGCTACAAGTGTATGATTGATGTATTCTTTGTGACGATGGAGTCTCTCAAAAATGCCACAATGATGTAGTATCAAGATATGACGAAAGCTAGTCACAATGTCGGGCGCCACATGATGGCGTGTTACCTCTCTACTAATAACCTCCACCTCCACCATTTTTCACCACACCACCATTTCTTTCTTCACCCTCCCTCTACAAACAAATCTTTCATCATAATTTTTGGCCAAATATGTCTTTTGACATTTCTCTCTAGATCTATCTCTCCAATCTGTCTCTTTATTCATGGATCTCTCTCTCTCTCTCTCTCTCTCTCCCTCCCTCCCTCCCTCCCTCCAATCATCGTATTTCCCCTCCATTCTCCTTAAAACTAAATATATCATCTTCTGAATTCCCCAGATTTCCCCTAATTCAAGAATCCTAAATCCGCAACCCTTAAGAAAGCTCAAAATTTTGCAACATCGACAACAATATCACAAAACAAATCTAGCTCCAATTTTACCATAATGACCATACATTGCCCTTCGATTTTGTTTCTACCTTCTTATTGACGTGAATTTAGTATTAATACATGGCTTTATTAGAATTTAAAAACAAAAACGAATCAAAAAATAGAAAAAGAGAAAGTCAAATTCTAGGGTTACAAGCTTTCTTAAGGGTTACAGATTTGGGGGTAATTTGGAGAAGAATATGACACTTTTAACTTTTATCACTAAATCCATGCAATTAATTTAATTTACACGTGTATAGAGTAGCAAGTGGGTCTGTACGTATTCCTAGTCAGCATTCTTTAACTGTAATTTACATGTTTTTTCACTTTGTTAATGGAAGTGCAAGCCATATAGGTGTTTGAATATTCTCCCGAAATGGGAATGTGTTTCATTTCTAGATGATGTATTTTGATTTTGTCTAGTTTTCAAGTAAATAGTAGGATGAGAGCTCCTTCGTATATTAATAAAATTTTACTTGTTAAAAAAAAATATAACGTGAAAGGCAAAGTTACATGCTTTTGAACAAATCTGAGAAATTTATTTATCTTTCCTTATTTTGGGTAGACTCGACATTTCTAAGACGTACACAACATATATGCTTAATGTAATCATTGTTTATATCATACATGGAAATTGACTAGGTACAAAACCAGTTTTATGTAGAATTAAAGGACGCTTTCGAAGAAGGGGAAGCAGATATTTATCTCTTGAAGCTAGTATATTAAGAGTAATGAGACATTCCCAAGTGAATTATAACTTGAGACATTTGACATTTCAATATTGAATTATGACTTTTTGGTTAATTATCAATTTGAAGCTAGACAAAAAATGCATTATTGGATAGGTATAATCCATTCATCGATTTTGACATCTCACTGATAAGAAAATGCCAATCAACATCCTGCTCTAGTATTATGCAAAGAACCAAAAACATATGGAGCCCGTTAGAGTTTATTTTAACCTATTACCATTTTACTTCATGATAGTGAAATGTTCGATTCACATTCTATTGTGAAAGACATAAGATAAATATTAATAACCTTAACTGAATAATGAGAGCCTAATATTTCAAAGAGCACTTGAATGAGATAATAGGGGTCTCTTTCAACTTAGCCAAGGTCATAGGTTTGAATGCAGCCTTGGGCATCACTACTAAAAAATTCGGTATTACCTGTGGAATTTCCTGCGGAAATTTTCCGCAAGTAATTTCTGAGAAATTTCCTGCCAATTTCTAGATATTTAGAACACTTGCTGCGCATTTTTAGTTGCCAAGTAAGTTGGCAGGAAAGTTTTAATTTTCCTGCGAAATTTTCAAAGAACCACGGTTCGCAGGAAAGTTTCTTTTATTTTATTATTACTTAAAAATTAAAAAATTAAAAAAATTGAAAAGTTTTTTAAAATCTTTTTTTATTAAAAAAACTTAGATACATTCTGGTCTATCCTCTCACCTCACGCACAACGTTCAACCTTCTCTCTCACACCTCACACCTCACGCAACCTTCAACCTTCGATTTCTCTTCGATTCCTCACAGTTACCTTCGATTCACCTTCCATCTCTCTTCGATTCAGCTTCTTTGCTTGAAGTCGTGCAGAAATCGACACAAAAAAAGAGAAATCGCGCAGAAATCAACAATGTGAAGCTTCAATTCGAAAGAAAAACTGAGAAATCGCACGATATTTTCTATCTTTTAGGTTTTGCTCATCTTCTCAATTGCGTTCTCCACTTCTCCGATTGTGCTCGTCTTCTTCTGTGAAGGTAACTGGAACCCTAACGTTTTCGTGCTATGAGTGATTTTCAACATTTTAAGTAATTTTCGTGCTATGAGTTCTGCTTATCTTTTACGTTTTCGTCTTGAGTGTGAGATTTTGAATGATTTTCGGTAATGAGATGAGTTTGGAACCCTAAAGCTACGCTTCTTCCACCACTTCAAACCCTATCACTTTTTCTTCAAAATTCTGAGTGATTTTCTTGCTTACTTGTTTGATTATTTGGTGTTTATGAAAATACCTGAATGATTGATTATGCTTAGTGAAAATGATTGATCAAGTGTCTGTTATACATGGTCTGGTTATGAATGATTGATTGATTATTCTTATGGTTAGTAAATGATTGGTTATGAAACTTCGTCTTCATAACTTAATGATTGGTTATGAATGATTGTTGGTTATTCTTATTTGATGTTTGTTTGATTATTTGGTGTTTAGTCATCACTGTTAGTTGCCCTTCAAAAACATGTCATTCTGAGTTCTTCTATCCATTATGTAGTCATTCTGAGACCTCTGTCAAAACAGCATAAACATAATAGAGCCAGACTTATCAATAACTTAAATTGGATTTGTCTATCAGTGTATGAATAATAGATGCTTCTCATACCTGCATAATATATGCAACATAAATTACAATTCCTAATTACCAAAATAGCTAGAAATATGAACAGGCAATTTAAATGAGGCTAAAAATAAATTAGCATCTTTACTATGGAGGTGCTAGGAACTGCCTCTGAGACTAATTTTTAATGATTGTTATTTATGGGGTTGCTGGGCACGTGATTTTTCTGATCTATTGCAAGTTACAGGATGATAAGTCTTGTGTGTAAGTTATTTTCCCTTTATTGTCTATTATTTTTCCTAGTCCAAAATTGAAGTGAGAAGTGATACAAAAAGTAATTTTCACTTTGCTGTCAATTCCTATCATTTGTTTGCTTTTTGGTGCTTTCCATATGAGTTGCAACAAATTCAGATGGATACTTTAAAAGCCTAGATAAGATTATTTACTTTTTCATGTTCAGTTATTATTTGCTTTGGACTAATCTTATATTCTTTTAATATGCAGATTTGCTTCCTAAATAAGAAGGAATTTGTAGAAGCAAAATTGAAGTTACTTGTGATCATGAAGAAAACGTTGATATGGTGACCATCTAGCTTATTGCTTGTACTCAGTATTAAGAAGCGAAATTGCTATGTATACATTTATTAATACGATTTCTTGCATGATAAAATTAGTTTGGAAAGTTTAACCATATAGAAAGGATCATGAACCTCAGTTATCACATCACACCTCACTAGCTAGAACAAGACAAGTATTACTAGCTTGGTTTTGCTACATTTGAACTTTGAATTTTAGTCATCATATTTGTAATGTACTGAACCTGTTTAGTCATCACTGTTAAGTATTTGATTTGATGAAAGCATAGCATACAAATATTAGTTCAAAAGTCTTGGCACTCATGTCCATTTAATATTGAAGGTATATGAGGTCAGGCAGCTGGGATTGAATTTTGAAAGGCACTTGGATTTTGAGATAGTTGATTTTCAGGTACTTTCTGAGATAGTTACTTTCTTCTATGTTTTTTTTTGTAGTTGGTGCAGTTGTTTTTTTTAAGCTTCTTAGTTTGATGGATGTAATCTGAACTTTTAGCAAATTAAGCCTTCCAATGGTTTCTGAACTTTTGTACTCATTTTTAAAGAACTATCCTACAACTCTTTCTATATCCAAATTAAGCCTTCCATAAAATTCAATGGTTTCTGAAGTTGCATGCATATTCAATGGTTTTGTTGTGTTCTGTTATGCTGACAAATAGAGTTTCAATCAAAATGATTGAAACTCATTAGCTTTAGGAACAATCCCAGTTTCATAATTAATGACTTAATCTCATATTATGTAGTTGTTTTGAATGTCACTGTTATCATATTTTTCAGGATAAATTTGAACAAAAAAAGCAAGAGTTAGCTTCTCAAATTCCAGCATGTTCTTTGGGTGAGAATGAGGCCGACAGTCAACCCCAGGTTCATATGAAATCTGATTTAGAATTATGGATAGAAACAGTGGGAGTGAAGAAGGACCACAAGATTTCTGGCCTTGGATCGGTTAGTGGAATCATGCTGCCCACTTCACACAATTTAGCAGATAATTCAGAAGAAATCGCCTCTTTGAGGAGTATGGTTCAGCAGTTAAACGAATCCCTACAGAGACAAGAAGAAGAGAAATTAAAAATGAAAGAAGACATTAAATCAGAAATGAGAACAGAGTTTACAGCATTAATGCAGGATCTTGGGTTTGCCGCATCGTCTTCTCGTCCACTTTCATCGCCACCATATGAAGATAGTGATGAATATGTTGAAGATAGTGATGAAGCAGTTGAAGACAGTGATCAAGTTAGTGACCAGATATAGTATGATTTGTAGAGGGAAGGAGAGAGACTTCTAGCACTCAAGACAGTTTTCTAGTTTTGAACTCGTTATACTTCTAGCATCTTGCTGATTTGTAGAGCTAACTTGTTATTTTGAACTTGTTGGTGATTTTAAGTTTTGTACAAGACTATAATCTAGCATCAGACAGTTTCATTTTGAGAGTATATATATATATATATATATATATATATATATAGCTGGTGTTCATCTAATCGAACTTGTTATTTTGTTAGTTTGCTGTTTATTTATAGTAGCTTGTGAAGGTTCTGTTTATAATAACATTGATATTGGAAAAATAACCAGGTTGTTCTATTATTTTATTATCAGATGCTTGAGCAAGGCTGTGCTCATGCCACTTACCTCAGATTTAGCCTTTTCTGCGGAATTTCCTGCGGAAAGTATGAATTTCCTGCGGAATTTCTTGCGGAACTTCCTGCGGATATTTCCTGTGGAATTTTCTGTAGACTTCTTGCGGATTTTCCTTAGGAATTTCCCGCGGAAATTTCCTGCCAATTCCTAAATCCGCAGTAAACAATTATCCACGAACAAAATAACTGGGAACCATAATCCGCTGAAAATTCCGCAGGAAACCCGTTTCCTGCCAATTTTTAGTCAATTTCCGCAAGAAATGACGAAAATTCTAGTAGTGTATGTAGCAGTGTTAAATCTCTCGAGGGAGAGTCTTGCCGCCCATTGTGGTCCTACCTGGCTCGAGAGATTAGTCTTTACAATTGCGCGTCGAGGATATTCGTTTTATACCAAAAAACAAGATATGCATACCATTTACTCTGTTAGGTCTGCATACCATTTGTAAGGGGATCAGAAGAATAGAAATGAGGCTGGCCCATCTAGAGTTCATAACAAGGGGTTTTGGAAAGATATTTGGAAAGCACACCTCTCAAATAAGATTAAGAACTTCCTTCAGAGACTTGGAAAAAAATATTTTGCCAGTTCGTAGTGCCCTCAAGAGAAAAGGTATTCAGCTTGATGATGGCACCCTCTTTGTGGTTTGGAAAGTGAAACACCTGACTTGGGAAAAAAAAATTTGTCAGTTTCGTAGTGCCCTCAAGTGAATTTATCCTCTATTTTTTGGTGAAAACACCAAAAAATAAAATTCACAACAAATTGGAAAATAAAATTCACAACAAATTCTAGAAAGCCCTATTAAGGATTGGAAATTTTGGTAGTTTATACTGATGCTCTGAACGTGGTTAATTGTTTTTATTGAAAAACCTAGTATTTCTTCCATCTTTGACATCATTTTGGATTGTAAATCCCTCATGGACAATTTCACCTTTGTTTGTTGCTATTAAGGATACTAGCGTCGTGACCCGTGCGAAACACGGGGTCAAAGCTTTAGTGTCTACGAAAGTATTATAAGAGGAAGATTAGATTAATAGTAAAAAATGTTAGAAACATGGACGGACAATCAAACAAAGTGTTATGTTTACAAATAAAAGTAAAAAGTAACTATTCAAATGCAGTTAATGCATTAGAATAATTTTTGTCTTTATTCTTTCTAATTATTTAGATTGTAAAATTTAAATGATACAGTAAAATAATAAATAAAGGTAATTTCTTAGAGGTTTTTGAGATGTTTAATATTCTTTATTTTATTTAAAAACTATAATTATATTTTATTAAATGATGCCCCTTCACAAAATTCATGTTAAATGTACTCAACAAATATCTTATATACCTTCAATTATACAAAATAATTATAATTGAAAAAAGCATTCATAAAACATCTACAATTTTAAAATTTTGGACTTAATTCTTACTTGAGCAATTAAAAGTATTTTTGCATATTTTCTTTTTGCAAGTTTATCACATTTCGTGTAAGGTTACTCCCTTTTTTTTTTTTGGATAAAACTACATTTTTCATTGATGAAGAAAATTGTAATTGAAGTACTTCTACTACATTATTTTTTCACCAATGACGATTTCAGCTTTTGAGATGGTTGGAGCATTAGATTTATTAATAAAAATTGTAATTTTTTTTTTTTTTACATTTCATAGTTTTTTACAACTTTTTAAAATTTAGGGATCTATTTAAAAATTCTCAGAATAGGTCAGGGACCTACAGAGTAATTTAAACCTTAAATGATTAATTTTTTTACTAGAATTAAATAGTTAGTTAACCTTTTTTAGTAATTTAAATTATTTATTATAAACCATATATCACAATAATTAAAATCATAAAAAGACTAAGGAGGGCTCAAGTTAGGCTTGTCATAGTTACCATGCTTAATAACTCTACAAATGTTGAATTTCACCAACCCATCCGTTGAATATCATCATCATCATCATCATCATACCACACTAAAAATCATGCACACCAAATTTTAGATGAATTGGACCCTAAGTGTATGTTTGGATGGAGTATTTTTAGGAGGTAATGTAATTTTTTAACTAAGAGTTTGAGAGAAGTCTATGTGTTGATGGGGTGTTTGAATTCCCCTAAAAAATTACATCTCACAACCCCATGACCCCAGTACACCCACACCCTCCAAAGAAAATATTTAACTACATCTCACAACACTCTAAAACAAGAGTATAAGAGAAAAAACAAAGTCAAATACAATTTAAGGTATTTCTGACTAGTGTGTGTTGTAATGAAGAACTTGAGCCCATTATATAACCTTCGTCTCCTTCTTCCTTCGCAAAAGTAAGCAATGTGGGACTTTTTCAAAATGTCAATTTCAAGCAACTCCAACAATCTCCACCTTGATTGTACGTAAATGATCAACGAGACATCTTCCGCTTTCATTGTCTTCATCGACAATCATAGTTCAAAAGAACTATCATATTCCACCATAGAGAGTATACTTCCCTTGAAGCTAAACCACTCCAAGAATTTTATCCATGCTGAAAGCCATCGACATAACTTCTTCAAGATGCTCAATTCCTATCAACTCCAACAATCTCCACCTTGATTGTGATTGATATCTGAGACATCTTCATTGTATATATTGACAATCACAATTCAAAAGAACTATCATACTCCACCATAAAGAGTATACTTCACTTGAAGCTAAACCACTTAAAGAATTTATTCTTTCTGCACATATCGAAAAGCCTGCAAAAAAATTATGGTGCAACTTCCATGTTTCACTTTTCCGAAAGTTTCATCTGCCATCGACATTCATTTCCACCACGCACCTTGCACAATTGTGAAGCCAGCACCATATGCGCAATTATGGACCCTTTGGAGCAATTTGTTGGACCTGCTCCCCTGGACAATTTTTTCTTTACATGCCCAAAATTGTTTCCTTTCAACACCTTGTGCAACCTCCGATTGTATCAACACATCCACGACTTGTATTTTCCACAAGCCAAAATTTATTCTTCCATCAAATTTCTCTATACATACTATAAATTGTGCACCGAGTAGGTTCCCAGAAAAGAGAGGTGAGTCACAATGGACACGCTTAAATACCAAGTCTTTCCTTAGCCAAAACGTTTCTCAAACAATACTTTCACAGTATCAAACTTTTTTTCTGATGTGGAAGATCGGACAAAGCTGCAACCACAGAGCATTCTAAGAAATTAATGCCCCACCGAACCTAAAGCTCTGATACCAGTTGTTGGGGAGTCCGGGAGCAACAACGAGATAACCAATGAGCCAGACTACCAAGAGGCTTGGACGCCACATCTCCACCCAAAACCTTAAGGCGTTAGGTATATAGGTCCCCTCTCTTATATATCCTTCATATAGCTCATTCATAGCCAATGTGGGACTAACCACTCACACTTGAATTTCCAACATCTCGCCCCAAATGTGAGTCACCCACATCATTATACTTGATTCAAACTAGGATCCACTACCCGCCGCTCTCCCACCAAGCCGAACCATGACTTTGATACCACTTGTTGGGGAGTCATGGAGATCACTGAGAGCAACAATGAGCTAGCCAATGAACCGGGCCACCAAGAGACTTGGACACCACATCTCCACTCAAAACCTAACTGATATTAACAAAAAATATAAAAACGGATTTGGGTAAATATTTTTCTTGAAAACGGATTTATCTAATTTACACATTAATCCGTTTTGGAAAAAAACCAAAAACGGATATATCTTTAAATTAGTTAAATCCGTGTGAAGAAATATATCAGTAGTATTTTCGGATTATCAAATTGTGTGGAGGTATAGATGCATGTGCGAGGGTAAAAAAAACCTTCATATTTTCTAATGAAGATATTTTAACTTCGTCAAAGATTACGTTTTTAGTAACTAAAAATAGCTGTCAAAAAAAGTAACTAAAAATAAAAATTGTCAAAGAAAAAGTAACTAAAAATAACTTTAATTTTTTATTATTTTATACTGTTTGCATGTTTTTGAGAAAATGCAGGAACTCGGGAACAAGTTGGGCCATTGTGTTCCAGCTATTTTGGTTTGGGGCTTTGGGCTGCACCTATATTTTATACTGTGTTTCAGTATCACTACCAGCACCACCCTCTTTATCCAACCACAACCTTCCACTTTTGCACAAAAATACCATTAACTCCTTATAGATTGTTGTAGAATTCCCCCATACTTGATAGTTCAAAGGTAGAGGTTTCGCGACAACAAGCAAAATTACAAAATTGCAGTTGCTTGTACTTTTGTACCCTTGCAAGGGAAACCGTGGATTTTGTGAGTCACCATAATCTTAACAGCATGGCTATTTCGTACGAAATGAATCATACAAAAATAGCCTAATAGCACAAGAAGGATTCGATGAAAAGAGGTGTGAGCATGGATAATACAGCGTCCGTACTCTCTGTTTCTCGTAAAAAAAGCATTTCCCTAATTTTAATAATCATATACCTATTTGTCTTACATATGGACTTTATTTTTAATGACATGATATGAGATCATTTGTTAAGAAAAAAGTAATCACAACGTAATAATTAACTAATTATAACACAATGGATTGATCAAAACAATTTTCTACAATTAGTAACTTATTAAAGCTATCGGTGATAGGAGAAGTGGCAGTAATTTTTGTATGTTTCAGAAGTCAAATGTGCTTATGTGTTATGATAGTATAAAATGTAAACTTCCACATGTACCTTCCTTATAATATCAAGTAGGTGACGCCTTTAATTTTATAAAGTCTAAATCTTCATTGATAAGTCTTAATTTTAATACTTGTTTTGCACCAAGGAATATATAATACTAGTAAATTTCTTCATGGCTTGAACACAATGTCCTATATAGTAAAGAAAACACATTCAGCTACACAAATAATATTCAAGGAACCTAGGCATAATGGATCATGATCACATGCTTGTCTCTAGCTGGTTTAATCTTTATTCCTCTGTGCCCTTATCCTATGTGCAACCCCCGGAAAGTAGACCCGGCACCGTTTCTGTTTCCTCCGGCAAGACAATTCCGGTGATTGATCTTGGTGGACATGATCATGCTGAAACATTATTACACATGTTGCAAGCTTCTGAGGAATATGGATTTTTTCAGGTATCTTTAATCAAAATTTCTTGATAATAATTTGTGTGTGTGTGTGTATATATATATATATATATATATATATATATATATATATATATTTGTGTGTGTTTGATTAGTATATATGAAAAATATTTGTGGAAATTAGGTTATCAACCATGGAGTTTCGAAGGAGTTGATGGATGATACACTGAATATTTTCAAGGAATTCCATGCCATGCCTGAAGAAGAAAAGATATGTGAAAGTTCTAGGGACCCAAAAGGAAGTTGCAGGCTCTATACAAGTCGTGAGATTAATAACGATAATTGCATTCAGTATTGGAGGGACACTTTAAGACATTTTTGTCCACCTTCAGGAGAATTCATGGAATTTTGGCCTCAAAAGCCTGCAAGATATCGGTAAAATTCATCCACAAATCCAATTCTTTCATTTTATATCTTTTGTTTAAATGAAGTAATATATTTAGTGATCACATGAATGATCATGATCAAAAGTTATTAAGATTTGATTTATGGTCACGATTTGTTCTTTTCCCCTCGATAGTTTAAAGTAAAAAAATTAAAAATATATTAATATTCTCTTTCACTATATACCACTAACAATTATTAAATAAATGTTCTATATGTTTTTGGCTTTTTTTCCTTTGCAAAAGGCAACTTCTTTTTATCATTGAGGTCAGCATTTAAATATATTATTATCATTTTTGACTCAGCATAAATCCTTGAAAATGATCATGATAATATAAATTTTTTCAATTCGAGTCAGATGGATGCTTTGATTTATGGTGGAATTTGACAAATATTTCCTCTTTCCTAGCTAAAGGTTGGTTTTTGTACTTTATTGTGTGTTTACCTTAAAGACTTTTATAAAGGTATATGTCGCAATCAAATCAAACATTTTTAATCCATTACATTCTTTTTAGAAACATAATTCTTTTTTTTTTTTGACAAGATAGAAACATAATTCTTAGAAATAATATTTTACTATTTTCTAAAATTAGAAATATTTTAATATTTCAAAATAATTAATGATATTTCAAAATATATCATCATTATATGAATCGCGACAAACCAATATTGTTGTTGGATTTTTCAACCCGACTACCAACGACTTCAACTCGACTACCAACGACCAGTCGTGTCGAGTTGCTGGCCAGGCCCACAAGTATGACCATTGGGCTTGTCAGTCGACGAGATGTCAAGCCACCTATTGGGTAGGTTGATAGACCACATGGGCCATCAAACCTAATTATCAAAGTCTCGCAAGATGGTCAATCGCCAATCGAGGGGCTTGAAGGTTGACAGGTAGCCTAAAAGTCGACACACCCGTGGTTGAAGGTTTTGCCGGACTCGCCTAATGATTTTAATTTGAATAAAATTTTTAGGTTTTTTATTTATTTCTATTATATATGTTTACTTACTCTATCCAAAAAAAATTAAAAATGAAGAAGCTTACTTACTCTATGCATACAAAAAATAATTACAAGTAAAAGAAATTCAATTGAAGCAATTTAATTAAGGGTTAAATATGTTTTTAGTCCCTACAAAATTTCACTATTTTGTTTTTAGTCCCTATAAAATTTTTCATCGACTTTTAGTCCCTATAAAATTTCAAAATTTCGTTTTTAGTCCCTATAAATGCCAACTAGTGTATATCCATTGAATTTTTGAGTGATGTTTTGCATACATGTTGAGGACATTATAAACATCTCTTCTATAAAAACTTTGAATTTTTTAACAACGCATAAATTAAATCTAAATTTTTTAAGTGCAAAAGATTCGATAAACTAATTAAAGGAAATACTAACCTAGAAATCAAATTTTGAGTTTATTTTTTGTGAGGGAGATATTTTTAATATCTTTAACACGTGTATGCAAAATATCATTCAAAAATTCTAAAGGTATACATGAGTTTACATTTTATAGGGACTTAAAATAAAATTATGAAATTTTATAGGGACTAAAAGTTGACGGAATTTTTTATAGGGACTAAAAACAAAATAGTGAAATTTTGTAGGGACTAAAAACATATTTAACCCTTTAATTAATGAAAGATTTTTTCACCCACACATCCTCATAGTTTAATTATTTAGCAAACTACAAATTGCTTGTCATTACACTTTTCAGTGAAGTAGTTGAGAAGTATACACAAGAACTGAGAGCACTTGGACACAAAATTTTGGAGCTACTATGTGAAGGGTTAGGACTTGATCCCAAATATTGTTGTGGTGGACTTAGTGAAAACCCATTATTACTATCTCATCACTATCCTCCTTGCCCTGAACCTCATTTAACATTGGGAGCACCTAAGCACCGGGATCCTACTCTTGTTACCATTTTGCATCAAGAAAATGATATAAATGCTCTTCATGTCTTCAAGGATGGGGAATGGATTGTTGTTGAGCCAATTCCCTATGCTTTTGTGGTCAACATTGGGCTTCTATTGCAGGTAAAATATTTCTCAGGGAAAGAAAAATGCTAGCAACACTCACTTTAATTAACACTCTTCTACAAACACTTTTTTTATGATTGGATAAAATTTATGTGGGCCCCACTAACTTAATGGAGCCTATTTCCAAAGTGGAGGGATCTATTTGAAATTTTATCCAATCTAGAAAGACGTTGGTAGGAGAGTATTGCTATCATTTTTCTTTTACTAATGCATCTTTCGTTACTAATAATTTTACTAATCGTGTAACAAGACAACAATTTGAAACATCGATTAACATTCATGATATGGATTTTCTTAATTTGATTTCTGACTTATGTAGATCATTAGTAATGGAAGGTTCGTTGGTGCTGAACATCGTGTTGTCACAAATTCAAGCTATGCGAGGACGACTATTGCCTACTTCATCCGTCCAGTAAAAGAAGAGATTATAGAACCTGCAAAGCCTCTAATAATTTCTGGTGCTCAACCCATCTACAAATCAATTACATATGAAGAGTTCTTGAGAATTTTCATGAGCAAAGGTCCTGAAATTGAACCAGAATTGCTCTTATGATCTTCTCACAAAGGAGAACTTTTTAGACGCATTATCCGTGTCAAAATTCATATAATTTTTTTCTTTTGTTTGTTTAGTCCATATACAAAGTTTTCTGGTTTGCACGTGTTTGCCAATTATATATATGAATTATTATCTAGTAATTTTTTGCAACTTGCAAAAGAAAGTAACGTACGTGTTGTATGTATGCAAGTCCATCCAATGGTTGAAAAGCTAATCAGGTTATTATTATTATTATTATTATTATTATTATTATTATTATTATTATTATTATTATTGAACAGCAAACATATATTATTAAAACATAATGGTACAAGAAGTACCCGAACCCATACAAATTATTCAGGATACAGAAAAAAAAATCCAAAAAATAGAAATAACTAACGATGATAACTACTTTGAAATACTCAAAAAATTTCAACCATTTACGGTCGCTACCTTCCAAGTTCGAATCTAGGGATATGTCTCTTTGGTGGGATCAGGATTCACTTCAGTCAAATATGAATGCAGTTCCTGAATTCAACTTAAAAGTAATTATTCTGTCTCCACTTTTTTTTCCTGCTCACCATTTCAATGCTGCCAAAAAATAAATTGCCTAATTTTAAGTTGAATTCAGGAACTGCGGTCATATTTGACTGTAGTGAATCCCGATCCCTCTTTAGTGTGCGCGCGCGCGCGCAACACAGTGATTTGCTGTAGAGACCTGTGAGCATTGTGGCATGAGTTTGAACTCACAAGGTCGCTGCTAGTTAAAAGTTCACAGTCAGTTTCAAAATTTGTTAAATCCCCGACGCAAGCAACAGTAAATCGAAGTGTAACACACTTTTTTTTTGACAAGAAAGTGTACACTCATTTTGATCCCTATGAAATTCTACTTATTTTACATTAATATTTACATTCTTAAAATATAAAACAAAGTTTTCTAAATTAAATTATATCATTTTTTAACTAGGCTTAATTGCACTTGTCTCTCGGATTGTACAACTTTGATCCCTCCGTTCAATTGTCGTTCAATTTCTTACTGAGAATGCTTATATGTCTCGTGTGGGTATGACCTAGCACTTAAACTAGTTCTAGTGACATGTTTTGTTACCTAATTATCGTTTGAGTTTGAGATTAACAGATAAAAAAGTTATAAAACACGATTGGATAGAGGGAACAAAACTAAACATGCAATCTCATATTCAGAAGACTCAATTCCAATAACTAAAACCAGTAAACCAAAATTTCTCAAGCTAAAATCAATTCATGGTCATGCCAAAATTGCAAATAATTGTTTTGCCATTATTCATTGACTATCATAAAATAAAATTACTAGATAAACTATACATAAGTTAGGATACTCTAACAGCTTATTTAGGGTTACTTGCATTTCTCACGTACAAGTAAAATTGGTACTGTTGGTCAAGAATATCACTTTTTTATTCCTTTTCTGGAAGGCGAAACTCTGCTTCAAAGTAAGGACCCTTGTTCATAAAATGTTCCAACAATTCTCCAAATGCCATGGATGGATATATGGGTGGGGAAGTTGAACTTAAGAGAGGCTTGGCAGGTCCTATAAGTGCTTCTTTTGTTGGGTTAATGAAATAGGCAATAGTGTGCCTCCCAACACTTGAATTTGTTATAACTCGGTGTTCAGCACCAATGAGCCTTCCATTGCTAATGATCTACATCAGATACAAAAATATTGCATTTTGTCACACAAAACGTTAACATAAAGGGGTTTTTGTAAAAATTTCAATGGTCACAATTTGGGTTGCGACAATAGAAGTTTTAATGTCTTTGCAATGTCATTGAGTCCATAGAGGGGGCAGTAGCCCAGAGGGGGTCACACTCAGCACAACATGCCCAAACCAGGAAAGAATCGCTCCTAGAAGGGAAAGTAGCCTAAGGGTATTCGAAGGGCTGTGTAATGACATAGAGGGACCAATAGCCAAAGTAGCCTGGACCCACACCCTACCTAGCACATCTGGCCCAACCAGTGAGACCTAACCCACTCATTACAAAGACCAAGCTCGTCCTCCTGGGACTAAAGCTTGACCTAGGGGACCATAATGGCAAGCCGCCGATCACTCCATGATGAAAGTTGTCGTCCCTTGGAAAAATCCTACTTAAGGGACTTTCCCAGACAGAAAAAGGCACTTCACTCATTCAGGAGAAAACCTAACTTGCTAAGACAAACCAAGCCTCCACTTTTTTATGAAAGTACAGCCTTCAACTGTGGATTGAACATCTTCATCACTAGGGGTGTTCGCGGTGCGGTTTGGTTCGGTTTTGAGACAAAAAGTGAACCGAACCGCAAGGTAAAATTACATGCGGTTTGGTTTGGTTCGGTTGGCTTCCTAAAATAAAACCGAACCAAACCAAACCAAACCAATGCGGTTTGGATTGGTTCGGTTGGTTCGGTTTTTTCCAAGACAAAACATAATTTAAAACAAAGTTAAAATTAAGTAACATAAAAAATGACTAACATAAATCTTTAAGAAAAAATTTACTCAAATATATGTAGTTAATAAATTACTTTATTTTAATTCTTTTAAGATAGCTAAGACAATGTTTAAAAGAATTTGAATTAAATATTTTATTGTAATTTTAAAATATAGCATAACAATATGGATTGTTTGTAAGTGAGTCAAAGAATTAATTGGATTTGGGTTAGCAAGTGAGTGAGAGTTGGGCTTTAGTTGCATTTGGGCTAGTAAGTTAGTAAGGAATGATGTAATTCAACAAGCTTTAGTGTTACTTGCGGTTTGGTTTGGTTTGGTTTGGTTTTTGAAATCAAAACCGCGAACCGAACCGAACCGCGCGGTGCATTGAAAAAAAGAACCAAACAAAACTGATTAGAAGCGGTTTTTTGCGGTTTTCGGTTTGGTTCGGTTCGGTTTGCGGTTTTTCAATTGGTTTGGTTCGGTTTTGAACACCCCTATTCATCACAATGAAGGTTAACTACAGGTTATCTAATTATTTATTCACTAGCTAAAACATAGAAATACGAGTTTTTAATAATATTGGTGCTAAGATTTATTGGGAGTAATTCAAGTCGATATAGGCTCAAATTTAAGTTTGCATTTGCTTTAATAAATAGCTTAAGCTGTATTAAGCTTGTTAGTTTTAATTCCCTGCCATGTCATCATACAATATAGTATGGTATAAATACTTTGTAAGTCAACACTCAAATAACCCAGTGAAAACTAGTCACATTGACTATTCTCCAAAATTCTCTCTATCTTTCTGTTATTACCTAACTGATTTGTGAAGTGTGTGAGTGTGAGAGAACATTCTGTTCTAACAGAATTGGCACCAGAGCTCGGTTGAAGGTCGATCCACACGGCGGCGATGGCAAACTCCGGCGGCAACAACGGTCAATTTCCGGCTAAACTTCCGATCCTAGACGGAAAGAACTACGACAGATGGATAATTCAGATGAAGGTGGTGTTTCGATACCAAGACGTTCTCGAGGTTGTTCGCAATGGCGTGGTGGCCACTGCCGGAGACGCACTTAGAGAGCAGCAAAAGAAAGATAGCAAGGCACTGTTTCTGATCCATCAATGCGTGGACACAGAAGCGTTCGAGAAGATATCGCAATATGAGACGGCCAAGGAGGCGTGGGACGCACTAGCGAAGGCTTACTCCGGTGATGCATCGTTGAAGAAGGTGAGACTTCAAACGATGCGAAGAGAGTACGAATTGATTCAGATGGGAGAGAAGGAAACAATTGCTGAGTACTTCAATAGATTGACGCTACTGACAAATAAGATGCGTACGAATGGTGAGACGATCTCCGATCAAAAGAAAATCGAAAAGGTACTTCGAACCCTAATTCCTAAATTCGACTATGTAGTAACTGCAATCGAACAATCTAAGAATCTAGAAACAATGAAAATTGAAGAACTGCAAGGTTCGTTAGAGGCGAATGAAGCAAGAATTAGAGAAAGATCTGGTGATAGTGATAAGGATAAAACTGTAGAGAAAACGGTTGAACACGCATTGCAGGCAAAATTCACAAAAGGAAAGGGGAATTGGAGTAAGGGAGAAGGATCTGGAAAGAAAACTGATAGTAATGTTAGTGACTATCAAAGGAGGAAGGAGGCTTGGAAGAATAAGGGACAAAAGAAGAAGTTCAATAAGAAGGAGATTCAGTGTTACAACTGTGACAAATTCGGCCATTTTGCAGATGAGTGCAAGTCAAAGGAATCACAAGAAGAGGCACAACTTGCTGACGATGAATCAGATACTGATGAAGTAGTCCTTATGGCAGAAATTGTTGATGAGGATGCACAGTTTGTAGATGATAAAACAGAGATTGATGAAGTAACTCTCATGGCAGGAACTGACAGTAAAGATAAGGAGGAAATGTGGTATTTAGACACTGGCTGCTCGAATCACATGAGTGGAAACAGGGCCTGGTTCACTGACCTTGATGAGACTGAGAAAAGATCAATTAGATTTGGAGATGACAGTGTAGTGAAGGCTGAAGGCATTGGGAGTGTGAGGATTCGTAGGAATGATGGAAGAGTGTGCACCATAACTGATGTACTCTATGTTCCCTCAATGAAGAGCAATTTGATTTCTCTTGGTCAATTGCTAGAAAAGGAATTCTCAATCATAATGGAAAACAAGGAACTTACATTGTTTGATGTAACTGGTAAGGAGGTGTTGAGGGCTCCTTTAAACAAACACAGAACCTTTAAGATAGGAATGAGTATAGTGAAGAATGACTGTCTTAAGGCTGTTGCAGAGGGTGAAAACTGGATATGGCACGAAAGGTTTGGTCATTTGAACTTCAGAGATTTGAAGAGTCTTGAAGCTCAAGAGATGGTGTATGGCTTGCCAAAGATCAAGTTGCCAAGTGAAATGTGTGAACAGTGTTGTGAGTCAAAGCAAACCAGAAACTCCTACAATGCTGAGGTGAATACTAAGGCATCTAGGAGGCTGGAGGCTATCCACTCAGATGTGTGTGGACCATTTGAGGTGAAAACTCTGGGAGGTAACTGCTATTTTGTTTCTTTCATTGATGAATCTACTAGGAAGATGTGGACTTACTTAATGAATAGAAAGAATGAAGTGTTTGATATTTTCAAAAAATTTAAAGTCATGGTAGAAAAGGAAAGTGGCTGTGCAATAAGCAGGTTGAGAACTGATGGAGGTGGGGAGTATACTTCCACAGACTTTAAACAGTTTTGTGAAGAGGAGGGGATAAGACATGAAATTACTGCACCCTACACTCCACAGCACAATGGCACTGCAGAAAGGAGAAACAGGACCATCTTAAATATGGTTAGGAGCATGTTGAAAAGTAGAAACATGCCAAATTATTTCTGGGGAGAGGCAGTGTCTACTGCAGTGTACATTCTCAATAGAAGTCCCACCAAGAGGCTTGAAAAAATCACTCCTGAGGAAGCATGGTCTGGTGAAAGACCAAGTGTCAAACATTTCAGAGTATTTGGATCAGTCTGTTACAGACATGTGCCTGACCAAATGAGAAAGAAACTTGATGACAAGGGTCAAGCAATGGTGTTGCTAGGCTATCACACCACTGGTGCATACAAGCTTTATGATCCTAGGAGGAATAAGGTGGTGATCAGCAAGGATGTGAAGTTTGATGAGTCACAGAGTTGGAGTTGGGACAACTCTGTGATGTCTAATGAACCAGTGACTGTGATGTTGGAACCTGCAGAAAATGAGGCAGAGTTAGAAACTGTTGAGACTAGTGAAGAGTCAACTAGACCAAGAAGGGAGAAGCAGCTTCCTCAAAGATACAGTGATTTTGTTGTGTTTCCAGACAATGCCACTGATAATGACATTGATGATATACTTCAGGCAGCTCTGTTGGCAGAAACAGAGCCTGTAACAGTTGAGCAAGCTCTCAAGCAACCACATTGGAAGCAGGCAATGCTTGAGGAATTGAGGTCTATTGAAAGAAATGACACATGGAACTTAACTGAGTTGCCCCCTGAGAAGAAAGTAATTGATGTAAAGTGGGTTTTTAAAACAAAAGTGAAGCCAAATGGTGATGTTAGCAAGCACAAAGCAAGACTCGTGGCAAGGGGCTTCTTACAAAGACCTGGGTTTGACTACAATGATGTATTTGCCCCTGTTGCTAGAATTGAAACAATAAGACTGATTGTGGCTATAGCTTGTTCAAAGAAGTGGTCTATGTACCAATTGGATGTAAAGTCAGCCTTTTTGAATGGTTATTTGGAAGAAGAGGTATATGTGAGTCAACCTCCTGGATTTGAGGTAAAAGGGCAAGAAAATAAAGTTTATAAGTTGAAGAAAGCTCTCTATGGCTTAAAGCAAGCTCCAAGAGCATGGAATAAGACAATAGACTTATTCATGCTACAGCAGAAGTTTATAAAATGCACAAATGAGCATGGAATATATGCAAGAGGATCTAGCACTGATCACTGCCTGATAGTGTGTTTATATGTGGATGACATGCTGTTGACTGGAACAAATGAGGCTGACATTGAAAGTTTTAAGAAGAGCATGATGACAGAGTTTGAGATGTCTGATTTGGGCTCTCTATCCTATTTCCTTGGGATAGAATTCACTACCACAGACAGAGGAATGTTACTGCACCAAAGGAAATATGCTGAAGATGTTTTAAGGAGGTTTAAAATGAGTGACTGTAACTCTGCAGTTACTCCCAGTGATCTTGCAGTGAAGCTGGTAACAGAATCTGATGAGGACTGTGTTGACCCAACTCTGTACAAGCAGATAGTTGGATCTCTAAGATATTTGTGCCAGACAAGGCCCGATATCTCCTACAGTGTGGGATTGATTAGCAGGTTTATGGAGAAGCCTAGAGTATCACACCTAGGAGCAGCCAAACGAGTACTAAGGTACATAAAGGGAACAATGGATTTTGGGGTTTTCTACCCAAGGGGAACTGATGATGCAGATCAGGAGGTGTATGGCTTTTCAGATTCTGATTGGTGTGGTGATAAAAGTGATAGAAAGAGTACTGCTGCATATGTGTTTATGTATGGTAAAGCACCAATCTCTTGGAGCTCAAGAAAAGAAAGTGTTGTGGCCCTATCTTCATGTGAAGCTGAGTATATTGCAGCATCTATGGCTGCATGTCAATCACTCTGGCTTGAAATGTTATTAAGTGAACTGCAACTGAATGGAAACAGTGGCATGAGATTACTGGTGGATAACAGATCAGCAATTGATTTGGCTAAGTTTCCAATTGCTCATGGTAGGAGTAAGCACATTGAAACAAAATTTCATTTTTTGAGGGATCAAGTGACAAAACTAAAACTGACATTGGAGTATTGCAAGACAGATGACAACTATGCAGATCTGCTCACCAAGGCTTTGAAGATCAAACGATTTGAAGAGCTAAGGAACAATGTGGGAATGAATAGGCTCAAATTTAAGTTTGCATTTGCTTTAATAAATAGCTTAAGCTGTATTAAGCTTGTTAGTTTTAATTCCCTGCCATGTCATCATACAATATAGTATGGTATAAATACTTTGTAAGTCAACACTCAAATAACCCAGTGAAAACTAGTCACATTGACTATTCTCCAAAATTCTCTCTATCTTTCTGTTATTACCTAACTGATTTGTGAAGTGTGTGAGTGTGAGAGAACATTCTGTTCTAACAAGATTAAGCTCATGTTTACGTACCTGAAGCATAAATCCCATGTTAACAACAAAAGCATCAGGAATTGGCTCAATAGGAATCCATGCCCCATCTTTGAAGACTTGAAGTGCAGTGATCTCTGGTTCTTGAAAAAGAATGGTAAGAGTGTTAGGATCTTTATGCCTGGATGCTCCCAAGGTTAGATTTGGTTCTGGGCAAGGAGGGTAGTGATGAGATATCACTACTGGTTTTTCACTGAGGTCTCCAGAGAAGTAATTTGGGTCGAGTCCCAACCCTTCTGAAATTAGATCCAAAATTCTCAGTTTCTTGTGTATATTTTCCAACAATTTCACTGAAAAGTTTCAAAAGTTAATATTAATTAAATGATTAAAAATAAAATAATTAAGGGTGTGTAATTATTGGCACTGCATTTTTGTTAAAATACTCTGAAAAAAGTACCCTTGCTCATAAAAAAAATTTTGAACATCGGGATATAAACTTCCAGAATAGAATAAATAGATGTTTAAAATTATATGTCACACTTAATATTAGAGTAAGTTGTTAGTGGAAGAAAATCATGTACCCTGAGTTTCATCTCGAAGTCTTTTAAGTAGGGTTTTTCCAAATAACTTGGTAAAATTCTGTTGGTGAGACGGAGTGTGATACATGAATTTTGAGACATGATTTTCATTCGCTCCCTAAGCCCTATTATTATGTATGATTACTCAAAAAAAAGTTAGAGTTTTATTAAATGTATTTGTCATGCTAGCATTGAAGAGCCAAGTTGGCTTAAATTAATTGGGTCCTCAACATAAAATTTCATTGAACTTTTAGTTTAATTATTTGTTTTATTTTAGTATTAAACAAACAAGTCAACTACTAGCCTACTAGGAAAATTATTAACATAATAATCCGAACACGGAAAACATTCACTTCCACCATTAACTATTTAATTCAAAAAATTCAAACATCACAAATTTTCAACCATGTAACGTATACATTAAAATAAAAGAAATATTAACAAAGATAAAAAGTCTATGAACACTATCTATTATATTAAAAAAGTAGAAATAATTATGCTAAGTTCAAGACGAAAACAATAAAATTAGTATTTAATCATAAATAGATTTTGCATCTTATCATTTAAATTTTTGTCGTTATCTCATCTTTTTAGTAGATAGAGCAAATAAATTTACCGGTATCCATCTGGTTTCTCAGGCCAATACTCCATGAATTCTCCAGAAGGAGGACAAGGGTGTTTTAGTGAATCCTTCCAATAATGAGCCACATCTTCAACGTTCCTTCCACTACTAGTATAGAGGTTGCAGCTTCTATTTGGATCTTTAGAGCTTTCTCTAACCTTTTCCTCAGCAGACATAGCATGGAATTCTTTGAAAATCCTTAATGTACTGTCCATTAACTCCTTAGGAACACCATGGTTGACAACCTAAATAATAGTATATATTAAGGATAATATAATTAACCTAACTTGCATGCACACATGTTATAGTCTTATAGATGAAAGTGGAAGAAACAAAGTTAAAGGTGGGCAAAGGAATAATTTGAACCTGGAAATATCCAAACTCTTCGGAGGATTTAATGATGTTGGATATTACATCAGGTCGATCATGGTTTCCAAGATCAATGACAGGAATTTTCTTGTCGATGGCCAAAAAGTATTGATAGGTCTTCTGTCAGGTGGTTGCACATATGATTGTGGCACAAAAGAATGAAAATTGTACCAACTAGACACAAGCTCGCGATCCATGTCCTTAATCCTTAGGTAGTTAGAGAACTGATTATGAAAATGTTAGGCACTAATGGGAGTATATATAGATAAGAAAATTATTTTATCCTTAAAATTATAAGAGAACTTACTTGAAATATTAAATGTCATGTTTACTTTTTTTTTTGTTTTGACTGAATAAATATTTATTCTTGTTTTTTTTTTGAAGGAGAATATTTATTCTTGTTACATAGAAGAAATTAAATATTTATTCTTGTGAAAAAAGAAATTATATTATTTTTTGACCAAAATTTATTATACTTATTAAAATTTTATTATAAATACTTCTAGACAAATATTCCATTCTATGTCCCTTTAATATCCAAAAAACTCAATATATGAGATGACCTTGAACTTTAAAAAGGTTGATATTGCACAAAATTTTGCGAAAAAATGGACAACAAAAAATTAGTATATTTTATGGTTGACATTGCACAAAAAAAGGTTGATATGTCATACAACTATTTCCTCTAGAGTTTCCCTTTTCACTGCAACTAAAAAATATTTAGATTTAAAAGGTTTCTATATTTTTATAAAATAATAAAAATTTAAAATATTATTAAAAGTGATATCATATAATAATAATAATAATAATAATAATAATAAATTTTAATATTTTACTTAGGTAAATTTTACCGAATTTCATTAAAATAAATTTCTAACAACAAATGAGGGATTTGTTTAAAAAAAAAACAACAAATGAGGGAGAGAGGCGGGATATATAGTCATTTGTTTTATTTAATTATAATAATATATGTTTTCATTAAATATTTCAAAATATTCTTCTTCAATGATATTAAATTAAACATTTATTACTGTTGAATGGAGCCTATTTACTAAAAAAACATTATATTATTAAATATAATAAATCAATTAGAACCATTTGTTTTACTTTGTTAAAATTTAAATTTATGGGATTTCCAGATAATTATATATTTATGTTTAAGTAATTTTTTATGATTAACAATTTCCTTTTATATTTAAGCCTTTTAATTGATAATTTTGTCTTATAATATAAAGTCGAAAATAATTTTATTTTAATTTAAAGGTATATATATATACACTATATATTAAATTCATAACAGAGAATAATATTTCCACCAAAAAATTAACAAATAATAACATTAAATTTTAATCTTCTCTATATTTAAATTTTATTTATCATGAGAAATTATTTTCACTGCTGCATCATTGGAGAGATCATTTAAATATAAAGTTCCATCCCTTAAGAAAAGTTTGAAGCATATTTTGTCTTAAAGTTTGTAATACCCATTGCATTAAATACGTATTGTAGTTTTAATTATATTTTTATACAATCAATTTGTGTAATACATTTTTTTCTATTTATGTCGCATTTTTTTAAATAGTGAGAATAAATTAATATAAAGAGTTGAAGCTAAGGGGCTATGTCCAATCAGTAGCAGATCCAAGACCCTGAGTTAGCTGGTTCAATTTTTTTCAATGTCAAAATCATTGATTAATAATGGTTGTGATATTGTCATTAAGAACGTAGGAAATGAAGCTTTGTGTTGTTTGGTACAAACTAATAACTAGCCATTAGGCTTAATTGGTTATTCGGCCTCTAAATCTAAAGTCAATTGGCGAAGCACAATAACACACTCTCATCTCTCATCTCTCATCTCTCGTTCTCTATGGTTGTTGTAATATTAGTTACCATTCTATTATTGTTGCAACAGAATCCAGTTGCTGGTTGTTGTATATAGGAATCAAGCTTCTCTTGTATAGAACACAATTGTAAATACTCAGAGTGAAAAACAGAGAGTCTTGAATAAGAGTGAACTGTGAGAGAGAGTGAAGTGGTTCATGAAGAACATTGCTGTAATTGTAAATCATCATTTCATAGTGGATTCAAGCTCGGATTCTGTCCCCTGGATGTAGGAGAAATTCTCCGAACTGGGTTATCAATCTCTGGTGTTCTCCCTTTCCTGTTATCTCTTCTTGCATGTTTTGTTAATTTCTAATTTTAGGGTTTACTGTTTAACACATTTTCAATTCTGCGTTTCGCACATTCATTCATATACAATTCTTCAATTAAACAAGAAACTAGTTACTGCAAGTCTTTATTTGATTGTTTCAGGTATAGTGAAACCCTAACTTGGAGTTTCACTCAACACTTTAATTTTTTTGACATGATGTGTGAGTGTAGGGGTGTCCAAAACCGAACCAAACCAATTGGAAAACCACAAACCGAACCGAACCAAACCGAAAACCGCAAAAAACCGCTTCTAATCGGTTTTGTTCAGTTTTTTTTTCAATACACCGCGCGGTTCGGTTCGGTTCGCGGTTTTGATTTCAAAAACCGAACCAAACCAAACCAAACCGCAAGTAACACTAAAGCTTGTTGAATTACATCATTCCTTACTAACTTACTAGCCCAAATGCAACTAAAACCCAACTCTCACTCACTTGCTAACCCAAATCCAATTAATTCTTTGACTCACTTACAAACAATCCATATTGTTATGCTATATTTAAAAATTACAATAAAATATTTAATTCAAATTCTTTTAAACATTGTCTTAGCTATCTTAAAAGAATTAAATAAAGTAATTTATATACTACATATATTTGAGTAAATTTTTTCTTAAAGATTTATGTTAGCCATTTTTTATGTTACTTAATTTTAACTTTGTTTTAAATTATGTTTTGTCTTGGAAAAAACCGAACCAACCGAACCAATCCAAACCGCATTGGTTTGGTTTGGTTTGGTTCGGTTTTATTTTAGGAAGCCAACCGAACCAAACCAAACCGCATGTAATTTTACCTTGCGGTTCGGTTCACTTTTTGTCTCAAAACCGAACCAAACCGCACCGCGAACACCTCTATGTGAGTGGGTAGCTGCCCTCTTAAGGTAGTTTTCCCACATAAAATCTCTAGTCTAGTGATGTTGGCTTTGGTAGTTGTGCTAAGCCTTACAGACTTATTAGCACCACTTTAGTTAATGATAGTTTTCCCTTTCTAAACTTTTTAAAAATTTATCAATAATATTTAGACAAAAATACATCTGAGGTCCTTCGAGTTATTTTAAAAGTCCACATCCGTATTTTAATTTCTTTTCTCAAATAGGTCATTTATGTTTCAAATTCGTGTTGTGTCACAGATTTGATACATAAATGATCTATTTGAGAAAAAAACTTAAAACCAATGTGAACTCTTAATATATATAACTTAAAAGACATTTGATTGTGTATTTTAGCCAATCAATGTGCGTGTGTATATAATTGTCCCCTTCCTCATTATAATCGACTCTTTTTTCAAGAGTATTATTTATCGTACTTTCATAAATAATCAACACTTAAACTTTCTCCTCGATTTCTTTATTCTTTCTCTCATTTCAAACAAAACTTTAAGCTTGTATACCCTATTTCTCACTTATTTTTCTTACTCTCTTCACAATTTCTCTTCTAAATTAAATACATCATAAACCAGCAAGACCGGCCTAGTCATAAAGCGGCTCAAGTCCTTACTTTAGGCCTCAAAAAAATTTGTAAAGGCGAAAAGGGCCTCGAAATTAAGTATCAAGTATATATTAAAAAGGCCTGCATAATACGAATTTGAACGCAGCACAACTGGCTTAAGCATGTCAGTGCGGTATGAGGGTCAATGATTCGATTTCCAAATTCCAAAAACCAAAGCAAAACTGTCTATATATGGACTTGAATACGGTACCAGTCATACAAATCAGCCATTAGTTTTTTTTTTAAAACAAAAGAAAGGGATATGGAGCCTCGTTAAAACCTTCTTTTGTGATGTAAAACCCTCCTAAATCAGCCATTAGTTTACCATTGTATCAAGTTAAAAGAAAGATGAAGATAAATAAGATATATAAACCTGCAATATGCATAAATTTATTAATAAATTTATATTGAACATATCAAGTTCTATTTTAAAAATATTATAAGACTACTAATTTTTATAGTACACCCTCATTTTAATAGTTGTCACTTTTATCATTATCATCCTCTTTAAAAGGCCTCACTATAAAGTTTGATTTAATCCTCCAAATCGATTTAATTATCCATGACTTTCAAATCTTCAAACAATTCCAAGAGTGCGGGTTTACCTATATCAATCGAGAAGGAAATGGAGTTGCTCACGAACTTGCGACGCTATGCTCTCAAGGCATTTGATCAGTGCATTTTAATGCACTTGATCTTTATAGCTTTGCATTTGGTGTTCTTAATTGTGCTTTTTACCTAATATTTAAGTCTTAGCACGTTTCTAGAATTTGGGTCTTATTTGAGCAATATAATAATTTCTTGATTAATTCATCTTTTTATTGCATTATGACCCCTGTCTACTCTACTGGCCATAACTTTGGCTGTGGTTATCTGATTGAGGCGTGCAAGGATGTGTTGGAAAGTTAAGGAACAAAGCTACAATTCATTTGTTGAGCTCGAAACCCAATTCTGAAGTCTGGAAGGTCAAAATTGCGAAACACCGAAGCATTGCTGTGTAAAACGGGTTTTGGGCAGAATTTCAGTTTGTAAACGGGCTTTTATCTAGTTACCCATTTAGGGATTTAGGTTTTCGTTTTAGTCTTATAGTATATACTTTTCAGAGCCGTCCATTCCTACTTTTCAATTTTACGTCTTTGAGCTTTAACCTCTAGGAAGTCTAAAAACCGAAGTCAGTTCATAAATGGGAGCTGCAGTGTGAAAAACTCAAATTTGGCAAGAAAATCAGAAATAAATCAAGGAATGGAAATCCCATAAATGGGAGCCGTAGCGTGAAAAACTCAAATTCGCTCGTTTTCTATTTTTAAGTAATTGTTTTAATTTTTCATATCTTCGAAAAAATCCAAAATTTTTTGCATATCTTTGTTTTGATTTATTTAGGTTTTTAGTACTGTTTTAATTTTTTTTTGATTAGATTTGATTCGTTTTCTATTTTCTATTCATTTTAGCATTAGGACATAGTTGGTATTTCTGGAATTGTTGCATTTTCTCACTTTTTGCTGAATATGATGCATGACCAAGTCTAATACTGTTAATTTATGAGAAGAACACCCTGAAACCGGTGAATAGATATTGTCTCTCGCCAATTGCTTCTATTAAACATAAACTTTTCCAAATCGAATACCCATTTTTATTGTTAATTTCAAACTTGTTGATGGTAATCCTAATCATAAAAGTCCTTGTGAGACGACCAAAGTTAACTCACCTTGATACTACATTTTAATTAGGGTTTTCTGTGAAGTGTGTGGTAGTGTGGCTGCAATGCTTTTTGCTATTTCTATCATCAACGTAAGAAGTTACTCAGAATTCACTACAACAGAAAAAGGCATCAGGGGCGCTTTTTTTTATCCATTGGGGGCGCTTTCGGGCGCCCCTAAATCTGGCGCTCCTGTTGCCAAACACTCTACAGGAGCGCGCAAGAAGCGCCCCTAAATGTTAGCCAACAGGAGCGCTTGTAGGAAGCGCCCCTGATGGTCTTACGCGCAACTAACAATCAGGGGCGCTTTCTGTTAGAAGCGCCCCTCTTGTCTTGACCAACAGGAGCGCTTTTTTAAAGCGCCCCTGATTGTCAAGTACTCTAAGAACATCAGGGGCGCTCGTAGAAAGCGCCCCTGATTCTATGTTTTTTTTTTAAATTTTTTTCGTGTTTCTGGTATATCCAATATTTGGCAGCACTTCCCTACTCTCTTTTTCATCAACCAACAACAACCTATATTTACCAAATTTCAAATCAACTAACCAATTGTAAATCAAAATTAAAACTAGCCAATAATTGAAAATCAAATTCCAACTAATAAACCTGTAAATCCATCTAATACAAGCTAGCCAATTGAAAATCAAATTCCAACTAATAAACCTATAAATCCATCTAATACAAGCTAGCCAATTGAAAATCAAATTTTGAATGTCAACATAGACAACAAAAATGATATGACATCCAATACAAGCTAACCAAAATTACTTGAATTTCGATTTTCATTAATCAAACAAGCAACATGACGACACCACTCTCCTTTGATCTCAGTAAGTTGGTCATCAGAAAATGGAGCTCCAACCGCGTGTCCTGGAAAATACTATCAAAATAAAATAAAATAAAATAAACTTAGAACTAAGTGGTTAAATGCTAGATATGGAAATACTTATAAAAAAACAAACTATAAAAAATGGAAATTACATACATTTTGGGGAATTTCCATTTGATTGTAAGTGATTGTGTCCTTCATAAACTTCATAACATAATATCCGCAATCGTCATTGTTGGGTTGTCTCGGACACTACAAATCAAAATAACAATTAATTATTAAAATGCAAGCAAAGTTTACATGGATAAGAATATTGATTATAAACTTACCTTTATTACTATCCATTTTGTATTATTGTTCCCATCTCTAGTCCTGACCTCATTCGATGCCCAATAAGTTGCCACACAACTGAAACATTATACATATAACTATATTAATTAATCGAAATATATATATATATAATTTATATGATGAAATATGCGATGTATCTAAATACACACCTTTCAAACATTCCTCTCATCATGGTGTGGTTGTTATAATGACCGTGACACGAATCCAAATAGAAAATTCTATTTCTCCTAGGATCAACTACCAACAATATCCAATGCATCCTACAAAAAAATTGGATAACCAAATAAATAACACATGTTTCAATAACACGTTTTATATATATATATATATATATATATATATATAGATTAAATTTCTTACCCTAAGTTGATGGGTGCCAAAAACAAGCAATCACATATGCTTTCCCGTGCCAAAGCCAAGCGACTATTGATATATGCTTTTACCGCTTCCTTGTTTTCTTTAACCGCTTCCTTCAATTCCCCAACTTTTTCTTTTGACATGTCTTTATCAATGCGGACGTTGCGTAGAAAAGTACGTTGGAGGCACAAGAATATAAATCTTTTTGTTTGTTCCATGGTGCTCATAATCTCATGGTACAAATACCTATAGTTAAAATGCATACAAATAAATTAACATATAATAATAGTAGTAGTAGTAGTAGTAATAATAATAATAATAATAATAATAATAATGATAATACCTGATGTACATTGTAATAGTAGCCGCAGATGCCCACTTGTGCTCATATACCTCTTCAAGTTCATCATTTGAAAGAGAAATTTGGTGGTCAACTCCAAAGATGTCTGGATCAATCAATACATTTATCAAATCAGCACTCGCCATTGTTGAGGCATGAATCTTTAGATAACTGATGAATTCCTTAGAAGAGGGGGGTTGGGATTGAATCTCATTCCCGCTAGCTTCTCCCCTAGACACATGCTTCTTGTGACCAATAGAATGGAAGGGTTGGGATTGAATCTCATTCCCGCTAGCTTCTCCCCTAGACACATGCTTCTTGTGACCAATAGAATGGAAGGGTTGGGATTGAATCTCATTCCTGCTAGCTTCTCCCCTAGACACATGCTTCTTGCGACCAATAGAAGGGGAGGGTTGGGATTTGCCAACATGCCCAGAAATCTGAGATCTTCCTTTCCTTACCTATATATTTAGAAATATAATTAGTTATGAATATATGAGACAATAAGGCAATGATTTATTAACAAATATATTAAGTGCTCCTTACATTGATAAGATTTGATGGCCATGCCACCAAGGTGCCAAGTGCATCATTCACAGTTAACAAAGTCATCTCTGCAGTGTCAACTGGTACCGGCAATTCAGCATCATCCACAACAACAAACTCAACTCTGACTCTCGCATGATTTGGAGGAATAGGAAGATTGTGCAAGGTGGAGTCCTCATTGTTACAAACAAAGCCCTTTGCGACCAACGTAAGCGGGTTTGATAAATATAATTCACAATGACAATTGTTAACCTAAATTAATTGATAACCAAATATTAATACTTATAAGTTATTGTAAAATATAAAAAATAAAAAAGAGGTCCAACGATAATTACCTCATTGGACGCAATATTGCAACTATCCCTGAAGCTATCTGGGTTAGGAGATGGTACATCATTAGTCCTTGGACCAACTCTTTCTTTAAGTTCATTAAGTTCTTTTACTAGCATCAATACAGTGGCTTCCAACCGTCTTTCTCTACTTTCTCGTTCCTCTTCTTTTTTTTTGCCTCTTTGAACTCGAAAAAGTCGTTGGAGAAATGCCAAATCCCAAACCCCGTAGACGTCCTGGATACTCTTCAGTTCCCAATGCACGACCAAGGATGTCATTTGGAAAATCAGAATCAGTAATCTCTCCTTGTGATACTGATTGAGATATTGACTCCTGATTCACAAACATTATTAGACATTACAAAAAAATAAGAAGTTTATTCACCTTCAATGAAAGAATTCTTTTTTAATTTTATCATACTTACAATTCTTTCATACACCTCTCTCGTTTTTGGGTGGTCAATGACACCATCTTTGTTTTGTCGGGCTTCTAACCACAAAACTTGTCGGTCAATAGATTCATGAGCAGGATCTTTTCCGACCTCTCGCAGCTATTAAAATTTACCATGTATTAGTAAATAAATCAGTATATTAATTTAATAAATGAAAGATAAAATATAAGATAATGTGCCTACCAATCGTTCTTCAATCTCGGGATAACTAGTAACACCGGCTCTATAAGGGTATTCAGGACTTGTCGCTCTCTCGCGATTTTCATTGCTTAATCTCTATAATGACACATCTATTTACATTAATACCTCATAATTGTCAAATATAGGTATATGTATGATAAGTAATTGTACAAACCCGGAATTCCTCATCTTCGCGTGAAATAACAAATGCAGTCCAATCCTCCAATGGTATAATCCCAGCATACTGTGGTGGAGGATGGCTTCTGGTGTTCCCCTCTTCATCTTTCACCCACTTTGTTAGAATTGATCTGAATTTTCTATACGCCTTTCCAGCTTTCATAAGACAATAGTCTTTTCGAGAGTCATCCACATCAAAGTATTTCTGTTTACATTCAACAAAATGATTATAAATATACTTACATATTTAATTATAAAATAACTGAATAGTCAAAAATAAGACTCATACCTGTATCATATGCCATAGCTCATCTTTATGCTTCTTGATAGAGGCATCTTTTTTACTATTCCAACTGCTGATTGTAATTGGTATATCCTGCCTTGCTCTGACACCAATGAAGATTCTCAACTGTTTACCATTGCCACCGATCGCTTGGTTTTTAACATTCCATTCGACCTGCATTATTACTTAGGTAAATTAGATAACAAACAATTAAAAGTATGTAACAAAGTTAGTTAATTAGTAAGTATCATACTATAAGTTTAGGAAGCCCTTTATTCCCCCGATTGATGATATTCTTCTTAACTGTCATTCCACGAGGAGTGAACTTTTTTTTGGGCAGATGTTCACTCTCATGACCACTGTCATGTGCACTATCATCACTGTGGGAAGTCATCTCACCTGCAACATAATATAATCATTGTTATTAGGTTAAATGTTATTTTATAATAACTATATGTTAGTTAATTTTTACAATATGAAAAATGAATAAAAAAGAAACTACGCATGATATATTACCTTTTCCTTTTCCTCGATCTAACGTTACTAGCTACTTGTTTATTTGTATGATATTTTGTTTTTTGCTTCTTGGTACTTTGTTTTCGACGAAATGTAATTCCATCGTTATGATCCTTTCTAACATACAAAATATCGTCATTAGAAGTACTTTCCCCTATTATTGGTTGCAATGTCCCGAAGAAAGGGTCATCCTCAATGTCAACATCTTCGTGCGCTTGATCCCCAATGTCATTCACCAATAACTTTTTGTTTGTCAATAAAACAATGAACCAATTGATATCAACTGGATCAGTGACATAAAACACTTGTTGGGCTTGCGAGGCTAAAATAAAAGGTTCATCTTTATACCCTAACTTGTTGAAATTCACCCGCATGAAACCCAAGTCATCCATCTGTACACCATTATTATTGTCAACCCAATTACATTGGAACACAGACTCCGAAAACATATTGTAATCCAACTCCCATATGTGTTCAATAACACCGAAGTATGACATATTCGCGTAAATGGGATTTCTGTCTTTGGCACTTGATGTATGCATAGATTCAGCTACAAGAGTCACCCCACTATTTTGCATTTTACTCTGATCATCATGGGATTTTGTATAGAACGTGTACCCGTTTTGTAGATAACTAGTGTAAGAGAAAACATGTATATTTGGACCTTTTGCTAACCATCTCAATCTTTCTGAAATCGAGGTAGGATTCGAAACAAACTCAATATCAATTTGATTTTTTAGCCACAGTATGAAACTCCGATTATGTTCTTTTTTTAACCAAACTTCACTCTTAGTTGGGTGATCACTCTTAAGAATCTCCATGTGTTTGGCAATATATGAATCAACCTGACTATCATTGTGCAGAACATATAAGTGTGCTTGCTCTAGTTCGTTCCTAGATACCATCACTATTTTCCTTCCTGTCATCCCTTTACCAACACTTGTTGTGTGACGCTCCCTTGGCATCCCAACAGAATATTCAACACTAGATAGATAGTCGGTGGAGAACTCAATAGCTTCTTCAACTATGTAGCGCTCAGCAATGCAACCCTCGGGTCGTGATCGGTTTTTAACATATCCTTTTAATATCTTCATGTACCGCTCAAACGGGTACATCCATCTCATGTAACATGGGCCACACAATTGTGTCTCTCTAACTAGATGAACTATTAAATGAATCATTATGTCAAAGAATGAAGGCGGAAAAAACATCTCAAGCTCACATAAAGTGACAGTAATTGATCTTTGCAGAGCTGGCAACTTTCCAGGGTCAATCACCCTACTACAAATCGCCTTAAAGAAGAAACAAAGTTTAGTTATGGCCTGACGCACTTTATTGGGCATAATGGATCGTATACCAATTGGTAGCAAATTCTCCATGAGAACATGACAATCATGAGACTTTAGAGACTTTAACTTGAGGTCTTTCATCGATACAAGGTTCGTAACGTTTGAAGAGTACCCCTCTGGAACTTTAACTCCATGAAGAAACTTACAAAAGACAGTTTTCTCCTTTCTAGATAGAGTATGAGCTGCCGGAGGTAGATATGTACGTGTACCCTTCTTAATCGGACCCAATTCTGGTCTCAACCCCATACTAACCAAATCCAACCTTGTGTTGATGGTATCTTTAGTCTTCCCTGGCATATTGAGTAAGGTACCAATGACACTTTCGAATACATTTTTTTCAACATGCATCACATCAATGAAATGCCTTACGTGTAATGACTTCCAGTATGGCAACTCAAAGAAAATCGATTTTTTCTTCCACCCTCGTTTGGCAAGCTCTCCTGCAAAAGGCTTCCCAAACTTAATGTCCAAATCTTTCACCTTTTCAAATAGTTGTTCACCGGTCAAAGGCAGAGGAGCTTTACGAGTTTCTGAATTCCCATTGAATGCCTTTCTCCACACCCGATAGTGATGAGTTGGAGGCAAAAATCTCCGATGGCCAAGATATATATTCTTCTTACCATGTTCCAACCACATCCAATCTGTATTATCTTCACATATAGGACATGCACATTGACCTTTGTTACTATACCCAGATAGATTGCCGTATGCTGGAAAGTCATTAATGGTACCAAAAATCATAGCCTTCAGAATGAAACTTTCTTCTCTGAACCCATCATACACCTCTACCCCAATCTCCCACATTTGCTTCAAGTCTTCTATTAAAGGAGCCAAGTATACGTCAATATCATTTCCTGGTTGTTTGGGGCCAGAAATTAACAAAGACAACATCATATACTTGCGTTTCATGCAAAGCCATGGAGGTAAGTTATAAATCGCCAAAATCACAGGCCATGTACTGTGGGAGCTACTCTGGATACCGTGCGGGTTAAATCCATCAGCAGACAATGCAAGGCGTAGGTTTCTTGGGTCATGCCCAAAATCAGGATAATCAATATCAATCTTTTTCCACTGCGGAGAATCCGCCGGGTGTCGTAGCATACCATCTTTAATCCTTTCATCGTCATGCCAAGTCAACTGTTTTGCATCTTCCGAACTACGGTACATACGTCTAAATCGAGGAATTATGGGAAAATACCACAATACCTTTTCTGGAGCAGATTCTTTCTTCTTATACCGCGATGCATTACATTTAGGGCAGGACTTTAACAACGCATGTTCATTCCGAAATAAAATGCAATCATTCGGACAAGCATGTATCTTCTCATAGTTCAAACCAATGGTGCCTAACATTTGTTTTGCATCATACGTCCGAGAAGGGAGCACATTGTCTTTCGGCAACATATCTTTCAATAGTGCTAGTAATTCCGTAAAGCTCTTATCTGTCCATCCGTGGCAAGTTTTCAAGTTGTACAGCTTTATCACAGCCAATAACTTTGTGAATTCAGTACAGCCCACATACAACGGTGTCTCCGCATCGGTTATCAACTTCTCAAACATTTGAGGACAATCATTAAGATCGTCTTCAACCGCCTTTGTCATCTCTTCAAATTGGTCACCATCAAACGTATGTGTTTCAGGATAATCAACCGGATCACATCTCTGAGTACTATTATCCATATTTGAAGGTTCACCTCTTTCCTCACCATGCATTGTCCAACAAATATAACTTTGATCGATTCCGTTGGCCTTTAAATGTCTTTCCAACTCAAGTGCAGTAACTCGATTGGCGTAACAACATCTTAAACAAGGACACTTGAACTTACTAGAAGTTCCTAAACGCCGAACGGCAAAGTTCACAAAATATTTCACTCCATCGACATATTCTTTCGACAGACGATTGGCAGACATCCACTTTCTATCCATATTAGACCGAAATTTATTATAAATTCCTGATAAGAGAACTTAAACATATTAATGGTGAAAAACACACAAAGTACAATTTTTTGAAACTAAGAAATTGCACTTTGTTCTTTTATACTTTCACTTAAACACTGTGTTATATTATGAATCCCATTTCTTAGGAAAATCCTATAATTCAACTATTTTCAAAATAGGGCCCCCTAGTATATCATATATAATAGCCAATAATATTCTTGAATCCTTTTAGCTGGCTATTCAGTTTCCAAATTATCATTTATTTGTTTCATCAGTTGCCAAATTCACATTAGTTGCCAAATTATCATTACTTTACGCAAGCTTATTTTCTTTCAAACAGAACCAAGGCCAATTCCTAATTCCTAATTCCTAATTTCTAACATCAACATTAGTTGCCAATTCCTAATTCCTAATTCCCAAATCACAGAAACCATAAAAATAGGAATCAAGAAAAAGTAAAACAGACTAACTGACTGAAACAATGCAAACGAAATCAAAGAAGCAATGAAATAGAAATGACGAAGTAAAACAGATTGAAGAAGGGCTGGTAAAACAGATTGAATCAAAAAACCCAGAATCAATATTGATGCATTGTGGAAATCTAACCTTGAAAGTAGAGAATGACTGACTGAGAAAGAGCAGGGACGACGACGGAACAAGTGGAGACGGCGGCGGCGGCGGAGCACGACAGAGGGTGGTGGTGGTTGACTGGCGTCTGGCGGTGGCGCTGGTGTTGTCTGGTTTTGACGTTTTTCGTTAGGGGTATTTTCAGTTTTCACGTGTTGGTGAGTGGTGACTTAGTGTTGGGTTTTACGGTTAAGTGAGTGAGTGGAGAGTGATAAGTTTTTTTTTGGTCAGCTAATGAGAAGAGGGAGAGAAGAGGGTTTCAGGTAAGAGAGGCTGAGAGACTGATGAGAGTGTGAGAGAAGAGGTTTTAGGTAAGAGAGGCTGAGAGAAGAGGGAAAGAGACGAGTACTGAGACGTGAGAGGGAGTATTGAAACGGTAATATTAGAATATTAGGCATCAGGGGCGCTTTCTCAAAAGCGCCCCTGAAGGCCCTCCGTGTTTTGGGCATCAGGGGCGCTTTTTTAAAAGCGCCCCTGATGCCCAAAACACGGAGGGCCTTCAGGGGCGCTTTATAGCGCTTTTTTAAAAGCGCCCCTGATGCCCAAAATAAGGAGGGTCTTCAGGGGCGCTTTATAGAAAGCGCCCCTGATGCCTAATATACGGAAAGTCTTATTTTGGGCATCAGGGGCACTTTTTAGAAAGCGCTCCTGAAGGACATGCGTATTTTGGGCTTCAGGGGCACTTTTTAGAAAGCGCCCCTAATGGGGGCGCCCTTTTTTAACAATTCTGTTGTAGTGATTATTAGTTAGCTGGGCGGGTCGGTTTGTTGTGTATGGGTTGGGTTTTTGTTAGCTCCGTACCTTGGTGGACTTCTCTGTCGTTTCTGGGCAACGACTTGTATGGTTTGGGCTTTGCTCGTTGATAAGTGAATCATATAAGTAAGTTCTTGTTTTTGACTAAAAAAAAAAGTAAGTTCTTGTTCTTTTCAAACAAGAACTTTGGTCATATATGGTAAATTTCTTCATGGTACGCTAGCAAGTTAAATTTGACGCGACCAAATATGTGTTGTCCGCTTATGTGCATTAAACACGTAGCGATTGATGTGCATTGAAATTAATTTCTAAAGAGAAATTTCCTGTGTCACAAAATATTGGTCTATCGCCTAGTATCTAAGAGAATAATCTAGAAAAGAAAATAAAATAAAGTTGAAGTTGTCGTGAATAACTGCGCTACCCTTTTGCCATGGTTTTGGATCATTTTTCCAATTATATTTGCATATACCTTAAAAAAATAGAGAAAAACATGAGGCGAGCCCATGGTTTTTATTAAAAGTCGAATACTTATGATTTTGACATTTTTTAACACGTACAAAAGCTATCCCATTGATCTATGGTCACGATTTGTTCTTTTCCCTCGATAGTTTAAAGTAAAAAAAAAAATTAAAAATATATTAATATTTTAATTCAGTATACAATTAGGAATATAATCTCTCACATATTCAAAAATAAATATAAAATTTGTTGGGTCACAATTCACTTTTACTATATACCACTAACAATTATTAAATAAATGTTCTATATGTTTTTGGCTTTTTTTTCCTTTGCAAAATGCAACTTTTTTTTATCATTGAGGTCATCATTTAAATATATTATTATCATTTTTGACTCAGTATAAATCCTTGAAAATGATCATGATAATATAAAAATTTTCAATTCGAGTCAGATGGATGCTTTGATTTATGGTGGAAGTTGAGAAATATTTCCTCTTTAAGAAAGTATCTGCTTTTACGCTCTTTTAATTCTTTTAAGATACTCATTGCCTGAATTGATGGTATGTTTTAATTGAAAATAATTATATAGAAAGAGGTGATAAAGCAAATCTGATAGTGATAACAATAAACCAAGCCTAATTTCCGATTTTTGACTTTGTGTTTGAGAAGTGTGGGAACATTCATTAAATTACGCATGTTAATTTCATTTAATTAGGCATGGAATATTTTTTTTATTCTGATTGTAAATGTGGTTGCCACGCGGACATGGATTGGTGAGTCACTATTTCGTCATCAATGACGTAATAAATCTTATCTGTCTAGGTGTCATCCCATGTGTCATATCCATGGTTTAGTATAATTAAGATTAAGATTAAAACTATCGATGATAGGAGAAGTGGCAATAATTTTTGTATGTTTCAGAAGTCAAATGTGCTTATGTGTTATGATAGTATCACATGTACCTTCCCACATGTACTTTCATTCAGTGGCGGATCTAGGATTTTAAAATAGGGTGTTCCTTTTATTTCAATGATTTAATAATTGTACGATTTTACAACAAAAAACAACGATAGAGTAATGTTCCAAAAGAAATCAACGATAAAATAATGTTTCAAAATAAAATTCCCTTTAAACAAAGTCTAATTGCATTTTCCTCTTTCTCATAGCTTAGAAGCGTTTGTATATACAGTTTAAGAAAAAAAATAACTTTGGTAGGTTGTAAAATATATTAGCATATTTACTAGATATAAGTTAAATTTGTAAGTGGAATAACAATAGCTTGTTATGGTTCAACGGTAATGTCCGCTCTTTGTGTTTATTGGGGCACCGGTTCGAATCCCATTATACACATGGTTGCATCAATTTTATGATTCGGCCATTGTTTTATTATAAAAGGTCAAAAGGAAAAATTATTTAAGAATCGAACACAGAAAAGAACACGCGAGCAGGGTACTCGCATCCGCTGCGCCACGCAACAATTGCAAAAAGACTTTCGCAAATCTATTATATGCAGGGTACTTTAGTAATTTTAGATGAATTTTTGGGTGTTTCCGGGAACACGGGAAACACCCCTTGAATCCGCCTCCGCCTTCATTATAATATCAAGTACGTGACGTCTTTAATTTTATAAAGTGTAAATCTTCATTGATAAGTCTTAATTTTAATACTTATTTTGCACCAAGGAATATATAATACTATTAAATTTCTTCATGGCTTATACACAGTATTGTCCTATATATATATATATATATATAGTAAACAAACACATTCAGCTACACAAATAATATTCAAGGAACCTAGGCATAATGGATCATGATCACATGCTTGTCTCTAGCTGGTTTAATCTTTATTCCTCTGTGCCCTTATCCTATGTGCAACCCCCGGAAAGTAGACCCGGCACCGTTTCTGTTTCCTCCGGCAAGACAATTCCGGTGATTGATCTTGGTGGACATGATCATGCTGAAACATTATTACACATGTTGCAAGCTTCTGAGGAATATGGATTTTTTCAGGTATCTTTAATCAAAATTTCTTGATAATAATTTGTGTGTGTGTGTGTGTATATATATATATATATATATATATATATATATATATATTTGTGTGTGTTTGATTAGTATATATGAAAAATATTTGTGGAAATTAGGTTATCAACCATGGAGTTTCGAAGGAGTTGATGGATGATACACTGAATATTTTCAAGGAATTCCATGCCATGCCTGAAGAAGAAAAGATATGTGAAAGTTCTAGGGACCCAAAAGGAAGTTGCAGGCTCTATACAAGTCGTGAGATTAATAACGATAATTGCATTCAGTATTGGAGGGACACTTTAAGACATTTTTGTCCACCTTCAGGAGAATTCATGGAATTTTGGCCTCAAAAGCCTGCAAGATATCGGTAAAATTCATCCATCCAATTCTTTCATTTTATATCTTATGTTTAAATGAGGTAATATATTTAGTGATCACATGAATAATCATGATCAAAAGTTATTTAGTAAATCTATCACATATTCAAAAATAAATATAAAATTAGTTGGGGCACAATTCACTTTCACTATATACCACTAACAATTATTAAATAAATGTTCTATATGATTTTAGCTTTTTTTTTTCGTTCGCAAAATGCAGCTTTTTTTATCATTGAGATCAGCATTTAAATATATTATTATCATTTTTGACTAGCATAAATCCTTGAAAATGATCACGATAATATAAAATTTTTCAATTCGAGCCATATGGATGCTATGATTTATTGTGGAATTTGACAAATATTTCCTCTTTCCTAGCTAAAGGTTGGTTATACTTTATTGTCTGTTTACCTTAAAGACTTTTATAAAGGTATATGTCGCAATCAAATCAAACATTTTTATTCCATTATTAATTACATTCTTTTTAGAAACATAATTCTTAGAAATAAAGGTTATTTCTAAAATTAGAATATTTTAATATTTTCTAAAATTAGAAATATTTTAATATTTCAAAATAATGATATTTCAAAATATATCAACATTATACGAAATATGAATCGCGACAAACCAGTATTGTTGTTGGATTTTTCAACCCGACTATCAACGACCAATCGTGTCAGGTTGTCGGCCAGACCCACAAGTAAGACCATTGGGCTTGTCAGTCGACGAGATGTCAAGCCACCTATTGGGAGGTTGATAGACCACATGGGCCATAAAACCTAATTATCAAAGTCTCGCAAGATGGTCAGCAGACTGCAAAGCCCACAAGTTGAGAGGTCTGAGAAATTGCCAATCGATAGGCTTGAAGGTTGACAGGTAGCCTAATAGTGGGCAGACCCGTGGTTCACGGTTTGCCGGATTCGCCTAATGATCTTAATTTGAATAAATTTTTTAGGTTTTTTATTTATTTCTATTATATATGTTTAATTACTCTATAAAAAAAATAAAAAATGAAGAAGTTTACTTACTCTACGCATAAAAAAAAAATTACAAATAAAAGGAATTCAATTGAAGCAATTTAATGCAAGATTTTCTCACCCAAGCACATCCTCATAGTTTAATACTTTAGCTAACTACAAATTCCTTGCCATTACACTTTTCAGTGAAGTAGTTGAGAAGTATACACAAGAACTGAGAGCACTTGGAATCAAAATTTTGGAGCTACTATGTGAAGGGTTGGGACTTGATCCAAAATATTGTTGTGGTGGACTTAGTGAAAACCCATTATTACTATCTCATCACTATCCTCCTTGCCCTGAACCTCATTTAACATTGGGAGCACCTAAGCACCGGGATCCTACTCTTGTTACCATTTTGCATCAAGAAAATGATATAAATGCTCTTCATGTCTTCAAGGATGGGGAATGGATTGTTGTTGAGCCAATTCCCTATGCTTTTGTGGTCAACATTGGGCTTCTTTTGCGGGTAATATATTTCTCGGGAAAAGAAAAATGCTAGCAACACTCACTTTAACACTCTTCTACAAACACTTTTTTTATGATTGGATAAAATTTATGTGGGCCCCACTAACTTAATGGAACCGATTTCCAAAGTGGAGGGATCTTTTTGAAATTTTATCCAATCTAGAAAGACGTTGGTAGGAGAATATTGCTATCATTTTTCTTTTACTAATGCATCTTTCGTTACTAATAATTTACTAATCATGTAACAAGACAACAATTTGAAACATCGATTAACATTCATGATATGGATTTTCTTAATTTGATTTCTGACTTATGTAGATCATCAGTAATGGAAGGTTCGTTGGTTCTGAACATCGTGTTGTCACAAATTCAGGCTGTGCAAGGACGACGGTTGCCTACTTCATCCGTCCTGTAAAAGAAGAGATTATAGAACCTGCAAAGCCTCTAATAATTTCTGGTGCTCAACCCATCTACAAATCAATTACATATGAAGAGTTCTTGAGAATTTTCATGAGTAAAGGTCCTGAAATTGAACCAGAATTGCTCTTATGATCTTCCCACAAAAGAGAATTTTTAGATGCATTCATTACTCGTGTCAAAATTCATATAATTTTTTTTCTTTTGTTAATTTGTTTAGTCCATATACAAAGTTTTCTGGTTTGCACATGTTTGCCAATTATATATGAATTATTATCTAGTAATTTTTGCAACTTGCAAAAGAAAGTAACGTACGTGTTATATATATATGCAAGTTCATCCAATGGTTGAAAAGCTAATCAGGTTATTATTATTATTATTATTATTATTATTATTATTATTATTATTATTATTATTGAACAGCAAACATATATTATTAAAATATAATGGTACAAGAAGAATTCGAACGGATACAAATTATTTAGGATACAGAAAAAATATCCAAAAAAACAGAAATAACTAACGATGATAACTACTTTGAAATACACAAAAAAACTCTGCCCACCACTCATAGTAAAGACAAGGAACAAATCCGCATTATTCTTAAATAAACTACTTATGTTTTGGTATAGTAACATTAACTTCTATTTTGCTGTCCACTGTTCCCGATTGTTTTGGCAATTTCAACCATTTACGGAGGTACCTTCCAAGTTCGAATCTAGGGATATGTCTCTTCAGTGTGTGTATGTGCGCGCGCAACATAGTGATTTGCTGTAGAGACATGTGAGCATAGTGGCATGAGTCTGAACTCACAAGGTCTCTCTCGCCAATCCCCAAACATGTGTTGTTGCTAGTTAAAAGTTCACAATCAGTTTCGAAAATTGTTAAGTGTTACAACTTATTTTTAAAAAAAAATCACTTTTTTTAAAAAAAACAATCACTTATGACGACCTGCTATCCGTTTGTTACGGATTCTTAAAAAATGAAAAATTGAAAATAATCTAAAAACTGCTTAATATGATAAGCTGTTTTGAGTAGCTTCTCATAAAATCAGTTTTTTAAGAATGATTTTTAAAATAAGTGATTTTCAGTATGTTACACAAACACAAAACAACTTCTCATTTTCTTAAAAATCCCTAAAAACTAATCTCTAAATTATTTAACAAACAGGCCCTAAATCTCCCGACGCAAGTAATAGTAAATCGAAGTGTAACACACATTTTGATCCCTATGACATTCTTAAAATATAAAACAAAGTTTCCTAAATTAAATTATAACATTTTTTTGGTGAATAATTTATAATATTTTTTAACTAGGCTTAATTGCACTTGTCTCTCGGATATCGCGACTGTATAATATTTCCTGAGTTTGTGTAAATTATAGGTCCTTTAGGTATCGAGTTTGTACAACAGTGATATGTTTTGTTACCTAATTATCGTTTGAGATTGAGCTTAACAGATAAAAAAAGTGATAAAGCACAACTGAGTGGAGAGAACAAAATTAAACAATCCTATATTCAGGAGACTCAATTCCCATAATTAAAACCAGTGAACCAAAATTTCCCTAGCTAAAATCAGTTCAACATCACGCCCAAATTGCAAATAATTGTTTTGCCATTATTCATTGACTATCATAAAATAAAATTACTAGATAAACTATCCATAAGTTAGGATACTCCAACAGCTTATTTAGGGTTACTTGCATTTCTCAAGTACAAGTAAAATTGGTACTGTTGGTCAAGAATATCACTTTTTCATTCCTTTTCTGGAAGGCGAAACTCTGCTTCAAAGTAAGGACCCTTGTTCATAAAATGTTCCAACAATTCTCCAAATGCCATGGATGGATATATGGGTGGAGAAGTTGAACTTAAGAGAGGCTTGGCAGGTCCTATAAGTGCTTCTTTTGTTGGGTTAATGAAATAGGCAATAGTGTGCCTCCCAACACTTGAATTTGTTATAACTCGGTGTTCAGCACCAATGAGCCTTCCATTGCTAATAATCTACATTAGATACAAAAAGATTGGATTTTGTCACACTAAACGTTATCATAAAGGGGCTTTTTTGTAAAAAATTCGATGATCACAATATGGGTTGCGATAATAGAAGTTTTAATGTGTTTGCAATCGCCATTAAGTCCACACAAAAGCATTTTATTGCGACTCTTTGTAAAATCAAGAATTACGATTTTAATTGTGGCTATGTACCAAGATAATCAAGTCGCCTCTATAGAGGGGCCAATAGCCCAAGGGAGCCACACTCAGCACAACCATCCCAAACCAGACAAGCAAGTCTCCCTTAGAGGGGCTACTGCCAGTAGCCCAAGGGGGGCACACTTAGCACAACAAGCCCATACCAGGAAAGTAGATTGCCCCTTGAGGGGAAAGTAGCTTAAGGGCACTCGGAGGGTTGTGTATTGACATAGAGGGATCAATAGCCCAAGTAGCTTGAACCCACCCTACCTAACACATCCGGCCCAATCAGTGAGACCTAACCCACTCATGACAAAGACCAAGCTCGTCCTCCTGGGACTAAAGCTTGACCTAGGGGACCATAATGGCAAGGCAATCACTCTATGACAAAAGCTGTCGTCCGTTGGAAAAACCCTACATAAGAGACTTCCCCAGACGGAAAAAGGCACTTCACTCATTCAGGAGAAAACCTAACATGCTAAGACGAACCAAGCCTCCCACTTTTTATGAAAGTACGTACAACCTTCAATTGTGGATTGAACATCTTCATCACAATGAAGGTTAACTACAAGTTATCTAATTATTAATTCACTAGCTAAAGCATAGAAATACGAGCTTTTAATAATATTGGTGCTAAGATTAAGCTCATGTTTACGTACCTGAAGCATAAATCCCATGTTAACAACAAAAGCATCAGGAATTGGCTCAACAGGAATCCATGCCCCATCTTTGAAGACTTGAAGTGCAGTGATCTCTGGTTCTTGAAAAAGAATGGTAAGAATGTTAGGATCCTTATGCCTGGATGCTCCCAAGGTTAGACTTGGTTCTGGGCAAGGAGGGTAGTGATGAGATATCACTACTGGTTTTTCACTGAGGTCTCCAGAGAAGTAATTTGGGTCGAGTCCCAGCCCTTCAGAAATCAGATCCAAAATTCTCAGCCCCAATGCCCTTAGTTCTTGTGTATATTTTCCAACAATTTCACTGAAAAGTTTCAAAAGTTAATATTAATTAAATGATTAAAAATAAAATAATTAAGGGTGTGTATTATTGGCACTGCGTTTTTGTTAAAATACTCTGAAAAAAGTACCCTTGCTCATAAAAAAAATTTGAACATCGGGATATAAACTTCCAGAATAGAATAAATAGACGTTTAAAATTATATGTCACACTTAACATTAGAGTAAGTTGTTAATGGAAGAAAATCATGTACCCTGAGTTTCATGATCTCGAAGTCTCTTAAGTAGGGTTTTTCCAAATAACTTAGTAAAATTTTATTGGTGAGATGGAGTGTGACACATGAATTTTGAGACATAATTTTCATTCGCTCCCTAAGCACTATTATTATGTATGATTACTCAAAAAAAAGTTAGTGTTTTATGGAATGTATTTGTCATGCTACTAACTTTCACCGAAAGTGAACAGAAGAGAGCATTGAAGAACCAAGTTGGCTTACATTAATTGGGTCCTCAACATAAAATTTCATTGAACTTTTAGTTTAATTATTTGTTCTATTTTTAATACTATTAAATAAACAAGTCAACTACTAGGAAAACTATTATCATAATCCGAACACGGAAAACATTCACTTCCACCATTAACTAATTAATTCAAAAAATTCAAGCATCACAAATTTTCAACCATGTAACGTATACATTAAAATAAAAGAAATATTAACAAAGATAAAAAGTCCATGAACACTATCTATTATATTAAAAAAGTAGAAATAATTATGCTAAGTTCAAGACGAAAACAATAAAATTAGTATTTAATCATAAACAGATTTTGCATCTTATCATCTTTAAATTTTCGTTGTTATTTCATCTTTTTAGTAGATAGAGAAGATAAATTTACCGGTATCCATCTGGTTTCTCAGGCCAATACTCCATGAATTCACCAGAAAGAGGACAAGGGTGTTTCAGTGAATCCTTCCAATAACGAGCCACATCTTCAACGTTCCTTCCACTACTAGTATAGAGGTTGCAGCTTCTATTTGGATCTTTAGAGCTTTCTCTAACCTTTTCCTCAGCAGACATGGCATGGAATTCTTTGAAAATCCTTAATGTATTGTCCATTAACTCCTTAGGAACACCATGGTTGACAACCTAAATAATAGTATATATATATATATATATATATATATATATATATATATATATATATATTAAGGATAATATAATTAACCTAACTTGCATGCACATGTACATGTTATAGTCTTATAGATGAAGTGGAAGAAAAAAAGTAAAACGTGGGGAAAGGAATAATTTGAACCTGAAAAAATCCAAACTCCTCGGAGGATTTAATGATGTTGGATATGACATCAGATAGATCATGGCTTCCAAGATCAATGACAGGAATTTTCTTGTCTATGGCCAAAACAGCATTGACAGGTCTTCTGTCAGATGGTTGCACATAAGATTGTGGCACAGAAGAATGAAGATTGTACCAACTAGACACAAGCTTGCGATCCATGTCCTTAATCCTTAGGTAGTTAGAGAACTGATTCTGAAAATGTTAGGCACTAATGGGAGTATATATAGATAAAAAAATTATTTTATCCTTAAAATTATAAGAGAACTTACTTGAAATATTAAATGTCATGTTTACTCTTTTTTTGTTTTGACTGAATAAATATTTATTCTTGTTAGAATTACATGTTACATAGATCTAGAACAAATTAAATATTTATTCTAGTCAACCAAAGAAATATTTATTATACTTATTTTTTGACCAAAATTTATTATACTTATCAAAAAAAATTATAAATACTTCTAGACAAATATTCCATTCTATGTTCCTTTAATACCAAAAAAATACTCATTATTTTATAAAAGTATTTCTCTCAATTTTTTCGCTTTATTTCTTTCTCTATATATAAGATGACCTTGAACTTTAAAAAGGAGAAGTAAAAAGTAACAAAATTTTGCGAAAAAATGGACAACAAAAAATTAGTATATTTTAAGGTTGATATTGCACACAAAAAAAGGTTGATATAACTATTTCCTCTAGAGTTTCACTTTTCACTGCAACTAAAAAAATAGATTTAAAAGGTTACTATATTTTTATAATAAAATAATCAAAATTTAAAATATTATTAAAAGATATCATATAATAATAAAAATAAACTTTAATATTTTATTTTGGTAAATTTTACGGAATTCATTAAAAATAAATTTATAACCACCAATGAGGGAGAGAGGGGGATATATAGTCATTTATTTTATTTAAACATAATAACATATGTTTTCATTAAATATTTCAAAATATTTTTCTTCAGTGATATATTTTTTTTGATAAACAATTTTTCTTCAATTATATCAAATTAAACATTTATCACTGTTGAATGGAGCCTGTTTACTAAAAAAGAGAGTATATTATTTTTTTGACAAGAAAGAGAGTATATTATTAAATATATTAAATCAATTAGAAAATTTTATTTTAGTTTGTTAAAATTTAAACTTAAGGGATTCCCAGATAATTATACCTTTATGTTTAAGTAATTTTTTATAAATTTAATTAGTTTTTTGTAGTCTAAAAATAATTAAAATTTTCCTTTTATATTTAAGCCTTTTAATTGATAATTCTATCTTATATAATATAAATTCAAAACTAAGTTTATTTTAATTTAAAGGTAGATATATATATATATATATATATATATACTATATATTAAATTCATAACAGATAATAATAATTCCACCAAAAAATAACAATTAATAACATTAAATTTTATTCTTCTATATATTTAATTTTTTTTTCATGAGAAATTATTTTCACTGCTGCATAATTGGAGAGATCATTTAAATATAAAGTTCATCCTTTAAGAAAAGCTTAAAGTATATTTTGTCTTAAAGTTTGTAATACCCATTGCATTAAATACGTATTATATTTTAATTATATTTTTATACAATCAGGGTCCGTTTGATTTGCAAACAACACAGTACTGGATAGAACAGACAAGCTTTTGTCCAATACATTATTTGGTGAACAATGGATATTATAAGCAAAAAAATATAAATTTTACTATAATTCTCTTTCTAATGTTTATAATGATTTTATATAACATATATTATAATGTAATTAAAAAATTATAAAGAAAAACGTACAATGGAGAAGATGGACGAGAGAGAGAGAGAGAGAGAGAGAGATGAGAAGATACAAGAGAGATGAGAGGGGGGAGAGAAAGAGAGATGTCAGAGAGAGAGTGAGAGATGAGAGATGATACAAGAGATATGAGAGGGGGCGCGCGCGAGAGAGAGAGAGAGAGAGAGAGAGAGAGAGAGAGAGAGAGAGCTGAGGGAGAGAGTTCATAAGATGCGAAGATACAAGGGAGATGAGAGGAGGGAGAGAAAGAGAGATGAAGAAGATAGGTCATGAGATGAGAAAGTGTGTTATTGAATAGGAAATAAAAATAATATTTTGAGATTTTTGAGTGATCAGAAAGTTGTACTGTGAGACAGTAAGTTGTACTGTGATTTCGTGAGGTACAGGAATTTGGGTCTTTATTCTGTCCCTTGCCTTCATTTCTGTCTAGTACTGTGAACATTTTTCTAATCAAACAGGGTACAACTGGAATTGTCCAGTTCAGCCCCCTACTGCTTAGGAATCAAACAGGGTACAACTGGAATTGTCTATTTTTGTCACATTTTTTAAATGGTGAGAATAAATTAATATAAAAAGTTGAAGCTAAGGGGCTATGTCCAATCGGTGGCAGATCCAAGACCCTGGGTTATTAGGTGGTTATATTTTTTTCATTGTCAAAATTGTTGATTTGCAAAATTGTTTGAAATTTCTATACAAATATTCTCACTTGATTAACTTAAAGGCTTAAAGGTATATATGTTTCGTCCCTGCAAATATCTCAATAATCCAGTTTGGTCCCTGAAAAAAAAAAGTTTTAAAACAACTCTTGCAAATACCAAACGCTTCTAATTTAGTCCCTACTGTTAGTTTTTGGCTAACACCGTTAGTTGATGATGACGTGGCTGCCAACATCATCCCATCTGTCATTCCTCTTTCTCTGAAACTCTGTTCTTCTACTTCTCTCTTCTTATTCTTCTTCTTCTTCTTCTCATGAGAATTGGGAAGCCTGGAGATGAAACTTTCAAGGCATTGTTTCTTTGTGCACAAGAGTTCAGTGACTAGTTTTATGGTATGAGATTTCACACAATTTTTACAAATTATTATGAAGGGAAAGGGGACAACTTATCCTTAACAGTACAAAAGGAAAAACTCAATGCATGGATCTTACTCAATTAAATGATTGTGCTTAAGGCATCAAGAATCGACAAGAGCTTCATTTATCCGGCTACTAAATACCTATTTCAACTTTAGAAGACTTTAGAGTTTTGGTTCTTTATGTGTTACTCTCCTACAAATCTTAAGATTCAAAAATTCTAAATCAAGTAATGATTTTCCTATCACTAATTCATCCTTGACAAACCCTTTCGGGAATTTCATTAGAACAGAGCTACTTGATAAGATTAATAAAAGAAGTGAAATGTCATAGGGTTTACCTTTAAGCCAGGATTGACCAAACATGTTTTAACTTTTAAATAAGCGTAAGTTTAAAATAGTTTAAAACAAAGCAACAAGAACAGAATTATTAGTTCAGAATCACAAGAAATGATTTACCTTTAGGTTTGGATATGATTGAAAATAACAAATGCTACCAGTCTCACATATTCGTAAATTAGCAAGAGGAGCAGAAGAAGAAGAAGAAGAGAGTTTCATAGAAAAAGGAATGAAAGAGACGATGAGTTGGTCAAAGATTAACATGTTAGTCAAAGATTAACGGCAGAGACCAAATTAGAAGCGTTTGGTATTTGCAAAGGCTTTTTTAAAAAAAATTAAATTGCTGGGACGAAACTGAATTTTTTAGATATTTGCAGTGACCAAACGTACCTTTAAGCCTAAGATATATAAACTTACAATATGTATAAATTTATGTTGACCATATCAAATTCTAATTTTTCTAAAAAAATTATAAGACTACTAATTTTTATAGTACACCCTCATTTTATTAGTTGTCACTTTTATTATTACCATCCTCTTTAAAAGGACTCGCCATAAATTAAGTTTGCTTTAGTTCTCCAAATCGGCTTAATTATTATCATCCATGACTTTCAAATCGGCTTAAGGCCTCATTTCCAATTGTGCGGGTTTACCTAGACCAACCGAGAAGGAAATGGAGTTGCTCACGAACTTGTGACGCTATGCTCTCAAGGCATTCTCTCCAGGAACTAGAGTCTCAATCCCTCATCGTCTCTGCACCGTGCGATCATGAGAGATCTCGCCAGTTCTTGAGCTCGTGTAGCTTCGATTTTGGCCTAACCCATATGTGATTCTTTGTTCTTGCCTGGTTGATGTTTTTGTGGAGTTGGATCGCGATCTTAGGTGTGATGCACCCTCTCTCCTCCATTATTGGTTTTTTTCTCAATTAGGGTAAGTGTGTGGTAGTGTGGCTGCGATGCTTTTTGTTATTTCTATCATCTACGAAAGGAGTTTACTCAGAATTATTAGTTAGTTGGGGGTCAGTCTGTTGTATGGGTTGGGTTTTTGTTTGTTCCGTGCTTTGGTGGACTTGTGTGTCTTTTGTGGGCCAACACAACTGTATATGGTTTGGGCTTTGTCCATTGATTAATGAATCATACCTCATTAGACCCAAAAAAAAATCAACATGTAAGTAAATTCTTGTCCTTTTTAAACAAGAACGTTGGTCATATATGGTAAATTTCTTCATGGTAAGCTAGCAAGTTAAATTTGACGCGACCAAATATGTGTTGTCCGCTTATGTGCATTAAACACGTAGCGATTGATGTGCATTGAAATTAATTTCTAAGAGAAATTTCCTGTGTCACAAAATATTGGTCTATCGCCTAGTATCTAAGAGAATAATCTAGAAAAGAAAATAAAATAAAGTTGAAGTTGTCGTGAATAACGGCACTACCCTTTTGCCATGGTTTTGGATCATTTTTCCAATTATATTTGAATATACCTTAAAAAATAGAGAAAAACATGAGGCGAGCCCATGGTTTTTATTAAAAGTCAAATACTTATGATTTTGACATTTTTTAACACGTACAAAAGCTCGCCCATTGTAAAGGCTACCCACCATGCCAGGTCCTCTAATTTTCTCTCCTCTAAATTCTATCATACCAACTACTATATATACAAATTATAGAGCACATAGAATGCAAGAAAAATAAAGATCAAAAAAGAATAACACTTCTCCAAATTAATAAGTAATGGGGCGCTGGATGAAACCAGAGGTATAACTTATTTTTCTTATAGCTTTATTAATCTCATGTTTATGTAGTACACTAGTTATTATTACTTGTGTTTAATTTAACTTTAATGAGATATTGTTAATTGTGCTATATATATATAGGTTTACCCTCTATTGGCTGCAATGACTTTTGTGACCAGCATGTGTGTCTTTCAGCTAACAAGAAACTTGCTTGGGAACCCTGATGTTAGGTAAAATAGTTGACTTCTCATGCATGAAACTACTACACTAGGCTTAAATTCGTGAATTGAATATAATCTTATGAATAAAGTTAACATAGTATATATTATTTGATTGTTTTATTTTTTTTTGTTGAAAATATTTTATAGGATTAGCAAAAGTCGGCGTAGCATGGGAGTGTTGGATAACAAAGAAGAGGGAGAGAAATATTCTGAGCATAGATTGAGGAAATTCATTCGTACTCGACCACCAGAAGTTATGCCCACTATCAATCACTTCTTTAGTGAAGATAAATGAAGGAGTGTCATGTATTAGATCATCAAAATAATTTAATAGATGAAACTATAAGAATCGAAATTGTCATACATAGAAATTTAATTTGTCATATAACGTATTATTTCATCAAATGCATGATGTTTCTCTTGTAATAATAGTAGCATCAAATAAAAAACAAGAAACCTAATGTAATTTTTTTTTTTTGATAATTAAGATGTAATTGTTTAAATATATTTATTTATACGTGACAGATGTGGACAACGGCGGACCTATTCACCTAATACCCCGGTTCAGGGAGAAATTTTATTTGAATTGTGCAAATTTTGTAGGGGACACACAACTGACCCACCTTGAATTACACACAGATCCACCCCTCGTTGTGGATATTGAGACTATAGAGATGCATCTAGTGAGAGCCTGAGAGGAGCGTTTTTATGTGAGAGTGAGATGGAGAAATCATAATCATTATATCTAATATTAATGGTCAAGATTAATATCATTTTAAGAGTTTAAAAGTCACATGACTTTTCTGCTTTAATTTTGACCATTAATTTTTTTGATAGGCAATTTTGACCATTCATGATTAGACTTAATGACTATAATTTCCTACCACCACTCTAACATAAAAACACCCATGACCCATCTCATTGAATTAGGAAGAAAAATGCATAGAAAATAGTGCCAAGCAAGAGTTCCCAAAGGCTTTATTTATAGATCTACGTATGGATTCACAATTTTCTTGTTATGTATGGTCGTGTTTCTGTATGTACAATCGCAAAACTTATACGATCGTACATGACTTAGAATATTCTTCTATGTGTATCACGTCATGTATGGCATACCATCCCTTAGGTAGATTGTAGTAAGCTATGTCCAAGGTACTTCAATTTTTGGCACTCGATTGTAGGAAATTTTAGGGTGAATGCCAAGTATGTAAGTCGGTACATTACGTATGTGAGGTTGTATTTAATGTCCAAATTAAAGCTTAGAACTTCACTTCTATGTGTCCAAAATGCGCTCAAAGTGTTCGAAGTTGCTCTTAAAGTAGTTTCTTCACTTTTCTACACAAAACTAAAGAAAATGGGTGAGTTTTTATAAATATACTTAACAATGGTATAAATCTCACAACTAAGGATGATATGAATCGTGACATGTGCATATTCACATTGATATTGGATTTGACTGATAGTTGATATTGATTTTTGATAAAGTTGTGACTATTTTTTAATATTCGGTTTATGGATAACCAATAACTGCTCTTGACCAATTTATGGTTATTATACGTAGTGATGGTCATCATGCATTAAGAATATTTGAGGGTTTTTGAAATATTTGCTACTCGAGGATGGATGTTTTTGCTTGTTACATATTTAAAATGCTATGTCTATCTTTTGTTCCCTTTTGTTTGATGAATAGATTATCTTACCTCTTCTACTCTCTCTCTCTCTCTCTCTCTCTCCCTCCCTCCCTCCCTCCCTATTCTTCTACTTGGATTATGAGTACAAATGGAAAAAGACGTCAGACAACTTGGTGTTAAGGATGGCGCTTGATTGACAACAAGATGGAAGTCATCTTTCACAATGAAGGAGGACTATACTGGCACGGTAATTCCACTACTTAGACAGATGTGTATGTATTTTGAGTCACCTAGGTTAGGATATGTAGACCCACATCGGCTCTTATCGTACATGAAGTTTTTAGGTTGTCATGTGCAGTGCTGGACGAAAGCGCATTGAGTACTTTACCTATACTAACATATGCACATGGATTGTGCTTAGAAGCTCTCATAGGCGTGTTAACATAGTTTAAGTCGACGCTCTGAAGCGTCCCATTAAGAGGTCGGGCCTTATTCGGCTGTTCAAAGAGTTTATGAACATAGGTAGACCTAGGGAATTTGAGGGTGTAAGTAGCAGCCCTCTTTTCCTTTTGGTGTAATAAGTTTGTAATGATTAGATGCATACCCCTCACTTTAATTACCAACTTTGCATTGGCCCAAATAACATAGTTCTGAGATTGGACTTGTTCATATGCAATTGGACTTGGCCCAAGCTTATCCCACACCCCTTCCTACTCACCACACACCACATAAGCCCAAATATTCCAAAACTACCTTCAGTGGAGGACGCATTTTCAAAGAATTCGGTTGCGCTCAACCGAATATATTCGGTTGGACTTAACCGAATAGATTCGGTTGAGCGCAACCGGACGTTATATAAACGAATAAGGGGTGTTTACTTAATTTGTATGTTCGGGGGTGGGGAACCGAAAAAATTCGGTTGGCCCCAACCGAATGTACCTGTTACTGAACTGAATGAATGAAAACCATAAAAGTTGCTGTTTAAGTTACAAATTTCCGATTGCAGACAAATATTCCTAACTCAAATTGGTTTTCATTTATAATAATACATAGCATATGGTAGTCAAGACAATCATACGTGGGAAATCAGTTATCTAAATACAAATTCGAAAACAACAATTAATCACTATTTCAATCTTTACTTATATCTACATAAGCCGGTGGTTGGTCCTCAGAGACCATGGCCTTCCACTTTTGCATACGACCCATAAACATTGTTTCCCAACCCTTTGCTACGGGTTTCCTGACCTTAATCCAAAGCGCATCGGGCAGGGGTAGCGGACTTCCAGTCTTCAAAAAACCTTTCACAGACAAAAAGAACCTAATTTTAACTAATTTTTGGCCACAATATAAATTTGAATCGTAAATAAAATTCGATATATACCTGTACAAAGTGTTTAGCCGTGAAGCATATGTTGAATTGACGGACATTTCTGAATGGGGGAATATGAAATGAGTATATGGTGAAAGACCCGTTAACAGACCAACAAGTCAATACAACTTGGTATCTGTTAACGATGAAATACCCTATATCTGGTACAGTCATCCAATTGTCTTCACCGGTGTTTGACAGCATCAACAATTTCATCAGAAATGTGACTTTGCCTATACCACCATATAGGCAAAGGTAGAAGTCAATGTATTGTCTGATCTCCTCCAAAAGATCATTTCTAACAGAAAGCCAACCATCCTCACCCTGTCCAAGAGAATGGAAATACAGCTGAAATAGCATTCATCAGACCTTCCTCGTTATCAGTAAGTATAACCTTTGGTAATTCATCTTGTCTCCTAAATAAACCCTTTAGTTTTTCACAAACCCATGCATAGTTATCCAACCGATCAAAGTTCACATAAGCAAATGCAACCGAAAAAGTCTTCTCAGTTGAGGTAACACCAACAATCTCAACCAATGGATACCTATACCGATTGGTCTTATATGCAGAATCAATCAACAATACAATTGGGAATGTGTTGAGAAGCTCAATGGAATCTGGATGTGCCCAAAAGATGTATTTGACAACATTAGTCCCCTCTGCAACTCGAGACCAGTAAACATATTTATCACGCTCCTGCAACTTCATCAATTGTTGGAGCTCAGTCCTACCCCCACGCATAGTCGATCGTTGCCTTGAACGACAGTTGTATATTTGCTTTAGAGTGGTTGTACTATCTTGAGGCTTCATTGTCTTGATTTCATTAAGAATGAGATTAGGCGCAATGTGATTATTAGTTATTTTTTCCACCACTGCCTTCTCTTCCTCAGTTAATCTACCACTGTACGGATGACCTTGACCATAAGTCTCCACCAGATGGTTATGTGTTCCATACATAACCTTCAATATCCAACCTCCACGCTTCTTGATTAACTTTCCTTTCAATCTAAACTGACAGGAACATTTCCTGGTGTTTGTTCCCTCTTCCGTACTAGTCCTATAACGGCCCCCTTTATCACAAATCAACGTGCAAAGTTCTTTGCCTGATCGTTTTCCGGTGTCCAATCTAGATATCACAATAACCATGCCAAGAGACCTGCCGACGCTACATACCCATGTCAACAACTCTTCACGGTTTGTAAACAACTGAAAATGGACAAATAAATAAATATCATTGTCTATTTTAGGCAAATCAAACACAATAAAAATAATGATTGTTCCGTACCTTATCCGTTGTGAAAGAACTCGTAAAGTCTTGTACCATCAAACCATCATTCCCTGCCATTCAGTTGAAGCTGTAATGAAAAAAAATTCAAACACAAGCTGCTGTTGCTGTTTCTGTAAAACGGATATTCGGTTGCCCATAACCGAATACTTTCGGTTGAACCGAATGTATTCGGTTATGGGCAACCGAGTGAGTAATTGAAGACACCACTATATGCGAATTTTAGCCCATTCGGTTGACCATACCCGAATCCATTCGGTTTAGGTCAACCGAAACCACCCATAGGAAACACCCCCCAAAGTGATTTTTACCGCATACGGTTGAGCCTAGTCGAATCCATTCGGTTGCCCTCAACCGAATTAAGCGCGATTTCAGAAAAATAAAATGGCAAAAATAGTAACTAAATGAGCTCAAAACAAAAAAGTGAGGTAAGGATAATACCTTATGATGCTTGCCAATGTTTTGAAGGTGATTAGAAGGCTAATGTTCTACAAATAGTGGATAGGGAGAGGAGTGGAAGAGATGGGGGGTTTGGGGTTTAGGGTGGGGTGTGTAGGAGATGGAGGAGGAGAAGAGGGATGAAGGAGATGTTTAGAATGTTTTTGAATGGTAAGGTTATTTTGGTATTTTCATAAGGTAAAGGGGTGTGTGGTGAGTAGGGAGGGCGGTGTGGGATAAGCTTGGGCTTTGGACTTTTGGACAAAAGTCTAGTTTAGAGCCCAAATTTTCTTACCACGCCCAGTGTCTGTCTAATCCTTTTACTTAATCAAAGTTCATATTCCAAATTGGAAAGCATTAAAAAGCACCCCAATTAAAATAAATTTAGTTTCTGCATAAAAAATAAGAAAAAACCTAATAACGAATGGCTTTAAATCAAATAAAGAGCCACGTGCATCAGAATTTGCTGGGGAAAGAAATCATGAATGTACAAGTAAAGATGACAACTGAAAATATTTCGAATCCTTATTGTTTATGTCTATGATAATATGAGATGCTGATTAATCATAGCTTAAGATACTTCGTTGCCCTTCTCCCATGTTTTGCTGTATGAATAATGGGTTACAAAATTAAGAATGATTTAAAGCAAAAAGTACATACATATATCCACTTCACCCCAACACTATTTGCTGGCAAGGGGCACTAATCTTGCTACCCTATGACCCTACAAAGAGGCCTTATTAGTTTTTTAATATAGAAAATTATTAGTGGGATATGCTTTTTGTGGCTTAAAGAGATACTAATAGATAACAACTTAGTTGTTTTTATCACAAAAAATAAAATATAACAACTTAGTTGTATTTCACCATCCAAATCTAAGGTTTTTAGTTGTTTTCCTATTAGTTTAGTTCAATCCCTGTCTTTCTTTTTCTTCCATTTTTATCTTTATATAATATGCGAGTTGGCATTGAAGGGTGCCAACCTTCAGCCAACAATACAACCCCAATTTCAGCAATATTTTCAACAATGCCACTCTTTCATTTTTTAAATATCGACCACCCATTTCAATCATATTTACAACACATGTCATTCTTTTATTGTTATACTCTAAAATTAAACCTTTTTGCTTTTTTTGGGCATATTTTAATGTGTGAAAAAATAATGGTTTCGTGACAAAATACGTAAAGTGTGATGCTAAAAAGTGTGTTTGGAATTACTTTGGCATTCGGAAAAAAAATTAAACTGTCAAAATACAAATTTAGCGTTCATAAAAAAATTTAACTGTTCAAATTCGTGAAGTTCGTCCCTCAATAAATGATTGGACGGAAAAATTTTAATTTGATTACAAAAAACATAAAGTGAGATACTAAGCAATGTCTTTTGATGTACTTTATGGTTCCGAAAATGATTTAATTGTCCCAATACATAGAGTTTATTCCTCAATAACCGATTTGGTGGAAAAAATAATTTTGTGTCAAAATATGTAGAGTGATATGCTAAGTAGTGTCTTTTGAGGTACATTAGCGTTCGAAAAATAATTAGGTGTTCAAATACGCAAAGTTCAATGTCTTTGTTAATATTCTTTTTTAACTTTATAATCTTCTTATTTAATTTATAGTTATAATTTAATTTTTATTCACAGGAACTTTACCCACATCAACAATAGAACCTCATATTCTTTCGACTTTGTATAATTGGTTCTATTTTATTTATGATTTTCATCCAGCCTTGCATTATACCCACCACGTGTTTTACTTTCTATTTGTGTTGTCTTCTATATTTTTGTCATTTCGCACCAACAACTATTAGAAGCATACTTAAATCAGGGTTTATATTTTAATCTTTCTTTATATTTTAGCGTTCGGAAAAAAAATTAAATGTTGCAAATACTACTTTAGAGTCCGAACAAAAATTTAAGTGTTCAAATACGCGAAGTTCCCTCCTCAATAACTGGTTGGACCCCATCATTATCTTTCAACTTTTGTATCGTTGCTTCTGTTACATTGATGGTTTTTATCCAACTCTGCATGATAGTCACGTGTTTCACTTTTTAATTGTGTTGCCTTCTTTTCTTTCTAATTATGGATTAAGTTTTGATGAATATCGATTATGTTATTACAATTATTTATACTTTTTATTCTTATATGGATGTTCAATCTCAATGACTTTATTATGTTCTTTTTTAATTTTATAATCTTATTTAATTTACAGTTATAATTTAATTTTTATTCAGGGAACTTCAAAAACATTAACAATCGAACCCCATATCATCTTCTTTGAACTTTATATAGGTGCATCTATTTTATTGGTGGTTTTCATCCAACCCTATATGATACCCACGGATTTCACTTTCTATTTGTGTTCTCCTCTTTGTTTTGATCATTTCGCACAAACACGTATTAGAAGTATATTTTTTCCATAAAAAAGTATTAAAAGTATATATATATATATATATATATATATATATATATATATATATATATATATATATATATATTACTTCCAAGTACCGTGTTACAACATTTACTCCCACGGAAACTTCATCACTTCATACAGGTCATAAAACTAGTTTATTTTATGTCTAAGAATAAAAATCTCTTCAATGTGAAGGCCTTTGAAAAAAGTCTTGACTTCATGTCCTTTAATGCTGCCGATACGAGCACAACAATGAGACGATATTAACCACATTTTTCTGTGATTCTGTTCAATGTTAAATATGGCAATGCAGTCATAATCGTTATTGCAGATGCGATTTGATATCTTGATCAATATGATTAAAGTGGTGTTTTGAAAATTGAACTAACCAAACGGTTCAATTGGATAAACCATAAACAGACATTGTCTACGATTTAGTTATTTTAGTGGTTCAACTACAATTTCACCCGAACCCGAGTTCGATCGGTTGAAGTGTTGAACTATGATCCGAATGTCTCGCCAATTCGATACTCTTTTTGGTTTTAAAAACATCAGATCAAACTAATTATGTTGTTGCACAAACTTAATTGCATGTCAAATATCACTTTCATTTTGAGGGATTCATTTTCTACTTTGGAGCAATCAAACATGACTTGAAAGATCTCCTTGATCATTTGATTGAAGAAAACATGTGTTGGTAGTACAAGCTTTTTTAAGATGTTCAAATCTCAATTTGGAAACCAAGGGACACTAATTTTTAGTACAATTTGATTTAATTAGAAAGTTGAAATTGCATATTTCAAAATAGCCAAATTTAATTATTGGGGGTCATCCCTTCTAAGAAAAAATCTTTAACTTTAGACATGTGATGCACTTTTGAAGAGTCATTCCTTTCATTCTGTGAGCATAGAAAATGTATCCATTCACAGATTAGAGTCAGGGTCAGAGAGAAGACATAAGATTTTGAGAAAAAAGAGACATTAAGTCAACACTGACCTTGTGATTTTACACTCATTCAAACACAGATTTCAATGGTTTATGACTTCGATTTTGTACCAATAATTTAAAATCTCTATTAACTTTCTCAACAGTTGATCAATTACCTATACCCCATGTATTTTGCTATGAAGCATGTGGTTAGGTAGATTAAGATGTATTTCACCAAAAAAAAAAGGTAGATTAAGATGTATCTTACACATGCATGCTGCAATATCAGAAGAGATAACAATAAAAAAAAATATTAATGTCACTTTGAACTTATTCTGAAATATTACTCATAATAAATTATAGGATCTGATAATTAACCTAATGTTTGCTTTACTTTTCTAGCCTTCTAGGTGATTCGGTTGCTATGTGCAAGAATAGTGTGGGCTTCATATTATTGGTATTTAAAAACAATGTAATTTACTACAAAAAATAAAGAAAGAAAAAAAAAAGGGGTTTTGACCAAAAAAAAATTAAGAGATTTTTATTGTATGAATGATTACGGTTTTTCTTCTTTTTCTTTGATAATTTAATTGGTGGGCCACATGCACACTGCTGTGTTGTTATTGATTTGAAATTTAAACTTGGAAATCTTATTAATGATAGAAAACTGATACTTTAAATGAAAACGTGAGAGAATGGTAAGTAGCTAGGCTTATACGGAGACACCGAGGAGGAAGTATATAATTTGAAACCTAACAACCTTCGTAGAAGCTCTAGTAAGAGATCCAGGCAATATAAATAAATATTTGTAATCACTCATCTAGATGTTACTCCCAAGAGATCGATAAGAGGCGTGACTTGAGTATTGGATATGAGTAGTGCATATGATAGATTTACAGTGGTGGGGTCAAGGAAGATTGGGCGTGCGATGTTGTCAATAGTGCATGATCAGTGGCAGATCTTCTTGGGAGTAGAGGGGTGCCACGGTACCCCCCAAATTTTTAAAAATTTACTATATATACACATATATTTTATACTGAAAATTAAGTTAGTTTTTGTTTTTCGCATTCATTTTGTATATTTTTCTCAAATTTAAAACAAAAAACTACTCCCAACAGGAGCTGAACCGCGGTAATATAGTTTATATACTTAAAATGTACCACTGAACCAAATGATACAACTGAAAATATTTTGTAAAAGCTGTTTTATATATTTGTATTACCAAAAAAACTGTTTTATATATTTGTTACTAATTTGGCACCCCCAATTTTTTCTCCAAGATCCGCCACTATGCATGATAGACTATTGTACCTGAGATTGTAACTTGAATCAAAATGCAGGGTACATATAGCTTACAATGTATGACGTGTTTGAAGTGGCTTCATTAGAGGTTGAAAAACTTCTTTAGTTTTAGCTAATTTTAGAGTAATTGCCGTTGTGACCTCTACGAGGAGTAGTCGAAGTGTTAAGCGACGTCATAGGTTAGATCAACACTTACATAATGTTGTAGTTGCTCTCTCGCTAGCCTTTTGGTTTGACATTATCAATAAACTTCTAATTATCGAAAATTAATCAAAGTATTACATCAGCTAACCGATCATATTTCCTAAAAAAAAACTATCCAATCGTATTTGAGTAAATCACCGATTTCATCTCAAAAATATACCATCTCTCCTGCTTCATCTCTCAAGTAAATGAAGACAGTAACTAATTTGTCCACGATGAGGATGACGACGACGATGATAAGCAGCTTGAAATGAATGGAGATGTCAACCTCAAGGTTTAAAGTGTAAATTGAGCACATATTGAAGAGAATAAATTGTAGGATAGTGTATGAAATTATTCTATTGGAAGAGAAGGGGGAAGGGTAGACAAAGATACCAAAAACATGCATGGTAATGGGGCTCACAAGCTAACTGTCTGGTACTTGTCAATGGTTTGTTTTGGTACCAAAGGTACGATATTCCCACGAGGGGGTAACATGCAATCAAGCATCATTTTCATAGCCCCACAAGGTTCTTCAACTTCAACCTCAATGTGACCAAGCAGACACCGGATCACATGGGTTTTGGTTCTCCTTTTCTAACATAAGGTTACCTAATGTGGCCTGAAAGCAAAGGAATGAAAGATTTTATATATACAAAAATATTGTATTAGTAGCTAGGAATGAAAGAAACAATAGCGAAGACAAATGCACTCCTTATGTATCAAAACAAATTGATTGGGGGACCTTTAACACATGGGGGTGGGGTATTTCATATTGTGAAGTGGAGCCACCCACCTTAAAAGCAATGTAGCTAACAATATCTTTTGCAATGTCTTGAGGAACATATATGTATATCTATTGATGAGTCCACTCAATTCATTTCATTAGAGGGAAAAATAAGTCTTCATAATTGAATTTATCATTGATGCATTTTTTAAATTTTGTTAATTAGAGAACTATGTACAAAAAAAATGATTTTTACTCACAGACAAAAACTATCACTAAATGTCAAATGCTCATAGTCTCGTAGGTAAAGATAGATTTAGTATTTACCTACCTATGGTCACTCATTACTTGCATTATGTATGTCATATAATAAAAAAATTGTTCGTGGGTAAATGGTTTTACCCACCGTTTAGCACCTTAATTTACCCATTGTTTTTGGATTGTCAGTATATCTTTTACCGTCCGCTTTTAGCTACCGCTTAGCATCTTTACCAACCATTGAATTTGATTGTCACTAAAAAACATCTATATGTTAGGTCATTTTGTTGTAGTGTTACTAGTATACAAAGACTATATTTTTTTCTCCCTATGAAAAAATAAGTCTTAGTAATTAAACTTATCATTAGAGGGAAAAATATTTCTTGATAATTGAATTTATTAGAGGGAAAAACATGTTTTAATAATTGAATTCATTAGAGGGAAACATAAGCACCGGTGGATCTAAGAAGGGGTGCACAATTTTTTAAACACGCGCATCATTAAAAATGTCATAAAATTATATTTTTAATATATTAAATTAAATCTTGTCAAAAAAATATATTAAATTAAATGATTTGCACACCTAATAATTATCATCTTCTTCATTTCATTTGGTCAAATAAATATTCTTCATTTCATGTTAAGAAATTATTGACCAATGAGTTTACTATCGATGTTATTGAATACTCATTTTCATCTCTATTATATAAGCAAAAACAATTACTTTAACTGTGATTAAGAAATTCAGTTAAGTGCAATTAAATATTTAGATTTCATGTAAAAGTCAAGTTAAATTTACTAAATTGACATTTATAATATTTAATAAAAAATTCTTCTAGTTTTATTTGAATAATAACATTAAATATGGCAAAAATAGTCAATTATCAAATCCACTGTCTAGCTGGTATACAATATTAACTTTTTTCTCCCTATCAAATCCACTGTCTAATTAATCAAAAAACGCAAGGCATGTTCTCCCCCATTAACATGCACATGAGCTTTACAATTTCAAACATGCAAGTATGCTCAACACGGAAAAAAGAAAGAAGTTATTTTGATAGTGTGTACATTACTTTTCATTTTTGCATCTGTCTATAAACAAAAAATACAGTTTTACTTTCATTGAATAACTGATATATTTGACCTAAAATATACACTAGAAAAAAGACGTGTTCCAAGAAAACATGTGAGCTATTCCCTCTCCTCACTCAATTTAGGAGGCTAAGTTGAGTTGAGTAGAGTTGACTTGAGTGTGTCTCCTTGAAGGGGGATGCAAAGAAGGTGCAGCTTAATGTAATGGGGGTGAAGGTTAATGTGTGCAGAGAAGTAAAGAGGTCACTAGAATAAATTGAAGGAAGTTGCTATCGCATAAATAAATAATCAAATGGAAGTCTGTAATGTAAGCCCTGCACTGCACAAAATGAAGTACTTACTATGGACCACCACCACACGTGAGATGAAATCCTTCAATCACTCTACTGCATGCTACTGTGCCAACATCAATACTTAATCGTATATTGTCTTTCCCAAAACAAAAACAAAAAATTACAAGAAAAAGAAAAAAATTGTTTTGGATAGATCAGATAATAGTATAGAAAAAAAGACTAAAAAACTTGATAAAAATTAGGGTTAAATATATTTCTTTTTGGTCGAGACCAGGGTATCCTCCGCCGAACTTAGTGACTAATCCCCTCGTTGGATTGAATGCATCTCGAAGGGTGGGACAGCTGGGCCAGAGATTTAAAGTTGCTCCATACCCAATGCGAGAATCGAACTCTTGACATTTGGTTAAGGGAGGATGAGCCACAACCGCTCAACCACACCCCCTGAGTTAGGGTTAAATATATTTCTAAGTTCCTATAAAATTTATCAATCTTTTTAATCCTTATAATTTTTTTTGGCGATTTTTAGTCCCCCCAATTTATTTTTTTGTCAGCAGCTTTAGTCCCTATAAAATGTTCAACTCATGTATACCTTTCAAAAAATTTAAACATATTTTGCATACATTACTACAAGAAAAAAGGAATTTTACATCACTTGATTGGCGTCGCCTACTTGAAAACGATGCTAGAGAGTTGGTTAATCATTTTATGACTGCCATTTACCGTTGGTTAATTTATAACCGTTGGGAAGCAACATGGACCGACGGGAATCCAAAACTATTTTTTCGCACACAGCTCCTCCAGCTATGCACGAAAACTTGGAATTTTTCAACAAGGGATGTATTAAATGAGTCTTTTGTGCTTAAAAACAAAATTGTGGAATTTTATACAGACCTAAAACGATTTAACCCTAAAAATTATTTGTTTTTATATTCATTTTTTATATAATAAAGGATAAAAGAAATATTTTAAAAATTTAATTTCCTTACAACAATTAATTAAAAGGTCTCCAAACTCAAATTTGATTTTCAAGAACGTTTCGTTTTCAAAAGCAATTTATCAATGTTTGTCTTAAATAAAGAAATTTTGATGGCGGCTCCATTAATCTAGAAGAATCTTTGGATATTTTGATGCATGGGAATGCTACCGGTTCACAACAGAAGAGAGGAGTGTGGCTGTACGACCATGCGTAATCGGTTGGAGGGCGATGAGGGCGACGCCATGACAGCGTTGCACGATCGTGGTAGGGGACAACGCCATTACTGTTTGTATATTATTTTATAATTCTGTTTTGTATATTATATTTGTATTTTAATTCAGAACTAAAATTATTTTTATTGTAATTTTTAGTTTTTGTGATTTTGTAAATTTTGGACCCATAATATGGTGTATATGGGCTAGAGTTTTATCATTCTTTGGGCCAGGCCCTTGTGTATGAACAATTGTGGGTGAAATGTAAAGATGCGACTCATGCGAGGTATAATAACTATTGAAAGTTATTGGATAACTTTTCGAAGGTGTTTAATAGAAAAGATAGAGTGCTTAAATAGTAAAATAAAAAAGTGATGTATAAGTATTAGAACCAGTTAAAAAAACCAAAAAGACAGAGTGAAAATATAGATAGAGTATTGGGTTGTGAATTCTGAAAAATTGCTTAAGAAACTTGAGAATTTTAAATTGCACGTAGAAAAACAGAAAAGAATAATTTAATTAAACCTTAAAGGGAATAAAACGGTAAAGAAATGCATATCCACCAGGCACCAACAACAAAGAAAACCGTCGCAGGGAGAAAAGATAAAGGGGAAGAAATTAATAAGCGACAAACAAACACATCAATTCAGTGAATACAAACAGTTGCACGTGGACTCAATATCATACGGACCACTTCTTTTTTTTCTTTTTTGACAACACCACTTCTTTTTTTCTACTCACTTTTCTTTCGATCAATGTTATTAAAGTCGGACCGGTCATCGAGTCGGTCAAGACATTGGGTCACTGGTTCTTTGGTCGGGCTGGTGGATCTTTGGTCGGACCGCATGAGCCGGTCTATATTAAATAAATTCAAAAATTATAATATATACTAAGAAAGTATTTGTATTTATAATTGTAATTAAGTAAAATGATAAAATATTTAAATTTAATAAGAAATAAAATATCCGCAAAATTATAAATATGTCATGATGACCGGTCCGACCGGCATGATGACCGGCCCAACCGGTATGATGACCGGCCCAACCGGCATGATGACCGGCCCGATGACGTCATAGCCGGCCCAAATGCAGAACCGGACTAACATGCTGACCGAGCCGGGTGGGGCACCGGAACCCGGTCCGACCGGCCGGTCCGGTCCGGCTTTAATAACACTGCTTTCAATACACCTTCTAGTATTATTAATCCCAAGTAGATAGCTCAGTTGGCGAGTTAAGGGATACCGAATGAGTGCACCAAAAGTGTGTAAGATGGAGGTCCCGAGTTCAATCTCCGGAAACTAACATTTCCCCCACCCCACTAACATTGCCTATAAAAAAAAAAACCTTCTAGTATTATTGAAATTAGTTGAAATTTCAATCAAAGGCTCAGGTTGTAATGAGTTGACTCATTCTTTACGATGGTGTGCATTTAATTATTATTGTCAATATAAGGATCTCTTTAGTGAGTGATTTGAAAGTTGAAAGTAGCTTTATTAACGATCAAAGAGTCGTGAAGTCTTCCCTAACTTTGATAAGCCCTCAAAGTCCAACTCGCCTGAATTTTTAAATATAAAAAAAATAATTGAAATTTCACACTAAATTACGCGAGTTTATGGTAATTTGTTGAGGAAATTGCAATTCATAGTAAACGATTATGTGTTAAAAATAGTGAGTTTTTAGACTTAGATTAAAAATAGTGGGTTTGAGAGTGTGATTAACATTTTATTTTTATTATAAATAAGGGTGTTTCTAGGGTCAGGGAGCACATTAAATCACTTATCGATGAATCAGTGAAATTGACCTTAAGATATAATATAAAATGTTATGAGTGGGTAAATTGAATCAATCAGTATTAAAAATCTTAACCATTGATGAATTTTTATTGTACGGTCATATTTAATGGTTTATCGGTAAGGAATTTGGTTTGCTCCCTCGTCCTAAAACCACTCTATAAATATATTCTTTTTTATTTTCTATATTTTTTTACAATATTATTAGTACGTAATATCCACTAACTTTACGAGTGAATAATCTACGGCGAGACCTTGGATACTATGTGTATATCGATTTTGTTGGTCTTTATGATTCTTCTCTCTAAATAATTTTTTTACCACACTAGATTTTAACCCTAATCCTTAAAATGAGATATTAACTCAGTTATCTCTCGCAACAATTTTATTGGTTTAGAAAACTTGAAAATTTTAAATTGCAAGTAGAGATAAGATAAAAGTAGAATAAAGAACTAGAAAACAAAGAAGCATTGATATCTAACTCTGACTTCTGGAAGGGAACTGAGGCTAGCAGCTAGTGCTAGACTTCTAGGTCTGCACAAAATGCATTAACTTTCATTTTGTATATTTAATTAATTTAATTTAATTTCCATTGTCACTTTTTGGCACCATTCAGTGTATTGAGAAAGAGGAAAAGTAATCCCCCTTTGCAATTGAGTTCAGACTCTGTTAAGATTGATAACTTCCATGGATTGATTGGAAGTGTAAGATGAACTGAAGAAGAGAAAGATCAGAAAGCTTGTTGAAAGAGTGATGAATGTCACAGAATTCTGTTATTCAATTCAGTTACTGTACAAATGAGTCAAGGACCAACTTATATACAAAAAATCAAAACTACTAAACTATAGTCAGTAATATACTATATCTAACTAACCATCTGGTTAATTAACTTAACTATACCTTAACTAAATAACTAACAATAAACTGATTTACAATTTAACTAATCAGGTAGTTCTACTATCTCTTTCTTCTCTTGAGATAAGTTGATACTCCCCCTCAAGTTTGGAAGGTAGATATTCTTCATTCCTAACTTGCATAATATTTGAGAGAAAGGTCCTTTAGGTAGAGCTTTTGTCAACAAATCTGCCAGCTGCTGCTGTGACTTGACATGAACCAGTTTTATGAAACCAGATTGCACATGCTCTCTTATGAAATGGCAATCTATATCTATGTGCTTTGACTTCTCATGTGTTGTGGGATTTTCAGCAAGCTGTATTGCTGACTTACTGTCACACAATACTAATGTGGATTCAACCTTGATTTCAAAGTCTCTTAATAATTGTTTTACCCACAGTAATTCAGAGGTTACAGCAGCTAGCGCTCTGTATTCTGCCTCTGCAGAGGACCTGGCCACAGTGGCTTGTTTCTTTGATTTCCAATTGATCATTGACTCTCCAAGGTATATGCAATAACCAGTGGTTGATTTTCTGCTAACTTGGCAGCTCCCCCAGTCTGCGTCAACATAAGCAGTGAGCTTCAAATTGGAACTTGCAGGGAACATTATTCCCAATCCTGCAGTGGTCTTCAGGTACTGTAACAAGTGGTGTGCTGCTTGTAGATGAATTGTTCTTGGCTTTGCCATGAACTGACTTAACTTATTTACTGTGAAGGTGATGTCTGGTCTTGATATGGTCAAGTATATGAGCCTACCAATCAACCTTCTGTATTGAGAAACATCTTGCAATACCTCACCATCTACCTCATTCAACTGAGTGCCAGCATCCATAGGAATATGAACTGGTTTGCAGGAGGTAAAACCAGTGTCTAACAGCAGTTGCAGAGTGTATTTCCTCTGACACAGATGTATTCCTTTGCTAGACCTTGCAATCTCAAGCCCTAGGAAGTATTTTAAATCTCCTATCACCTTCAACTTGAAGTGATTCTGCAACAATTGTTGAACTTCAGATACAAGAGTTCTGTCTGGACCTGCAACTACAATATCATCTACATATACCAACAAGGCTATGAACGTTGGTCCAGACCCTTTAGTGAACAAAGAATGATCTGCAGCACTTTTCTGAAATCCAATGGATGCAACTGTGGAGCTGAATTTGTGAAACCATTGCCTCGAGGCTTGTCTAAGTCCATATAGAGATTTGTTCAACTTGAAAACTCTGTTCTCCCCCTGACTTGGATAGCCAAGAGGTAAGGTCATGTAGACTTCTTCTTGCAATTCTCCATGAAGGAAAGCATTGTTGATGTCAAGCTGCAGTAAGTGCCAGTGTAATTTAGCAGCAAGAGAAAGCAAAATTCTCACTGAAGTCAGTTTTGCTACTGGAGAAAATGTATCCAAAAAATCTATTCCTGCTTGTTGAGTGAAGCCTTGTGCCACAAGACGAGCCTTGCATCTATCTAGTGAACCATCAGCATGATATTTTACTTTGTATACCCACTTGCAACCAACTGGTCTTTTGCCAATGGGAAGAGGAACAACAGTCCAAGTATGATTTGATTCAAGAGCTGCAAGCTCTTTTGCCATTGCCTTTTGCCACTCAGGGTAATTGACAGCCTGAGAGAAGTGTTGTGGTTCAAAAACAGAGGAAACGTTGAGGACATAGTGTTTGTAGGAAGAGGTTAGGTTGCTATAGTTGAGGTAGGTTTGAATTGGGTAGGGTACAGAGTTGCAATCATATATTTGGAGGTGAGCAGGAGGATTATGAGTTCTAGTAGATCTCCTATGTGGGACAGGTGTAGGTTCAACTGGAGGCTCAATTGGAGGAATGTCTAAAGGTTGATCTGGTGTGGTATCAGTAGGTTGATCAGGGATGGTGTCAACTACTGGGATTGGTATAACAGTGTCACGGTGAGAGTCAACAGAAGAGGTATTTTGTTCATGACAAGTGTGTGGTAGAAGTGTGTCACTGAACAAGGTTTGAGATGGAAAACCAGGGTGTGTTTTGTGATATGGAAAAGTAGATTCACAAAAGATAACATCTCTGGAGACTATGAACTTGTTAGTGATGGGATCAAGTAACTTGTATCCTTTGACTCCAATTGGATAACCCATGAAGATACAAGGGGTGGCTCTAGGGGAAAATTTATGTCTTTGAGAGGGGATGGTGGAGGCAAAAGCAAGGCAACCAAAAACTTTCAACAAGGAGTAATCAGGCTCAGCATTGTATAGCAATTCATATGGAGATTTACCTTTGAGAGATGAAGAAGGTAGTCTATTGATGATGTGAGTAGCTGTGGAAACACATTCACCCCAATATGTAAGTGGCACTTTGGATTGAAAATAAAGAGATCTTGCAACATTTAGCAAGTGTTGATGCTTCCTTTCAACAACTGAGTTTTGTTGGGGCCTGTGGGGGCATGACAGCTAATGTAGGGTGCCCTGAGCTTGAAGAAAACTGTTGAGAGCAAGCTCTTTGGCATTGTCAGTACGAATTGCTTTGATTTGCTTGCCAAATTGAGTTTTGACAAAAGAAAAAAAGTACCGGATCAGGCTAGGTGCCTCTGATTTGGACTTCAAGAGGTGAAGCCAAGTAAACCTCGTAGCATCATCAACAATTGTCAAAAAATATTGTTTTGCATCATGAGTATGCTTATGAAAAGGCCCCCAAACATCACAATGTATTAAATCAAATGGGGAAGTGGAGTAATTGTTATTTGCATTGAAAGGTAAACGATGCATTTTGGACAAAGGACAAATTTGACAAGAACTGTTATTGAATTCAGTAACATTCAAAGAAGGCAGTTTTCCAGAAAGTAACTTCAATACAGAATCAGAAAGGTGGCCTAGCCTAGAGTGCCACAATTGAAAACTGTGTACAGTGTTTACAGTGTTTGTGCCCTGTGTATTGGAAACATTAGAAGAATGTGGTGCAAGGAAGTATAGACCATGTCTAAAATTACTCCTGCCAATCACCCTCTGGTGGTGTGATTCCTGGATCAAGAACACATTATCAGAAAGAGATATATGATAATTGGGATCTTGATGTAAGGAACCAACAGAAATGATATTGATATGAACATCAGGAATGCACAGGACATTGTGTAGCAATAAGCTAGAAGCCAATTTAACTGTGCCAGAAGCAATCACAGGGACTCTGTGACCATCTGGGAGAGTGACATATGTATTATGCAACTTAGTGAAGGACAAAAATGAAGACAATGAAGTGCATATGTGAGCAGTAGCTCCAGAGTCTATGATCCAGTCATTGGAATGCATGAAGGAAAATGCAAATAACAATGTACTCAAGGAACAAGAAAAATGCAAGAAGTGCATCAGCACATCACCTGAGGATTCCTTAGAATCAGATGTGTTTGTTGCTGCCTTGGCCATTTGAGCTTGCATATATGAAATCAGTTGCTGATATTGTTGAGCATCAATCTGTGTTTCAGATGCTGTACCAGAACCAGCAGTGACATGTAGCACTTGAGGTGAAGCTGCAGCAGCTTTACTTTTCTTGAAGCCAGGTGGAAAACCATGAAGTTTGAAGCACTTTTCTTTTGTGTGGCCAAGAAGACCACAGTGTGAGCATTGAGGTCTATCTTTCCTACCACCCTTGGTATTAACAGCAAATGCAACAGGGGAGGGTTGTTCAGAGGCATTAGAACAAATTTCCCTTTGCTTCTCATCTTGGAGAACCATGGAATAGACTTTGCTAATCTCAGGCATAGGTTCTTGAATCAGAATTTGGCCACGAACATTGTGAAAAGAGTCATTTAATCCCATCAAGAAAATCACGACTTGTTCTTTTCTCAAATAGGAACCACCACATGAACAATTTGTGCAGGTATCATGTGCAGATAATGCATCCCAAAGCCCCTTAAACTTGCTAAAATAAGCACTTACCGAGAGAGAACCTTGTGTGCAATTGAGAACCTCCTTCTTGAGCTCGTAGATCCGTGGACCATTGCTTTGCTGAAAACGATGCTCTAAATCCCTCCAAATGTCAGCAGCAGAATCAGCATAGAGGACACTGTTGTGAAGTTCTTTGGAGATTGAATTGAGGATCCAAGAGGTGGTCATGTCGTTGCTTCGTATCCATTTTGCAAGATTATCAGCATTGTCAGCGGGTTTCGCTATAGAACCAGTGACGAAACCAAGCTTGTTCTTGGCACCAAGAGCAATGCGCATTGCCCGGGTCCAAGATCCATAGTTGCTTCCAAATTCGTTGAGGATCTGAGATACGAGCACAGCACCAGGGTTGTCGGAAGGGTGGAGATAATAGGGATCGACACCAATGTCAGCCATTGATGAATGATTTCACAACGGAAATCAAGAAAAAGGATCAGGAAAAGATGAACTGATCGGAGATGAAAGAGCACGCGAATCGGTGGGAAGGACCGGGGCGGCGGTGGAGTCAATCGGAGAAATGTAGCGGAAGCACTGTCGCGACTGATACCATGTTAAGATTGATAACTTCCATGGATTGATTGGAAGTGTAAGATGAACTGAAGAAGAGAAAGATCAGAAAGCTTGTTGAAAGAGTGATGAATGTCACAGAATTCTGTTATTCAATTCAGTTACTGTACAAATGAGTCAAGGACCAACTTATATACAAAAAATCAAAACTACTAAACTATAGTCAGTAATATACTATATCTAACTAACCATCTGGTTAATTAACTTAACTATACCTTAACTGAATAACTAACAATAAACTGATTTACAATTTAACTAATCAGGTAGTTCTACTATCTCTTTCTTCTCTTGAGATAAGTTGATAGACTCCTCGTTAGTGTAGCAATTACTCTAAGAAAAACAAATATTCATGGAGTCTCGTCCCAAAACTATTTTCATGAATTAAAAAATTGATTTTAGCAAAAGTGGCTCTGTATAACTTCTACATTTGGTTAAAATCGATTTTATACACAATTAGGTAGGGGTGTACGAGGATTTTGTGAATGGGAGAGGACACACATAAAATGACCACCACGCGCTTCGCCGTAGCCGTCCGATCGGGCTGAGCCTGGGCTGAGTGGTGTACCTATTTTTTCTGAAAAATTTTTTTTTTTCCTCTTTGACCGTTGAACCAAATCGTAACGGTTTGGCATTTATTTTTGCAACAGATCTTACTAATTAAATTTCCTACGGTTTAATTTTTTATTAATTCCAATGGTTTTAGACAAAGAGAATATAGATTTCTTCGATACATATTCACCTGTTACTAGAATCATATCCATAAGGGTACTAATTTCGTTGACCGCAATTTACAATTTGGAAGTACACCAAATGGATGTTAAAACTGCCTTTTTAAATGGTGAATTAGAAGAAGAAATCTATATGAAACAACCTGAAGGGTTTGTAGTTCATGGGCAAAGAACACAAGGTCTGTAAGTTTGATAAGTCTCTGTATGGTTTCAAGCAAGCTCCTAAACAATGGCATGAGAAGTTTGATAATTTGATTATATCGAATGGGTTTAAAGTGAATGAAAGTGACAAATGCATTTATTACAAAACTGAGAATGACATTTGCACTATCATATGTATCTATGTAGACGACTTACTCATATTTGGATCCAACATTCATGTTGTTAATAAGGTGAAATCACTGTTATGCAACAACTTTGATATGAAAAACCTTGGAGAAGCCAGTGTAATACTTGGTATTAAGATCACTAAGTCAGAGAAGGGAATTTCTTTGGATCAAACTCATTACATTGAGAAGATCTTAAAGAAATACAATTACTTTGATTGTAAACCTGCATGTTCACCATATGATCCGAGTGTCAAGCTTTTTAAGAACACTGGTGACAGTGTAAGACAAACGGAATATGCGAGCATCATTGGCAGCCTAAGGTATGCCACTGATTGTACTAGACCCGACATTGCCTATGTTGTGGGATTGTTATGCAGGTTTACTAGTTGACCTAGTATAGAGCATTGGCACGCCATTGAGAGAGTCATGAGATACCTTAAAATGACCATGAATCTCGGATTACATTATCACAGATTTCTAGCTGTACTTGAAGGTTACAGTGATGCTGATTGGAATACTCTATCAGATGATTCCAAGGCAACTAGTGGCTATATATTTAGTATAGCTGGTGATGATGTCTCATGGAAATCTAAGAAATGGACCATATTGGCTCAGTCCACTATGGAGTCTGAAATGATAGCACTAGCAACCGCTAGTGAAGAAGTTAGTTGGTTAAGATGCCTACTAGCAGAGATTCCTTTATGGGAAAAACTGATGCCAGCTGTGTTGCTCCACTGCGATAGTACCGCGGCTATCGCAAAAATAGAGAACCTTTATTTCAATGGTAAAAGACGACAAATACGTCGTAAGCACAATACTGTGAGAGAATGTCTCTCAAAAGGAGCTGTGAGAGTGGATCATGTACGCACTGATCAGAACTTAGTTGATCCTTTGACGAAAGGATTAGCTAGGGAGAAAGTCCAAAATACATCTCAAAGGATGGGACTACTGCCATTAGAATCATGAATCGCTCGCAATGGTAACCCGACCTAAAAGACTGGAGATCCCAAGAATTAGGTTCAATGGGTAATAACAAGTTGTGAAGTGATACGAGACGAACATGCTATTATAAGTAAAGAAGCATGATTCCAGAAGCGATGTAAGGTTGAGGTAATAGAAACTCTTAATGAGATCTATACTCTATGTGGAGTGGAGTACCTTGCTACACGAGTACTCTTGATAGACTCACCTTTGTGAATGTGGAAGTGGGGTCGCTATCTTTGGAACCGTTGGCAGGATTCCTAGAGCGTTCACTAAACCAGGATAGACGTGCAGGGCCATAAAAGAATGGGCTTATAAAAATACACCCATGGAAAAGGTTGTGTGTGGTTTTGATGTTTGAGATAGAGTTCAAGACTACGAGTCACTCTTGTTGAATCGAAATCCTAACCGCTATGCAAAGGTTCAAGTCGTAGACACCTTTGTTTATGCACAATCTTATATATGGAGGCATTTGACGCTACTTCTAAAACTTCTTTGTGGATGGGAGAGGACACACACAAAATGACCACGCGCGCGCCGCCGCCGTCCAACCGGTCCGGGCTTGGGCTTGGGCTGAGTGGTGAACCTATTTTTTCCAAAAAAAAACATTTTTTTTTCTTTGACTGTTGACCGTTGAACCAAATCGTAACGGTTTGGCATTTATTTTTGCAACAGATCTTACTAATTAAATTTCCTATGATTTAATTTTTTTTTAATTCCAACGGATTTTTTTTTGGAACCGTTGACACTTAATGTGTTTCCAACGGATATGTGCCATCCCTCTCCTATAAAAGGAGTCCTCACCCTCACTTGCAAAACACACCAAACACTTGAAGATCAAGAGTTTTCTCTTCAAGTGTTTCTCTCTTCTCCCTAAAATACTTTCTTGTTCTCTAGAAAGCTTGAAGCATTTCCAAGCTAAGAGTGGTTTTTATAACCATATTGACAGTGTATATCTTAAAGCGAGTTTCTCATGGTGCAGTTAAAATTCGTAACAGTTTGTCTGGGCTGTTTTATCTTGAAGACGTCGTGGTTGATAGTCTGCTTGCACCTTGGAGCAGTGCCACGAAACGTCTTAAAGAAAGCGACCTAGTCCGCGACTCATCCTAGTAATCTCTTCGGCTTAATTTCGAAAATAGTGTTGTTTGGGGGAAAGTTCTGGCTAGGAAAGACTTGGTTCTTACGAGTGTCCATTGTTATTTTTTATCATTCAATTGGTTTTGGTTTGAAAATCAAATCCGAACCAATTTTACTTCGGTTTGTATTAGATTGGATTGGATTAGATTTCAGTTTTTTATTCTCTAAAATCACTTACAATGCAAAATAAAAAATAAACTTCTTTCATAACATCAAATGACTATACATCATCAAAATAGCTAAGTATGTTTTAGAAAAATAACTAAATCATTACAAAAATTGTAAAATACATAACAAAAAATACATCATCAAAATAGTTAAAACAAAATGTAAACAATAAGTGGGAAAAACATATAAAATATGGGTAATTTTATTATTACATTTATAATATTAATTACATAATGTATATAGATTGGATCGGTTTGGAGTGGATCAATTCCATGTGAGGGAGTCGAAAATCGATCCAATCCAATCCAAAATTTCGGTTTTTTTTGTTGTTTTCAATTTTTCCGGTTTGCGACTTTTTCGGTCTACGGTTTTTCGATTAGGCCGCTATGGATTCAAATGGATTGGATTGGTTTGCACATAGTTTTCCAGCTTAATTTTCTCTTTTCCCAATGAATCTAAACTTATTGATTTCTAACTCAGATCCAAATTTTTACTCACTTCATCCAGGTCATACTATTTATAGGTGGATTGGCAGCTTTTTGGCCACAATATTGTGTTTTCTGACCAGAACCTCTATATATAGAGAAGAAGATACGAATAAAAAGGTTTAGGAGAAGGTTTTCTCCATAAACCAATTGTTATGGTTGTAGGAGAAAAGATGATCATGTTTTACTTATAGGGTTTGGCATAATGGGGTGTATAGATTATGGTTTTTTTCAACATATTTTTTTTGAAAAAATGGTTTCAACTTTCAATGGAATTGTAAATTTAAATTTAATAAAAATAAAAAAATATAAAATTATTAAAAAGAGTATAAAAATAATTAGAATAAAATAAAAATAATTAGTATAAAATAAAAAATAATAAAAGTAAGAAAATAAAATTATTGAAAATGTTATAAAATTAAATAGGATTTCAAATTATATTTAATTTCTATTTGTAAGTTTCATTTAGATACTTTATAATCAATTTGTTGTCTTGTTGTTTATTTTTTACTCTATCAAGAGCAAATCTAAACACGCACTTACCTCATAATCTGTTTTACCAAAATTGTTAAACACTCACTCAATGGAAAGGGGGCAAATCCCATCTCAATTTTACTTTTACAAAAAATCCCATCACAAATTAGTCACAATCGTTTATTACTACTACGGGGAAAGACGGGCCCTTCGAGCCCGTCTTTCATGTGTTGGTGAGTTGATGGATAAATAATAAATAATAATATAATGAAATAGTGTTAGTGGGTAGTTATAAGGGTATTTTGGTCAGAAAAATCTGACACCAAAAAAATGAATTCCCTTTATATATAGGTATAGATTTACTTGTCACAGCCGTTAACCTTATTCTAATTTCTAAGTACATCTATCAATTGTGTGGAAAAAAGCATGTCTTTCCATTATTAAGAATGTTTTCCACCTCTCCGACACCCACATAGATAACCTTTGAAAATTGCCAATGAGATTTGATAGGGGCATATCATGACTCGATAAAAATGAATCTGTAATAGAGAAAAGCAAGATCAAGTGCGCACCTCTTGATTCAGAAAGTTTATTGGCATTGAGATTGGTTGATATTAACTGAATGAGATGGTTCATGAATGATCACATCGAAACAAAAATACAAAACTTCGTGTGGATTTTGGAGCAAAAGAAGATAACAAAAGTTGATGATTATAGTACACCTATCGAATGAGAAAATTAAAAGAGCTGAAATTTTTGAAATTTCTAGATAGCCACTAATCAATAGAATCAGCCAAAAATAGAGCCGTGATTAAAACGATACGTATTGGCTTTATTCAAACAAAGTGATCAACAAATGTTTCTCACTATATATAGACACCACTAGTGTGGTAGGAGTTTATGATATGTTACATGTGGTATCATGAGCAAGCTACCCATGATTAAGATTATTCAATATATGTTGTCAAAAAAAGATTATTCAATATCTATATATATATATATATATATATATATATATATATATATAGGCAGCCAAACACTGAAGAAATAGATGACATCCTCACGAGAAATTGACCAAAAGAAAAGCGCCACAAACACAATATCGCATAGCTATGCATGGTTGGCAACGCCTAGGGCTGGAAATGAGTCGAGCTGAGTTGAACTTGGTTCGGCTCGGCTCGGCTCGACTCGATAAGAATCGGTTCATTGTTATAGAGAAGCTAATTGTTGTGTTGATGCCATAGCATTTATAGGTTGTGGTCAGGATGTTAACTTGCGTTTGGTTGAGGTTCCACCAACTCTTGTAAAACCCTTGTGGTTAGCAGATGTTATAGGAGTTGCTACTCCTAGAGTTATTTCCATGTAATCTCTCTTGAGCTTTTTAGCCCACATCAATACCCAAAAAAAATTGAATTTTAAAAGTTACATTTACCATCGGTTATGACAAAAACCCGATGCCAAAAATGTGCTTATATCTGATAAAAAAACGGCTTTTGGTATCAGTTTGTTTACAAACCCAATATAAAATGTACTTTTTGCATCGATTCACTGTCATAAGTTAAAAAGGCCTACTTTTAACAGCGCCTTTTTCCAAATCGGTTCTATAACCAATGCTAAATGTCATTTTTAACCGATTTTTAAAGGCAAAATGGTAGTAGTTACAAAATCTTCAAATTTTATATAGATCAAAAACACATTTGGCGAGCTAAGGAGCATGAAGGAGTTGTAAAGTTGCAAGGGTTCAAACCCCGAAAATTAATATTCCCCCACTCCCATTAGCATTTGCTTATAAAAAAAATATAGATCAAAAACACATTTTACTTTGATAAAATATAATTAAATGACCATAGAAAAATTATTAAAACGGCCGTCAATAGTATACAATATGAAACTATATATACATGTATTTTCTCCCTCGTTTTTGCATGGAATGATAGAGACTTTTCTGGTTGTACTTGTTTGGTCAAGAACTAGCACAGTTGAATGGTTCTCTAAGAATTACAGTCCCACTTTTGAAATGGCTACAAGGGGGAGAGTATGAAGTTTGAAAACTGCACTCTGGAATTTAAAATATGGAAACGAAAATTTCAACCTCCCACACCACATCCTTCCACATGGTAATTAACCCAAGGAAACTACTGTCCTTTGACCACATCTTATTGGGGCTGGCTATGAAAAGACTTTACTTCCTATCCATGCATGTGCCCTTTTTTGAAATTTATTTATTTTTACACTTTTTTACTTTTTTTAATAATTTAATGTTGTATTAATTATCTGTTTTTTAATTTAATCTTTAATTATTTATTATGAAGAGATAATAAATAATTAAAGTTATCATAAAAAAGACCTTCTATTCCAAAACAATAAGCCTGTTTGAACTGAGCATTAAAAACTGTTTTTTCTGATTTTTAAACTTTAACAAAGAACAAATTTGTTCATTAAAAATTTTAGTAAACTAAAACCTGTTGTTAAAAAGAGATTTCGAACAGCTTCTAGAATTTAAGTTTTTTTATTTGTTCTAAAACTTTAGGATATTTGATACCTAAGACAAAATTCACTTTTTTCTTCCAAATATACCCCTACATATAATTATTACATTTACATTTTATAAAAATATTTATAGGAGTAAGCAAAGCATGCAACCTTTAGAGTTGTTTGGTTCAATGAAGGGGAATGGAGGACAGGATAGGGGTTTTAGTGGGGGGAGGGGAAGAGAGGGAAGGGGAGAGGGGATGAATTTGAATATGTTTTGTGTTTGATTCGTTGAAGGGAGCGACAAGTTTTAGTGGAGAAAAATATATAAAATTACACTTTTCACTTTTGGATCATTTAATGTTATTAAATAAAAATAATATTTAAGTGAAAATTTTAAATTATTATCCTCTCTCCTATAAATCCCCCCACTTATGGTGGGAGCAAAAATTAACTTAAGAGGGTTCTGCTCTCCTCCATTCCTCTCTCCTTCAAAAAAAGTGAACCAAACAACCAATGTTTTGGAACGAAGGAGTAATAGTTTTATCAAAAACAAAATTTATTAGTTTTCTCTTAAAAAGAAACTTAAAAGACAAGTAACCAATAATTAAAGTAATGTAAAAATAATAATAATAATTAAAGTAAAATTATTTAAATTTTTCTATAGGATTTGAATTATCAACCTTTGGATTTGGAATTGTTTTTTTTTTTTGATAAAATGGATTTGAATCTTTTAAGTAAGGTTTCGATCTTGAGTCATATAAATAAAAATCCTATTAAAGCCTCATATTTTGTTATTAGTTTTTATGAGACAAAAAGTCCTCAAATAAGACCTAATCATAAGAAAAATTTTATAGGGTACACACGATTTAATCTATCAACTAGTCCACACCTTTTGCAAATGTTTTTTAATTTAGTATTTTTTTGCAAAAAAAGAGAAATTAAATTGATATAACAGAGAGACTAGTTGAAACACATTTGCAAAAGTTAGGAACTAAATTGATAATATTGTAAATGTCAACAACAAATTAAAGTTTTGTGAAATTTCAGTGACTAAATTGACTAATAACTCGACAAAATCAAAATCTCTATAACATTGACGCTCAAGTCATTGATTGAATTGTAGTGGATCGATATTGATATGTCAATCAAACAAACACCACAACAAAACAAGAAACCAATAGCGACTCACCAAGACGACTAGCAAAGCAAGGCAACACTCAAAAAATTAAGAAAAAACACAAAAGAAAAATTAGGTCTATGTGAATATCACTTATTTGGATAAAAAGAAAGGAAACATGAAGGATAGAGGTGATTCCGGTCCAAAATCATGACCAAATACCACCCCTCTCAAATATGTGAACAAGAATAAAGAGAAGAGGGGTGAGAAAAGTGAGAGAAACGGTTAGAGCCGTTTGAAAGCTTTTACTCAAATAAACTTATACTACTCTGGACTTGTTTATAAAAAACAAATAACTTTTAGATACATTGAAAAAGTGTTGTATCTGGAAGTATAATTAATACAAAACATATGTCTTAAAAAGAAAAATACACAACCCGAAACAAAAAATAATTTTCTTAGATAACCCCAACACCTCGTAGAAAAAGAAGGAGAGAAGTAAATAGTTTACCGTATCTACTTTGATTGAACAATCATCAATCAACATCCATACAACCAACCCTCCACCCCATTACTTTTCTTCCTTCTATAAAAGCAACCAAATTTTCCTTCTTAAAATCTTAAAAACCTCTATATATGTGGTGTATCAATTCTTTTTTTTAAATACACAAATCATTGTTGAGTTGAGTTGTTCACTCCCTGAAAACTCCTTTTTCCACTTTTTCTCCCCAAAATTAATTTTCTTTATATATTTATATTTTCCAATCCCCAAGACAAGGAATAGAGTGGTGCTACTCTAATCTTAGAGTGGCAGTTTTTGTCCACTCTCATGTGCAAATGGTAGCTCAAGGGCATATATATGTGTGTCCACACTTCAACTGAATTAGTATCTTCAACTTCAAGTCTTTAGAGAGCACCAAATAATGGCTATTTTCATGGCAATTTTTGGTGTAGTTTTGGTCCTCTGTTTTTGCTCTGTTCTCTTGAGATGGAATGAAGTTAGATATAGAAGAAAAGGCTTGCCACCTGGTACAATGGGTTGGCCTGTTTTTGGAGAAACAACTGAGTTTCTTAAACAAGGTCCTAACTTCATGAAAAACCAAAGATCAAGGTAATAATCACTTCAAGTAACTCTTCTCATCATAGTTAGTGAAATTCATATGTTCATATGAAATATGTTAATATTAATAATATACTATACTTTGGTTTAAAGAGTGACATCCATCTCATGAAACAAAAAAAAAACATGATTATTAGACAAAACATTTTGTTAATGTTGTTCATTCACGTACTTTTGGTTGGTTGGTTTATGATTGTAAGTTTGTTTATTTTTGCTTTTTTGTGGATGGCAGGTATGGAAGTTTTTTCAAGTCACATATATTGGGGTGTCCTACAATTGTATCAATGGATGCTGAGCTAAATAGATATATATTGATGAATGAAACAAAAGGGTTTGTTCCTGGATACCCACAATCCATGTTAGATATCTTAGGAAAATGTAACATTGCAGCTGTTCATGGCTCCACTCACAAGTACATGAGAGGGGCATTGCTTTCTATCATTAGCCCCAAACTCATCAGAGATCAACTTTTACCAAAAATTGATGAGTTTATGAGAATCCATTTGAGTGATTGGGATAATAAAGTCATCAACATTCAAGAGAAAACGAAAGAGGTATCTATTCTATTCTATTCTATTCTATTCTATTCTTTTGTATCATTAAGCATCATTAATCAAATCAAAATTCCTAGACAAAGTTTCTAATATAGTTGTAAATGTTTTTTGTTTTTTGTTTTTTAAACAGATGGCCTTTCTCTCATCATTGAAGCAGATTGCTGGTATGGAATCCAGCTCAATATCTCAGCCATTCATGACAGAGTTCTTTAAACTAGTTTTGGGAACTCTCTCTCTTCCTATTCATCTTCCTGGCACTAATTATCACAGTGGATTACAAGTATATATCCTTCATCTCTTCTTATTAGTGCCTACTATTAACCATGAAACACAGATACCAGACATGATGTTGACACGAACACATAAACATGACACTCACACGAACCCATACACACTGGTTTTAATTTGAAAAATAAAAGTAATGGAAGTGTTAGTGTTGGTTGTCGGGGTTGGTGTCCCATGCAACACGTGTCGGACACCGTACACGTATTCAACCAGAAGTATCGGTGCTTCGTAGTTTTATTAGTATATTTTATGAAAAGTTGACTAAAAAGTAAAGATGCTTATATAGACTTAATTTCTTTAATAAGAGAATGATATAGACTTAATTGGTTTTTTATAGGCAAGGAAAAGTATTATTAGCATTCTGAGTCAGCTGCTAGAGGAAAGGAGAGGATCTCAAGAAAATCATGTGGACATGCTTGGTTGCTTGATGAGAGAAAATGATAACCGTTACAAATTAACTGATGAGGAAATTATTGATCTAATTATAACAATTATGTATTCTGGTTATGAAACTGTTTCCACTACATCAATGATGGCTGTTAAGTACCTCCATGACCATCCTAAAGTTCTTGAAGAAATTAGAGTGAGTACAAAAATTCTCATGTTTCCAATTATATTGCTGTATTATTTTTAAGACTATGATATGATAGCACTGAATTTTGTTTTCTTTTGCAGAAAGAGCATTTTGCCATAAGAGAAAGGAAAAAGCCAGAAGATCCTATTGACTGTAATGATCTCAAGTCAATGAGGTTTACTCGTGCGGTAAGAAGTTAATCCTAAGAATCACATACATGTAAACCGAACACGACACAGACATAGACATAGACACATAGACATCGATTTTTTTAATATGAAAAATGCTAACTTAAAGTGTCAGTGTCGATATTCATGTACGACACGATACGTGTCGAACACGAGACACATCTTCACGTGGAAGTGTCGGTGTTACAACAGTAGTGGTGGTTTCTTTTGATTTAGTTGGAATAATATTACAATTATATCAAAAATTTGATTGATGTTGTGTGATTTGCAGGTGATATTTGAGACCTCGAGATTAGCTACAATAGTTAATGGAGTACTTAGAAAAACAACACATGACATGGAACTAAATGGTGAGATTTTGTTTGAGTCATGTCTATCTAGCTCTTTTGTGTTTATGTTTATGGGGCTCAAGAAAATGTTTTTGACTTTTTGGTCTTTTATCAGCAACTTTTGCAGCATCAATAAAGCTTGTTAAACAGTGTAACCAAAAAGAAACTTTTTCTCTATAATAGGGTAGTCTAATTATACATTACGTACACATGTCATTGGCCACCTCTTCAACACCCCAATCAAACCCTTTCCACTACTATGTCAAAAGTTGACCACAAAAGATGCATCTTTCCTGAATCCCTCTTGGTTGGCCATTACATTTCAATAATCCTATAATAATATCGTCAAGGTTGGAAAATCATGAAAGTGGCATCTTTTTGATTTTATAAAATTCTCCCCAATATTCCTGAGTACTACATTGAAGTATCACTTTATAGGTTTATTGAATAACTGATGTATCTGATCTATAATATGTTACAGCGAAGAGGGCTTACGGATTTTTTTGGACATTATTTTTTTTGCAGGCTATTTGGTACCAAAAGGGTGGAGGATATATGTATATACTAGAGAGATAAATTATGATCCAGTTCTGTACAATGATCCACTAACATTTAACCCATGGAGATGGCTGGTTAGTAACATAATCTCTTTACTTTTATTATATAATAATTATATAATGCATATAAGCATATAATAGCAGCATAATTATTAATTAACAAGCATATATATATATATATATATATATATATATATATATGTAAAATGCAGGGTAACAGTTTAGAGTCAGAAAGTCACATCTTGATATTTGGAGGAGGCACAAGACAGTGTCCAGGAAAGGAATTGGGAATAGCAGAAATTTCAACTTTCTTACACTACTTTGTAACTAGATACAGGTGAGAGAGAGAGACAATTAGTTAATGTAGCAGCACATTCTGTGCAAAGAATTAGTTACTACTCCTTTAACAAGATGCTACTAGTTTGTCTGTTTTGGAAACCGAATATTATTATTAATTAATAAATTGCAGGAGAGAGTTTCTGACATATGATATTTAATGCTGATTTTGCAGATGGGAAGAAAAAGGAGGAGATAAACTAATGAAATTTCCTAGAGTTGTGGCACCAAATGGACTGCACATAAGGGTCTCTCATCTTATTAACTACTAGGCTTAAAATATTTAGTATATGTACAGTGATGAGATGAGATGAGATGAGATGAGATGAGATATAGATAGATATTAGGTTTTTGGTTTATGTATGATAATGCTCTAACAAGTTAGAAAATTAAGCAAATTAGTCTTCACCTATTTTGAGCAGCATTTATATTAACATTTAATTTGTTGTTGCAATGTGGGGGTTGAAAGTGAATTGAAGGATATTTTGTAAGTTTGGAAAGTTGACTAGTTAATTCTGTGACTAGTTAAGAGGTCTATAGCAATGTCAGTGCTATGCTATCAGAAAAAATCAGAACTAGCCCATGTTTAAATAAATACTATACCTTTGGAGTATGTTCCAATATGGACCAGACTAACACATGTTTTGGTCAATCCTAGAGACTAGCCTGTGGCATACACTAGGTTCCTCCTTTCACTTTCAAAGGATACCTTCTTCGGTTTTTTTTTTATCCTCCCACCACCTTCCCATATACTCCTCACAAAACTTTTTTGAACGAAAATATTCCTAAAAAATTTGACTAAAAATCTTATATACCTCACCGTACATATATACGACTTTAAAAAATTTAAATCGTATGTATGTGAATTTTTTTAAACAAGTCGTATATACATAAGGAGGTGTATATACGACTTTGTAAAATACAACTCGTATATACCCCCACACTTACATATATACGACTTTGTAAAAATAAAAAGTCGTTTTTACAAAGTCGTATATATGTAGGTGTGGGGGTATATACAACTTGTATTTTACAAAGTCGTATATACACCCTCCTTATGTATATACTACTTGTTATTAAAAGAAATTGTTTTAATTTTTTAAAAAAAAGTTAAAAATGCTACTAAAAATCCGTTAAAGAGTCAATACTAATCCAAAAATTATAAGAACACCACTAAAAATTTAATAAAACAAAAATAAGGCTTTGCAAATTTTTTTAGATTTTTTGGAGACTATGAAAATTTAAAAAATTTATTAAAAAATAGTAAACGATGGAATTTCGGATTTTGAGCTCTCCTATCCAGAAAGAAGTTTCTTCTTGAGGAGTATTGATCCTTGATTTTTTTCGAATTTAATGGCTGTGGTTTTATTACAATCGGAGTAGGTTGCCCGAAAATTTATTTTTTAGACTAAATTATTCGCTCGACGTATAACAACGTCACGTGTTAACGAACTACACACTAAACAGAACTAAAAGACGGTCAATATTCATATCTAATTTATTTTTCTAAAAAAAATAATTTAAATTATTTATTTATTTATTTTTTGGGTTACAAAGTCATATATACCTAGGTGTGGGGGTACATACGGTATTATAATTTAACAAATCGTATATACCCCACCTTAGGTATATATGACTTTATTTTTTTAAATTTTTAGGGAAAATCGTATATACCTATATACGATTTCCAATTTTTTGGGGAATTACGAAATTCCATTTTTTTTAGCTAGGGATATGTTGGGGTTTTTAAATTTTGTGAAGGATATTTTAGTCTTTTCGCATGGGACGTGGGGTAGATGGGAAGGTGGTGGGGGTACAGAAAAAAAAATCCTACCTTCTTTGAGAATATGGGCCCCACAAACCTAAATTCATTGGGCTAAGACTTTCAGGCCCATGTTAAAAGGGATTAAGTTTTTATTTTTGGGTAAATTATTATAATAAGCTTATTTTTCACCAAAAAAGAAGAAGATAAGTAGTGTGTTTTTTCTTCTATATTGTTACATGGTAATATTGGTTTCATATAATTTCTGGATACATAATTAAAAACTAAAGATGTAAAAACCATTTATTTTGGAGGGGAGAGGAAGAGTTGAATATGAGTGGTGTAGAGTGATTGATATTTTCTTAGGGTGTGTTTGGTAGAAAAGAGTGATTTTCTATTGTTTGGTTTAGGAGAGAAAAGTGAACTGAACCGCAAAGTAAAACGACATGCGATTTGGTTTGGTTCGGTTGGCTTCATTAAAAAATTGAACAAAACCAAACCTGTGCGGTTTGGATTGGTTCGGTTTTTTCCGAGGCAAAACATAATTTAAAACGGAATTAAAATTAACTATCATAAACGGTTAACATAAATCTTTAAGAAAAAAGTTGCACAAATATATATAGTATATAAATTACTCTCTTTCTAATTCTTTTAAGATAGTTATAGCAATGTCTAAAAGAATTTGAAGTAAATGTTTTATTGCAATTTTTAAATATAGTATAATAGTATGAATTCTTTGTAAGTAAGTCAAAGAATTAATTGGATTTGCGCTAGTAAGTGAGTGAGAGTTGGGTTTTAGTTGGAATGGGCTAGTAAGTTAGTAGGAAGGTTGTAAGTCAATAAGCCTTAGTGTTACTTGCAATTTGGTTTGGTTTGGTTCGGCTGGTGGAGCAATAACCGTGAGTCGAACCGAATCGCGCGGTTGATTGAAATTAAAAACCGATTAGATACAATAAATATCGGTTTTTTGTGGTTTTCGATTTGGTTTGGGTTGGTTTGGTTTGCAGTTTTCTATTGGGTTGGTTCAGTTTTGAACACCCCTAATTGATTTAGTACTATTTTACACTAAGAGTGTGTTTGGTTGAAGAGAAAAAAGGAATAGAGAGAAAAGGAAAAGAGAAAGAGAAAGAGAGAAGAGTGCCGAACACACCCTAATGTATCTAAAAGAAAGATGTATAAAAAGAGAGAAGAGAGAAGAGAGAAGAAATCTCTTCCCTCTTTTTCTTCTACCAAAACACACCCTAATGTATCTAAGAGAAAAATGTATAAAATTAACATGTTAAACATGTTAAAAGGGACAAATTGGAGAAAGAAAAATGGGATATTGATCAGAGAAACATAAACAAAAAAAAAAAAGAAACATAATGCTTTTGGTTTTTTTTGTGCATAAATATGCACAATCTAATCTAATATTTCTTTATTTATTATTTAATCAAACAAACAACTTACAAAAAGATAATTTTAGACATCTTTATTTTTCGACACATCATCACTTTTATGGAAAATAATGTATTTTACTTTTATTTCTCATTTTTTAATTATATTTTCCCTTCCTTTCTCACACTTTCTCTTTCTTTTTCAATCTCACATTTCCCAATATTTCTCACTTTTTTACACATCTACTATTTGTGGCCCCACACCATTTATTTAAAAATATTTCTAATCTACTTAACTATCTATCTAATCTAATCTAATATGTATTTATACAAACAAACCATACTTAAATTATCCAAACAAGCCTCCCTATTTACTTGACAATTCATCTGACTAATGACATTATAATTGACCATCACACTTTTTTTTCAAATTTCTTCCCCCTATCTACTTTCTTCCCACTCCCACTTTTTTTCCTACTTTTTTTTTTCAATTTTCAAAATTCAAATCAAACCCACTTTCTTTTTTCACTATCTACTATAATCTACTAATCAATTGGAACTACCAGATAACTGCATTGATATATAAAAAACACATGATAACTACTCTGATATATAAAAGCCACGAGATTAACATCTAAATATCTAAATATCTATTTATACAAACAAACCACACTTAAATTGCTCAAACAAATCACACTTAAAAATGACAACATTGTAATTTACTATCAAAGTTTTTCAAATTTATTCTCCCAATGCACTTTCTTCTCACTCTTACTTTTTTTCTACTTTCTCATACTTTTTTCTTAAATTCCAAAATTCTAATCAAACCCACTAACTTTCTTTTCCCACTATATACTATAATTTATGATATAACTGCACTGATATATAAAAAACACGGGATAACTGTACTGATATATAAAAAAACACGACTAATCTATCTAACATCTATTTATACAAACAAACCACACTTAAATTATCCAAACAAGCCTCCCTATTTACTTGACAACCCATCTAACTAAGGACAACATTGTAATTTACTATCACAATTTTTTTTCAAATTTCTTCTCTCAATCCACTTTCTTCCTACTCCCACTTTTTTCCTACTTTTTTTTTTCAATTTTCAAAATTCAAATCAAACCCACCCACTTTCTTTTTCCACTATCTACTGTAATATACTAATATACTAATCAACTAAACTGATCAATTGGAACTACGAGATAACTGCACTGATATATAAAAAAAAACACGGGATAACTACACTAATATATAAAAAAGCACGATATTAATATCTAAATATCTATTTATACAAACAAACCACACTTAAAAAAGACAACATTGTAATTTACTACCACACTTTTTCAAATTTTTTCTCCCAAACGCACTTTCTTCTCACTCCTACTTTTTTCCCTACTTTCTCATACTTTTTTCTCAACTTTCAAAATTTTACTCAAACCCACTCACTTTCTTTTCCCACTATCTACTATAATCTACGGGATAACTGCACTGATATATAAAAAGCAGGGATAATTGTACTTATATATAAAAAAACACGAGATTAATATCTAAAAAAAAAGAAGACTTAATGACTATTTAAACTACTGATTAATATTTAAAACACATGTGACAAATATTTGTCAATAATACCTATAAAAGGACAAATAATTGTCACGGATAAATAATAAAACACGGGATAAGTATCTCTTATTAATAATCTACTATCCATCTAATATCTATTTATCTAATCTAATCTAATATTATTTATCTAATCCAATATCTATTTATACAAACAAACCACAATTAAATTACCCAAACAAGCCGCTCTATTTACTTGACAACTCATCTAACTAACGGCAACATTATAATTTACTATCACATTTTTTTCAAATTTCTTCTCCCAATGCACATTCTTCTCACTCCTAATTTTTTTTCAACTTTTTTTTTCAAATTTCGAAATTCAAATCAAACCCGCTCACTTTCATTTCCCACTATCTACTAATCAACTAAAATAATCAATTGAAACTACGAGATAACTGCACTAATATATAAAAAAACACGGGATAACTTCACTGATATATAAAAAAACACGAGATTAATATCTAAAAAGAAAGAAAACTTAATAACTATTTAAACTACAGATTAATATTTAAAACACACATGACGAATATTTGTCACTAATACCTAAAAAAGGAGTGACAAATAATTGTGATGGATATATAACAAAACACGGGATAAATCTTTTTTATTGATAATCTACTATCTATCTTTTACTATCTACTATAATCTACTAATCAACTAAAATAATCAATTGAAACTATGAGATAACTGCACTGATATATAAAAAACACGAGATAACTGTACCGATAACTACAATGATATATATAAATACACAGGATAGCTGCACTGATATATAAAAAATACGGGATAACAACACTGATATATAAAAAACATTGCACTGATATATAAAAGAACACGGGATAAATGCACAGATTGTTTTTAAATGATCTTTTACATTTTTAGATTTTGATATTTATCTATTTTTTTATTTGAAACTCTTTTTTTTATTTACTTTAAATCTGTTTTTTTTTCACGGGATGCTATCCAGACTATTTAAATTATGTCTAAGTTCATTCATGAAAAAAACACGACAGCACCCATGCGTATGCACGAGTATCCTACTAGTGTTAATCCTAAAAGGCTAAAACTCTTTTGGGTTAACATATCCTGAATCTAGATGTTGAAAACAATCTGTGGGCCTTTGACGTCTTCTTATTTAGGGTGCATGCTTACTATCATCTTTGGCATTGATAAAGCCACCTCCCCAATTAGTTTCTCAACCTTCCATTTCCCACTAGGGATGACATGTGTCTTTACTTCTGCTTGAGTTACACGGCGTCTACATCTTTGCATCTTATCATTGTTCTCCATCCATTTTCAATCCCACCCCAATTACCTGTGAAGATTCGAGTCCTAGCAATAGTACTTAATTTGCTTTTTGTAGATCCTAATAATGAAGTTTCACAAATATAATACTTTTGATCCTCCTTATTATACAAATTTATTATCACTAAGATATTTTGTCAATATTCTAAATACATGGTGAAGATCTTTTGGGTAGTTAAAGTCAAAAAATAAATAAGAAAATCCGGGGGAAAAAGACACGTTAGGTTGAAAACTCTTAAGGGAAATCTACGTAAAAAGTAGGCACACATGAAAATAAATAAAAAGAGCAAACATATGAAACACACGATGGTTTGACTTACATTTAAAATTTTGAAAAAGAAAATATGCAAATGATTTGAAATAAAGTTTGACCATTTTTCTATATCCTAAAAAAATGAAATATCTTTTGCTACCCACTTTGAGTTGAAAAGAATTTTTCTTATTCTTAGATAAGGATAAATCTCACATTAAAAGAGACTGTGCTACTTTCATCTCTGTATTGATCTTAAAGGAGAGAGAAAGTGAATTTGACAAACATCGGAGGTAACCTAGCTAATAAATGGGCGTGTCAATAAAATAGAAACAAATACTTTTTAAGTTAGGATAATTTTTGCACAATTAACTAGACATAACATTTTTCAAATAAATGTCCGAAGTGCTAATACATTCTCCATGATTAACTAGAGATAACATTTTTGCATATTTTGTCAAAAAAAGACATTTTTGCATATATTCACTTTGATTGCTAACGTTGCTTTAATTAAATACATAGACAAATTAAAAGTATAACCAATTCCTACAAGGAGCTTTGAACTTAATTATATTTGAAATTGAAGCTCATCATTGACTAAGAGAAGTTAAGAGTTTTTGTAAAATAATTGAAGTTGTTAGTTGTTACAAACTAGTACAACTAAACAAGTTGTTACTCGCACCATACTTTGTATATTGGACTCTGAACTTGGACTTCAACACCAAATGATGCTTGTGCAAGGGTTTTTTTTTTACCCCCACATCATGCACTTATATACCCCCACAAAATATGATAATGCCAAAATATCTCTGTTGTCATCAAACTCTTAGGTCCTAGCCGTGGGGTCAGCCAGGGTTTAGACAGTCTTTGATTCCTCTGTTCTTCAAGCAATTGCGCCGAGAAGGGAACTCTACTCCTCGATTCTGGGTATCTTGACTCCTCTAGAAAGGGTCAGGTTAGGTGAAAGGGACGCGAGAGTTGGATTATTCTACTGGCCTAATGCATAAAGTAAAGATAAAATGTGATAAAAGAAGTTAAATTGAAATAAAACGTAGAGTTTTGATTGATGTGTGTTCTTTTTACATTTACTCTGTGCTATATATATATATATATACATAGGCCCTCATCAGCCACTATTCGAGCCAACACTTGTCTACTGTTGGATCAATCTAATATCAACACCTATCATCGCTCCTAAGCCCTAAAGAAACAGAGCAACTAGCCACGATCCCACTAGCACGATTAGTGGGGTAAATGCCTCTCACTCCGCTCCTTCGTTTAGTCTTCAACTGCTCCCGCGTTCTATCTTCGTGCCTCCTCTATCTTGCCATCCAAGCAAGCCTGCCTTGCCTCAGCCACTTGGTCACTCGGCTAGCCTTTGTCCTTGGACAGTAACTTAGGCACCTGAGTTTCCCTAGCCGTGGCACTCTATAGGCTAAGGCCTTACTCTCCCTCGCCCTGGCTCATTGGCCCTCGGGCTTACTCCTCTCCTCGGGGAGTTTGTCTTGTACCTCTTGGGCTTTAGTTAGATGACCTGCCTCAACACACTAACGTTTTCTCCTTTTCGCTCAATCCTCAGCCTACGAGTTAATTATTTTTGGGTGTTGACAACCCCTGTTATATTTCATCAGACGGATTTATCTAATTTAAAGATAAATCCGTTTTTGGTTTTTTTTCCAAAACGGATTTATGTTTAAATTAGATAAATCTGTTTTCAAGAAAAATATTTGCCTAAATCCGTTTTTTATATTTTTGCAAATCGAAATTACTTAAGCAACACTTAAATCTGCTTTTTTATTTTTGCAAAACGAATTTACCTAAACAACACTTAAATCCAATCAAAATGGATTCATCTAATAAATAGATAAATTTGTTTTGTGTATTAAAAATTAAATTCTTTTATAAAAGGTAATAAAAACACTACTAAAAATTCGGTAAAGATTCAAAACTAATTTAAAAATTATAAAAACACCACTAAATATCCATTAAAACCAAAATAAGATTATGCAAAAAAAATTAGATTTTTTTGGAAATTATGAAAAATTAAAAAAATTAATAAAAAATAGTAAAAGATGGAATTTGGAATTTTGAGCCTCGTCATCTCGACCGAAGACACTTCTTCGGGAGTCATGATCGCTGAATTTTTTCGGATTTAATGGCTTTGGTGTCATTACAATCGAAGTAGGTTGCCCGAAAATTGATTTCACGTGTTAACGAATAACTAAACACTAAACGTAACCAAAAGACGACCGATATTCCTATATTTTTTTGTAACAGATTTATCACTTTTATTTATTAATTACTTTTCAAAACGGATTTATCTAATAAATTGATAAATTCGTTTTGTAAAATAACCAAAACGGATTTAAGTGTTGGTTAGGTAAATCCGTTTTTGGTTTTTCCCCAAAACAGATTTATCTAAAAACAAAAAACGGATTTATATTGCATTAGATAAATCCGTTAAGTGTTTTTACTGAGGGGTGTTTTCGGATTATCAATTTGTGTGAGAATATAGATGCACGTGGTGGGGGTAAAAAAAATTGTGCAATACAACCACAGTAGTTTATTAATTGGACCAAAAAAGACTAGATTTGTGTGTGTTGTAGAAATTTAATAATAATTGAGGAAATTAAAACCGACATTAGAATTTTTATTTTTATTTTTTGACGAGACCCACAGCAGAAATTTAGGGGGTGTATTGGTTTAGGATTTTAAAGGACATTTTTAGCCAATAAAAGTTTCAGGATTTCAAAAGAGTTCAATGGAATTTCAGGACTTTCTAGACTCTGCAGGACTTTAATGGATTTGTTGTGTCTTATAGACTTTGATAGACTTTGTTGGACTTCATAAAATCTGCAGAACTTTGTCAGATTTGACGATCCTTTAAGAATCTCACAAAATACTAGTTTCACGCTCTTCACTAATGTAATGGGTAGCATAACAATATTGGTTCTCTCACTATACTGACCTTTCTGAACGATCCTATCAAACAACTCACCACCTTCACAAAGTTCCATTACAAGATGAACAGCAGAGGCATCATCGTAAGTACTGTAGCGACCGAAAAATCCGAAGGAGGGATCCTTCGAGGTGTCAGATGAAGCCGCCATCAAAGTTTAGGTTAAAGGGGCAAACATTGAGAAATCCCCTATATAGGCCTATACGAACCAAATTAGAGTTCGGGAGTCGGTTATGCGCGGGGAAGGTACTAGCACCCTACGACATCCTTCCTAAGGAAGGTTACCTTTTAACTAAATGTGCAAAAAGATGTTAATTTGAAATATATTGTTTTTTACCCTTATATACAAATTAGAAATAAAAGACTTGATAAATAGTTAGTTGTTTTTGTTATTTTTGTTGAGAAATAAAAGAAGGAAATAAATTAGAAAAGAAACTACAAAAATGGTTTTATTAGTGCAATTGACAGAGGTTGGCCACCCTCTGCTCCTACGTATCTCCTGGTAGAGAATCAAATCACACGTAGTTCTTGGGTAGAAAATATTTGTGTGGTGGGTGTTTTTTAATTAATGTTTTGGTAAAAAAATGATTTTTGATGAGTGGTAAAAATAAACAAGGAGGAATAGTTATGGACTGGAACTAGTTTGAAGGATCAACAGGAATGATCAGGTTTATGGACCAGTAGTAGGTCTGAAGGATCAACAGAAATGATCTGAAATGTGATGTTGAATCATCGCTTGGCGCGTTGATCAAAGAAAAAAGTAAAATGACTGACGTTCGGGACGTCTATTGGAGCAATGGATGGTATGTGTATGCATGTAGGTAATGGATGCACGTGCAATAACTCATGATGAATGAATGAATGAAATGTAATGGGTGACTTTTTTTGCATTTTGCCGTTTTATCGTCTTTTTTTGGCTTATTTTCTTGGAATACGATGAATGCACGAAATGCGAATGTGAATATGATGTAATGCTTTGATGCAAATGTTATGGTAATAAAAGGAGTGTATGAATGCACGGTACAATGATATGATTAAAGACGTTGAAAGATTTTTGGTAATGATGAGATCGACATTTGGCACTTTTACCGAGCAATAAATGTTATGTGTAGGAATGCATGTATGCACGTGCAATGCATAATGCGAAAGAAGGAAGACGCGAAAGCTAATAGATTGTGTAAGCAGGAAACAAGCAGAATGTGAATGTATGTATAATGCTTATATGAAAGAGTTGTGATGAGTATAATCAGATGCATGGTTCAATTCTAGAATAAGGAGGACATGTGTAGTGCATGGTGATTTGTTGGTGACAACATGTGTTTTTGAAAATTTTCTTTTTTGTAACGATACAACAATATTTGATGAGAAACTAGACTTTCGATGCTAGAATCAGAAAGCTGAATATTTTGAACTGATCATTCAATGGAAGGATGTTTTTCATGGCGAACTCTGGTAAGCTCGAGGTTGTCATCTTTAAAGACTATGGCTTATAACACTGTGTTAGTGCCCTTTTTAGAGATTGTGATGTGCATTTGTAGGCTTATTCAAATGGGTTTTCATTTGGTTAAGATGACTCATGAGGGCTAAGCTTTTAAGTCTAAGATGTTAACTTGGGGGATTAACTTGTGTTCTCTCTCTTTGAAGCATTGTTTAATAAACATGAGTAACAGTGTGAGTACAAATGAATGTGTCAATTGGCTCAAGGTTCAAGAAATATAGGGTATGGACAAATATGACATGTGGTGGAGTGAAGGATGAGGTTATTTGCTGAAGCCTATGAGAGATAAGCTTGCCCCACTGTTTGACTGCCCCAATTTTGACTTTAAAAACTGGAGAGCAAATAGTTTGCCTTTGTCTAAGGAGGACAACGACACCTAAGGGGATAGATTGACCTAAAGATTGGAAAACGTGCTAGTCTTGGAGCAAAAGGTGGCTAAGGATGAATGGAATGGGAGACGAAAGAATTCTTTTGGCAAAAGGGATATGGTGCCCCAATCTATAAAAGGACAAGGTTGCCCCAATCCACGAAAGATAAAGGTCGCCCCATTTCAAGTGAGATTGTGACAGGGTGCAAAGTTAAAATAATGGTTTCGGGACTTGTCTGGTATATGTAGTGCATGAGCGGGATGAAAGGTGAGGGTAGTTAGGGGATGTTGAAAAGTTTGCCTGAGTTTAAGTGGAATGAAGGGCGGGGGTAGTCCCCTACTTTGAGATGATAAGTCAAGTAACTGCCTTAGTAGGGGTATGTGGTTTTGTTTGGGAAGGATTCCACAAGCTATGACAGTCAAGAGTCTTTGATTCGATGAAATTTTACTTCGCTGATGATCACTAAATTTCTCTTGTAATAACTTTGAGCGTGCAAGCCCTTTTGAGTTTTTCCTTTTTTCCTTTTCTTCTTTTTAAATCTCTTTTTTTTTGTATTTTTTTTTTGAGCAAATAAATTATTCATATTATTTTGTCCTAGGATTAAAACTTTGAGAAAAATGGGAGCAACCAGTCATCGATCGGAATGGACCACAGGATGGTAATGTGGCGAACGATCATTGATTTATGAAGGAAATGATTATTTGGCTCATAGAGGTGTTTGGGGGTTGGTTGTTGAGACAGGGGATCTTTTATGAGCTTCATGGTAGAATGGACTTGTTTAGGGTTGTAACGTGGCCAAGGGTTTATGGAGGATAGGATATTTAAGCCAAATTAAAGGAAGTGTTTGAGGGTTTATTTCAGACAAGGATCTTTTATGTGTTTAATGGCGTGAAGTATCAGCTCACAATTTCTATTGCTTTTTTTTCCAGGAATTTTTTCAATTCTCTTTTTTGAATTTTACTTTTTTTTTGATTTGTTTCTCTTTCTTTTGAGCTGAGTGAGCTGATAAAGTGTACACCATTTTTTAGATATGGAATTGACCCTTGTCTAGGGTGATTGAAAGTTTTTTTTTTTGGCTTTTTTTTTTGGGCTCAAAGAGGGTAGAAAAAGGTATTTGGATTTTTGGATATAGGAAAATGGCCAAACTTCACTTCAAATCATGACGGCTTGTTTTCTCGAAATTGTAACTATAGGACAAAACTTCATTTTAATATATTTGCTCTTTTTTCTTTATTTATTTTATATGCTCTAATTTTTGCTTAGGCTGCTCTTACGAGTTTTCAACCTAACGAGCCCTTCTTTTTGGTTTCTTTGTGCCCTAATTTTTGCTTAGGTTGCTCTTGCGAGTTTTCAACCTAACGGGCTCCTTTTTTATTTTTTGTGCCCTAATTTTTGCTTAGGTTGCTCTTGAGAGTTTTCAACCTAACGGGCTCCTTTCTTTTTTGTTTTCTTCTTTTTTTTTAAAAAACTCAAAAGGACTTGCACTGTTTAGAATGTTGACAAGGAATGTTAGTGATCACAGCTCTGCCTCGGTATGGAGCGTTCAAATGTTGTTCGTGAAATTTCATCATTGGGGGATGCTGAATTAAGTACTCTTGTGGGGGACTAGGCACTTTATGGACGGTTTGGACTGGTTTAGCAAATGAATGAAGGATAATGAAGTGGTAAAGATAGGATAACTCAGACAAGGGTAAACACACATGTCATGTTAGTTTATTTTGAAAATGCTTCATAGAGAGTTAACACCGGTTAAAATAGAACAATTATAACTGTTAGATCCACACAAGTTAACAAAATAGACATTTAAACTTCCTATCACGACATGATCAGGATATATTGCTTAGCTAACCTAAAATGGACAAACAAACTGGTGTTGGCTGATGCCTTTGGTGAGGCACGACTTTGAGGCTAAGAGACAAGCCTACGGGAGTAAGGGTTTGAAGACAAGTAAAACTGATGTTGGCTTATGCCTTTGGTGAGGCACGACTTTGACGCTAAGGGTCAAGCCTATGGAATGACCATGATGGTGAATGGGTTATTGGTGAATTGCATTAAAGGTAGTTTACATGGTGGTTAAGTGGGTGGATGGTTTCCATAAATATTATTGACAGGATGTATATGGGGTGAAGAGTGAAGAACTTGATGTTGGTGAATCAAGTTAGGTATTTACTCAAAGGATATGACAACTTCTTCTAATGGGGAATAATCAATTCAAATATTTTTTCAAAGATGCGTCGTTTCTCATCAAACAGTGTTTCCAAAGACTACTTTCATGTGTTTTTTTTAATCTTTTTTTTTAATAGTTTTTGAATGTAATGCACGAGTTTATGCATGTTGCTAGATGTGGACGAAGATGAATGAATTGTGCTGAGAAAAAATGATTGGACGGTGAATGAAGCAATTTCTAATTTTTTCTTTGATGCATATGGGAGGCTATGTAGGAACATGAGATGCATGTAAGAGAAAAAAACTTATTTTTGTTTTTTATGATGCGTGAAGGAGAGTAATGCGCTTGAAGAGGGAATAATGAATTTAAATGAAATGATGAATGAATATATAATATCACAGTGATGTTTTTATGCATGGATATGTAAGATGATGCAACTTTATATAAAAAAAATGATATCTTTGTCATTTTTATATGATGGTGCAATGATAATGAAATTCTTATGGAAGAATGACTTTAGTAAGTATGCATGGTGATTTTTTCATGTTTTTTTTTACCAAAGTATAATGGATGATTGTTGTACATGAGCAACAACGGAGATGAATGGAATGTGTAATGATTTTTGAATGTGATAAAGGATACCTGAAATGGATATATGGTTTTTTATGCTTCAACTAACATAATAAGCCAACAAAAGGCTATTGGATGATGAATGATGAAGCAATTTCTAACTTTTGTTTTGATGGATGCTGGAGAACTAATGCATTTGAGATGGATAAGAATAAATGACATTTGTTTTTGTTTTTTATGATTCATGAAGAGAATGCGTTTAAATAAAAAAAATGGATTTAATTTTTTCATAATATCAAGGTGATTATTTTTGGTGTATGGGTATGAGAGATGATGCAAGTTTACCAAAAAGAAATATGATAACTCTGGTTTTTGCTGTATGATGAGATGCATGGTAGTGCAATGCTAATGGGATGCATATATAAAAAATGATTTTATTTTATTATGAATGCATGGTGAGTGTTTTTATTTAGAAATGATTCATGTATGGAGAAATATGCATCTGAATTGGGATGACAAAATGATTAATGATCTATGAATGTCTCATGCAATTTATAATAATGATGTTGCAAATGATGAGATGCCTACACTATTTGATGATTTTCTTTTTAAATATTATGAACTATGAATATATGATGATGAGATGCCTACTCCAATGGGTTTTTTTCCTAACGTAAGGAGCGAGAAATGCATGATTTTTACAAATAAAAAAAATCAATATTATTTTTTGGATAATGATTTTGTATGATGAATGAAATAAACGACGTGTATGCAGATAAAAGAAAGAAACATGAAAAGGCTTTTTTTGGTTTTATTTTTGGAGAAATGTTAACTAGGTTTATACAAAGAGTAAGTATAAAGCCCGTGTCCTAGGTGGGTCATGTCTAAATCGGGATTTTCAACATGATCTAGGGTCACTTTAGTGATCATCCTTTCGGGTGGCTCTAATCACTTCCTCACAAAGGTTTCCAGAGCTTAAGTCCTCTTTACAATATCATCCACAACGATAGATGCCTACCAGGTGTGGGATATCATAAAGAGGCGCACTCTGGTTGAGACTTTCATGAGAGTCAGACAGATAAATCCAGAATGACTGTCTAATCGTCTCCGCTCATCCTAAGTTTCACACTGACCCGGGTATAGGGCCCCACTCAGAAGTGTGTGCAATTGTGTAAGTGATGTGTGTGATAAGGGCAAAATACCTAAACTAACCAAGCTGCAAAAGATGTACAACAACAACAACAATAACAAAAAAGTCGTCTACCCTAAGGTTCAATAAGGAAATGTTCATAAATAAATAACTAAATGAATTAAATTAAATAAATAAAACAAACATAAGGGTAAAAACAAAATACTAAATTAACAAATAATTACACATATAATTAATTAGGTTTGACTCTCTTTAATTGTCCCCAGTGAAGTCGCCAGCTGTAGCGACCGAAAAATCCGAAGGAGGGATCCTTCGAGGTGTCAGATGAAGCCTCCATCAAAGTTTAGGTTAAAGGGGCAAACATTGAGAAATCCCCTATATAGGCCTATACGAACCAAATTAGAGTTCGGGAGTCGGTTATGCGCGGGGAAGGTACTAGCACCCTACGACATCCTTCCTAAGGAAGGTTACCTTTTAACTAAATGTGTAAAAAGATGTTAATTTGAAATATATTGTTTTTTACCCTTATATACAAATTAGAAATAAAAGACTTGATAAATAGTTAGTTGTTTTTGTTATTTTTGTTGAGAAATAAAAGAAGGAAATAAATTAGAAAAGAAACTAAAAAAATGGTTTTATTAGTGCAATTGACAGAGGTTGGCCACCCTCTGCTCCTACGTATCTCCTGGTAGAGAATCAAATCACACGTAGTTCTTGGGTAGAAAATATTTGTGTGGTGGGTGTTTTTTAATTAATGTTTTGGTAAAAAAATGATTTTTGATGAGTGGTAAAAATAAACAAGGAGGAATAGTTAGAAAAAGAAGGAGTAGGACGCAATCAGTAATAAGATAGGTGTAATTAGCAACAGGTGGTTGTATTATTAGAGTGGGGTGCGAATAGCAGAACCCAATTTGTTTTGGGGTCATGAGCTGATGGTTTATGAACTTGGGCTTATGTGCAGAGGGATGCGCATTATCAAAACAGGGGTGTAAAAATAATTCTGATGTTATTTTAAAATTAAAATAAAATAAATATAAGATATATAAGGCAACTTGTGTTATTTGGAAACCTAATTTTCCTATCTTCCTTCTCCAGCGCCGCACCAACATCATCTCTAGATGACAGAGGGAGATAGTTTGCAAAAATGGAGAGAGAATGAGAGAGAGAGAGAGAAGAAACAAGAGAGAAGGAAGAAAGAGAGAGGGAAGAAGAAGGCCACGACAGTGGGGAGTCCGTGGAGGGTGCCACGACGATGACAACGCCGGAGTGTTACGAAGACGACGGGAGAGAGAGACGGTGGTGACGGGGTGTTCGCCGAAGGTCACGGCGGCGAGGCGTTGGTGCGCCAGTCATCTTCAACGGCGGTGACGGAGTTGGGGAATCGAACGCTTGGTTCATGTTTGACAGTGGCAGTTACGACGGCGAACGGGGACGACCAGCGTGTGCGGTGGCCGGAGGTATTTCACGGTTTACACTTCTTGCTTTTAATTTTTTTTTCAATTTTTCTCTTCTATTCCTCCTCTGATTCTTTACACTTCTTCTACTGATCTTGCTAAAATTGTTTTTCTTGTTTGCTTTTCTTCTAAAAAAAACTAACTTTTCACTAATTACTTGATTAATTTTTGGGGCAGATTAGTATAACCTAATTTTTCTATGTTCTGTTCATGATACAAGTTATTTTTCTAAAACTAATGTTAAATTGAAACCTGGTTGATTTCTAAATTTTAAAAACCTAATCTATACGGAAAACGTATAAAGGGCATACGTACTACTAGAAGAATGATAAAACATGTGTACAAATTATGAAAACCTAACAAAACTAAAGCATTTCAGATCACACCTATATCTACATGTTTCTTTATTTTCGTAATAAAAAAAACGTATGACAAGACCTACTTGATTTCCAGCTTCTGTATGGCTTTCTCTTTGCTCCGCTGCCGCTTATTATTGTCCTTCTCGTTCCAGAATTTTGGTGCTTCGTGATTAGGGTTTCGGTGCAAAATCCTAATCCTTTTTTTGTTCTGAATTTATGTGAATTTCTTGTGTGTCTTATTGTTTGGATTCCTATGCTTTTATAGGCATTTTTTAGGTTTAGGAAATTGAATTCGTTGATTCTGATGCGATTTCTTTCCTTTTCAGGTATCGGGCTTGGGGAGAAGCCTTGGGGAACAAGTAGAGCACCAAAGCCTATGGAGCAACTGAATGATTTTTTTGTATTTTCGTTTCTGATTTTTTTTGTATTTTTTATTTATTTTCGTTTTTTTGTATTTTTGGTATTTTTTGGATTACTTTTTTAGACTTTTGGACAATTGGACACATTTGTAATATTATTTTGATTTTATTTAATATACATGTATTTTATTGATTTTATGCTATGTTTTTTCATTAACTAGATGAATAACTAAGTTGGGCTAAACCCAATAATGAGAAAGAAACTACAACCGAACTCAATTGAGTAAAGTATCAAGCATAGGCCCAATCGTAGCAAATTTCTAAGCATAGGCCCAATCAAATAAATAGTACTAAACAGAACTTGAATTATATTGGCACGTGTTATTTGAGCCAAGACTTACAAACTTCCTACTATTTACAATCGTGCTCAAAACATATATACAGGCTAAAACAAAAATTGTAATGATAAAATAAGAGGGCGGACAAAATTGGGGTATAACATGTACCTTCAATTCGTACAACGTGAGGATGCTCCGATAAATGATGCATTACCTGAATCTCTCTCCAAACATCCTCGTAATCTTCTTTCCAGAAGAGTTTTCTTTTAGGTATTGACTTGTAAGCGTATCTGAAACTTGTTAATTTGTGTGAGCATAGATATGCTTTCCGAATTGATCAGTGTTTATATTCAGCGACTGTGTTGATTCACCGAAATAATCATGTGAAAACAATATTCAGCAATAGTGTTGAAGAACAGTTGCAGAATGAGTGAAAGAAAATGAAAGAGAAGAAGTATTCACTTGAAAACCCTAAACCATCTAAACTCTACACGGGGTAGAGAAGTTCATGATGTGCACTTCTGGGGTAGTCTACTAAGTAAGAAAAGGGTCCAGGCTGTCACATTGAAAGTCTCAAACGAATACCATTAATGGATTTTGACAGACTCTTTAAAAAGTCCTGAAAATCCAGATCGAATACCAGTGGATTTTTTTAAGTGACAGAAAATCCTAATTGAATACCTGCAGACTTTTTTACTCAAAAGAGTCTTTTAAAATTCTGTGAAATCCTAAACCAATACATTCTCGCAAAAAATTAGAAACTTAAATTACACTATCTATTAAATTACACTATCTATTTGTATTAATTCGAAAATTAACATTTTAGTTCATTTTAATCCAAACAGCCTTTATCATACTTTTTTTCTCATTTATTTGATTCTTAATATAATTTGTATATCCTAGTAATTTTTTTTAGTAAAAAAAGTATATTCCTATTAACCCCTACCATTAATTATCGGGTATTTAAAATAAAGTAAAAATAAAACATTTAAATAAAATAAAAAAATGATAAAATAAGTGTTCGAAATTTATTTATTTTAAAAATTTAAATAAATATTAAGAAGTTTAAAGTTTTTTTTTTTTTTAAAAAAGAAGTTTTTTTTTGGACAAAAAAAAAAGAAGTTTAGAAGTTGTGAAACATATTAGAATTAGAAGTTATATAAAAAGGAAAATAAAATTATGCCAAAAGGCTCGCTCATAGTCATTCACCTCTATTAAGATCCAATCACATTCTGTATAAAAAAAAGATTCAACCACATTAAATTTAAAATATAATTCTTTTATCGGAGTTGATTAGAATTGAGTATCTTGAAGAAGGTTATTGATTAGTACTTTGAGGTCGATTGTAGAGCTGGTCAAGAGACTGGTCCTCCGATGCTTTAGAAAGCGGTCGACCTAGTGGGGTGGGGTGTACCTGCGAGGATACTCCAACGCTCAAGTCAGCTAGGTCGAGCACTATAATATCGAGTGAGAATTAGAACAGATTATGTACCTGGCATCTTGGTGCTTAGTGCTATTTATAGTGGCTGAGAGGTTCGAGAGAGCCGTCAGATTCGAGTGGAGTGATCTGGATCGTCGATTCTGGAGGCCCATTGATCTGTTGGGCTGATCCACTGATGGGTTGGGCCTAACGGCTGGCCCAGTCCAGAAAAAATTATGTCGATGACTTTCGGCATGTAGAAATTCTTGAAGTGGTTTAGTTTGAAGTGAAGTATATTATTTATGGTAGAGTATGGTAGTTCTTTAGACAGTAAAACAGAAGATGTCTCGTGTATCAATTACAATCAATGTAGAGTTTGTTGGAGTTGATTGGAATTGAGCATCTCTCACGTTGCCTAGTTTTGTGAAAGAAGAGGGAGACCAATGTTATATATGTAGGCTCAAGTTCTCTTTTACAAAATGCACCTGTCAAAAAACCTTAATTTTTTTTTGACTTTTTCTATCTCGTATACTCTTATTTTATTAGGGTGTGTTTTGGATTAGAATAGAAAGATGTGAGAAATAAAGTAGATTAGGGGTGTTGTTTGCTTTAAGGGAAAGAGATGAGATGTTGTTCCATTATTCCCTTACTCTCTCTTCCATTTTTCACCTTAAACAAACACACCCTTAGAGTGTTGTGAGATGTTAAATATTTTCTTTGGAGGGTGTAGGTGTATCAGGGTTATTCAGTGTTTGAGAGAAGTCTATTTAGTGTAACAACTTACACATAGTGTTATTATCTAATTGTCATTAAACAGCGGTTCGTGATTATTTTCCGATTTTGAAGTTTTCCACGTTAAATTAATTTGCTTATGAAATATTTTAGTGCTAATGCCTACTTTGTTGTACATGGCCAACCGAATTTTGTTCTTTGTTGTACATGGCCAACCGGATTGTGTGGCCTAATGCCTACTTTGACCATCACAATCAGCCTACCCCTAATTATGATAGACATGCTCTTCACCGAACTTCTTACCAAAGAAATGGAATTGTCTAATAAAGGAGACAACTTAAATTCAACTCTCTTGATGTGTTCGCGAGTCGCGACGATGTAGTTTGCTTTGCTTTGCAAAGTAAAAGTTAATATTCTCTTTCTCGAATTTTTTGATATTTTTAGCAAATGGCAAATGAAATAAGAAAATATTAATTATATTTTGAAAAATATAACGCCCATTATGTATAAACTATTGTGTGAGCCGCGACTTTGCTTCACGAAAGGATAAATGAAAAGAAATAAAATTAAGGTGGATTAAATATATTTTTACCCTCAGCGAATATGGGTTGTGTTGCTTTTAACCCCTACAATTTTTTTTTAAAAAAAAACTTGTAAAATTCTCTTTTTTGACGTTAGTTCTTCTGTTATCTCAACGTTACAAAAATAGCTTACGTATCACACAGTTGTCCTACATGACTGACAGAGTTGTGACTTGTAATTTTTTTATGCCAATTTGGCTTGTCAAATATAAAAAAAAACCCTAAATCCTCAATTTACAACCATCTTCTTCAACCCCAAATCTCAAACCAGAATCCATCTTCCCATCTTCTTCGTCTCTCTCTCACATAACCACCAACACATGAGCACCACACTCAGCTACTAGATTAAAAAAAAACAAATTAGAGAGACTGTATGGTCGGTGCATTGCTATGAAGTCATAATAGTAATTTGGAAGATATTTAATATTTAAAATGTATGATTTGAAATTCAAAGTGGAATATGCATCCTCGTTAACAATTAGAATTACATTGATTTTTACAATTTTTAGTGGTTAAATTGATTGATTTTAATAGTTTAAGATTATATTAAATAGTAAATTTTAGATTATATTAATAATTTTTTTTTTTTAAAATAAATCTGAAACATTTGCTAGAAAAAGGAAAATGAGAGTTTAGGTAAAATATGCACCCCCGTTGGAGCTCCGGTAGGCACTCCAATTGCGGCCGTTGCCGATACCTTGTCAGTCTCTTGTTGTCGCTCCCATTGTCACTTGCTTATTCCTTTTTAATAATTATAAAATAGTTATTTTGTAGTGGTTAATTTTTTTTTTTTTACAATTGTTAATGGTTAAAGTGATTGATTTTATTTTTTATGAAAAAATTGATTGATTTTAGTAGTTTTAATAAAGAGATTATAGTAAAAAATAAATTTTAGATTATTTAATTATTGAGTATAACATTATATTAATAATTGATTTTTTTGGAAAAAAAAGATTTTGAAACATTTGTTAGATTGATTGATTTTTAAAACAATAGTGGTTAAATTGATTGATTTTTGTAGTTTGAGAATATTATAAAAATGATTATTTAGTTAAAAAGCAAAAAACAAAATTTTTGGAAAAAAATTGGGAAAAAAAGTGACAGAAAAAAAGAAATTTTTTAGAAAAAAATTAGAAAAAAACTATTTTTGTAAATAAAAAACTGGAAAAAAAAAAAGAAAAATCAAAAACAGACACGCGTCAGCACGTCAGTTTTTCTTTTTGTAAAAGCTGCAAAAAACTGACTTATTTTGTCTTTTTGCATTGAATTTACGATTTTGCCCTTAATTTTGGACAAATGACAAAATTTGAAGGTGTCTAATAAAGTCATTTTGTTGGTATATGTTTTGATTATATAGATTATGAAAGACATCATATTCACCGTAATTTATATTTTTTATAAGCAGTGTAGTTTATTAATTTTTAATCATAACCATTACTATCTTGAACCTATTTATAAGCAAAAAAAAACATTTGCTAATTTTATTGAATAATTGATGTATTTAGTTTATATTACAGATCAGATACTTCAGTTATTCAATTAATCTAAAAAGTGTTTTTTTCTCATAAATAAATCTAGAGAGTATATTTTTTTCATTATAAAATGACAAATATGAATAAGAAAAGACGTTTGTAATTTGTAATAATAATAGAAATATTTTCTCTATAGTGTTAAGGAGTTTATGTGGTCGGAATTTATCGATGTGAGAACATGTTGACGAGAATCCTTTGAGCATTGTTTATCCTTATTTGGAGGAATGGTGTAATACTAGAATCAAACATAATGCACGAAGTATAGATTCAGTTGATATAACAAATGATGTCCGTTGGTTGAAGTCTCCTATGGAGTATGTGAAATGCATTATAGATGCATCATTTGATACCCAAGGAGATCCTGCGAGTATTAACTTAATTATGTGTAAGCGATGAATTTTGTCTATAAGACATTGTGGTTCACTCCTCTATTAGATGTCAAGCTGGTAGTTTGATGTTGATGATGCGGTGTTTGGAATAGATGTTAAGCTGGTAGTGGATGGTTTAAAGTCTACAAAGGAGGATCTCATTGATTTTGGTTCCATTATCCAAGAATGAAGACATGTTTCTTTTTTTAAAAGCTCTTATGTTGAATTTCTAGGAGGTATGTTAATACGGTCGCTCATAGTCTGACTAAGGTAGCCAATCGTATATAGGGTCAACTTAACTCAAGGATAAGGCTACTAAAGCCCTAGTTGTGGTGATCATAGTTTGTCAATAGTTTTTATATAGCAAAAAAGTCTTATATATAATCTAGCCTTAAGAAAAAAAAGGTCTAACTAAAAAATTGTTTTAGACCCCACCCACTAAAAAAAGTTTTTTGGCCGGCCCTAGTTGTATATAATATGCTAATCCTAGTTACTTTTTGATTTTTTTTTATATATATATATATATTTATTGTGTTATTGGTGTGGAAAATTGGGATATTTGCAGGGGGGATCAAATATTTAAACTCTATATCATTATACAATTTTCAAATTATTTTATACTTTTTTTATTAAACTCATGAGTTAAACAAAAATATTATAATTATTAGTTAATTATTTCATTCAAACTATTAGTAAATTACTATTTTAAAATGTCAAAAATCTAGAATTTTTTTTATCAAAAAAACATCTAGAGTCTTTTGGTTTTTTTACTAAAAAAATGTTTTTTTTAACATTTTAAACTGGGCTGCTTGTGAGCTTGAATCGAATTAAATGGAGATAAAAAAAGTTAATGTAGAAGTCAAATCAAACTACGAGCTGAGACGATTATTATAGAGTCAAGCTTAGTTGAACCTAGTTGGAGTCATTTCCGGCCTACGCCCAGAGTTGAGATTTCATAATCGTAATTTGCAATTCCTTAACTAAAGAAGTGGGGCCTGGTGTTTTAATTGGAAACAGAATTAACGCAAAGGGAAACGCGAGAGATATGGGAGTGAACGTGTAACTTTCTAACTCCGTACGCTTTCCAATCCCCTTTTCCGCCATTCTCTCCGCATCACAATCTCCCCTAATTCGTAGGTTCTACTGTTTCCATCAATTATACAATTCAAACTTGTATTTCAGTATACGTCCAAAAAAAAAACTTGTATTTCAGTATTTTATCTTCTTTTTTTCCTCGTGAACTTACATCATTACTTCACCTTTTCACAATCATGGAGCAAAAATGAAAATGAAAATTCAAGTGAATAAATAAATAGTCTTTGTCCAACGCGTAAGGGAGGAAGGCATAATCATCACAAACAAATCTGACTAGTAGTAGTGCACGTTGAATGGTACAGAAACTAAAAGTAAACAAAATCGCTTTGAAAGATATCCTGGGGTTGGGGTTGGGGTTGGGGTTGGGGTTGGCACTTTTCTAATTACATATTTGACCATCCCATCATGCAAAGACTCTTTTTATGTTGGAGAAATACTTTTGTTAGCTACGAAAAGCTTATCTTTGAAAGAAACTACGAAAAGCCACTGCTTATTTTTTGTCAAAAAAATGGCATTGCTTATTTTTCTCTCTTTTCCTTAGGTATGAAAAACCGTTAGATATAACATAAAATACTGTGAATGGTTAAGATAGTATCAATCAACGTGAAATCTCAACCCCACTCATAACATTTGATGTTATATCTAACCATCAATTTATGTTGTGATCGTCATGTCACCTCCTTTGATACATGTGCGTGGGAGTTGACTCAAAGGAATATCACAAATTTTTTGGTTCCAATTAAAGCTTAGTAAAAGATTTAAAAATTGGAGTCTCCTTGTTTAGGATGCCATGGCGCGGTGAACGAGGTAGAGAAGAGCCATCACATCCATAGGCAAGAGAGAGAGAGAGCCATCACATCCATGACGATTTCCATTCTCGAAGAAGAATATGTAGCGGGTTTGGAGGGGTGCAAGACACATCTTCATGACAGATTGTTACTATCAAAGGGAGGTTCTCCTATCAAGATTGATGTTTTCAGATCCAAACTTCATGATCTTTGAAAACCGACCGATAAGTGGGGTCCTATCTCTTTAGGGAAAAGCTACTATGAATTTTCTTTTTCCTCGGTTGATGATTTACGTAGAATACAGTCGCAACCCTCTTGGCTTTGCAAGCCAGGTTTCCTTCGGTTGTTTGTCTGGCAGCCTGATTTTAATTCTTCAATTATAAAACACACAAATGCACAATACTGGATTAGGCTTACAAGTCCTCCCCAGGAATATTGGCGTCCAATAATTTTTTTTTGCAATTGCTAGTAGTGTTGGTACACCAATTACTCTAGATGATACAACAAGTAAATGCTCATTTGATAGATCTTTGGTCTTTTTGCACGCATTCTGGTTGATATAGATTTGAAATCAAAGCTTAGGAATCAAATTCTAATTAAGAGGTCAGGAATCAAAGCCCGGGTTACAAGTGTTTCGTCTAGTTTATCTATGAAGGAGCACTAGCTATAAGAGGATTCCTCATGCAATGAGGTTAGATATGAGGTGGGTGACTCAGATTCCATCCAATTTGTCTAGGACTCTTTCACTTCAGTTGAGGGTAGGCAAGGGTCGCCGGTAGTTATGCAAATGCAAAAGCCACCTTTGAAATCCATTCAACAGTTGGATTTTGTTTCTGCCACTGGTTCATCAGCATCAAAAAATGATGTCAAAGTCTTTACTACCTCTGATTGTATTATAGTGGTTGTATCTTGGAATCTCCTACTTCTCACTCTAACGCCAATATAGTCAATAATATAATATTGACTCGCAGCATTTTTCAGAAACGAATATTGCTAGCCGGTGTTGGAGTGATTCCACTCAACCTCCCTCTAACAAGCTAGATTCGCTAATTGTCTTTGAGTCCGTTGCTACTTCTAATCTAGTGGTAGCATCAGATATGAGAATTCTTGGAAAGTTTTGGGGTGATGAGGAGGTTAATCTTGTGGCTCCTGATACCCAAGGAATAGTTGTTCAAGTCCAAGACCCTGGTAAGAGAAGGGATTTTAAAAGTTATATTGTATTGGGTCATGACACGAGTTCTTCTGGTACATAGATTGGTCCAAATTTGTCAATTGTAAAACCTTGTGAATTTGTCAAAATCCCTTATATTATGCTCCAATTGAAGGACGTAATTAATAGTGAAGCTCGAGCACCTTGTGATGCTATTGCCTTCAACCCTACATGTCACTCTAATTCAACTCATGCCTCTACCAGCATTTGACCGTACGGACCTAGAAAGTGGAACTAGAAGGGATCCAAACATGGTAAAGAAAAGTTTTTCTAGTTACCATTGACTTCTTAACACCCCGTCGAAGTCCAACATTTTGCCTAACTTTATTCTCTCAACGTAATGCCAGTTTAAGGCACCAAGGTCATATGTCTGACTTCCCCTTCTGCTAGCGTTCTTCATATTCAATGGAGAGCGCTTTTCATTACTTTTGGGGTTTTCCCTACTCCACATGGCCAGTGGTAAAAATGATCATTATTTTGTGCAAGGTGTGAGGTAAGTGTGACTTTGGAGAAATAATATGAACTTCAATGACACCCATTGGAACATCAATGAGGTTATGCGCAATATCTACTTGTCTAATGATTGTTTTGTGTCTAACTTCCTAACTAAAGAGCCCGTGGACCTTAATGGGAGATCAAATTTACATTGGACCCCTCTAAGTGAATCCATGACAATTAACTTTCTTGAAGTATCATCTTTTATTAGATCTGACGATCCGGTTCTATCTCAACAGGGGATGGAATATAGGTTTTACTAGTTTTGATAGCACAACATATGTTGTGTTAGCGAACCTGAAACAATTTTAACATTTGTTATTTGAGTTAGACCTTATGGATAACCAAAAAGATGATTTTTGTTGATTAACTTGTTGTGCATTGTTATCTTTTTCTCTTTTTTTTTTGGTATTCTTCTTCATCTTCTTCTATTTTCTCTATTACAATTGTAAGTCACCAAAAATTATTATAATTATTATTGTTATTATTGGGATGTGAATGGCCTATATTTGAGATGTACGTGATGTGTTAGTGTTAGTGTTAGTTAACCTGATTATAGGGGGCAAAGCAACACACACAAACACGCTACCAACGTTTGAAAAATTGAAGTACTCTTTATTTCCTCAAACGTTGAAGCACGTCTATAAAGAAGAAACGAAAACACCCCCCCACTCGTGCCGAAAATATCGGATTCGCACGTGCCACTCATTCCCTACATAGTCTCCCTTCTTTCTCTTCTCCCTCTCTCATCTTTCAAAACGCACACTAACAAAATCTCTCTCTCTCTCTCTCTCTCTCTCTCTCTCTCTCTCTGCGATGGCAACATCAGCAACGCCATTGTTGAAGGATGAACTAGACATAGTGATTCCAACAATAAGAAACCTAGATTTCTTAGAGATGTGGAGGCCATTCTTTGAGAAATACCATCTCATAATTGTTCAAGATGGTGATCCTTCCAAAACCATTAGGGTTCCTGAAGGTTTTGACTATGAGCTCTATAATCGTAATGACATTAACAGGATTCTTGGTCCTAAGGCTAATTGTATCTCCTTTAAGGATTCTGCTTGTCGTTGCTTTGGTTATATGGTTTCTAAGAAGAAGTATATCTACACCATTGATGATGATTGCTTTGTAAGTTCTTTTTCTTTTCTTTTTACGATCTGTATCTTCTAGATCTTGAAATGTCTTTTGATTTTGGTTTTTAGAGTTGATCTTTTTTTTTTAGATGTTTGAATTTTGGATCTTGTTTTGTTGATTAATTTTCTATGTTCTTGTTTGTGAATGTAAGTAAATGATGAATTTTTATCATACTGTTGCTTCTTTCATTCTTTGTAGTTCTGGCCATTGCATTAATCAGATCCTATGAAGCACCGACATACACTGGTTTTAATCTGAAAATTACAAGTAATTGAAGTGTCCATGTCGGACATTTGACACGTCTTCAACAGGAGGTGTCTGTGCTACATTGATCAGATCTTCTTTTAGGCTTTGGAAACAAAATGCAATGTCTTGAAAACTGGCTATATAATTACTGCTTTATCTGCAATTGAAATTAATTGGAATTGTAATTTTTGTATTCAGGATTTCAATCTGTACCTTCTGCTTAAATCTTTTTGGTGTCACTTACCTAGCTATCTACTTGGGATTATATTGATTATTTTAGGCATATATCAATATCAGTATCAATACATTCTAGGATTTCAGTGATGTTTATATCTTGCTAATCTCTTTATTTAAAATCTTAGGATTCATAATTTGGATCTTATTGTTTTTTTATCATCGGTGTGCCTTAGGTTGCCAATGATCCATCTGGGCATAAGATTAATGCACTTGAGCAGCATATCAAGAACCTTCTCTGCCCATCCACACCCTTATTTTTCAATACCCTCTATGAACCATATCGTGAAGGTGCGGATTTTGTTCGCGGCTACCCCTTCAGTCTCCGTGAAGGTGTGCCAACTGCAGTTTCCCATGGGCTTTGGCTCAACATCCCTGACTATGATGCTCCTACTCAGCTTGTGAAGCCTCTTGAGAGGAACACTAGGTACTATCACTTGTACTTTTATGTGCCTTTGAAAAATTTAATAATTATCACTTTGTGTTTTGATTTTGAGTATTGTGATTGTATTGCTTAAGGTATGTTGATGCTGTTATGACCATTCCAAAAGGCACTCTATTTCCCATGTGTGGAATGAACTTGGCATTCGACCGTGATCTCATTGGACCAGCAATGTACTTTGGTCTCATGGGTGATGGTCAGCCTATTGGACGCTACGACGACATGTGGGCTGGCTGGTGCTGCAAGGTGCATTCTCGGCTTCTTATTTTCATATTTCCCCCAATTTTCTAGGAGTGAATACCCTATTTGGACCGTGAAATCGTAGGATCATGCAACTTAGTGCGCCATATTATCAATATTTTAAATTGCTTCCTGGAATTAAAAAATGTTAATCAAGTTCGTCCCTTCGTCTGGATCTGTTAGCAAATACATCCCTAACATTATTCACGTAGTTTCAAATGCATCACTCACATTACCAATGGAAGGACGAACATGATTAACCTTTTGCAATCACATGGATTATTTTGGTAATGTGGGGGGACTAAGTTGTTACAGTTCTACAATTTCAGGGACCAAATCAGATATTTACTCAATACGCTAGAAACAATTATTGGTTATATTTATACAAATATCATTGCATGAAAAACAACTGAGATATTTGAATGATGATTGTTTAGGTAATATGTGATCACTTGGGATTGGGAATCAAGACTGGTCTTCCCTATATCTATCACAGCAAGGCAAGTAATCCATTTGTAAACCTGAAGAAAGAGTACAAAGGCATATTCTGGCAAGAAGACATAATCCCATTCTTCCAGAATGTTGTTCTACCAAAAGAAGCTACCACTGTTCAGAAGTGCTACATTGAGCTTGCCAAACAGGTCAAGGAAAAGCTTACCAAGATAGATCCTTATTTTGACAAATTGGCTGATGCCATGGTTACATGGATTGAAGCTTGGGATGAGCTTAACCCTGCTGGAGGAGCATCACTCGCGAACGGCAAAGCATGAATCGATTTTGGTTAACTGCAAACAGCCACAGAACTTGAAGTGAAACTATTTATAAACTAATATATTTTTTAGTATTTATTTATTTCCAACTTAATGTTATTCACAGCTTAGAATTTACAGCATTGTTTAGCTGTAATTCTATTTAGTAATTTCATGCTTTGAGCTTAGAAGCAATAAAATGTAACAGTCTTAGATCGTTGCTTTCTTTTGATTATTATTGTTTGGTGGGTAGAGATTATGCGGCAGCATCACTTGTCATGTTGTGAGATTAGTCTTATTATAGGAAGGCTATTGATGTTTGACTAGTTTATTATTGAATCAGTCTTTTTATTATATGCTAGTTTGAAATAAAAAACATTTTCTAAATCTATGAAGGCCTTTATTTGTTACTGCATTAAGTCTTTTTACATATGGATGACAAAATAGCAGATATACATGAGAGTTTGGCTTTTCATCAATTTTACCACTACCTATTCTTAGTTGTGATAGGCAGAAAATAAAGGAAACAAGACAGCAAAATGGTTTATGATGTACCCTACTAAGTATCTTCAGATCTAAAATTAAAAGCCTCCAATAATACAGAATTCTCGTCGACAACATTTATAAAGTTCCAAAAGTACAGATTAAAAGCGTTCAAATATCTGTTACGTTTCCGTGTAAAGAGAAGTATCTGTTATGTTTTGAAAATGACAATTCAAATACTAGTTGTCAAAAAATAAATAAATAATAGTTTGGTAGTTCCTGCTATTCTGGCAACGATATTTTAGTGAGACGTTTGCGTCAATTATTAACCCACACTAAAACTTTCAGTTTCACTGTCTATGAATTAAATTTTATGTTATGCAGATGGCAACGTTACAAGCAAGTTTGTTTGAATATGTAGTTCAAAAGTACACTTAATTAAACTGATTAACAACAATATATTTTGGTAATGCTCTGTTATTCCAAAGATTTATTTATGAGGTGAGGTTCGGTAATAGCATAAGAAATTAAAAAGGCTGAGACCTCACAGTTGTGAGTATGAGTTTCAGGTAGCACTTGCCACTTCGCCTGCCAATAAAAAAAATAAAATAAAATAATTATTAGTAGGTTCAAAACATATATTGTGGTCTTTACTATATACAAAACATTGCGACAAGTCCCAACATGGGCTTTGTTTGGTAACTGAAACCATTTAGGAGCTAAGACGTGGTTGAGAGCTCCATCAATTGCTGCTTACTTTTAGATTCTTCACTGTCTCGTGGTTGAGAGCTCCATCAATTGCTAGCTTGATCCAAAAGAGAGACATGCTTGCTAAGAGATGCTATAGTTGAGTACCTTGAGAACAGGTTCCTTTGCAAGTATGACACTTCCTGGTTGATCTGTTGGTTGAGCTTTCACAGGATGATTTTTAACCTATAGTTGAAAAGAACCAGTTAAAATATGAACAACGAATTTTTGTTGCAGCCATATTGTTTTTAGGAAGGTATTATAGCAGTTTACAATTTACATATAAACTTGCACGCATACATACATGCATGCATACACACCAAAAAAACAGTATGCAAGAACCAAGTCTTAATGACAACATGAAAAGAAAACCAGCAACAATCAACCTGAAATGACATCTGACACTATTATTCTGAAAAATAAATAAAAACCAAAATGACCACTACCAATTATAGATTCACTAACGTTAAATGGGATGTTCCATGCAGCAGTTGGAGTGTCCTTTTGATGAGAAAGGAACTCACTAACTATCCATACGTAGCTTGCTTGCTTCCAACTCATGTCTATGACTCAAATTGGAGACAAAAGCAAGACATACATAAAGAATAAGCTCACAAAATTAGTTGGCAAGGTCTAGAGAAGTGAGAGTGTTACCTAATATGATTTAGCCTTATTTGGATTCTATGCAGCACGCAAAAACCATGCAGTCACACAATTATGCTACAATCAAGATCGGGCGGTCTTTACAAGATAGATTTCAAACAGTTAAAATATAGACCATATGATCAAATCGGACGGTATAGATCTGCAATTACGTGACTGCAATTACATATTTTAATTATATGCACAAGCAAACCTATTATAAAATATAAACTAGCCTTAGGCTAATTTTGGACAAACCTCTAATATTTTCTTTTACATTGTGTTACTTGCATAAGGGGTACACTGGTAAATTCATAGTGTGGTGAGCCTTCAAACACTCAGTTGAAGTGTTATGTTCACTCTTGTATATTCAACATTCCAGCTTATTATGGTCAGTGGCTGTTGCTTTAAGATATGGGAAGTTCAAAGGAAAAAAATCTCAAGTATAAGACAGTGATAGAAGTAAAAATATCCGGGTACCTAACAACCATTAGGTGAGCCATCACTTGAATTCTTATGAGAATTCCCTTCAACTTAAGCCTCTTTTTCTACAATACCACACATCCAATTCAATGGCATTAGCATTGAGCTGAAAATTACTCCATTCTTATTGAAATAAGGTTGCTAAATCTTGGGAAGAAATTATCATATTTGATAGCATCAAAGGCAGAATATTAAGGGAATGAGGCTTCTCATATCAGCTCTGTGTGCCATTGTGCTATTTTCTTATGCAGGTGGGATAAAAAGTTACTCTCTTTGTTGATGTTTTTTCTCTTTCACTTACATTGTTTTTGAAGGGGTGGTGTGTTTCTTTTGACCTTTTCATTTTCACATCCATATTTAACTAACTGTTTTCTGATTATAGCTGCATATGATCCTTTGGATCCCAATGGAAACATAACAATCAAATGGGATGTTGTGTCTTGGACACCAGATGGCTATGTGGTAAGTACAAATTGCATTATTATTTGTTTATATTTACTAGGCCATACTAAATGCCAACAAATAGTGAGACGTGGTTTTCAAGGGTGCACCGAAAGATCAAGTTACTATTCTGGTCCAATTTATCAGAAAAATTTGCAGTTTTAGGTTCATTGAATAACCAATGTATCTGGTCAATTCATTGAATAACTGTTGCTTGTATTTGGTTTATTCATCGAATAACTGATGTATCTGGTGTGTATGTGCTTAGTCCTTAAACTTAATAAAAGTAATTAACCTTTCATGTAATGAGATCACATACTGTGTGTTCATTGCATTTTTAACCAGGCAGTGGTAACAATGAACAATTTCCAAATGTACCGACATGTAATGAACCCTGGATGGACCTTAGGATGGTCATGGGCAAAGAAAGAAGTGATATGGTCAATGGTAGGAGCTCAAACAACTGAGCAAGGAGATTGCTCTAAGTTCAAAGGCAATGTGCCTCATTGCTGCAAGAAAACTCCTACAGTTGTAGACTTACTCCCTGGTGTGCCTTACAACCAGCAATTCTCAAATTGTTGTAAAGGTGGAGTTATGGCAGCATGGGGACAAGATCCTTTATCAGCTGTTTCATCATTTCAAGTTAGTGTTGGACAAGGTGGTACTTCAAATAAGACAGTAAAACTTCCTAAGAATTTCACTCTTTTAGCTCCAGGACCAGGTTATACTTGTGGTCCTGCTAAGGTTGTTCCTTCCACCACTTTCCTAACAACGGATAAGCGCCGCAAGACTCAAGCACTTAGTAAGTTCTCTGCGAATTTGGGTTGTGTGCAGTTATAAATGCATGCATTCGGGCAGTCAACAAACTCAGGACCGTTTGAGCTTGATCGGATGGTCCAGAATTCAAAGTCGAAATTTTGTATTAAACAAAAATCAAAACGGCTCTTAAATCTGGATTGTCCGATATTAATTGGACGACTCCGAGCTTTTCAACTGCACGACTGCACACATCTCTGAATTAAATCTAAATCCGTTCTCTGACTTCAGAATATTAATCTCCTCCCAAACTTCCCTATATAACACTTCTAAAGTTTCACTTGTTCTAATTTAATGCAGTGACATGGAATGTTACCTGCACATATTCACAGTTTCTAGCAAGAAAGAATCCAAGTTGTTGTGTATCTTTGTCATCCTTCTACAATGAGACTATTACCTCTTGTCCTTCTTGTGCATGTGGCTGCCAAAACAAGAAGAATTGTGTCAAGTAAGAGTTTGATCTTTCAAAACAACTAATAATATCTTCATATCTAATTATCTCACATGTTGGTTATGTTATGCAGAGGTCAATCCAAGTTCCTTAACATGGTGGGGCTTCATACTCCAAAGAAAGACAATGAACCATTACTACAATGCACTCATCATATGTGCCCCATCAGAGTGCACTGGCATGTGAAGGTCAACTATAAGGACTACTGGCGAGTCAAGATCGCGGTAACGAATTTCAATTACAGACTGAATTACACTCTCTGGACTCTTGCAGTACAGCATCCAAATCTTAACAATGTCACCCAAGTTTTCAGCTTTGATTACAAGCCTGTGCTTCCCTATCAGTCCATAAGTAAGTTTTACCAAAAAGATTGAAAAGGTTTGCAAGAGTGTATTTTAATACATTTCTAAAAGTGTATTTTAATTTTGCATACAGATGACACTGGTATGTTCTATGGAATGAAATTTTTCAATGATCTATTGATGGAAGCTGGACCAAGTGGAAATGTTCAATCAGAAGTGCTTCTTAGGAAGGACCAGGATACTTTCACATTAAAGCAGGGTTGGGCATTTCCTCGGAAGGTCTATTTCAATGGTGAAGAATGCATGATGCCACCACCTGATACCTACCCATACCTACCTAATTCTGCCACAGTTAACTACCCATCATTCATTTTCTCATTGCTTTTCTTGCTTGCTGTTTGGTGAATTTGTAAATAAGCATGTTGGGATTGTTATGTCAAATTTTGAAGCCAAGTACTGTTACACTCAAATATAGGTCACAAACAAGGATGCTAAACAACTCCATTCAAAGGTTTTCTAAATTATGTAAATACTTGTATTGCAATGCTTTAATGAATACCTCCTCTGTTTCTAATACGATATTGAGCATGATACAAAAAATATTTTGGTTCCAAGTAGGAAGCTGCTAGCAGAAAGACCATTTAGTATCTCAAATCCATATATGAAACATCAAGTTAATATTTTCATGTGATGTTGCTGTATATTTTTTACCCTTGTTTAAAAAACCATATTCATAAATCATAATATATTTTTTGAAAAGTATCCCGAATCTCTTATTATTTGACTATAGATATATTTTACTTTACTAATATGTTGATTTTATAATTTGATAAAAGAACAATATTCATCGAAACTAATTTATTAGATAAAACTTATACCACGAATAACTTGTTTGCTAAAAAATTATTCATAGTATTATCTAATATATTATATATTTTTTGACAAATACGTATACCAACATAATTAAATGAGAAGTGGACAATCTTAAAATTAATCTATGAAGCCTTTCTTTGTAAAAAAAAAATTAATCTATGAAACATTAAAAAAAAATACAATAGCAGGACTACTTTGCACCAGTGCTTTTATTTTGGTTGAAAGAAATTTTAATTTTCTTTCTTCAGTTGCAATAGGCGTAAGAAAAAGGAAGAGGAACATAGCAATAGTGCAGAACATAAATATGATCATCATGTGCAGTGTAATGTAAATTGAAGAGGGTAAATGTGTAATAATCTAATTGGAGTGAGTCATTCCATCACTTTTTTTAAAATCCAAACAATAAGACCATGTCCCATTGTGGCCCATTCCATTCTATACCACCGATCCAAACATATCCTAAGCGTATGCATAAAATACCAAGGCGACCAAAGAAGCCACCACTAAGGCATCGTGCCGAGAACCAGCATTAGCTAACCATGGATAATCATCAGGTGATGGCATCACACAGGTCTCACCATTGAAATAGATTCTCCGAGGGAAAGCCCAACCCTTATCAAAAGTAAATGTTGATTTATCCTTTCGGAAGAGTAGCTCTGATTGAACATTACCACTAGGCCCAGCCTGGTTGAGAAGATCATTATAAAACTTAACTCCCCAAAACAATGCTGTATCATCTGTTAAAAAAGTGACTTATATCAGTCATTACTCAAGAAACATGAAAAGCTTAGTTGCACTTTCAGTCCCCCAAGTTTTTTTCCCACAATTTTGGTCTTTCTATTATTTCAATTGTAAAATATTTGCCTCTACTAAAATTAGTCAACCCATTGACTGACGTGATACTCATTTAAATGATGTGGCATACCAATGACCAATTTTGTGAGGGGTAAACATTTCACAAATTCGAATAATCGGAGGACCAAAATCGTGGAAAAAAAACTTAGGAAACCAAAAGTGTAATCAAGCCAACATGAAACAAACAAGCAGGATTACACTTACTTTTTATACCATAAGGAGTCATTGACTTGTAGTTGAAACTGAACAGCTGAGTAAGATTGTCGAAGTTTGGGTGTTGAGCAACTAAGTTCCATCCAGAATAATTCATACCATAATTAAAATTAGTAATAGTAACCTTCACACGCCAGTATTCCTTGTAGCTAAGCTTAACATGCCAATGAACTCGGATTGGGCACATGTGACTAGTACATCGAACCAAAGGTGAAAATTTATTCTCTCCAGAACCAGCAACGACCGATTCCAAATGTTGCGTATCGGGACTGTAACCACAGAGAAAAGAGATAGATATATGAGTGTACAACTTGGAATCTAGAAGGAAATAAATCACAGTACCTTGAGTGAAATAAACTTACTCTATACAAGTCCCCGACTGAGATGAGTTACTCTGGCAGCCACATGCACATGTTGGGCAGGGTACAATAGTATCATTGTAGAAAGAGGAGAGAGAGACACAGCAAGTGGGAGTTTTCTCAGCTAGAAATTGTGAATATGTGCAAGTCACATTCCATGTCACTGCAATGAATTATACATAATCATATTAAGATTAAAGCAAATATATAGCTGGAAAAAAATATGCATCAAAGTCCGTTAACTTACTGAATGCTTGGGTCACTCTTCTTTTGCTTGGTTGAAGGAACTTTGTTGGTTTCACGCGTTTTGGTGGTCCACAACTATAACCTGGTCCTGGTGCTTTCAAGGTGAACTTTTTAGGGACTGTAACATTTTCGTTTGTGGTTCCATCTATACCACCAACACTGACTTGAAACGATGCAATTGCATTGGTAGGATCCTGTGCCAATGAGCTGAGCAAACCACCTTTACAGCAATTTGAAAATTGCTGATTGAATTTTGCTCCAGGAAGTAAGTCTACAACAGTTGGATCCTTTTTACAGCAATGTGGAATAGGATCTGACTTAAATGTTGAACAATCCCCTTGTTCAGTGGCCTCCGCTCCCGCCATGGCCCAGATTACCTCCTTTTTGGCCCATGTCCATCCTAGCGACCAGCCAGGTGTAGCGATATGACGATATTGTTGGAAGTTGTTCATTGTAACAACAGCCTGTAAATTCAATTGTTTCAAAGATATTAACACCTTGCTTGCATAGTGTACATTACAACACACAGTTTGCTTAGGTGTTGTTGTAAAATACTAATATACTTACAACATAACCATCTGGTGTCCAGCTTATAATATCCCATCTGATTGTGATATTTCCATATGGGTCAAGTGGATCAAAAGCATCTGAAAATTAAATCACATCATTAAGTGTGAAGTAAATAGGAAGGAGAATAAAGGAAAGGAAAATAATGCAAACAAGCAAACATATTGTTCAAGTCAATAAATCAATACAATATTCAATTCCTTTCCTATGGGATGGAATGGATGATTCATGACTCTATCTTTCACACCCAAAATATCTTATGACCTCTGTTCATTTGAGTGTACAATCACAAGCTATACAAATGAAGAAGAATCTATCATTGTACGGAGCTTTAGAAATAAATTGTTCCATTTACAGCCAAAACTTACAACTATCGGCAACTAACTAACCATCCATGTATGATGTCCCTAATTGTAAAGTTTCCAAGCAAAAATCTAGTTTAAGCAAAACTTCAACTTAAAACTTATTCCAAATGCCAAAAGGGGAAATTTTCACATACTTACTTATCACTTGACTCAGCAACGGCTAAAATGCCAAATCAATTCTTTTCAAAAAATAGTCAAAACACAAATTTCATCTTTCTATTTTGTTTCATATGTAAATTTTATAGCAACAAATTGGTATCAACTAGAATAGCCTCCAAAAAAAAAGCTAATAACCGATAAAATAAAAATTGCACATTTGGAGAAAATCCACTTTCTTTATAATATTCAAAGAACAAAGTTTGCATCTTTTACAAGCATTCATTTCAAAAATCAACGGATGAAGACCAAAAAAAGACAGGAAACAGTTTTGCAGATAAAGAAAACTGGACTACGCATTGAACAAAAGTACAAAAACAGTGAGAATTTGAAACTTTTGATGAGAAAGGAAGATGGAAAAAACAATAGTGATGGAATTAACTTGTGGAAGTGAAGCAAGTGGAAGAGAGTAGTAGAAGCAACAACAAAAGACAAAGACTTGCTGTTGATGACAGGGAGAGTCCCATTCTTGTTGCTGCAAAAAGTGTGTGGGAATTTCTGTGCTCTTTTGGAACTTGGCTGAATAGCTCAATATTCAAGATCTGTGGAAGAGACGACTGGGAATAAAGAAAAAGAAGGGAGAGTGTGTTGTTTGTGATCCAGTTGGCTCCTCTTGTTTAAGGAAGGTATATAGGCATTTTAATTAGCCAAATCCTTCCATATTTTTTCTTTCCACAGTTATGTGAGCTATGAGGCATGGAAAAAAAAGTTATAGAAACAATGCAATAAATGTGCATTATTTCTATATTAAGCCCTGGTTTTCGACACAACTTATCCCCCATGGGAGGCTGATTTTGTGTCATCAGAAGTTACTATTAATAAGACAATGGTGTGTGTGGATCAGGTTTCCATCTTTGGGAATGGAGTACTGCGATGAAAGTGTCCTAACAGCATTAGCCTCAGCTATTGGCAAGCCAATTAGAGTTGATGTCAGGAACATTGATGCATCAAGGGGAGAATTTGCTAGAGTATGAAGGGTTACATCTGTTGTGCAACAAATGTAGCCTCTTTGGTCATATTGGAAGAAACTGCATGAAAGTCATATCTGGTGTGAACCATGAAGCAAAGACAGATGGTAGTGACATTTCTAATGCTGCGGTGGAGAAGGGCGAAGCTGCACCTGGTCCAAGCAACAATGCAAACCCTAGACAAGATAATAATGGCTGGGGCAATTTGCATGGTGACTGACTGGATTTTAGTTACGGAAATCAAATCAAAATTGACAAGGGGAAGGAATAATAAGGGTACAATAAAGGAGCCAAGTAATCAGGTGGGGAATAGAAACGGGAAAGGCAATAACTCTGGCAACAATCAATTCAATATTCTACACAATGATGAGAATGGGAATATTTCAAATAAAAATGTTCCATTGGTTACAGATGTCACATTTAATGTGGGGAGGACTGACATAAGGAAAGAAAATATGGGAGCCAAAAAAACGGAAATGGATTCTCTGAATTCAGAGTTTCCTAAACTTCGCTTTCTCAAATCTAATTGGTACTTAAACTTGGCTTTTTCAAAAACCTATTATGGATTGGTTCAACAACAAATAACAATTTACAGATAAGAAGCCGGATAAACAAAATCAAAACTCCCTATCATGTTATACGTTACATTTTTTTTATCTCATATATGTTATACATTACATTTCATATACACTAGATGTCAATTACATTACATACATTTCATTTAAACAGAACATTACTAGGTGCAAATTCTTCTTGGCTAAAGTTAGGGTCCTTCTCTAACTATATATTTTTATTTCTTCTTCATAACACTAATCTACAGATATTAAACAGAAGATACAAAAAATTCAGCATATTACCGATAACAAAACCAGGACGAAGCTTTCACGGAGCAAAACAGTGAAATTAGTAAAGCAATACCAAAGATGACTTACAAGGATGGTGCAATGGATTTCCGGTGGAGATTTCGAGCGTCGCCGCAACTTCTCCGCGTTTCGTTAGCACAACCAGCACCTCCGTCCAACGGAGGTTTTTCAACAACGGTTCGCCAAGCTGTACAAATTACGAACCCATTTTTCAAGGGTTTACGGATGGAGTTCTCAAGCAGCTGGTATGTGGTTAATAGAAACCGTTCGTCCGGGTGAAATAAACTGAATATGGTCATCACAGAAAAATGAACAGAAAAAAGAAATCTCTCTGATGTCTCAACTCGCGTATCACCTCCGGTCAAGATATCTCAGATCCGACCCGGAGAAGAGCTAACGTGCCACCTGCCCACCTTGCTCCGTCGAACCTTCACCGTATCTGAGCGATGGGAGAAATTACATCCAATGAGGTGACGCTATAACTTGCATGCCAAACACTCAATGCGAATTGAAATTGCCAAACAGAATCTGAATTGACGAATAAAAAACATATTTGAGAACTAAAAGAACTAACAAAAAATATATTTGAGGACCAAAATAAGTTACTAAAGACACAATTGAAGATGTATTTACAACTTTGATATATTTGAGGGACTATAATGACAATACTTACTCATTCAAGGACTGTTTACCCTAAAATTAATTGTTATTTTAATTGTATTGATGAGAAGGTAACACTGCAGTAACTCTGAAGGCATAAAATCTCAAGTATGTATATGAGATAGTGATAGAAGAAAAATGTACAGTACCTGCAAGTAACAACTATTAGGTGAGCTATCGCTTGAACTCTTACGAGATTTTCATTCAACTTAAGGCTTTTTTTTCTACAATACAACAACATCCAATTCCATGGCATTAGCATTGAGCTGAAGATTACTCCAATCTTATTGAAAGAAAGTTGCTAAATCTTGGAGAGAAATTATCATATTTATATCATCAAAAGCAGAATATTAAGGGAATGAGGCTTCTCATATCAGCTCTGTGTGCTATTTTCTTATGCAGGTGGGATAAAAATTTACCCTCTTTGTTGATGTTGTTTCTCTTTCACTTACATTGTTTTTGAAGGGGTGCTATTTTCTTATTCAACTGACTGTTTTCTAATTTTAGCTGCGTATGATCCTTTGGATCCCAATGGAAACATAACGATCAAATGGGATGTTGTGTCTTGGACACCAGATGGCTATGTGGTAAGTACAAATTCCATTATTATTTGTTTTATATTTTCTAGGCCATACTAAATGCCAATAAATAGATAAACATAGTTTTAAAGGGTGCACTGAAAGATTAAATTAGAAGACTAGGTAGATACAATGTCATAGTATTCACAGCAGAGTATTTTTACACTCAAATACTTCACAAACAAGTGTTAAGACTCCAAAAGGCATTCTTTGAAAACACCAAGTCAGACTCATGAATGTGCCCTGTTGTGATTCATGAGCACAAACAAGGATGCTAAACAACTCCATTCAAAGGTTTTCTGAAGTATGTAAATACTTGTATTGAAATGCTTTAAATGAATACCTCTTCTCTTTTTCTCTAACACAAATATTGAGCATGATACAAAAGAATATTTTGATTCCAAGTAGGAAGCTGCTAGTGGAAAGACAATTAGCATTTCAAATCTACATATGAAACATCAAGTCAATATTTTCATGTGATGTTGCTATATATATTTATTATAGTTACAGTTACAATTACATTACAATAAGGATACAAACAAGATTGCATCAAAACAGACACAAATAACAATAGGTAGCAAATTCTACACCAATATGCTGAATCGTTTGTTACAAATCACAGGATACTACATTACATGATCTTGAATTGCCACCTCTGCATGTCATCCTCCAGCTAGCCTCAAAAACCACATTGACATCACAAACATGACCCTAAACTGGTATAACTAAAAAAAATTCTATTACTAGGCTGTGTAATCACGAGTTGGAACCTTAAGCTAGTGCATACAATATTAAGGCAACCAAAGAGGACACCACTAACGCAAGCAAGGAAACCTCGTGTCGAGAACCAGTATTAGGTAACCATGGATAAGCATCAGGTGATGGCATCACACAGTTGTCACCGTTGAAATAAATCCTCCGAGGGAAAGCCCAACCCTTATCAAAAGTAAACGTTGATTTATCCTTTCGGAAGAGTAGCTCTGATTGAACATTACCACTAGGCCCAGCATGGTTGAGAAAATCATTATAAAACTTAACTCCCCAAAGCATTGCTGTATCATCTGTTAAAAGTGCCGTATATCAGTAATTATGTTTGCGAAAAAAGAAAAAAAAAACATGTACGAGTTTTGAAGTTTCATTACTCAAGAAACATGAAACAGAAAAGCTGGATTACACTTACTTATTGAACCATAAGGAGTTAATGACTTGTAGTTGAAACTGAACAGCTGAGTCAGATTGTCGAAGTTTGGGTGTTGAGCAACTAAGTTCCATTCAGAATAGTTCATACGGTAATTAAAATTAGTAATCGTAACCTTCACACGCCAGTACTCTTTGTAGTTAAGCTTAACATGCCAGTGGACTCGAATTGGGCACATGTGACTAGTACATCGAACCAAAGGTGAAAAATTATTCTTTCCGGAACCAGCAACAACCGATGCCAAATGTGGCGTATCTGCACTGTAACCACAGAAAAAAGAAATACATGAGTGTGCAACTTGGAATCTAGAAGGAAATTACAGTACCCTGAGTGAAATAAACGTACTCTACACAAGTCCCTGACTGAGATGAGTTACTCTGGCAGCCACATGCACATGTTGGACAGGATACAACAGTATCATTGTAGAAAGATGAGAGAGAGACACAGCAAGTGGGAGTTTTCTGAGCTAGAAATTGTGAATATGTGCAAGTCACATTCCATGTCACTGCAATGAATCACAATGATATTAAGATCAAATCAAATAGTAGGAATTTCTTGATAGTTACTCATGAAACTGTTGTAAAGGCATATCAGTTTTAAATTTAATCACAGAACTAGTAACACGAGTGCCGATTCAAGGAAAGTATGAGGTTGGTTAGATGCACTAGAAACTTAGATGATTATATTTACAACTGTGAAAATAAGCATCAAAGTTATTTAACTTACTGAGTGCTTGAGTCACTCTTCTTTTGTCTGGTTGAATGAACTGTGTTGGTTTCACAATTTTTGCTGGTCCACAAGTATAACCTGGTCCTGGTGCTTTCAAGGTGAAGTTTTTAGGGACTTTAACAGTTTTATTTGTGGTTCCAGCTCTACCAACACTGACTTGAAACGACGCAACCGCATTTGTAGGATCCTGCGCCCACGAGCTGAGCACCCCACCTTTGCAGCAATTTGCAATTTGCTGATTGTAAGGTGTTCCAGGAAGTAAGTCTACAACAGTTGGATCCTTTTTACAGCAATGCGGAGGAGCTGACTTAAATTTTGAACAATCCCCTTGTTCAGTGGTCTGTGCTCCCATCATGCTCCAGATTACCTCTTTTTTTGCCCATGTCCATCCTAGTGACCAGCCAGGTGTAGCGATATGACGATATTGTTGGAAGTTGTTCATTGTAACAACAGCCTGTCCATTCAATTATTTCAAAGATATTCTAAATAACTAATGGAACAAAAATAAATGCAATTCATCCTTAAAGGCTACACTATGGCCATTAATTTAAAAACTTGAAGATTAAATACACAAATTGTAAAGCGGATTAGAGGTGTGGTACGAAATTAAAACCATCATACTTCAAATTGGAACAAGATGATTTTGGTTTTGCAAAATTTTCAGGTTGTTGTATTATTCAAGTATGAACTGATATATCACATATAAGATGTAGCTGAAATGAAGATGCAGATTCTTCACAACAGTGGTACCAAACAAGTGGAAAGAAAAGGAGCGAAAAAGATACTAACACCAAGCATAGTATACAACAGACAGTTTGCTTCTCATATTAATAGGTGTTGTTGTAAAAGAATATACTTACAACATAACCATCAGGTGTCCAGCTTATAATATCCCATTTGATTGTGATATTCCCATTTGGATCAAGTGGATCATAAGCATCTGAAAGTTAAACAAAAACATCAAGTTTGAAGTAATTAAAAGGAAGGGAGAATATAGGAAAGACAAATAATGCAAACAAGCAAAAATACTGTTCAAGTCAATAAGTCAATACAATAGCTAACTTCTGAAATCATAGTTTTTCATTTTTACATATTCAACTCCTATGGGATGGAATGGATGATTCATGACTCAAGATATCTTATGACCTCTTTTCATTTGAGTACAATCACACGCTATACAAATGAAAAAGAATCTAAACACTGTAATGAGTTTTAGATATAAATTGTTCCATTTACAGCCAAAATTTATAACAATAGGTAACTAACCACCCATCCATGTATGATGTTCCTAATAGTAGAAATTAAGCAAAAATCTCCTTCAAGTAAATTTCAACTAAAAGCTTATTCCAAACACCAAAATGGAAAAATTTCACATACTTACTTATCACTTGACTCAGCAAAAGCTAAAATGCCAAATTCATTCTTTTTAAAAGGTAGTCAAAAGACTCAAAACACAAATTTCATCTATTTTTTTGTTTCATATGTAGATTCTAATTTTATAGCAACAAATTGGCATCAACTAGAAAAGCCTAAAAGAAAAGCTAATAAACGATACAACAAAAATTGCACATTTAGATAAATGCCAATTTCTTTATAAAATTCAAGGAACAAAGATTACATCTTTCACAAGCATGCATTCCAAAAATAGAAAGGAAACAGTTTTGCAGATAAAGAAAACTGAACAACCAATTCAACAAAAATACAGATACAATGAGAATATGAAAAATTCGATGAGAAAGAAAGATGAAAAAAAAAAAGCAATAGTGATGGAATTAACCTGATGAAGTGAAGCAAGTGGAAGAGAGGAGTAGAAGCGTGAACAAAAGACAAGGACTTGATGTTGATAAAAGAGAGAATCCCATTTTTGTTGCTGCGAAATGTATGTGAGAATTTCGGTGCTGTTTCAGAACTTGTCTGAATAGCTCAATCTTCAAGATCTGTGGAAGAGAAGACTGGGAATAAAGAAAAAGAAGAGAGAGAAAGTGAAGAAAATGAAGTGAGAGAGTGTGTGTTGTTGTTTGTGACCCAGTTGGCTGGCTTCTCTCGTTTAAGAAAGGTATATAGACACTTTAATTAGTTAAGTAATGGTTTTTTTTTATTTGGTATATGAATGATTTTTTTATTGATGCAAAGTAATGGTTTTGACAATGATTGATCTATCTTATAGAATCTGGCTGATCACGTGTTACTCAACTTTGTCGATCCATGTATTTTTCTTTTCTAATGAAATTTTTGTCACACCCTATACTCATACTCAAAACCTTTGGATGAGATTTGAACTCGCTCAGATCTACCCTTGTCGTTGGATATGAAGGAATTTGAAATACAAGGTTGAGAGTTTGAGATTTGGAAAATAAACTCAATTTTTTTGGTAAAGTAAAGTTTAGGTGAGTTGGGCTCTAGGGGCTCACCAGGGTCAGGGCCAAAGAGGTCCTCACATCGGCAGCGGGAGTTGAACCCACGATCTTGTGGGGAATGAGCCAACTCCTTACCAACTGAGTCAACCTTCATTGGCGAAAAATAAACTCAATTTGTTACTGCATTTCTACTATATTTAAGACTTTTTGGTCTTTTCCTGATTTAAAATATCTCTATTTATTTCTGTTCACTCATATTTGTGCTGAAAGTATAGCTGTTAACTGAGCCAAAACCTAAAAGTAGGCTAGGCTGGGGCCGCCCAATTGTCGATTGGGCTGTGTTTTGTGTAACCCAGCCCAAAACATTGGGCCAATGGGCTGGCTCGCGGTTCAATCTAACTTTAACAAAGGAAATCATAAAAGGTTTTTTTTTTGGTACCCCCACCATCTTCCCATATACCCCCACAAGACTTTTTTTGACGAAAATACCCCTAAAAAAATTGGACAAAATTGTATATATCTCACCCTTAGATATATACGACTTTGAAAAATGTAAATCGTATATACATAGAAGATAATTAAATACGATTAGATACTTAGGTGTGGGGGTGGAAGATAATTGTATATACCAATGGGTGGGGGTATATATACCCCCACCCATAGGTATATACGATTTGTATTAATTTATTTAAATTTTTAAAAAATGTTATAAAAACGCTACTAAAAATCCGTTAAAGAGTCAAAACTAATCACAAAATTATAAAAACACCACTAAAAATCTAATAAAACCAAAATAAGGCTATGCAAATTTTTTTAGATTTTTTGGAGTCTATGAAAAATTTAAAAAATTAATAAAAAAATAGTAAACGATGGACTTTGGGATTTTGAGCACTGTAAGAAGGTAGTTCATATTATTCATATCTAAAAATTTTTAAATGATTTATTTATTTATTATTTAGGCTACAAAATCGTATATATCTAGGTGTGGGGGTACATACGATTTTGTAATTTAACAAATCGTATATACCCCCACCTTAGGTATATACGATTTTATTTTTTAAAATTTTTAGGGGAAAATCGTATTTAGGTATATACGATTTTAATTTTTTAAAATTTTTAGGGGAAATTCGTATTTAGGTATATACGATTTTAATTTTTTAAAATTTTTAGGGGAAATTCGTATTTAGGTATATACGATTTCCTTTTTTTTTTGAGCTGGGGATATGTTGGGGTTTTTAAATTCTGTGAAGGGTATTTTGGTCTTTTCGCATGGGGCGTGGGGGCATATGGGATGCTGGTGAGGTACAAAAGAATGGACCCATCATAAAAAATGCTCAACAAAACATAAAAAAGTTGGCCCAACTTGACCCATGGGCCAACTAGGCTGGGCCAAAATGGCCCGATTTGTTCCTGAGCTTCTATTTAACGAGCCCAACCCACTCCAAAACATTGGACCTTAGGCTGGGCCAAAATTGACAGCTCTAGCTTAAAACATGAACTTGTAGTGTAAATCAACCATAGAGAGTCACAATCAATAGAGAAGTGATACTAATTATGTTGACAACAAAGCTTTTACCAATAAGTGCCCCCCCTTTTTTTAGCTCTTTTCCAATTTAGAATTTGAGTTGTTATGTCCCAGTGGTGTAGCTCTATTGGTTGGAGCTAGAGACATTTTTCGTTTGCTCTCGAGTTCGAACTCGGTTTGCGGTACTTCTAATCCTCATTTCCCCTTATATGTGGCTATTATGTAAGCCTCTTGAATAAAAGAATTTGAGTTGTTATCTTTTTTTTATCACTAAAATGTGATTCGTACCTTTTAGTACACCAAAGGACAATTTTAAATTTTGTCTGAGTAATTTATTTGGTTAGTGATACAAGCACTCGTATTATTGATATGCGCAGTATCTACTGGTGACTAATATACGTTGTGGAACCTGGCAAACTATGTGTAGGTTTTGTCGATATGTGTGATTCTTCTCTCTTTGTAGAGTTTTTGCCGCTTCCAATACTCGAATTTGAGACTTTGGAGTGGGATCTGAATCTAATTAACGCTCGAACCAGCCCTTATTAGTAAAAACATTGTATTTTATAACTACCGTGTAAAAATTTATCGAAAAAATAACTTCTAGTTAAAAAAATTTCTTTTGTTAATTAGCTTATTGAGACCTAATTTACCTTATTCTTGTAGCACTAAATAAATAAATGATCGACAATAATCATCAATTACATTCCAATGTAATAGTTCTTTTATTCAAAATCTTGTAGCTTTCTAAATGTATATATCCTGACAATGAAATATAAAATTGGTCAAAAAAATAAACAATTTGTAGAAAAAAATTAGTTACACCTACCATATCATTATATCAATGTAGGGATGGCAAAGCGGGCGGATCCCGCCGGGTCGATCCGCCAAACCGCCAAAAAAATGCGGGCCAGGCTAGGATATTGGGCCCGTTTACCCGTTGAGCCCGCCCTGCCAAAAGGGAAAAACCGCGGGCTAAAGACAAATACGGGGCGGGCATGCCCGCAAGCCCACGTTTTTTTTTAAAAATACTTATTTTGGTTGCTTGATGGTTAATTCTAGTCACCAAGCAATCAAAATGCTTATTTTGGTTACTTGAAGGTTAAAACTTGAATTGTGGTTGATAGTTTAGGTGAAATTTCTTGATGGTTCTAGTTGTTTTATAGTTAATCTAGTAATTCCAATTGTTGGTTTTATGGTTTTAAAAAAAATTGTTTTAAAAAATAGGTGAAAAATCTAATTGAAATATAAAAAAATGTGAAAAGTCTGTTGAAAAAACTGCAAAAAAAACTCGACGGGGTAGCCCGCTGCCCGCAAGCCCATCATTTTGGCGGGGCGGACTAGAATTTTGACCCCGTGTTTAGTTTGCGGGCTTGCCCGCCCCGCATCGTTTTCTGCGGACTAAACGCGGGGCGGGGCAGAGCGGGGCGGGCTGGCCCGTTTTGCCATCCCTATATCAATGGTTTTGTCGAACGTTACAACAAGACGAATTCAAATGTTTTATAAACAGCTATTCTCTGTCTTAATCAAACCAACTAAGGCTGTAGATGCATGACAGTAACCCATGCCATTTAGTCAGCTCTTGCATAATTATTTTTTTCTGTTTTATAAAGTTCACAAAATTAAAAAGTTTGAACTTGTCGTCTTCAGAATTAAATTAACTGATATAAACTATAATGGAATATGACTTGTATTTAATGATCCGATTGTTAAGATCCTTACAGATTCTTTTAAAACAGGGTGAATTCAATGTCCTACACTTGAAGAACTTGAATTTTTTCTAATTTGGATAGAGTTGTTTTCCAACTATAGAACTCGTTTGTTACGTTTTTTTATAAAAAAATTACTTTCTTTTAAAAAATAATTACTTATGACGATATGTTGTCAGTTTGTTACAGATTATTAAAAAAAAATGAAAAACTGAAAATAATCTAAAAATTGCTTCATATGATAAATTGTTTTAAGTAGTTTCTCATATAAGAAAGATTTTTTTTAAAATAAATGATTTTCAGTATGTTACACAAACACAAAACAACATATCATTTTCTTAAAAATCTCTAAAACCTAATCTCTAAATTATTTAACATCAAAATCACTTACTTTTTAGAGCCTATTTGTTACGGCTGTTTTTAAAAAATAATCACTTTTAACGACATGCTATCTGTTTGTTGTAGATTCTTACAAAATGAAAAGCTGAAAATAATTTGAAAACTGCTTCATATGAGAAGCTGTTTTGATAGCTTCTCATAAAAATCATTTTTTTAAGAATATTTTTTTAAAAAAAATAAGTAATTTTCAGTATATTACACAAACACAAAACAACTTCTCATTTTCTTAAAAATCTTTAAAAACTAATCTCTAAATTATTTAACAACAAAGTCACTAATTTTTTAATCTGTAACAAGCTAGTTCGTAACAAACGAGCCCATAAAGTGAGTGTGGGTAAGTCCGAGCCGTTGAGGCTTGATAAAGAGGGTCTTGGATATGGATACAAACAATTGGGCTCATCTATGTCCAATTGGCTGAGTGGATCCCCTGGCCCAATCTGAAATACAAGGTCTTGGATATGGATCCTAGCCATTCGATTGATCAAGGTCCAATTCATTTAGCGGGCCTCTCGAGAACATCAATAGTATTTCTTTTGCCCCAGATTGTGTTATATTTTTTTTATAAGATTTATACAATTAATAATCACTTTTCTTACAATTTTTAACAGCAAACAAAATACTACGATTGAGGGAGTAATAATAATATAAATAAAATCCATAATAATGCTCCCAAAATTACAATTACACGTGACTACTCGTGATGATTATTATAATATAATATAATACGTGCGCAGAAACCTGAACCGCGTGTTGTGTCGGTGGAGGGTGGTCTCGAAGCAGTTTGCTATATGCATCTCTGTTGTTAACAAAAATTACAATTAATATTTGTTTTGACAAAAAATAGTATGAATTTCAACCCCTCTCATCCATGTTGGCATTCCATGTACGTAAACATGCCATGTCATCAAATTGGCTTTTTTCGTCCACCAACACCATCAAAGTTGTGCATATGTGCAAGTCACATTCCATGTCACTGCAATGAATCACAATGATATTAAGATCAAAACAAATAGCAGGAATTTGCTGATGAAACTGTTGTAAAGGCATATCAGTTTCAAATTTAATCACAGAACTAGTAACACGAGTGCCGATTCAAGGAAAGTATGAGGTTGGTTAGATGCACTAGAAAATAAGCATCAAAGTTATTTAACTTACTGAGTGCTTGAATCACTCTTCTTTTGTCTGGTTGAATGAACTTTGTTGGTTTCACAATTTTTGCTGGTCCACAAGTATAACCTGGTCCTGGTGCTTTCAAAGTGAAGTTTTTAGGGACTTTAACAGTTTTATTTGTGGTTCCAGCTCTACCAACACTGACTTGAAACGACGCAACCGCATTTGTAGGATCCTGCGCCCACGAGCTGAGCACCCCACCTTTGCAGCAATTTGCAATTTGCTGATTGTAAGGTGTTCCAGGAAGTAAGTCTACAACAGTTGGATCCTTTTTACAGCAATGCGGAGGAGCTGACTTAAATTTTGAACAATCCCCTTGTTCAGTGGTCTGTGCTCCCATAATGCTCCAGATTACCTCTTTTTTAGCCCATGTCCATCCTAGTGACCTGCCAGGTGTAGCGATATGACGATGTTGTTGGAAGTTGTTCATTGTAACAACAGCCTGTCCATTCAAGTGTTTCAAAGATATCTATATAACTAATGGAACAAAAATTCTATATGCTATGGCCACTAATTTAGAAAACGATCCAAAAAGATATTAACACCAAACATAGTTAGTTTGCTTCTCATATTAATCAATTGGTGTTGTTGTAAAATAGTATACTTACAACATAACCATCAGGTGTCCAGCTCATAATATCCCATTTGATTGTGATATTCCCATTTGGATCATAAGCATTTGAAAGTTTAACAAAAACATCAAGTTTGAAGTAGTTAAAAGAAAGGAAGAATAACAAGCAAACATACTGTCCAAGTCAATTAGTCAATAGCTAATTTCTGAAATCATAGTTTTTCATTTTTACATATTCAATTCCTATGGGATGGAATGGATAATTCATGACTCCATCTTTTAATATCTTATGACCTCTTTTCATTTGAATACAATCACAAGCTAGACAAATGAAGAAGAATCTAATCATTGCAAGGAGCTTTAGAAATAAATTGTTCCATTTACAGTCAAAATTTATAACAATAGGTAACTAACCACCCATCCATGTTTGATGCTCCTAATTGTGGAAATTAAGCAAAAATCTCCTTCAACTAAAAACTTATTCCAAACACCAAAAGGGGAAAAATTCACATACTTACTTATCACTTGACTCAACAAAAGCTAAAATGCCAAATTCATTCTTTTTAAAATGCAGTCAAAACACAAATTTCATCTTCTTTTTTTTGTTTCATATGTAAGTTTTATAGCAAAAACCAGAAAAGCCTCCAAAAAGCTAATTAACGATAAAACAAAAATTGCACATTTAGAGAAATCCCAATTTCTTTATAAAATTTAAGGAACAAAGATTACATCTTTCACAAGCATTCATTCCAAAAATAGAAAGGAAACAGTTTTGCAGATAAAGAAAACTGAACAACCAATTGAACAAAAATACAGAAACAATGAGAATATGAAAAATTTGATGAGAGAGAAAAAAATAGTGATGGAATTAACCTGTTGAAGTGAAGCTAGTGGAAGAGAATAGTAGAAGCGTGAACAAAAGACAAGGACTTAATGTTGATAACAGAAAGAATCCCATTTTTGTTGCAGCAAAATGTATGTGAGAATTTCGGTGCTGTTTTCAGAACTTGTCTGAATAGCTCAATATTCAAGATCTGTAGTTTACTACATTTCTACTATACTAGCCGTCTGACCCGTGATACGCACGGGGTTGACTAAATTTTAGTTAGCAAAACTAAAGTAAAACCGAAAGGGAAAACCCTCTTTAATAAACCAATCATTCAAGACAACAGTTTTCTGTTCACTACAGGAATCAAACTTGGGAGCACTAAGTCGACCCGTGTCCCAGGGTAGCTTATGCTAGTGGACCAATGATGTTGGTTTGTAAAATATATAGTCAAATAATTGTGGATTGAAATTAAATTATAGCTATAAATTAAATAAGAAAATTATAAAATTTAAAAAGAATATTGACAAAAAACGTTGAAATTAAACATCCATAGATAATGGGAAGAAAATGTTTAAAGCTTTTAATAACATAATCCATATTTATCAAATGTAAATATAAAAACTTAGCCCATGATAAGAAAGAAAAGAAGACAACACAATTAAAAACTAAAACACGTGTATCATGCATGGTTGTATGAAAACTCATGATAAAATAGGAGCAGTTATATAAAGTTGAAAGAAGATGATGGAGGTTGTATTATAAATGTGGCTGAAGTTCCCGTTGAAAGAAGATAAAAATTTAAACACCAGTTAAAGTATGTTTTTAATACCGTTTGATGCGAAATGACAAAAATAAAGAAGACAACACAAATAGAAAGTGAAACACGTGGGTATCGTGCAGGGTTAGATGAAAACCACCAATAAAATAGCACCACCTATAGAAAGTTGAAAGTAATGTTAGCTAGTGGCATATACATAGTTGGTTGAAATATATGTGTATCACTCTCGTGCGATGCACGGGGTGAGCTAATATCGATGGATGTAAATGTATTAAATCAACTTCTTTTTTTACCAAAAAAACATTAATATTGTGAGAAGATGACTATTAATTAGAAATAGTTTAGTAAATGTATTTATTTTTTCCATGAATCCAAGAAAATTAAATGCATAAAACTACTATTCTTAATATGTGTAAAGGTAATTATTTTTGCTTATAATCAAGTCCAGAAGAATTACATCAATACATCATGCAAGGTTAAATAAAAATCACCATTAAAATAAAAACACATATACAAAATTGTAAGGAAATGTTGGGGAGTTCTATTGTAAATGAGACCGAAGTTCCCATGGAAAAAAGTTAACTTTTAAATATAAATTAAATAACAATATTATAAAATTAAAAATAAACTTTAACAAAGACATTGGAATTGAAAATTCACAAATAATAAGAAGAAGAAAAAATATAAAAAGTTTTAATAATGTTATCTATATTTATCAGAAATATAAAAACCTAACCCATAATGAAAAAGAAAATAAGACCACACAAATAGAAAGTGAAACATGTATGTAGGTATCATAAAGAGTCTGATTTAAAACTAAACACCAATTTAAGTATGCTTCTAATACTCGCTGGTGCGAAATTATCAAAATAAAGAAGAAAACACCAATTTGAACATGTAAACATTTTTCTGGAACCTATTTTGTCACGAATGTTTTTTTGCTTTTTCGTCAAACATGTTATTGAGGAACGAACTTCGCGTATTTGAACATCTAAAAAAATTTTGGGACCCTATAGTATCCCAAAATACATCGTCAGCATCACACTTTACGTATTTTATCACAAACTTATTATTATTTTTTACCAAACCGGTTATTTACAAAGATACTTCTGGTATTTGAAGACTTAAAAAGTTTTTATGAATCCTAAAGTACCCCAAAACATACTATTTAACATTTCACTTTAAGCATTTTGGTACAAAATGATTTTTTTCACAATCAACTACACTAAAGCACACTGTTTAGCATCTCACTTTACGTATTTTGTCACAAACTTATTATTCTTTTTAACCAAACAGTTTACTTACGAAGAAACTTCTGGTGTTTGAAGAATATTTTTTTTTATGAATTCTAAATTACCGCAAAACATACTGCTTAACATTTCACACGTATTTTGGTACAAAATATTTTTTTTCCACCATAAGTACACCAAAACATGCTGTTTAGCATCTCACTTTACGTATTTTGTCGCAAAATTATTATTATTTTTTACCAATCCGTTTACTTTCGAAGAAATTTTTGGTATTTGAAGAGTTAAATTTTTTTATGAATCCTAAAGTACCCTAAAACATACTGCTTAACATTTCACTTTACGCATTTTTGTACAAAATAATTTTTTTGCCCAAGTACACAAAAACACACTTTTAGCATCTCGTTACATATTTTGTAATGAAATTAAATCTTTTTCTCACAAAATGGATTATTGAAGAATTTTTTTTTGCATATTTAAACATCTAAAATTTTTCGAGACTGTAAAATACCCCTTAAAATATAAAAAAGAAAAAATACAAAATTTTAAAATATAAAAGTAGAAAAAAAAAACTGAAACCAAAATGGAAGAAAGGAAAAAAATGAAGAGAAAAAGTAAAACTTTAAAATATAAAAGAAGAAAAAGGAAAAAGAGAAAAAATGGAAAAAAGGAAAAGAAGGAAAGAAAAAAAAAAGTTTTGGAGCCAATTTGAAGTGGCATGACAAGCCACATATATATATAAGAGATTTAGGACTTTTTGGTCTTTTCATGATTAAAAATATCTCCATTTATTTTTGTTCACTCACATTTGTGCTGAAAGCATGAACTTGTAGTTTAAAACAACCTTAGAGTCACAATCCATAGAGAAGTGATACCGATTATGTTGACAACCAAAGCTTTTACCAATAAGTGACCCCATTGTTCGTAGTTCTTTTCGGATATAGAATTTGAGTTTTTTTTTTATAAGCAAATGTTAGTGGGGGTGGGGGAATGTTAGTTTCTGGGGTTTGAACCCTGGATCTCCTTCTTGCAACTTTGCAACTCCTTCATGTCCCTTAGCTCGCCAATTGAACTACCTGGGACATTTTTATAGAATTTGAGTTGTTATGACCCAGTGGTATAGTTCAATTGGTTGGAGCCAGGGACATTTTTCGCTTGCTCCCGAGTTCGAACTCTACTAGTGTGCACAGTATCCACCAGTAGATTTTGTCAGTATGTGTACTTCTCCCATTTTTATAGAGTTTTTGCCCCATTCAATACTCGAACTTGATACCTAATGGGATCCGAACCTAGTTACCACTTGAACCATTAGTTATTAGTAAAAACATTGTATTTTATAACTACCTTGTAAAAATTTGTCGAAAAACTAACTTCCGGTTAAAAAAAACTCTTTTGTTTACCTAATTCTTGTAGCAATAAATAAGTAAATGATCCACAATATTCATCAATCACATTCTAATGTAAAATCTTGTAGCTTTCTAGATGTATATACCTACCCTGGCAATGAAATATAAAATTGGTCAAAAAAAATAAACAATTTGTAGAAAAAAAATTAGTTACACCTATCATCATTATATCAATGGTTTTGTCGAACATTACAACAAGACAAATTCAAATGTATTAGTATAAACAGCTATTCCCTGTCTTAATCAAAACAACTAAGGCTGTAGAAAGTAACCCATGCCATTTAGTCAGCTCTTGCATAATTATTTTTTCTGTTTTATAAAGTTCACAAAATTAAAGTTTGACCTTGTCGTGCACAGAAACCTGAACCGCGTGTTGTGTCGGTGGAGGGTGGTGGTGATTGGTCTCTCTCAGACACCCTCGAAGCAGCTTGCTATGCATCTCTCTTGTTAACAAAAACAACAATTAATATTTGTTTTGACAAAAAATAGTATGAATTTTGTTCCGAATAGAACTCGCCGAGAGAAAATCATACCTCATGGTGGTGAACGTTGAAATGGAAATCCGAAATCCAAGATGACATGGCCGAGGTTCAATGTGAAGCGTGGGGAGGCTGCCACCTGCAAGTACTACGACACCTAAGGCAGACCATAATAAAGATGGGGCATATGAGAGGAGTGGAAAGAACATCACCTATTTTAGAGTGTGGAGTGATTTATATAGTAGTGCAACTGAGCTCGCTTACAATTGGGCTTCTAGGCCCATTATCTCTAGCAAAGTTGGATCTGGAACAAATTTTAACCCCTCTCATCCATGTTAGGCATTTCATGTAGGTAAACTGGTCATGTCACTAACTCATAGTAGGATTAAAATGCGACACATCAGCTCTAAAATAATCTCAAAGACTAACACATAAATACTTTTATAAATTAAAAGGACTATTTAGAAAAAGTATTGTAAAGACTAAAATGGATATTTGCTCTATTCCCTCCAATCTCTTTTATATGCAAAAGTTGGTCAACCAAAGTAGATGAATTTGGTCCATATTCTTAATCAAATACATCAATTTCTATTGACCAATTTTTACTTATAAAAGAAACAAGAGAGAGTATTTGCCGAGATTAGAATGATATTTAAACTGGTAAAATGAAATGAAAAGTATAACAACCGTGTGAAACTTATCATAAGCAGCCAAACTGTTCCATGCATTTCCCAAACAAGTTGCATATACTAGAAGATTAGAAGTGTCATGTTGTGTGTGGGAATAAAGGAACATGAAAGCCGGCTATTGTGAGAGGGCAAGTGTGTTTGTAACTCTGTCATTCCTAAAATCATTTGGTTTGCCAATTATATATTTGACTATCTTCCACTAAAGAATCTCTCTCTCTCTCTCTCTCTCTCTATTTGGCAAAAGAGGAAAGATGCCTAGGATTTGTGGAATCTTTGCATAATGTGTAGAAAAGTGGTCTAACATATGTAATTTTTTTTTTGAAAGTAACATGTAATTTACAATAGGCTTAAATGCACTTTTGGTCCCCCTATTTTACTCATTGTGCAATTTTGATCCCCCTAATTTATTTTGGGCAATTTTGATCCCCCTATTTTACAAAATTGTGCATGTTGACCAAATTGAAATTTCAAACTCTAAGATGCTGATGTGTCAATATTTTAATTGACATAGCAATTGACTAAGCTTTATTGGTATGCCATTTCATTTCTTTAATAAAAAAATATTTACTTTAATTTTATATTTTATAAAATGTTTATTTAAAATAATTACATAATTTTATATGGCTTAAATAATTAAATTTTATAATTTACAAATTCACGACTTTTCTTTCTTTCCAGAAATCCAATTTTTCTACGGTTAACCCATAAAGTATTTAAATTTGAATCATCCCATAAAAAATGCAGGATTCATCATTTTAAGTAAATATTTTATAAAAAATGCTGTGTTAATTAAAATATTGACACATTAGCAACATCTTAGAGTTTGAAATTTTAATTTGGTCAACATTGCACAATTTTGTAAAATAGAGAGACCAAAATTGCCCAAAATAAAATAGGAGGATCAAAATTGCACAATGATCAAAATAAGGGGACTAAAAGTGCATTTAAGCCTTTACAATAACAACATTTTTTTATCAATTATAAGAACAACGTTTTAAAGTATTTATGAGAAGATTTATATAAAAAATGTATCTATGCAAAAAGAAACATCTACCATAAGTCAAATCAACAACAATGTAACTCAGGGGTGTGGCTGAGCGGTTGGGGCTCATCATCCCTTAAACAAGTGTCGAGGGTTCGATCCTCGCCTTGGGTACGGAGCAGCTTTAAATCCCTGGGCGAGCTGTCCCACCCTTCGAGATGCCTCCAATCCAGCGAGAGGATTAGTTACTGCGCTCGACAGTGGATACCCTGGTCTCGACAAAAAAAAAATCAACAACAATGTGAAAAAAATTCATGATGAGGATATTTGGGTGTCCAATCCTTATATTTCTTTTATCAATGGTTGAATATTTTCGAGTTAAAAATCATGGATATTCTTGAATTAAATTTTTATTGTTCAATTTCTTGAATCACATCTTCGGTTAGTAAAAATAGAGGTACGAATAGTAGCCTTTATCTTGGGCTAGACCCACTTCCATAAATTGGCAGGGGATGCTATTCATACCTCCATTTTACTAATACACAATTTGTGTCTCGTTTCTTTTCTTTTTTTTTTCTTTTCAAAATTAATGCTCCCGTTCAGTTTATTTTCACATGGAAATGAAGTATTGTTTTTGAAACATCTACTACACCTTATGTTTCCACCAAAAAAAAAATCTACACCTTATGTTCCCTCTTGCTAACTCATATTCTTTCTCTCTCTATCTTTTGTCTTTTTTATTTCGACCTTAAACCCCACACTCAGTCATTCCCACACCTAACTGAGAAAGCCTAAAAATTGACATGAAAACTTAAGCCAAGTGTTATGGGCTCATAGGAATCTGCTAAATAATCCATTGAAGTCAATTGGTTTATGACTATAATTTGTGTTGCCTTCTTACCTTAATTTACAATCCCTTAATTTGAAGGCTTTTTTTACCCCCTCTTCTCTCTTATACCCCCATAACTCTTTTAATCTCCAAAATACCCCTCAAAATTTTTAAAAAAAGTTGTTTTTTTAACAATTTCCGAAATTACCTCAAAAGAGGATAATTCTGGAAATCTATTTTTAAAACTTTCTGGAATCACCTCAAAAGAGGTATTTTCGGAAGTCATTTTTGAAAATAAGATGATGGTTTTGGCTTTAAATTGTTTGTAAGGGTATTTTGGTCAGATTACACAAAATGCGGGGTATAGGGAGAACCGGGGGGGGGGGGGGGGGGGGGGGGGGAAGCCTAATTTGAATCCAAAGACAATTTTGATTACATGTACAGGATTATTAGAACTCAATGTTTGGTGAGCTGAAAGAGAAAGATTATCATTGGCAAATACAGTTTGTCAATTGAAGTGTCATATCTTATAATAAGAAATTACACTCACAAGTGTTTTGTTTTTTTTAGATAAGCCACTCACACGTATTTAATCTTGGCACATCACCAAAGTTTGCCCTACAAATAAGCATGAGTAAAAGACCAAAATGGTCTCCAAAAAATTGAAGTCTTAATTGAGTTTCTCAATTTTTTAAAATTAAGAATACTTTGGGTCTTCCATCCATCATCACTCTGGAAAAAAAGTTAGTTACAAGAATGACGCAACACATTATTTGTCGAGGTATAATGTTAACTTTTGCCAACATGTCAATCACAGTAAATATGTACTAATACTTTTGCCAAATAGGTTCCTCAATAAAATATTTCTTACAAAAATAAACAAAAAGCACATAATAGTCCCTGCATATTTTGTCATGGTTTATGGATTTCAGAAGTCATTTTGTTGTGTTTTGGTTTTGAGGGAATGAAATGGCTTAAAAAACACAAGGACTACTCAAAAACAATTAGGTCAAAAGATATTACACATGTACATTAATTAACACATTAATAGAAGTTAATGTCCCGTCTCAATTAATAACATGTGTTTAACGAGTGTTTCTTCATGGAGATGGATGAAGAGACCACATATCATATTTTAAAATGTGAGGACCAAATTAAGACTTTACAACATTAATTGTATCCCACATTTTTTTTGGGTTCGATAATAATAATTCTGACAATTAAACTAAAAATGTAGTTTGCTTCCAAGAAAATTTAATAAATAGTTGTTGTGTGAAATAAATCCATCAAACACCTAACTTTATTTAATGAATTTAATTTATATCCATCTATCTTTAGTGAGTTTAATTAGTATACACATTCTTGTAAATATAATTACACTATGCACCAATCACAATACATGGTAGGGATAACACACACATCAGGTGGTTACTAATTGAATAATTTCTTTTTATTGATATATCCACCTATAATTGGTAGATAGTGTAAAACATGTAGACACGAAATAATATTGAGTTTAATTTATATACAATACTCTATATAGACCTTTACAACCATCACCAATTACAATTCATAAAGTGGTTGGTTACCGATTGACTAATCGGTGGTTACCATTTGAGTATTTGACTCATTTTTTTTTGATGATATGTCAAGCTCTAATTGGTAGATAGTGTAAAAGACTTATACACCTATTGTATATAGAAATTAAACTCTTTTAAAAACATGTTTTAATAATTAAATTAATTGTTTTGTCAAAGAAAATAATAATTAATTTAGTTGTAAATGAATAAAAAAATACCATAAAAGGGAAAATGGAGAAGGGAGGAATGGTGTGAAATGGGATGCAATTGCATTGCATTTGCATATCCATCCAGCAAAGCGTGAACAAATTGTTTCCATTCCATGGAAGAAGATTCGTTGAATAGAAATTGAATAGAATAAACATTAGTCAAACTTAAAAAAAAAAAGAGAAATCATACAGACGAAAATCAAGGGCTTGCTTTTTCGTCCCAGAACACCGCGTACGCGCAGCCTTTTCCACCAACACCAACAACGTTGTTAGATTTACAATACTTCAATTCAAGGGTTTTCATTTTTATCATCATCATCAACAACAACAACGTAAGAAGGGCAACTTGGGATGATATTTTGTTCTTGGTTTTTGTTCTTATAATCAAATAACAGCGTATCATTCAATGGCCCAATCGTTTGGTCAAACCGAGATTAACTGGGACAAGTATTCTTCTCTTCCTTTTTCATTTTCTGATTTTTATTTCTTCAGATTTTGTTTCATTTCTGATTGGTTTCCCTCAAAGTTTTGTTTTTTAATTCATATTTCTGATTGGTTGCCCATTATGAATTTTTGTCTGTTCTATATCTTCTATATGTGGTGGATGCTATGTCTAATTCTTTATGAAGATTGAGGCTATCTTGCCCTTGCATTGGTTTTTTATTAATAACTTTTGGGGATATTGTGAATCTTTGAGCTTATGGTATTATAACGAACTTTGCACCTACAAGCTCTGTGCCCTAATTAAGTTAACTCAATTATGCAGGCTAGATAAAACTAAGTTTTTCGTCGTAGGAGCTGGACTCTTCACTGGTGTTACGGTGGCACTTTACCCGGTTTCTGTTGTGAAAACTAGGCTGCAGGTTGCTACAAAGGATGCTGTAGAGAGAAGTGCTTATTCTGTTGCAAAAGGATTACTTAAATCAGATGGCATACCTGGTTTGTATAAAGGGTTTGGCACTGTTATTGGCGGTGCGATACCGGCTAGAATCATATTCCTCACTGCTCTAGAGACCACAAAGGTTGCTGCCTTTAAATTGCTGGAACCGTTTAAACTGTCTGAAACTACCCAGGCTGCTTTGGCAAATGGAGTTGCAGGCATGACATCGTCGCTTTTTGCTCAATCTGTGTTTGTACCAATTGATGTGGTACGAAAATCTAATTCATGTATATATGGATATGGTGGTACATTCAGTGCATCTGATCTGAATGTTAACCATGTTCTTCAGTCAGCTTAACAATAATTGATGCTTATTTTTTTACTGTTGCAAGTACTGTAACTTGGAATTTGCTTCTATTGTTTTACGCTCGCTTGGTGGATGATGCTTTTCAAAAGTAATATTAGAAAATAAATTTAAACATTATGATGGACTCCTATTGTTTTAAACTCATCTTGGTGGATGATGCTTGTATTTTATTCAGTTTGGACTCAGAATCTAATGGTTGGATCTATAAGGCTTAAATATCTGAAAATTTTATATGAAAGAAGGATGGAAAGTGAGGTTTTTGCAGTGATATGATCTGTCTGCAGCAGATTTATGGTGCATTCAATTGGAACATGATGCGAGATTCTATTCTACATATAGCAAAATTTTCAGTTAATTCGTACTATAAATGGCGTTTGTCTTTGTGATGATGTTTGACCAATGCGTCATTTAAACAGTGTCAATGACAGTTACTTAGACAATAATCTTGTTGATAAAATCTTCCTCTTTTACCACAATGTGGATATTTCTAATATCTGATTCTCATTGAATGATATTCAGGTTAGCCAAAAGTTGATGGTGCAAGGTTACTCAGGCCATGCCCAATACAATGGAGGTCTGGATGTTGCTCGTAAGATTATTAGGTCTGATGGCATTCGGGGATTGTATCGAGGGTTTGGTCTCTCTGTTATTACTTATTCACCTTCTAGTGCAGTATGGTGGGCAAGTTATGGTTCAAGCCAACGTTTCATCTGGAGGTAAGGCACGTGTTCATGCTTGTATTTTAGGTCTTCATATTGAGTAGTTATGCATTGCCTTTTCAGTTGTTTTTGTTGTATTAATTGTCGAACGATGAGATCGTTAGATTTCCCCTATCTCTATTCGACTGCTTACTTTCTTAAAGGCCCTTCCCTCTCTTTGCTTAGCTTTCAATAGGAGGATCCTTGTCTGCTTTTACCAATGCTTTTATAGAACCATGTTTAATGATTGATATCAGACATTGCAAAGTTGGACCAGTACTGTTTGGCTGCTATGCGATAATTAGTACGGGTGTGTCATTAATTTTGAAATGGTATCAATGAATTAAGTCATTACTATAATTATGGTATCTTCTATACAAAGGTTAATTATGTTATATACATAAGTTTCAAACATAGCTTATAGGTCTCCGTTCATGCTAGAGTTATGCATCTGTTGTGTTACAAGGACATGGAAAAACTGCAAAGGCACTCACATAGTAGATTGGTGAATGTTAGTTTGGTCAAAAACAAGTAATTGCTAAATTTTTATTTAGGCCAAAACAAATTTATAAGTATCTGCAAGTCAAGGATGTTTTAAAAAAAAGGGCATCTTCAAGTATAAAAAATTACTTTGTGGGGGCAACCACCCCCAAACCTTATAAAGTGCATCCACCGCTGACTGCAATGCATCTGCATGCAGGTGGTGGAATGTATTAAGTCAGGAAAGCCAGAATTTCTTCTTGGCTGAGGGAGCTTAGAAAACGATAAGCTGATTTTTTTGCAGTAAACTTGTACAAATTTTTTACTTTTTTGTATTGCGGTAACTTATATAATATGAATTGTAGGATAATGAATTTTTTATATATGTAAACTTTCGTAATATTAAAGAGAATTAGCAACTGTTTGCATGGACAGATTTTTGGATGAAAGCAGTCCTAGTCTGCCGAAGATTATGTTGGTTCAAGCTTCTGGAGGGATTATTGCTGGTGCGACGGCATCCTGCATTACAACCCCCTTGGATACTGTCAAGACGCGGTTACAGGTTTGCACAAATTTGTTTGCTCTTGTTTAGTTCATTGTCCTCTGTGGTCATTATTATGGATGCTATTGCTTGTATTTGTTTGCTACATCTTTCTTATGGAGTTTTGGAAGTAGCAATTTTAGGTGTTAAAGGGGAAGAGAAGAGTGAAAAAAACATTTCATGAACATTGTGTTGCGTTCTACTTGTTTTATTAAATTTTTTTATCACGATTACTACGTATTTAATTATTTTTAACTGGATAGTTCTTCGCTCCAGGTGATGGGACATGAGAATAGAAGCTCTGTAAAACAAGTTGTGAAAGATTTAATCAGTGAAGATGGTTGGAAAGGGCTATATAGAGGGTTTGGTCCAAGATTTTTTAGCATGTCAGCATGGGGCACTTCAATGATACTGACTTATGAGTATCTCAGTAAGATCTCTTCCTCTCAGATTATATTCTGTGTTTATCTGCACTTGTGTTTTTGTATACTTATGTATAATAGTAGTACCTTTTTTCTGTGTTTATATATATCTTGCTTAGCCTAAAAGCATTTTGATTTTTTCTTTGCTCAGAACGCTTATGCGCAAAAGACGAATAGAGATACAATTGGCCTGCAAGCATTCTTCTACAGATTCAACATTGGAGTTGCTGTTTGACATTTATCATTCTTGACTTAAGGGTTAAACTTTAAGCAGTAAAGCTATACTAACATATTGTTCTGAAAATAATTGGTGGGTACTAGAAAATTAATTGTTTGATTCTTTTTATGATCAAATTGGATAAGGTGTATTTTTTGTTAACATTGCTATGGATGATGTATTATGAAAGGGCAGGAAATATAATGCAATTGAATGTAGATTATTGCATCAATATGTTAAGAATAAATTTGAAAGTCAACAGTCTCAGGTTTGTTAGGTTTGAGATAAAAAAATTTCATGTTCTAAATTTACTTTTAATTACAAAATTCTCACTTTCTTTCTATTTTCAAACACCCGTATAGAAAGCAAGTAACACTTGTAATCTCGAGTGGCATCGCTGACGTGTCTGTGGGAGTGACATGGAGTGTTGTGTGGAAGGTTTAAATATTATTTGTACTTGCTAATATAGCGAGTTTTTGCAGAAAAACATTTAAATTTTGTAGAAAATAATTTTTTTGGGCAAAGAAATGTTTTTTCGTGCTTAAGTGTTAATATCGCAAAGATTGAATTAACACTTAATGAAATGAGGCAACGCCTTTTGTCCAAGAAATGTCTTGAACCAAGTGGACTCAAGATGAGACCCTCACAACACACACTTTTGCCTTTATATTTGTGAGAGCTTCGCGATAAATTATTTACACAATAGTTGGGGCCCTTATATACTTTGGGTTGCTCATGAGTTCTCTAGAAAGATAGTCTAAGTATTTCATAGAAGGTGGCATTCGCCTTCAAACTCACGTATGTAGATACATCAAATGCGTCTTTATAGCACTAGTCATGTATTAATGTGTCTCTATAGTATATTAGTCATGTCAAGGCTATGTATTTATTAAGAGCTCATCACTCAACCTCATGTCAAGAACTACCACACGACATAGGGATGAGAAGTGTAGTGCATATAGGAGTATTCATATGGATTTGTTTGACCAATGACCACAAATGGATGTCCATCGTATTTTCCTCCACTCAAGGATTAAAGGTTATCCCCCTCGACGTTTTCAAAACAGCTTTATTGGGTAATCTTTTCGCATAAAGGTCAAAAAAATTCATTTTTCACTTTCCACATACTCAAGTGAAGCAACCTTGTTTCCAAAACAACTTTTTTGGATAATATTTTGTATAAAGATTAGAAATTTCATTTTTTTTCCACTTTTGACATACTCAAGTGAAATAACCCCATTTTAATTAAGTGTCTGACAACACCATCTTATGTTAGTGTCTCACAACACCATCTGGTACACATTCATTGATGCTTATGAATCACTTGGAGTGATGTAGGTCTCTTCACAATGATTTCCCGGTCATTAAATCTCTCAACCACTATGCTTCTCGACTAGCAAGTTCAAGAGCTACAAATTCAAATTCCATTAAAAATCTCTGACTATATACTTCTACTTAGATAATTTTCAAGATATTGCACCACATTCTAGAATAAACACGTACCCAATTGTACTCAATGCACTGAATTTTCATCACAATACCCTTCTAATTGCTTGCTTTAGAGTCAACTTATTTTTATTACTTCCCTATAGGTCTTGGACCCTTTTCTAACATTTACACATCAATTATTTCCTCGTCTATTTAATCAACTTCTATTTCTACTATGAAGTTGAGTGTCATAAAAAATGTTGTCTCTTGTCTAATGCTTATGAATCACCACGATAAATATTTTGAGCACACTCAAGAATAAGAGTAATAGAAGCATCAGTAGTTTAACTACATACCCCACATATAAGTATAATATATAATTCCTCTTGAAAAAAAAAATTATTTGGTATATAGAATGCAAGCAATATTGCTCTCTCCACATGTATATAAAAGTTAATCATCAATTGTATGGTTCATACAAACACTAATTTGGACCATGTAAATTCACCAATAAAACACCCCTCTAGAATTTTATGTTTCCGCCATGTAATACAACAAAATTGAGTCATTTTATATATTATTAGAATATGAAACTTGACTACAAAAATCCCAATTTTTTTATGGAAAATCAATAACATACCCAAAATATGGCTCTAATTTTATTTCATTTTTAGTCATCACCAAATTGACCAAAAAATTCAGAACAATATAAAGGTTCTTAAAAACACACAATTTATTCAGGTAATCATGTATAAACATGAAAATGTTCATAAAATATTACTAACACATAAAGGACCAAAGTAATGCATAAACTTCTCGTATAAACACCACGAAAGCTTTCTCAAACTTTAAAGAAGCACAACAACACGTAGTTCCCAATGTTCCCAATAAGGCTTCAATTTGGAACAACTATTTTGAATATAGCTTCACAATGAAAACTTTTAGCAATACTTTATCACCACGTTAGGATCATTGTAGGATTTTTTCTTAACTTTTTAGATAATTGTATGCAAGTATGATCATATATCAAGCTTTAAAACCTACATGCATAAATATTTTGAGTCCAATGCACTTACTTGGAATCCAATCTCATCTGTCAATCACAACTGATATAAGATTTATCTTATGACATCAAGAAAGTCGTAACAAAAAATGTTGGGGTTTAAAAATTAGGCTAAATTGCATTTTTGGTCATTTATTTTTTACCAAAGTTTCAGTTTGGTCATTTATCTTTTTTTTTTCCACTTTGGTCCTTTGTGTTTCAATTATGTGACAAAGTGGTCCTTTTTTAACATAAAAGACCAAATTGAGAAAAAGAGGACCACTTTGACACATATTTGAAAATAAATGACCAAAGTGAGAAAAAATAGAGGATCATTTTGGCACATGTTTGAAACACAAAAGGACCAAAGTAAGATAACAAAAAGATAAAGGACCATTTTGACACAGATTTGAAACATAAAGGACCAAATTGAAAAAAAATAGATAAATAACCAAACTAAAATTTTGGTAAAAAATAAAGGAAAAAAATACAATTCAGCCTAAAAATTATTACAAACCAATATGAGATACCAATACATCCCCCATACACATAGGAAGATGCTATAGATGTTCCCTATAATTATATTAGCTCCATACTTTGCTAATCGATCAGCACACGAGTTGTCTTCACTAAGAGTGTGAACAAAGTTCAAATCCCAAGCCTCAAAAGAAAAGGATTTGATGTAGGAAATAATAGAAGCACAATGATGAGAATTTTCAAGCTCATGAGTAATCAACAACCGAGCAGTTTTAGAGTCTATAGACCTATAAGTGTTGTACCAAGCTATTTCCAATCCCATGGCATGGTGTGGAATGGGATGCATTGCATCCACCAGCAAAGTGTGAACAAGCGAGCGTTGTTTCCATTCCATGGAAGATTCGTTGAATAGAAATTGAATAGAATAAACTTAAGTCAAACTTAAAAAAAAAGAGAAGAGAAATCATTTATTACAGACCACGTTGTTAGATTTACAATACTTCAATTCAAGGTTGTTCATATCAACAACAACAACAACATAAGAAGGCAACTTGGGATGATCAAATAACAGCCTATCGTATCATCCAATGGCTCAATCGTTTGGTCAAACCGAGATTAACTGGGACAAGTATTCTTCTCTTGCTTTATCCTTCTTTCTTTTTCATTTTCTTCTTTTTATTTCTTCAGATTTTGTTTCTTTTCTGAGTGGTGCTATTGATTTTTTTATTCATGTTTGGTGCATTTGGGCATATCAATTATTTGGACAAAAATTGATACACTATTTCCCCAAAAGTTTTGTTTTTTAATTAATATTTTTATTGGGGCTGGGAGAATTATGGTTTCTGGCAAACGAAATCCACAAAAGGGTAAGCTGCTGATGGCATAGGGAATAAAAGAAAAAGCTTATTAATTTCTTAATTTTATAGGAAAATTGAACCCAAGTCAGTAACATTAACTAGCTAGTACCGTAGGTATACATTGTGTGAACCCTTGCATTATTTTTTATTGATATATTCTGGTGATATTGTGACTCTTTGAGTTCATGGTATTATAATGAACTTTGCATCTGCAAGCTCTGTGCCCTAATTAAGTTCACTCAATTATGCAGGCTAGATAAAACTAAGTTCTTTGTCGTAGGAGCTGGACTCTTCACTGGTGTTACGGTGGCACTTTACCCGGTTTCTGTTGTGAAAACTAGACTGCAAGTAGCTACAAAGGATGCTGTAGAGAAAAGTTCTTATTCTGTTGCAAAAGGATTACTTAAAACAGATGGCATCCCTGGTTTGTATAAAGGGTTTGGCACTGTTATTAGCGGTGCAATACCGGCTAGAATCATATTCCTCACTGCTCTAGAGACCACAAAGGTCGCTGCCTTTAAAATCCTGGAACCATTTAAACTGTCTGAAACTACCCAGGCTGCTTTGGCAAACGGAGTTGCAGGCATGACATCATCGTTTTTTGCTCAATCTGTGTTTGTACCAATTGATGTGGTACGAAAAATCTAGTTCATGCATATATGGATATGGTGGTACATTCGGTGCATCTGCTCTAGATGTTAACCAAGTTCTTTAGTCAGCTTAACAATCTTTGATGTTTATTTTTCACTGTTGCAAGTAATGGAACTTGGAATTTGTTTGCTGATGTTCTATCACGTGTGTGCTGCAATTCAAAATAAGTGTTTATTGTACTCATTTTTGTTTACGAATTCAAAAGTAATATTAGGAAGTTTATTTTAAACATTATGCCGCACTCCTATTGTCTTACAATCACTTGGTGGATGATGATACTTTTATTTTATTTAGTTAGGACTCAGGATCTAACGGTTGGATTGGATCTATAATGCTTAAATATCAGAATATTTTATATGAAAGAAGGATGGAAAGTGAGGTTTTTGCAGTGATATGTTCTGTCTGCAGCGGACTTATGTTGTATTCAAGTGGAAGAAACATGATGCGAGAGTCTATTCTATATGTAGCAAAATTTTCAGTTAATTCGTACTATAAATGGTGTTTGTCTTTGTGATGATGTTCGACCAATGCTCCATGTAAAGGGTGTCAATGACAGTTACTTGATAATAATATTTTTGTTTTTGTTTTGCCTTTTGCCTCTTTTTTGTTGTTTTTCCCTTTGAGGAAGTTCCCAATCCTATTAATTTCATTTCATTTATTTTCTTGTTGATAAAACTTTCCTCTTTTACCACAATGTGTATATTTCTAATATCTGATTCTCATTGGATGATATTCAGGTTAGCCAAAAGTTGATGGTGCAAGGTTACTCAGGCCATGCCCAATACAATGGAGGTCTGGATGTTGCTCGTAAGATTATTAGGTCAGATGGCATTCGGGGATTGTATCGAGGGTTTGGTCTCTCTGTTATTACTTATTCACCTGCTAATGCAGTATGGTGGGCAAGTTATGGTTCAAGCCAACGTTTCATCTGGAGGTAAGACATGTTCATGCTTTTATTTTATGTCTTCATATTGAGTAGTTGTTGTATTACCTTTTCAATTGTTTTTGTGTTGCATTGATTGAGATCGGTAGATTACCCCTGGCCCTATCTCTATCCGATTGCTTACTTACTAAAAGCCCCCTCCCTCTCTTTGCTCAACTTTCAATAGGAGGGTCCTTGTCTGCTTTTACCAATGGTTTTATTATTTAGAACTATGTTTAATATCAGACCTTGCAACTCTCTCTCTCTCTCTCTCTCTCTCTCTCTCTCTCTCTCTCTCTCTCTTCCAAAGAGTTAGACAACTTCAATGTAACTTTCCATGATTGAGGCTCTAAATTGATGTGAACTTCCTTTAAATATGAAGATTTTGATTCTTTAGAGTTTGGAGATTCTTAGTCTGTTTACACTTTTCCCTTTTAAAGTTGGACCAATACTTTAGCTGCTATGCAATGATTAGTACAAGTGTGTCGATAATGTTCATATGGTATTAATGAATTCAGTCATTACTAATATTATGGTATCTTCTATACAAAGGTTAATTATGTAATACACATAAGTTTCAAGCATAGCTTATAGGTCTCCGTTCAGGTTAGAGTTATGGACATCTGTTGTGTTACAAGGACATGGAAAAACTGCAAAGGCACTCACATAATAAATTGCTGAATGTTAGTTTGGTCAAAACAAGTAATTGCTGAATTTGTATTAGGGCCAAAACAAATTTATTAAGTATATTTAAGTATGTTTTAACAAAAGGTATCTTCAAGTTTAAAAATTACTTTGTGGGGGAAATTGCCCCCAAACCTTATCAAGTACATCATCCACCACTGGCTGCAATGCATCTGCATGCAGGTGGTGGAATGTATTAAGTCAGGAAAGCCAGAATTTCTTTTTGGCTGAGAGAACTTAGAAAAGGATAAGCTGATTTTTTGCAGTAAACTTGTATGGTTTTTTTTATTTTTTTATATTGTGGTAATTTATATAGTATGAATAATAGGGTAATGAATTTTTTATATATGTCCTTTCCGTTCCTTTTATTTCTACATATTACGCAAACTTTTCGAATATTAAAGACAATTAGTAACTGTTTACATGGACAGATTCTTGGATGAAAGCACTCCTAGTCTGCCGAAGATTATATTAGTTCAAGCTTCTGGAGGGATTATTGCTGGTGCAACTACATCCTGCATTACAACTCCCTTGGATACTGTCAAGACGCGGTTACAGGTTTGCACAAATTTGTTTTCTCTTGTTTAGTTCATTGTCCTCTGTGGTCATTATTTTGGATGCTATTACTTGTATTTATTTGTTATATCTTTCTTATGGAGTTTTGGAAGTAGCAATTTTAGGTGTTTGGCCATCTTTCAACCAATTTCCTTTAGAAAGGAGAAAGCAACTAAAATAAGTTTTTGCTAGAAACTCAACAGTTTTAATTTCATCATACCAATGTGACTTCCATCTGTACCTTTATGGTAGCTACAAAAGTAACTTTTGTGAATATCCAATGGGAAGCACAAGCACATCAAGCATCAACAGAAGTCTTTACTTTCAAGTTTGAACTTTCTATTACCACGAAAGTTGCTTTTGTAAGAAGTATTTATGCACGATAATTGGTATAACTTTTACACATATACCAGCATGTAAACTAGAGTAGAGCCATTTTTGTAGGTGAAGAGAGATGGGTCACACCTGCTGCTGGTAAAGCCAAAAGTGATGAGAGCACCTTTCAGCCTATCAAACCAGGCCCTAGGGGCTTGCTTTAAGCCATAGAGAGCTTTGTGGAGTTTGCATACAAGGGTTTTGTCACCAGCTTCAAATCCTGGAGGTTGCACCATATAAACCTTTTCTTCAAGGAGGCCATTGAGGAAGGCATTGTTGATATCCAGTTGGAGGAGTGGCCATGCTTTGGAGCTAGCCATAGTTCTAATAGTGACTGGTTTAACGACAGGGGAAAACATTTCCTTGTAATCAGCACCATATCTTTGGTGAAATCCCGTAGCTACTAAACGAGCTTTGTATTTGTTTAGGGATCCATCTGCATTTTCTTTTACTCTAGAGACCCATTTGCAACCATTTGGAGTTCTATTTGGAGGTAAGGATACAAGGGACCATGTCTCGTTGCATCATATTCATCCTTCATAGCTGTGAGCCACGTAGGACTGGCAAGAGCTTGCTTTACTGTTTTTGGTTCCACATGGGCCACTCCTAGGACCAACAATACCATCCTTTGCTCTAGTTTGCATAGGGTGTGTGTTTGGGGGTCTGGTGGGAGGGACTTGTGCAGGAGAAGGTTCAGGTGTGGGTGAGGTGGAAACTGGTTGAGGGCTAAGGCTTGATGCAGGTGAATTTGGTGAGGAGATAGGATTGTTAGTGGGTGCAGGAGATATAGAGGGGGGAAACCAGGAGGAGGTGTGGAAGAGGTTGAGATAGTGGGCACAGTGGGTATGCTAGGTGAGATGTGGGGTGTGGAGGTGCAGGTGCTTGGTTGAGAGGAATAGGTGTTTGTAAGGGAAATGATGCTCATTAAAGAGAACATCCTTGGATATATAGACTCTGCCGTCAGAGGCAAAACACTTATATCCTTTGTGAGTTGTAGAGTAGCCAAAGAAGAGGCATTCTTGAGACCTAAGCTGCAACTTGTGTTTCAGAGGAATCTGAAACTAAGTGTTTTCTCATTGATTTCTTGAATGGTTGAGTTACGATGGAGGCTCCAATTAATAGGATTGGAATGAATTAGATTATGTTACAGTTTTCCCTACCAGAATCTACCTGCATCTAACTAATTCTAGAAGGTCTTAACTGATTTAGTCAGTTAAGTATAGTTTGGGATGTGCTGCGGCTAGTGCAGGGGAGGACTGCTACTGCAGGTCCTCTAATATGTATCTATACATAGTTGGTTCACTGGGTGGTCGTGATGGTAGATTGCGACACCATTCTCCAAAAGAAGACTTAATTAAAGGGGAGGAGAATAGTGAAAAGAACATTTCATGAACATTTTGTTGTTGCGTTTTACTTGCTTAATTATAAAATTTTTTATCACGATTACTGCGTAATTAATTATTTTTGACTGGATAGTTCTTGACTCCAGGTGATGGGACATGAGAATAGAAGCTCTGTAAAACAAGTTGTCAAAGATTTAATCAGTGAAGATGGTTTGAAAGGCCTATATAGAGGGTTTGGTCCAAGATTTTTTAGCATGTCAGCAGGGGGCACTTCAATGATACTGACTTATGAGTATCTGAGTAAGCTCTCTTCCTCTCGGATCACATTCTCTCTGTGTGTATCTGCACTCGTGTTTTTGTATACTCATGTATAATAGTACCTCTTTTGTGTTTATATCTTGCTTAGACTAAAAGCATTTTGATTTTTTCTTTGCTCAGAACGATTATGCGCAAAAGACAAATAGATTGAATTGGCCTGCAAGCATGTCTTCTATTGATTGATTAGCCCAAGATTAGGGTGATAAGGGAAGTACACAACAGTTTCTAACTTTATTGAAGCACAATCTCTTTAAGTTGCTTATCTAAGATGGCACAAAATTTCTTCATCTGATCTCCTTCTAGTACTAGCCCAACTTCAATGTCACAATCTTTGTCCTTGGAATCAGAAAGACACATTGTACTTGAATCATCTGCATGAAGCACTTCACTCATCAAAGGCTTTCCCCATCCAAAGTCAGTTTCATACACATTCAGCTTCGGTGATCCCGTTACAATTACCATACGCTGTGAACTTTTCCCTAACACCCTTTTACGACGACCCAAAATAATTTCCTCAACCCCTCTCAAAGGATCACTACTCAAACCTCTAATTTCTCTTCCAATAGCATTCACAGCTTCACATATACCATTTTCTCCTACTAGCTTCCTCTTAGTTAGTGTTGCATGGCAAAGAGCCAAGCAATTTCCAAAGTATGTGGAAGGAATTGAAAGGTCATAATGGTTACGTAAATCCACTAGAAAAACTAAACCGTAACAATCTTGATCGTTGTTATTGTCGAAAACAGGATCAACTATAATGTCTTGTAATTCTGTTTTCACCTTACAAATCCAAAACAAAGAGCATGTGACCACAAAGGTTGACAAGTGCAATATGTCGAGACCAAAACTTTGACTTTTGATAGCGACCCATTTCTTCAATTTCTCAACTTGGTAACGGCTTAGTGTAAATCTATGACGTACCATGTCACTTGGAGTGGATTCTATGGTTTTGAATGGAGAATAAGAATTCCATAGTTCCTCCAACAAATTGGGTGCAAGCATTTTTGTGTCTTCAATGATGTTCCTATTGTGTAAAGGTAGTGGAAGAGAGGCTTCATTTTTTGAGACAGAAGCCCAAAATTTCATGAAATGATGAAAGGATCTACCATCAGAAATCACGTGATTGAAAGTAACACAAATGGTGAATCCAGAGTTGGCAAAAACAGTGACTTGAATGGCCATAGTTGGGATCAACAAAGTACCATCTTGTTGTAAACGTGGTGAAGGAATCATGGGAACAAAAGGGTATGAGTCTTCAACATTTCTTGAGGAATTGGATATGAGGTGGGTGAAATTTGCTGTGGATTCAGCAACAGTGAAGGAGATGGAGTCACCTTGGGAGTAAAGAATGTAAGGAGTGTGAGGCTTTGGAGGGTAGACGAGGTTGGCGGCGAAGGGGAAGAAGTGTTGGAGAGTGAGGGAAAGAGAGTTTTTGAGAATAGGTAGTGTTGTTTGAAGGAAATTGTGTTTAGGATGAGGGAAGTTGTAGAAGAAAATTCGTTTAACTTGAGTGCAGTAAAACCAATGGAGGTCAAGGTAGCTTAAAGGAATGGTAGTTGATGGAACAGAACCTGGTGGAGGACTCACTTGACATTGTTCTATCACCTTCACTTTGAGATCGTTGACTTCATTGGCCATTAGTGATATTGATTAATGGTATTTGGGCTACCTCTCTTTGATTACTTTGGATTTATAAAGAAAGCATCAAGAAAGATAGTGTATGAGTGTATATTTTCTCTAAATAATTGTAGTATATACTATATTATTTCTGTACCATAGACAAAATTGCAGGAATAAATTAATCTGAGACACTATGTTTTGTTTAGAGATTCACATCATGGAACATTAACAAATCAGTGAAATTATTTAATAGTATGCCACATGCAAAGCATGAAAAGTTTGTGGTGTGATGACTAGCTTATATTTAAAGGATATTACAGTTGATTGAGAATCCGAGGGAAAGACAACACAAGGGTTGTGTTCAGGCGTGCCAATTTGTTGTGTAATTCTTAGAAAATACTAATGAATATCATCAATTAAAGAATTCTGCAAACTTCAGTAAAAATTGCTTATAACAGCCACATGTGAACATGAAAGGCAGCACACTGACTTCATTTCTCATAGCATCTTCAATTAACCAAGGAAGGACAACAGAAGACAAATACATTGAATCTAACATTTTTATGAGAGCAACCTACTAGACGCAATTATAAATTGGATTTTAATTTTCATACTCCCCTTTGGACCTCTTACCCCAATATTTCAAAATAACCCCAAAAAACCCCTCTCATTTTCACACTAGGGTCAGGACAGGTCTCACGGCTCTTTGAGCGCTTACAAAGGTACTTACAGATCATCAAACAAAATGGCCTCAAGGCTCTTTGTGTGACTAGCCTAGTACTAATATTTTAGTTTTCTTCTATAGTACTGCCAAAATAATTAAATGAGCTTTAGGATAGTGCCCGTTAATTTTCCTCTGTACTACGGTCAAAATAAGCTAAAAAGTGTTGCATGTGAATGTCTATTTTGAGCTATCAGTTTTAGAGTCTTTAATCATATTTTGCTTTTCTTTCACCAATACTACACCACTGCACCCAGCCCAGCAGTCTAGGGCTCTACACGCCTCTGTATTTTTGTTGCACAGCCTGCAATTCCAGCTTGCAACCTACTAGGCACAATTATAAATTGGCTTTTAATTTTCATACCTCCCTTTGGACCTCTTACCCCCATATTTTCAAATAACTCCAAAATACCCCTCTCATTTTCTCACTATAATCATGTTAAAGTGTGTCTCTATAGCGCTAGCCATGTCTAAGTGCGTCTCTTTAGCACTGGTCATGTCAAATGTTATGTATGGACTCAACCTCACATCAAGCACTACTGCATGCCATAGAGATGAGAAGCGTAGAGCATATATGAGTATTCATATGGCTTTGTTTGACCACAATTGGGTTTTCACCATATTTTCTTCCACTCAAGGCTTAAAGCTCATGCCCTCCACGTTTCTAAAACAACTTTCTTAACAATAATATATGATTATATAACATATAATAAAATGTAAAGAAGTATCCCTGGATATCTTAAAAGTCCAAAAGTTAAATTATTCGTTTGTTGAACATCAAGTTCTTCATCCGAAGAAGAAATCAATGATTTCAGGTGTCTCTTCCTTAGGGAGTGTCTTGGCTGAAATTCAAATTATATCTCTAATCATATGATGCAATTGAGTGTAATAAAAAAGGAGAGTTCAAGTTATAAAAGTTAGTCTTCATCCTAGCCATTCATTTGGATCTAGGGTCCGTTTGGATCGGCTTATTTGAGCTTATCTAACTCTATAAACACTTATGAAACTGTTTGGGAGAGCTTATGGAAATAGCTTATGACTTGTTCATAAGCTGTTTTCCACTAATTTCCATAAGCTCCTCGAGATAGCTTATGAAAACAGCTTATGGCTTTCAGAAAAATGGTTTTAACTTTATTCTATTGTTTATTATATAAACGGCTTATGCATAAACACTTATCCGATAAGCGCTTATGCCATAAGCTGTTAATTACGCTATTTATCCAAACGGGCCCCTAATCCAATAGTAATACATGTTTTCATCAATGGCGCCATTAACATGTAAGATTAAAATAACACATATGATACATATAAGGGTTAAATATGTTTGTGGTCCCTATAAAATTTGGGTTTTTATTTTTAGTCCCTCAAAAATTTCACCTACTTTTAGTCTCTAAATTTTATTTTATTTTTCATCAATTTTAGTCCCTCGTGACTTTTAATAACGTCTTTTTGACCTTTTATAAGCCTCATTAAAAATCACGAACTAAAACTGATGAAAAAAATAAAACTAAAGACCAAAAGTAGGTGAATTTTTGTTTTTAGGAACTAAAATAAAAAAATCTAAATTCTATAAGGACCAAAAATATATTTCACCCTATATATAACTGACAAATGATAACAATATGAACAACAGTGACCGAATTTTAAGATATAAGTGTGGAAAAACTCTTGAAGACCATATCAATCATGAAACACGTATTGTAAATTTATTGAAATTGAACTAACTGAAGTTAGATTGCAATGAAGCACATATCATACCAAGTTGAACGTGTTAAGGGATAATGGAGATATAATATTTTTTTGATATTGTGAGAGGTATTAAATGGAGTCATAGATAATTTAATTTTAATATTGTGAGTGGTTATCAAAATTTAATTGTTGAGAGAACAATGAGAATTCTTCGCCTGGGAAAACAATTTATATTATTAGCTGTTATTGAAAGGAAGAAACCTCGTTAAAATCTTTTGATATAAGTAGCAGGTGTTTATTGGTTTAGATAAATTCAAACCAACTCACAATTCAATCCAAACCGATTGTTTAGATCAAGTTTTTTCGTGTTCGGGCCAAACTCGAGTAAACCCATGGTTGTTTGGTTCGGATAACAAATTTTAAAAAATAAACCCGTGGACCTTATCCAACCCATATAGGTCACAATATTTTTGAGAGGGTTTTTTTTGGTACCCCCACCCTTTGAAATTATACCCCCACGGCCCTGCGAAAAGATGAAAATACTCTTAATAATTTTACAAATTTACAAAAGATTTACCATTTGTCACTTACATCCGTTTGACCAGAAATTTTTCAGAGAAAATCGTATTTACCTCAGGAGACGTACATCCGATTTCCCCATATTTTTGCATCGTATTTAGCTAGACCCGATTTCCATCAGAATCTTCAAAACAGTGAGTCGTATTTACGTAGATCTGATTTCCTCATAGGATCTACCTAGATCCGATTTCGCATAGGATCTAGGTAGATCCGATTTGTATTTTTTTTTTAATTTGTTTGTTTTTTTTCAGTGTCACATAGGATCCGAGGGGAGTCGTCTTCTCGACCGACTCTGCAGCAGGCCTCCTCATCGTCGTCCGCTCCCCGTACACGCACTTGCCACAGGGTTGCGGGACATGCGTCCACCCGACGTAGGCGCACCAAGGGTAGACATCAGCCCGTGGAGGAGTCCCCGGACTATCACTATGAGTAGCAGCAGGACCACCCATATGATGACCAGTATATGCTTGAGCAGCAACACCATCAACAGCAGCACCATCAGGAGGAGCACCATCAGGAGCAGTCTTCTCTATTCACTGGGCTATTAGCTCATGTTTGTTCTCGTATACTGACCACGCTGGTAAGTTGAATTTATTTACATAGTCTTGTTTGTTAAATTTATTGTTTTACATAGCTTAATATTTTTTATTTATTTTAAATTCAGACATATGAGCGTAAATTGAAGGTTTCCAACCATGGTAACAAGCTGAGTAAGAGGCTACTTGGGTATTCCCAAAACCTCCGATTTTGGCAGCATATCACAGCTTCCGGCTTAGCACCCCTCATCTCGATAGGACATGCATGCCACAGTGGACCATGAGCTTCTGTCCGCTTTTATTGAGAGATGGCACCCATATTAAGGTTTTGACTGGCTGCAAGAGAGACTTAGACTGGGCTCCATACAGGACGACATGGCTCCTGCTGTCAAGGCGATGATCCTTCTGCTTTTGAGCATGAGCATCTTCACTGTCAAGACTGGAGACAGGGCCGAGGCAAAGTGGCTGCTGCTACTTGAGGACGTCAGTGCAACTGGTGTTGGATCATATGCATGGGGGCAGGAGCACTCGCATTCATGTATGACCAGTTGAACTACTCCTCCTTGGACACAGCGAGACATTTAGCAGGGTATGTGTCCCTATTACAGGTAATATTTTTTAATTAATTTTTTCCGTTTTTCCGAGTTTACTTAAATTTCTGTTACTCACCTATACGGGTTTCATTGCTGTCTCGAGAGTCCGCTATAATGACACCTTCTCTTATTTTCATCCCTATGGTAGTAGTACCATGAGTAACGACTCATGGTACTACTACCATAGGAATGAAAATAAGAGAAGGTGTTATTATAGCGGTGGACTCTCGAGGCAGACATGAAATTCCGTATAGGTCAGTAATTAATTACACTGAAACTTTGTACTCTATTAATTGCGCTTAGTCAGTATTACATATTGATATTATTTGCTATTATCTACGGTGTCGAATAACATTAATAAAACTTATGGAATATACCAAATATTTATCGGGGCATTTTGTGAAAATATAGAAGTGTTTGTTTTGATAGGGCATATTACACTTGGAGTCGCATTCAGTTACCAACACCACTTTTTTTACGATCAATATGTGTGTGTTTATTTTGATAGTTCAATGTTAGCCATGGAGATACCCTATTCTACCAAACTAAACTAAACAAGACTCAAGAACTTATGAAAACAAAAGTTTCACTATATTCTATAGTAACCGTTCTTACATCAGACTTCAGAAAATTTTTAAGGCAAAATAGAGAGAAAAAATGTAGCAAACATAATGAAAATAAGAAGAGTAAAATTTCAAGTTATTGCTACTCAAGTCTCGTCAAATTAAAATTAATTTAACTAAAAATAAAGAAATATTTCCTTATTTTTAGTTAAATTAATTTTAAAATGAGACTCAATTGGTGCCACAAAGACTCAAAGAGTAGATCACACGCATTGATTTATCAACATCACAAGTTCAAAAAAGAAAACATTGTTTAATAGTTTGTGGTAGTAGTAGTAATAATAATTATTAAAATAAACAAAGACACTTAAACACTTTTTTTTTGATAAGCACTTAAACATTTAAGTGTGGAACTGTGGATGGGGCTTTAATTGGTTAAAGATGTGAAAAAATAGAAATTAATAATTAAAATAACAAAACACACAAGTCCCTTAACAGAACATAACACCTAAACCTAGTAGTGAGGGAGGTAGAGAACTGCATAGGGAGTGAGAAAGACAAGGAAAGTTGAGGAGGGAGAAGGCTATGCCAGAGAGAAAGAGACAGTTTTTTCACTTTTGCTATCTGTTTGAATTTTTCTTTAATTAATTTTTCCTCCACTGTTCTTTGTGTTTTGAGACCCTATTTATAGAAGATGATTGATTGTTGTGGTTGGCTGTATACAGGGTGGAGGAGGGTACGCTGTTGAGAGTTATTGGGCGGTTGAGTTGTGCAGAGGGGTAGTTGGAGGACACTACTCTCACTTGGTGAAAAATACCACAACAAACACTAAAGAGTCTACAACTTTTAACCAAGAATAGAAGATGCTCTGTTGATTTTTTCTTTTTACATTTTTATTTGTATTATTTTTTGTCATTTTTATTTGCTCCGACAAAATTGCAGGAATAAATTAATTTGAGACACTATGTTTTGTTTAGAGATTCACATCATGGAGCATTAACAAATCAGTGAAATTATTTAATGCAAAGTTTGTGTTGCTGACTAGCTTATACAAGGGTTGTGTTCAGACTTGCCAATTTGTTGTTTAATTATCAGAAAATAATACTAATCAACTGCATCAATTAAAAATTCTGCAAACTTCAGTAAAAATTGCTTGTAACAGCCACAGGGGAACATGGAAGCCAACAGACAAACACTCACTTCATTTCTCAGAGCATCTTCAATTAAACAAGGACAACAGAAGGCAAAAACATTGAATCTATCATTGTTGTTTTTGAGTTTCAGAAAATAATTTCAGAAGGCAAAAACATTGAATCTAGCATATGCCTAAGCCAAATAGCTAAATTCACAGCTGCATTGGCTGTCACATATTTTTCCTCACCCCTGCTTTCAGCCACAATATATTGCTTCTTTGAACATGGTGAAAACTCACTTGAAACAAAGCTGAAAAAGTAACTTGTTGGACTTTTTATGTTATTGTTATCTATGGAAGTATGGAACCACCTCAATCACTGTTAGAATATCCATGAAACTTTCCCTAAAAGCTAATTAGACCATCTCACTATCCCATCAAAAGAAAAAATAAGCAGAGAGATTAATCTCCTATCTAGTGAAAAAGGATTCAATCATCCATGAAGATTATTTTTGGCTAAAATAGGCGCCTCTTCCGGAAGGGGGTCAATAATGGATGAAGATGATAAGGTATAATGATCACCACTGGTGTTTTTGATATCTGCTTCTTCTTGAAGTGATAGAGCAAGCTCAAGTTGCAACTCCACTTCACCAATTATCGGTCTTTCATTTGGATCAAACTTCAAGCATCTTTCTGTGACATCCACAAATACTTCCCAACACTCAGGCGCAATATTTCCTTTCAGATTTTGATCAATATTCTCCTCCAAAGGGTGGTACCTTTGTCTCTTAACATTTTCCAACTTGTCTCTGCATACCACTTCTAGTAGAACTATACCAAAGGAGTAAATATCACACTTATCTGTTACTGTTTTGTTTTGCAAAATCTCAGGAGCCATGTAACCATGCGTACCTATGAAGTTATCATTTGATATCGATTTTGGTTTCGGCTTTGACGTGGACGACGGTCCCTGCAAAGAAAGGCGAAAATCTGAGAGTTTCGGGACCATTTTGCTATCCAATAAAATTCTATTAGGCTGTATGTCACCATGAAAGATGGTGCGCTTGGCTCCAGTGTGAAGATAGTGTAGTCCACATGCTGCTCCTATGCATATCTTTAGCCTTTGCTTCCACGTGAGATGTTCTATTTTTCTATACAAGTGATTATAGAGAGATTCATTGGCACAGTATTCGTATACAATAATCTTCTCATCTTTGTGGTTACAAAATCCTATTAATTTGACTAAATTAGGATGATGAAGTTGGCAAAGCAGCTCAATTTCTTTCTTGAACTCTCTAAATTCTTTGTCTGTACTAGCATAAATTCGCTTGATTGCGACCGAATAATCAGTAGCGTCGTTGTTTTGGAGACGACCTTTGTACACTGTACCAAAGCCTCCACTTCCAATTATTTGATTTTCAGCAAAGTTGTTGGTTGATTTTCTAAGATTGGCCAGTGAAAATTGATGGCATAGCTCTTCTATTACCATTGGATAGTGTCTCTGAGATGAATCATGTTTGCATCCGTAGAAACCCAAAGATCTGGGAAACATTATTGCAATTTCATAGACCTGTTTTGTTGTCAATCACAAGAATATTCAGGCTTCATAGCTAGTCTTTTTGTGAAAGTTATCATGAACATGAACACACATCTTCAATAACCAGATGGGATGAATGATGGGTGATTCATTAGCAATGCAAAGTTAAAGGATTGTAATTACAAATTTATGAATTATAAAAGTCATGTAAATTATAGAAGTCAAGAAAGTAACATACATAGGCACACACATCATAATTGGAATTTATGGTACTTGAACATGGATTATCTTGTATTTGATCACTTGAGAATCATTTTTCACTTTTCAAATATGTTGAATGAGAATTCTCTCTTGACAAAGTTCATCTCTTAAATCTTATTATGGTATATCAGACAAAAATCAGTCTTATTAGAGTGATCGTAGACATTGATACCAAACAAGGATGATCAGATGGGTGAAGACAGAAGAAAGGGAAAACAGTAACACACACCCATCAAGAAGAATGGTTGAATCAATTGGTAGAAGAGATGAATGAAAATGGAGTGAACCAGAGATTGGTGGAAAAGGGTGCATTTCTGCTGATACCATATTAGCTGTAATATCTAAGTAATGATTTAACAGTAACAAGAAATCAACAGTTCTATTCCTTGCTGTAAATGTAGTAAAGTATTTAATATCTCTGTGACTCTGATCCTTCTCTATGTTTCATTCTTTGCATGATTCTGTGTGGCTAAAAGAGATAGAATAATAATAATGATAATGGTTGAGTTAGGTTGATTCTGTTGCAGTTAAGAGGCAGGGAGGGTAAGCAACCGAGTTAGAGGCAAATTAAAATAAAGCATGTCCAATAATAGTTCTAAAGATGTATGCTGAAAACAGGAAACAATATATAGATCTAGAATATCACATAAGATTTCATGATAGAATTGGGAACCTGGTAATGAGGCCAGAAAGAGAGAAAGCTTCAAACGTTTGAAGTGAAGTCAATGCTTTGCAAACTCAACATAACACCGTCTACACCACAACTCCTCCTATTTGTTTTCTTAAGTCGGTTCCAATATTTTCTGACTAGAAAAATGACTATTGAGTCACCTACACCTCATTTTTAGGTGAATGGAACCACTCATAACTCATAAGTCACCGCTCACACCACAACTCCAACTATTGAGTTAGGAGAATGGAATCACTCATTTTTTTAGTTACGTGTGTTTGGCAAGAGTCTTGTCCGAAGATTAATCTGCTAGCTTATAGTAAATAAATTTTTTATAAGTGTTTCATTTTTGAAACACTTATTTTATCAAAGTAACATTTGAGCTTATAGCTTATAGCGTTTCATTTTTTTTTCTTATTTTACCCTTATTACTTTTGTTAAACTCTTTATTTATCTACCATTAAATGAATATATTCTCTAATTTTTAGGTATTTATAACAAATGTACATTTATGTAATTTTGTATTATAGGTTAGTTCAACTACTAATTTTATCAAAATACTTTAAATTCAATCTGTTAACATATCTGCTATCAAAGAGAGGCCTAGTATAAGTTAGCAACCTATACATTGGAGTGTATATGACAAACTTTTAGCTATACTTGCTAATGTACACCATTGGGTGTATTTCACGCATTTTTAATCATGATTCGCTAACTTATACCAACTCAATAATGAGTTTGTAGGTTAACAAATCTCACACACATCGTCATTGTATAATATTTTTACAACATCAACCAATTACAAATCGTCGTGTTTTGATAAAGAAGTAAGTCAACTCATAATTATCATAAATGTCTCGCATAATTGTGATTGACTGTGAGTGTAAAAAATTAAACCAGCAATGTGCAACATATATATATTTATTGTTAATATTAGCATAACACATATCAGTGGTTACCAATTGACTAATACTATACATGATACATTCACACCGGTCGCACCTGTCTATACACATGTACGAAAACGCGACTATACAATTCTGTACAACTCAAATATAATTTCATTAAATTGGTATAACCATAATTGTAGTAGTTGCCTTTTCCTTAAACAGTTTTTGGTTGGCAACAACAAATGTGATCATCAACCATAACAAGTACAACGCAAAAACATATAGGGCCAAAAAGCATGTAGCTAGTGACAGAGCCACACGCTTAAAAATTCTGAAGGTGGGCGACAGAGAATTGTTAAGGTTCACTACCATGGCAGCACAACCTGCAAATATCAGAGAAGTAAGTTCCCACCACCTCTGCCTTTAAGTCACATTTTTTAGTGGCATCATGGCTTACACATAAAACCACCTCATGGTTTCCACTTTCCATTGCTTGTTGAATTGTTAGCCATCACTAATAAAGAGAAAATATAATGCTGAGAAATGAGTGAGAACTTAGAAGAATGGTGTGTTTTTCCAAAGAAGAATGCTATGCTTATCTCCTAGACCACATGTGAGTAGTGATGAATACCAATTTATGAGAACCTGAACGTCCTAAAATAGGAAGATAGGGTGTGCACAAATACACAATATTCAGATCTCAGACTTCTTCAATTTATCATATAATCTGTCAAAAGAATTTTCGCCCTCAGCACTAAAGGCTAGCTCCACCCCTGGCATGTAGCAATGAGCATCATGTTGAGAAAAAGAGTACATTCCTTGAAATATATTTTGTTGCCAGCCAAAAAGGAAGCACCACAACCATAAAATTAATTCTAATCACAAATTAGTGCTTAGTCTGGTTAATTAGGTAGGAGTTGTGGTGGATAAAAAGTTAAAGTCACCATTATTACTTTACCTGGCATCTGCTTCCTCCTGGAGTGCTAGAGCTTGCTCAAGTTCAACCTCAACCTCACCAATTATTGGTCTATCGTTTGGTTCTATATTCAAGCATCTTTTAGTGACATCCATGAATATTGCCAAACATTCAGGTGCAATCTCACTCATGAGAATGGGATCAATAATCTCATCAGCCTTGAACCTCGCCAAAAAGTTAGCTGGACGAATCAAATAAAGTAGCTCTTGTTTCTCTAACATGATCATCTTGTCAAAGATGGTTTGCTTGTAGTTCGTGCAAGCTATTTCAAGTAGAACCATACCAAATGAGTAAACGTCAGATTTATCTGTGATAGTATTGGTTTGGACATACTCTGGGGCCATGTAAGCAGATGAACCTGTCAACAAAAGCGTTAGTGTAATAACTGCTGAAATTTTTGTAGCTATGTTATACTATAAATACAAGTAAAAGAAAACAATTACCAATAGCAATGTCTACTTTAACTGGTTTCGATTTTGATTTAAAAAGTGGTCCCTGTAAGGAAAACCCAAGATGTGAGAGTTTTGGTATCATATTATCATCTAAAAGAATGGTTTGGGGCTTTATATCACAGTGGAAGATGGTTCGCCTCGCTCCAGTGTGAAGGTAGTGTAGTCCTTTTGCAGCTCCAATGCATATTTCCAGACTTTTATTCCACGAGAGTGGTTTCATATGCCTAAAACGTAAGTGATCATAGAGAGACCCATTGGACATGTACTCATACACAAGAATTTTCTCAACCTTGTGGTCACAGAACCCTATAAAAGATGTCAAATTAGGGTGATGGAGCTGGCAGTTTAATTCAATTTCCTTCTTGAATTTCCACTGATCAGATATACTCTTCATCCGCTTCAACGCTATTGGATAATCAGTTTTACCATTATGTTTGAGATAACCTTTGTATACTATACTAAATATGGATGTTCTAATTATGTAACTTTCATCAAAGTTATTGGTTGATTTCATAAGATCATCCAAAGAAAATTGGTGGCATAGCTCTTCTATAACTGTTGGATAGTGTTTCTTGGGTGAACTTTTGTGCTTTGAATAATTGGCAAGCATCTTTCCCACGTGGCCACGTTACACTTGTGTTTGATAGCCAATGGTCCCCTTCAGGTAAAAATTAAGAGGGGTAGTGGTAAATGCATTATATAATTGATGTAAAAGGAACAAAAATTGCAAAATGTTTTGTATAAATATCAAAATCACTAGCTAAGCTAAAACGGATGAACTTTCATATATCACCTTGTATCAATGGAGTCAAATTCCACACATGCATTTAACCATTTAAGGTAAAAAAATACAAAGGTACATAATTCACATGTAAAATCTTGGATTTAGATGTAAGGCATATATAGCTAAATGAAAAATTTCTACAGGTTAAATATATTTTTGTTCCCAAACAAAACAGAACAGCCATAGTGTTTTAGTGAGTTGTGTCCTACAGCTAAAAGGCTCAATTGACTTAAAGTGGACTTCTAAATCGGGTGAGCATCAAGGCTCCACAAAGAGATTTTATAGCGGGTGGGAACTAAAACAAATTTTTTTTAAGGCCTTTTTCCTTAAAGTAAGAAGATTTAGTTTAGTCTTTTTAACATTATATAAGACCTTTTTGCTTTAGAAAAACTAATGACAAATATTTTTTGTTGGTTAGTGAGTCTAAAGTGAGGGCTTTAGTACCCTTACCCACTTTTTCAATAAAAAAAAGTATTATCCTTGGGCCGACCCTAGTAACCATTAATAAAGTCAAACATGCATGTCCGTAAGGCCTATGACAACTAGCAAAACCGACATTGTTAAGCTAGACACTTTCCGTGGTTACCTGAATTCGAACCCGGGATTTACACTTTACGACGGTTTACAGTGTCAGTGGTGCTTGTAACTAATCGTCAAACATGCATACTAAAAGTTGATGATGAAGTGCTTTTTGTGATGCTTTTAATTAATTATGTGAAATTTGAACATGAAAGAATTCATTATCTTGGGTTTGTTATTAATCCAAATAGTTTCAATTCAAGACAGGTCCCTGATTCCTCCAAAAGCAAACTAATTTTCTCTAATTCCTAGAAAAAGGATTAAGTTACACAATAGAAGATACAATCTAAATTTCCTAGTCATCTCTTCTTTTTGATTTGTATAATTGCAATATATGTAATTAGTAAACAATTAAATATCAGGTATTGTAAAGTATGGGTCGATCGATACAAGATAGTTCAATAATTCATATATATATATATATATTCTTCTGATGGTGATGAGACGACCTTCTGAGAAATGTAGTTTTGAATTTATAAATTAATTTAAGATCAAGTGATGAAAGTCGGAATCAAATTAATCTAAAATAATCTTATAAATCTATAATAATTGTTACCTTGATGAAGCTTCAAGTGCTGTCATCATTGATCATCACTAAGTGCCATGCTCCGTTGAAGGAAGCTGGAAAGCGTTGCCGTTATGGAAAAGGGTGTGAACAAGTCGAGACTTCTTGAGACATGAGAGAAAGGAAAGGGAGGATAACTCTTTCGTTGCCGGGCTCCTTTTTTTCTTCTACTTTGACGCTGAAGTCCACTTCTATTGCTTCTGCTAGCCTCACCAACCATATATATTTTTTCTTGTTAATAACCAACCATTTGAGTGTTGAAAAAAAAGAAACAGCCTAAAATGTACTTTTGGGTTTTTAAGTTTTTTCTAAACGTTCTTTGTAAAAATAAAATAAAATTTAAACGTTTGTTTTTGCCCTTTGATTTTTTTTTTTTTCAGTTTGGTTTTCTATGTTTCAAATTGGTTACACATGGTCATTTGACTAAACAAATGTTGACATATTGGTTATGTTGATGACCACTAGCTTACCGACTTTTACATGTGGATTTATGTGACTTATAATGCAAAAATGCACTTTCAGTATTTTATGTTTAATTTTGTAGACTTGTAGCTTTAATTTTAAGTGTAAGGGGAATGAGGGGAAAGAGAACGGACAAAAAAAATGAAGAAATTTTCGACATTGAAGGAGAAATTTCAAGGAGAGAGAGAGAGACGGAGGGTTTAGTAGAAGAAACAACCAAAATGAACAACGGAAAAATGACGAGAAGGACCAGAATGAAAATTTTAAAAAACTTAAAGGACCAAACTAAAACTAAACAAAAATTTATAGGACCCAAATGAAACATTTGGCATTTTACAGAAACTCAGATCTTCATATCAATGGCTAAACTCAACCACGCATCTCTCTGGCGTTTTACAGAAACTCGAATATTCTCAGTTAGTGGTGAGGGAGAGAGATGGAGATCCTTGAGCATGAAAGAGATGAGGGAGGACCGCAGCGACTCCCATGGTGTTGCTAGCAGTGTCGCTGTGGTTAGGGCCAGCCCTGAGCCTAGGCCGAGGGTGCGACCGCCTAGGGCCCACGTTTGTAGGGTCCCAAAATTTTGTTATACTAAGCTTAAATCATACTAGTGGAAAGTTTTACTTGATAATGTTCCTAGTTTTTTTCATGAAACGAAATTCATGTAATTGAATATCTAAAGTTTTTTTTTGAACTTTAAAATACTCCAAAACACATTGCTTAAAATAAGAAAATAGCAAAAAAAAGTGAAGGTTTGGTGCGAGTTTTGGCGAGGACTAATCTCATTTATAAGACACGATGTATGTAGTATTTCTAAATGTTTAGGAAATATGCCCATTTCATTGCGAACTGAAACTCTCTCTCTATATACTTATAAAACTATCTCTCTTTTCGGTTTGGACCATTCGTGGCTACACACGGAGTTAGTGATCAAGAGACTTTGAGCCATAAATTACTTGGAAATACAAACAATAAATAATGAGACTTATTATTGGTGGGAGCAAAATGCCATAGTAAATGAAGGTATTACTCCCTCCGTTCCTAATCTTTGGCACTTTTTGGAACTGATCTCCTTGCTGAGGGAATTGAGAATCCATGAAGCTACGATACTGTCATTGCGCTTCCAAAGACGAAGCTTGTTCGCGTCGGTGCCGTCGGGTTCTGGAATGGAGCCGTCGACGAATCCGAGTTTGTTACGGCCATCAAGGGCGAGAGTCATTGAACGGCGCCAGGTGAGATAGTTCATGCCGTCAAGAGGTTTAGAAACAAGGACGAGACCAGCCGTATCGGTGTGGTGGATGTAAAGAGGGTTGTTGTTATCCATCGGAGCAGTCATCGCGGCGGCGAGAGGGTGAAGATGGAGAGAAATGATGAGGGAAAAAGATGATGAATTTCAGAGAATCACAACTGATACCATATCAGATCCATGAATCCATATCAAGATTCTTCATAATTGAAGATGAAGAGAAGAAAGAATCATTGAACAGAAATGAGAAATGAATTGGATTGAAAATGGATATCTGTTACAACAGTGAATTGCTGACTTTATAATAGTCAATTACAAAGGGTAAAAAGGTAAAATAACCTCTAACTAGGCTAACTAATTAATAACAGTAATAACAACTAAAATAACAGCATTTTGGAGCAGTTAACAAATAGTTAACTAACATTAACAGTCCTAATAGAAGGTATTATTGAAAAATAATAATAAATGTTGTATTGGTATCTTAAAATTTAGCACATAGAAAAATGAGAAACATAACATGAAATTGTCGAACAACTCAGAAATTCTCAGATTCACTCCTGTAGTCCTCCTGTTCTCGTCTCTGGAAAATGGTAGTAGTGGTTAACAATGTATAATAACCATTATTGTCGTTTGCATTTATAATATCAGCCTCCTCCTGCAATGAGAGAGCGTGCTCTAGTTCAACCTCCACTTCTCCTATTATTGGTCGTTCATTCGGGTCAGACTTCAAGCATCTTTTCGTTATATCCATGAATACTCTCCAACACTCCGGCGCAATCTTTCCCTTAAGAATCGGATAAATATTTTCCTCAGCTGACATAGAACCTCAATTTCATTCTTGAACTTAACAATTTCTTGGTTTTCGTGGAGGGGGTGCTTATCAATCCGCTTTAATGCAATTGCATAGTCAACAATGCCGTTAAACTCGAGACATCCTTTGTATACTATACCGTTAACGTCATTACCTAGTTTGAGATCAAAGTTGTTTGTGGATTTCCTAAGATCCTCAAGAGAAAATTGATGGCATAAATCTTCTATTACTGTTGGAAGGTGTTTCCTAGTGTGCTTGCGATGATACAACTTCAAATATTTGGGAAGCATTATTCCTATTTTGCATATACAATGAATTTAATTGGTTTTTTTTTAACTGATGTCAAAATAATCTAGAAAAATAACGAGCTGAGATAGATACTCATGGAAAAGATTCATATTCACTAAAGTAAAATAAGGTTACAAAATCTTAGAAGTACGAACCTCTTGAGTTCAACTCTCAACGAGAGCAAAATCCTTTCCTTTTAACTTAAAAAAAAAAAAAGGTTACAAAAACTTAGAAGTACGAACCTGAAGATGAGGCCACAAAACTTGAAAGCTTTGTTATTGTCTGATACTGTATTTCTTTTGCTTTGAATCTGATTTAGGATAAAGAATGAATGAAGGCCAAAGAAAACCATGCGTAAAAATTGTTCTCAGCGTTTTGTCCTTTCTTTCTGAGTAGCTTCCTTTCGATCCCACTTAAATTTCGACTCTTTGGGAAGGAAAACGTAGGGAAACTCATGAAGTGTGTATTTGGTTCTGCAGCGATGAGAATTGAGTTTAGTTAAACGAGTTGAACTAACGTGATTTTTGTTTGGATACATTTACTGAAAAGTGATTTTATGTTTGGATAGATTAAATCAAAAGTACTTTTGAATGTAAAATTACCAAAATGGGTATCAACTTAAAATTAAATTTAAAATTTAAAATTTGATAAAAAGGCAACAAATTTACCTAAAATAATAAACTAATATTATTTGTCAAAAAAAACTTTTTTTTTTACAAGAACAAACTTAATTCATTTCATTAAACAGAATTGTTTCAATACAGGTTGGAATGAAATCAAAAACGTGGGAACTAGCAAACAATCTTGATGCCCGTGCTAACGTATGAGCAACAAGATTAGCTTGTCTCCGAATATAGCTAACCTCAAAGCTAGGAAAAAGACGTAATCTATTACGGCAATACAATAAAATAGTACCAAGCTCGGTATTCGGCAAAGGCTCTACCTTCAAGCCATTTACAACTGGAGCACAGTCCAGTTCAATGGAAACAGAAGATAGCCCCAAAGCTTCCAACCAAGCCAAAGCTTCCTTAAGACCAATTGCCTCCGCTTCTTGCGGTGTTGGGACTCCATGGAACCACATAGTTTTACCTCTATAGAAATTACCTGTGGACGTTTGAATACACAAACCAATACCATATTTGTTGTCTTCCGCAAAAATTGCCGCATCGACGTTACATTTTAAAGCTCCTGCTGCTGGCCGAACCCACCTCAATACTCGTGGCAGCTGCTGGCCCAAGAGCACAGCAGGATGGTGCTGTTGCTGGCGCGCTCTAAACCAAGCGTCAAACATATCCTTCGCGGCGTGAACGACTTGCTCAACCGGTTGTAACACCCCAGCCCAAGCCTTGTCATTACGACGACGCCAAAGAGCCCAAATACCCATTAAAAATCTGTTTCTACTAGCCACGGACAACGAACCCAGCATCGAAAAAATGGCATCACGCAGAGTTGCTGCGTTTTCGGCTGCAACCCGAAAGGGCAGCAACAAGTCCAGCTTCTGCCACACTTCCTGCACAGCGCTACACTCCAAAAAAAACATGACTATCTGTTTCCTCTTCTTGTTCGCCAAAAAGGACACAAAACGGTGCAATCAACATGTCTCTTAACCAAGTTACTACGAGAAGGAAGACACCCCCTAGCAAGCCTCCAAATTGATAATTTAACTTTCGGTGGAACACCCGCTTTCCAAATGGACATCCAATCACCGTCAATTCTAGCATGTGAATTATTAATAATTGTCGGAGTATCCATAAGCGCATAGTAAGCCGAGCGAACCGAATAAAGACCGGACCGACTCCGCCACCAAGATAATTTATCTTCCTCCAAGTCACTGTACCTTGGCATGCTTTTGATGAGCATAGCCTCTTCTTGACAAAAAAGTTGATCAATTAAGCCATCATTCCAACCACTATTGTCTTGGTTCATCAAGTCCTTAACCCTCATTTCTTCCATCCCTTGAACCATAGGTGATCTAACAAAGCTATCACTACGTCCCTTCAACCACGGATCTCTCCAAACTGAAATTTTGTCGCCATTCCCAATCCTCCAACGTGCCCCCAAATTCACAACTACCCGGGAAGAGAAGATACTACGCCAAACAAAGCTGGGATTATGGCCCAAGCGAGCCCAGATAAAGTCATCATTAGGATAATATTTAGCTTTAAAAACTCTACTTACAATAGTATCTGTACGCGTAGCAAGATGCCATGCCTGCTTCCCTAGCATTGCCAAATTGAAGCCATGAAGATGACGGAAACCCATACCTCCAAACTCCTTTCTAACCGAAAGCATCCCAACTCAACCAATGAATACCCCTCCTCGTGCCACGGTTCGTACCCCACCAAAATGAATTCATCATTCTTTCAAGCTCCTCACCTAGTGTAGATGGAAGCATGAAGGTGCTCATACAATAAGTTGGAATGGATTGAGCAACTGACTTGATTAAGACTTCCCTGCCAGCCTTAGATAAGTGCTTCCCCGACCAATGATGTATCTTCCTCCAAACCCGATCCCTCAGGTAGCCAAAGAGTTGTTTCTTGTTTCTTCCAATCATAGACGGAAGTCCCAAATATTTGCCCATTCCAAGACATTCTGTGACTCCCAATATAGCTGTAACATCAAAGCGAGCCTCCTGTGAAGTATTCCTGCTAAAATAAATTTCAAATTTTTGTAAGTTAATAGCTTGCCCCGAGGCTCTCTCATAGGTGTTAAGAATATCCTTGAGGTGCCTACTCTCTAGCATCGGCCCTGCAAAATAAGAAACAATCTTCAGCAAAAAGGAGGTGTGAGAGAGAAGGAGCCCCTCTGCACACCTTCACACCATGAATATCCCCTCTGCTCTCAGCTCTCTGTAGGAAAGTAGTGAGACCCTCTGCACACAATATAAATAGGTAAGGTGACAGTGGGTCACCCTGCCTCAGTCCTCTCCCTGGAATGATAGGTCCCACTTTTTCACCGTTTATCATAACTGAGTAAGTAACTGTTTCCAAACACATTTGCATCCACCGAACCCACTGGTCATCAAACCCCATCTTCACAAGAATGCGCTGCAAGTAGACCCAATCCACTCTATCATAAGCCTTACTAATATCAATTTTTAGCACCAGCTCCCCCTTCTTCCCCGTTGTTTTGCACTTCAAATGATGTAAAATTTCAAACGCCACCAACACATTATCAAGAATAGATCGATTTTCCACAAAGGGGGATTGTTCAAGAGCAATAAACTTTGGAAGTAGAGGTTTTAATCTATTAGCAAGTACCTGCGAGATAATCTTGTAAATGACGTTGCAAAGAGAAAATATATTCTAATAGCAACCATAATCTTGTCAAAAAAAACTTTAAAAAAACTAAAATTTGATCATATATAAAAAATTAGATAAAATAGAAAAAAATAATATTGAATTAGCATATTTTAGTGAAAATATATTCTAATAGCAACCAGCCTGTTTTTTCTTTGGGCAATAACAATCAGCCCATTTTATTTATTTTTGATGGGTTTTTTTTTTACCCCCACCACATTCCCCTATACCTGCACAAGAATTTTTTAGACGAAAATACCCCTGCCTAAAACAAACTCGCTCGGATTTACCTAAGGGGGATAAATCCGATTTGATAATATTTAAAGTCGGATGTATCTACCCATATACCCCCACTATGTATATCCGACTTTAAAAATAACAATTCGGATTATCGGATTTACCCCCTAAGGTAAATCTGATTTTGTTATTAAAAAAATTTTTTTTTTATTTAAATTTTTAAAAAAGGTTATAAAAACGCTACTAAAAATCCGTTAAAGAGTCAAAACTAATCAAAAAATTATAAAAACACCACTAAAAATCTAATAAAACCAAAATAAGGCTATGCAAATTTTTTTAGATTTTTTGGAGACTGTGAAAAATTAAAAAAAATTAATAAAAAATAGTAAACGATGGAATTTGGGATTTTGATCCTTGATTTTTTTCGGATTTAATTGTTGTGGTTTCATTACAATCGGTGTAGGTTGACCGAAAACTGATTTTTTAGCCTAAATTATTCGCTCGACGTATAACATCGTCACATGTTAACGAACTACACCCTAAACAGAACCAAAAAATGCCCGATATTCATATTATTCATATCTAATTTATTTTTCTAAAAAAATATAATTTTAATTTTTTAAACGATTTATTTATTTATTTATTATTTGGATAAAAAATCGGATTTACCTATGGGTGGGGGTACATCCGATTTCCAAATCGGATTTACCCCCACCTTAGATAAATCCGATTTTAATTTTTTAAAATTTTTAGGGGAAAATCGGATTTACCTATATCCGATTTCCATTTTTTTATTTTTTTTATTTTTGAGCTGGGGATATTTTGGGGTTTTTTAAATTTTGTGAAGGGTATTTTGGTCTTTTCGCAGGGTACGTGGGGGTATATGGGAAGATGGTGGGGGTACAAAAAAAAACCATTTTTGATCAGTAATCCGCCCATTTTTATGTCACCGAATGTTAGTAAAAAGGGCCCATTTTTCTAAATCCTAAAAACGTTTTCCTCCTATCTTCTGCAGCCGCACAACATTACTGTTCATCTTCATCCTCTTTAAAAGATTCTCTCAGCTTGATCTCTTCCTTCTTTCTTAATTTTTCTTCTCCTCTACACATAATATTAGTAATGTGTTGAGTAATGAAAGTCAACTCCAATTAATTGTATGGTTGACTCCCTTAACCCCAGTTAGTGACTCTAGTTAACAGTTAATTCTGTTAGCAAGTTAGTTGGATAGAAAATTGAATTGTTGTAACTCTGATATAAGGCACTTTGCCTATGAAATGAAATCAACGATTCATTCCCAATTCCTAACAATTGGTACCAGAGCTCTGCAAAGGGCCTGATACGCAAACGAGCGATACACGAGTGTAAGCAAGGAAACACGATCACCGGCGAAGCAAATCCATGGCGGAGAATGGCAACAACAACGGCGGAAACTACGCTCATCCATCAATTCCGAAGTTCGATGGTCACTATGACCATTGGGCAATGCTTATGGAGAATCTGCTCAGATCAAAAGAGTACTGGGAGATCGTAGAGGGAGGAGTACCAACTCCATCGGCGACGGCGACGGCGGAACAACGAAAGATTGCGGAAGAAGGCAAACTGAAAGACCTCAAAGCCAAAAACTATCTTTTCCAGTCAATTGACAGAGAGATAATTGAGACGATTCTTGATAAAGAAACATCGAAGGCAATTTGGGAATCCATGAAAAGAAAGTTCCAAGGATCGACGAAAGTGAAGAGGGCTCAATTGTAAGCCCTAAGGAAGGAGTTTGAGGCTCTCGCTATGAAAGAAGGTGAGAAAGTGAATGATTACCAAGCACGAACCCTAGCAATTGTGAACCGAATGAAGATGCAGGGTGAGAAGGTGCAAGAACAGACCATCGTTGAGAAGATCTTGAGGTCAATGACAGAGAAATACAACTATGTTGTGTGTGCAATTGAAGAGGCGAATAATGTAGAAACTCTATCAATTGATGAACTGCAAGGGAGTCTCCTGGTTCATGAAGGAAAGATGAAGATGCCTAAAGAAGAGGATCAAGTGCTCAAGGTGTCAAATGGAGGCAGAGGCCATAACAGAGGTAGAGGGCGAGCAAATAGAGGAGGTCGTGGAAGAGGTAAGCAACCTACCTATAAAGATTCCATAGAATGTTATAACTGTGGTAAATTAGGTCATTACCAAAATGAATGCCCTAAAATTAAGAGTAATGCAAACTATGCTGAGTTTGAGGAAGATGAAGAAGTACTGCTTATGGCCTATACCACTGAAAATGAAATCCCTGCTAAAGAAAGAATCTGGTTCTTAGATTCAGGTTGTAGTAACCACATGTGTGGTGTTAGAGATTGGTTCTTTGATCTTGATAGTGATTTTAGAACAACAGTTAGATTGGGTGATAACTCTGTAATGAAGGTTATGGGGAAAGGGAACATAAAATTGAGAATAAATGGGTATGTTCAAGTGATCACAGGTGTGTACTATATTCCCCTGCTCAAGAACAGTTTGATCAGTGTTGGTCAGCTTCAACACAAGGGGTTAACAGTAATTTTCAAGGATGATATGTGCAAGGTATATCATGATGAGAAAGGGTTGCTCATAACCTCAACCATGCCTACAAATCAATTGATCCCTGTTACAGCTGCTGCAATGGCCTCTAGATGTCTACAGGTTGCAGGTGATGATGAGACATATCTGTGGCACTGCAGATATGGTCATCTCAGTCTGAAGGGCTTGAAGAACTTGGCAGAAAAGGAGATGGTCACTGGCCTTCCAAAGTTGCAAGATTCCACTCGAGTTTGTGATGAGTGCATGGCTGGCAAACAACACAGGAATGTTATCCCAAAGAAAAGCAACTGGAGAGCTTCTAAGAGACTTGAACTTATCCACTCAGATTTATGTGGACCAATTACTCCAGAATCACAGAGTCAGAAAAGGTATATTCTCACCCTAATTGATGATTACAGCAGGAAGATATGGGGATATTTCTTGTCTGATAAATCAGAAGCATTTAATTACTTTAAGAAGTTCAAGGCCAGAGTTGAGAAAGAAACAGGTGAAGTAATTCAATGTTTGAGAACAGACAGAGGTGGTGAATTCAACTCTGTGGAATTCAATACTTTTTGTGAAGATAATGGGATCAAGAGACAACTCACAGCAGCTTACACACCTCAGCAAAATGGTGTTGCTGAGAGAAAGAACAGAACAATAATGGAAATGGTAAGAAGCATGCTTGCTGGCAAAGGTGTACCAAAGAGTTTCTGGCCAGAGGCTGTCAACTGGGGTATCTATGTGTTGAATAGAAGCCCCACTACTGCCTTAATTGATGTCACTCCTGAAGAAGTTTGGAGCAAGGTGAAGCCTTCCGTGAAACACTTCAAAGTGTTTGGTTGCATAGCTCACACACTTGTCCCAAATGTCAAGAGAAAGAAACTTGATGACAAAAGCATCAAGTGTGTGTTTCTGGGCACTAGTGAAGAGTCTAAAGCCTATAGACTATATGATCCAGCATCAAAGAAAGTCATAGTTAGCAGGGATGTGATATTCTCTGAAGCTGAAAAATGGGATTGGAACAATAAGGGAGACAAAGTCAAGAACAAAGAAATTAGCACAGAGTTGGTCTGTGAGTCTAGTGGTGATGAAGAGCACAATATCACAGATACAGCAGAAACAGAGGAGATTCCTGAAACCAGTAGGAGTGCAACTACTGCTGACAATACAGAAACCAGCACTTCTAATCCAAACTTGACTCAAGGGAGGGTTAGAAAGGCACCTTCATGGTTAAATGTGTATGAAACTAACTTCAATACTCACACAGAGGAAGAACTGGTGAATTTGGTAATGTTTGGTCCTAGTATTGAAAAGGATCCAAGCACATATGAAGAAGCATCACAGAAGGAGATCTGGAGAAATGCTATGAATAGTGAGATAGAATCAATTGAGAAAAACAATACTTGGAAGCTCACCACTCTTCCAAGAGATGCAAAAAGAATTGGAGTGAAATGGATCTTTAAAACTAAGACAAATGAGCAAGGAGAAGTTGAAAAGTATAAGGCTAGACTTGTAGCCAAGGGGTACACTCAGGAACAAGGCATTGATTATGAGGAGGTCTTTGCTCCTGTGGCAAGATGGGACACCATTAGGTGCATCTTAGCTCTAGCTGCTTTGAATGGATGGAGTGTCCATCAACTTGATGTGAAGAGTGCATTCTTGCATGGAGAGTTGAAAGAGGATGTCTACGTTGACCAGCCATTGGGTTATGTGAAGAAGGGTGAAGAAGAGATGGTCTACAAGCTTCACAAAGCCTTGTATGGCTTGAAGCAGGCACCTCGTGCCTGGTACAGCAAGATTGAAAGCCACTTCAACAAAGAAGGGTTTGTAAAGTGTCCCTATGAGCACACTCTATTTGTCAAAACAGGCAAGAATGAAGAAGTGTTGATTATTAGCCTCTATGTGGATGACTTAGTCTCTTGAGCAGATTCATGGAGAGACCTGTGGAAGCACATATGATGGCAGCAAAACGAATCTTGAGGTATATCAAGGGTACCACAGAGTATGGTATCTGGTATAAAAAGGGAAAGACTGCAGAATTAGTGGCTTATACAGATAGTGATTATGGGGGAGACATTGATGATAGATCAAAAAGCACCTCCGGTTATGTGTTTTTGCTTGCTAATGGAGCTGTGTCATGGTCCTCTAAGAAGCAACCTGTTGTGACTCTGTCCACAACAGAAGCTGAATATATTGCTGCAGCTCACTGTGTTTGTCAAGGCATCTGGTTGAAACGAATTCTGGACTCTCTTGGTGTAAAGCAAAGTGAATGTTTGACTGTTTATTGTGATAACAGCTCTACAATTAAGCTGTCAAAGAACCCCATTCTTCATGGGAGAAGCAAGCATATCGACATCCGGTTCCACTTTCTCAGGAATCTCTGCAAAGAAGGAAGCATTGAGCTAGTTCACTGTGGCACACTGGATCAGATAGCTGATGTGATGACTAAGGCATTGAAACTTGATTCTTTTGTAAAATTTAGAAACCTGCTAGGCATGTGCAGGGTTACTGATGTAAACTGAATGATATAGATCATTGTAGGTTTAAGGGAGGGAATGTTGAGTAATGAAAGTCAACTCCAGTTAATTGTATGGTTGACTCCCTTAACCCCAGTTAGTGACTCTAGTTAACAGTTAGTTCTGTTAGCAAGTTAGTTGGATAGAAAATTGAATTGTTGTAACTCTGATATAAGGCACTTTGCCTATGAAATGAAATCAACGATTCATTCCCAATTCCTAACATAATGAAGTTATGAAGTCTCAGATTGGTGAACCTTGTGATGAGGGCATTTATAAAGGGCAAATTAGAGAAATCACGTGTTAGCCATGGGAGACGCGAATCTTGTTGAACGCAGAAGCTACAATTTGCTGCTTCAGTGCTGCCGTGAGTTTGGACTGTGATTTGCGTTGCTGCTGCCGTGTTGGGGAAGAACCAAACAGGAGAGAAGCGCTTCCATATTTGTAAATGTGAGGGTTGCAAACGTGCAACGAAGTCTACCTTTCTTTTGATTTTAGTCCATGCAATTTTTTTTTTAAATTCCTGCAAAATCAACAATTTTCAAATAAGTCATTCTGTTACTAACTCCGTTACAAGTATCATATTTAGGAATATCCTTGCAAATATGTCATATTTTTCAAAAACACCGATGAAGAGGAGAGGGGAAGAATGGGAAGATATATTAGGAATTTTAATTTAATGTAACATGTAATTTCATATGTGGCAAGCCAACTCAGCATAAAAAAATTAGAAATGAACAAAAAATACACATCAGTATTTTTGTAACAGAGTTAGTAACAGAAGGACCTATTTGAAAAATGTTGATTTTGCAGGGATTTTTTTAAAATTTTTTTTTGCAGGGACTAAAATCAAAAGACGTTATATTTGACTAAAAATATATTTAAGCCTTTTTAGTTTCTTTCATATTGGAGTGTAGGAGTGTCAAAAACCGACCAAACAAATAGAAAAACACAAATTAAACAAATGCAAATCGAAAATCGCAAAAATTGTTTTAGTTTGAATGTGTTTGAGTCACTTTTTCAATCAACCAATAGGTTCGGTTTGAATGACGGTTCTTTTTTTTTTTTAAAACCAAACCGCACATATGATTATATTATTAAAAATAAAAAAAATATCAACTTAATTTAGTCATACAAACAAATGCACCTTAGTCTCACACATCTTAAGTTTACTACTTAAAAAAATAAAAATGTCTACTTAATCTCTCTAATTTTACTACATTATATGTCTGGTAGTTCATATGTGAATAAAATAATAATCATATTATATATTTTTTTTTATATTTGGCTTTTGTAAATTAATACATTTAAATTTAAATCAAATTATATTTTACGATTCAGAAAAATCGAACCAGTCCAAACTCTATTTATTCGGTTTGAGTTGGTACAAATATTTTTAAGAAAGCTAACCGAATATACTTTTACCTTGCAGTTCAGATGACTTTTTCGATTAAAATCGAACCGCACAGCAAACACCCCTATTGGAGTGTACACTTACTTTTAGGCAAAAAAATTTCCAGTGACGGATCCAAGACAATGGGTTAAGGGGTGCCAAAAAATTTATTATCAAGATGTTGAATTTAAAGTTTCATTTTCAAATAGGTTTAAATATGCGTTTGGCCCCTGCAAATACACGCACAATCCAAACAGGCCCCTGTAAAAATAAAAACTTTAAAATAGCCCCTGCAAAATATAAATCGTTTACGGTTAGGCCCTTCGGTCAGTTTTCCATCCAAAAAAAACTTTAAAATAAAAATAATTGCCACGTGTCATCATCTCATTGGACCATTATGCCACGTGTCACTGACATGCCACGTCAGCACCCCATGTCACCATGGACACATGGCACTGACATGTGCCACGTCAGCATCCAATAGATGGATGCCACGTGGCGCTTGGGTGGCAAAGAAGAGAATTGTGTTTTACTAAAAAAGAATACAAATTCTGGCAAGCATGGGACTCGAACCCGTGACCTCAACATGATAAACATACTCGAACCTGTGGTGATGGCTTTCCTGCATTTTTGCTTAGGAAGTTTCCATTTTTGCCTACCAAATTGTCGTCTGGGTCTTTTATTTGAACTATCAAATGTTCATGTTTATTTGGGGAACTTTGTCTTGACAGTGGTGCTGTTGTTGGTGATGATTATCCTGGATGTACTGTCATTGGAAGCAATAACACAATAGGATGGTAAGTGAGTATGTTTATCATGTTGAGGTCACGGGTTCGAGTCCCATGCTTGCCAGAATTTGTATTCTTTTTTAGTAAAACACAACTCTCTTCTTTGCCACCCAAGCGCCACGTGGCATCCATCTATTGGATGCTGACGTGGCACATGTCAGTGCCATGTGTCCATGGTGACATGGGGTGCTGACGTGGCATGTCAGTGACACGTGGCATAATGGTCCAATGAGATGATGACACGTGGCAATTATTTTTATTTTAAAGTTTTTTTTGGATGGAAAACTGACCGAGGGGCCTAACCGTAAACGATTTATATTTTGCAGGGGCTATTTTAAAGTTTTTATTTTTACAGGGGCCTGTTTGGATTGTGCGTGTATTTGCAGGGGCCAAACGCATATTTAAACCTTTCAAATATACCCACTTAATTCACTAAAATCAAATAATCAAATTATTTAACTCCAAATTTATTTAAGAGTAAATCGCCAATTTTGTTCCGAAGTTTATACATCGTCTCCTATTTACGTCCTAGAGTATATAAAAATAATTAGTAGTCCATAAAGTATGTGATATTCGTCAAATTACTTCCTAAAGTTTTATAAATAGTCTAATTTGAAAGACTTCACAAATTTTAGAGACTAATTATTAATTTATATACTTTACGAATTAAGTAGAAGTGAGAGTGCAAGTTCATGAATTAAATTGGGAGTTCATTTATTTTCTTTTCAAGGGGCTCAAAATAAAAATTATATATGAAGGTAAGTGCATATTTTTTATATTCCAGGACATGCACAACTGCACACGTTGAAATACACATAGGTCCGCCATGAATCGTGGCCACTTGATCAGCCTCCACTTGTAAACAATTTATTGATCACACATTTTTTTTTGGTTTTTTCCCGATCTCAAATTATCCTCCAATGCATTTTTTTTTTGTTTTGGAGAAAAGTTTCAAAAACAATGTTTTATAGTATAGTTTTAAAAAAAAAAATGTTTTATAGTATACATTTATACAAAAACCCATGATTGATGGTTATTTATGTTACCAATTTTAAAATAAATTAATTAATTTAAAAAAGTTAAAAAGATAATGTATACATGTGCATCACACGGGTCATACTCATACACACTAGTAAAATAAAAAAATAATAAATTTTAATATATGCTATTTATTTTCACTTACATATATCATCAAAATTTAACAATTGGACAATGTAATTTAAATATTAAGTGAGCCCATTTGCAAAATAGATGATAAATGTACACAAAGGGTTTTTAAGTGTTAACTAATCATCTCTATCATTCAATATTTTAATGATTATATCAATGACTAGAAATGCACCCATGTTAAATGTAGGGGTGTTCAAAACCGAACCAAATCAATAGAAAACCGCAAACCGAACCAACCCAAATCGAAAACCGCAAAAAACCGCAATCTATCGGTTTTGTTCGATTTGCTTTTCTCACCAACCGAGCGGTTCGGTTCGGTTTGCGGTTTGAATTTACGCCACCGAAGCAAACCAAACCGAACCGCTAAAATACAATAGAGTGTTTTTTTTAGTGCACTAAGTGAGCCTACTTGCACACGGCACTCAAAGAAGCCCAACACTCACTCACAGAAGCCCAATTACTCTTCGTTTTCGTTTATGTGAATAGAAGGAACACTGAAGAATGTTCATATGGTTTGGCTACAGAGACTTGATTTGATCACTTTTAGAGAAATGCTAAATTATTCACTTGATGGAGACATATTTATATACAATGAATCAATGATTCATCTGATGCATGGTCTTTTTAATTACACGAATTAGTTTTTCTGCAAGATGGATTTGATTCATCGCCAGGAAAATGGATTTACTTATTTCCCTATTGTTTTTCAACTATTAGTCTATTTTATGTGAATAGAATTGCTTGTTATTTTGACACCTTTATGAATTGTTTTAGATTGGCGAATTTTTATTTTAAATGGGCAGATTTGTAAATTGTTTTGTTTCGTCAAAAACCGAACCAACCGAACCAATCCAAACCGCATTGGTTTGGTTTGGTTTGGTTCGGTTTGTTTTTTAGAATCCAACCGAACCAAACCAAACCGCATCAATATTCACCTTGCGGTTCGGCTCACTTTTTTGCTCAAAACCGAACCAATCCGCACCGCGAACACCCCTAATTAAATGCAATGGCTTTCTAATATGTCAAATTTGGACGTGAGAGAATTCATTATATTGAGGTTAATGGCTAAGATAAGAGGCATCATTACACCTCAAACCAGCACCTTTAAATGTTTAATCACCAGTACGGAAAATAATAATTAAAGATTACCTCCAGATCTCCAAATCAACCTAACTGTTTATTCGGTTTTGATGGAAAAAGTCATGTGAACAGTTAGGTAAAACACACGCAGTTTGATTGGTATCAGTTGACTTTCTTAAAAAAATCTGAACCAACTCAAACCGAATCAATGTGATTTGGATTCGTTTGGTTGATTTGATTTTCTACAAATCAGAAAATATAATTTGAGCTAAAGTTAATTAATTTATTTTTAATTCTAAAGAGTCAAATATAAAAAAATAATGTGATTATTATTTTATTCACGTATAAACTACCAAAGTTAAAATTTAGTAAGATTAAAATAGATACTTCTTGTGACTAATTAAGCTGCCGTAAAGATGTGTGGGACTAAAGTGTTGTGTGTGTGTTTTTCTTGGTTACGATATCATTGGTACGCAGTTCCACCGGCTTTGCTAATGACTAATCTACATGGGGGAACCTGACTGTCCACGAGTATCCGGCTTTGTCGGCCCGTGTGGATCTCTCCTCCCAACAGAGTTTTTGTCACACTCAATATTTGAACCCAAGACCTTGAGATGGGATCCGAATCCAGATACCACTCAGATCAACCATTGTTGGTGGGGCTGTGTGTGTTTGTGTGGCTAGATTGAGTAGGAATTTTTATTTTTTTAATAATATATAATAATATAATAATATGTGCGGTTTGTTTTGATTTGGTTCGATTTTGGAAAATCAAACTGCCATCCGAACCAAACCGATCGGTTGATTAAAAAAGTGACCTAAACACATCCAAACCAAAGCGATTTTTTGCGGTTTTAGGTTTGAGTTGGTTCGATTTGCAATTTCTTATTGATTTGGTTCAGTTTTGAATACTTCTAAATGCAGGAGGAATACAACATTTTTTTAAAAAAGTAGGGTACAAGTATGTCTATATTTTCTTTAATATCATATAAAAAAATAGCAAGAAGTACGTCATCATCAGACATTATTAATTCATTATTAGTTCATATATATATATATATATATATATATATATATATACACAAAGATATATAATGCAAAATATATTATAATTACTAAAAGTTAAAAATTGGATCCAAATTATCAAAATTGTGTCATGTTATTGTAGCATCAATGAGAAGATCCCGCAATTCACGTACATACCACTAAGACTATGTTTAGCAAAGCCAAACCACTAGCTGATAGCAGATAAGCTCGTAGCATATGTTTGGCATGACAAGCTTAAAACATTTTTTCACTAGCTTATAGCGTTTTTTTAAACGCTAATTGAAGTAGCGTTTGAGTTTATAGCTTATAACGTTTCATTTTTTCTCCTATTTTTACCCTTATTATTTTAAGTAAATTCTTCATTTATCCACCATTAAATGAATCTTCTCTCTCATTCTGAGTCATTAATTACAAAAGTTCATTTATGTCATTTTATATTTATAATCTAGTTCAACCGCTAATTTTACCAAACACTTAAAATTCAATCCGCTATTAGTTCATCCATTATAAGCTAGCTTATTCACTATCCGCTACTTTTTGCCAAACAAAACTAAGTTTAGAGCTTGTATTCAGCTTGTGTTCACCTTCCTAGTGGTTCAGAGAATACAACCTAAAATTAATTAATATTAATATTAATAATAAAAAATATAGCAGAGACAAGTAAAGTCAAATACGATACTAGTAGAAGGGAAGAACAGTTGGAGGGATTAGTGTCCACACTTGGTGTCTTCTTTGTTCTACACACTACATTTGACTGGCAACTCCATATTCTGTACTAGATTGAAGGTATTCATAGATTGCTTTAGTCTCTTTCCAAGTTCAATGTTATTCTTATGCTTAACTACTAGAGATCTGTATATGCTTTGAGAATTGGCTTCTGACCTGTTCTCATTTTTGACTTGTATGCTTACACTTAATATTAGATAGTTGTGAATTCTTGCAGGGATTTATTTTGCAAATGAATCAACATAAAAATTACACTATGGATCGAAGGAATAGATTACAGATCTAAGTTTGTGGTTGGTTATGAATGAAAAATGAGGGGAAGAACTAGATATTTATTGTCATCTATTTTAGTTGTAAGGAAAAAAATGTATGCACATAGAAAAAGTGTCTGTTTCATAGTTAGTAGTGCTTAGCTGATGATGAGATTTCTGCAGATTAGTACACTCATCATTCTGTAGCTGAAGGAGGAGAGAATAGTCATTAATAGAAATGGTTGAGTCAGTTGTGTCCTTTGCAGTCGAAAGACTTGGTGACCTACTAATTCAAGAGGCCAAGTTGTTACAAGGGGTTGGTGGCCAAGTCAAAAAACTGCAAACTGAACTTAAAAGGATGCAATGCTTCCTAAGAGATGCTGAGAAAAGGCAGAATGAAGATGAGACCATAAAGAATCAAATATCAGAAATCAGAAATTTAGCCTATGATGCTGAGGATGTCATTGAAATGTATGCTGTTAAAGTTGCAACTGCAATCAATCCTTTCTACAAAGTAAAACATCTTCGTAAAGTCGGATATCAGATTAAATCTATTAGTTCTCGAATATCTGAACTGACTAGAAGCTTACAAACATATGGTTTGACTGCAACAAGGGAAAACGAAGAATCGCGCTTTGCATTTGAGGCGCAAAGACAATTAAGATGGTCTTATTCTCATGTAGTTGAAGAGTTCATTGTAGGATTGGATGAGGACACAAAGAGAGTGGTGAAATGGCTATTAAATCAAGATCAACATTGTCAAGTAGTTTATATTTGTGGAATGGGTGGTCAAGGAAAAACAACACTAGCTAAAAATGTTTACTATTACAATGCTATTAGGCGCCATTTTGAGGGTTTTGCTTGGTCCTATATATCTCAGCAATGCAAGACAAGAGATGTTTGGGAGGGAATTTTACTCACACTTACTTCCCCTTCCAAAGAAGAGAGAGATGAAATTAGGAACATGAGAGATGAAGAATTGGCAAAAAAGTTGTATAAAGCTCAGCAAGATAAAAAGTGTTTGATTATCTTAGATGACATATGGAGCAATGAGGCTTGGGATATTCTAAGTCCAGCTTTTCCATCAAAAAACTCAAGGAGTAAGCTTGTTTTTACATCTCGCAATAAAGGTATCTCATCACATATAGATTCCAAAGGGTTGCTTCATGAAGTAGGGTTCTTAAATGCAGAAGATAGTTGGGCATTGTTTCAGAAGAAAGCTTTTCCAAAAAAAGATGATCCAGGTACTTAGAATTTAGAAATGTCTTCTGTGATCAAGCTTTTATCTAAGATTGTCCATATTTGTTTCATTATTTTGACATGAGTATTCGAATATTTTTTGCAGAATTTGCAATTTGCAAGGACTTTGAAAGATTAGGCCGAGATATGGTTGCGAAATGTGCCGGTCTGCCTTTGGCTATCATTGTGCTTGGAGGGCTTTTGGCTACAAAGGAAACGGTCACAGAGTGGGAAATAATACATAAATATGTAAGTTCATACCTAATAAGAGGAGAGGTACATGAAAGACAATCAAAGCTATCCGAGGTATTGGATTTAAGTTATCATGACTTGCCTTATCAACTGAAACCATGTTTTCTGTATTTAAGTCAATTCCCAGAAGACTCTGAGATACCAAAAAATAAATTAATTCAACTTTGGGTAGCAGAAGGTGTTATTTCATCTCAATATGAGATTGAAAGGGGTGAAACAATGGAGGTTATTGCGGAGCGTTACCTAGGTAGCTTAATAAGTCGATGCATGGTTCAAGTTGGTCAGATGGGGTCTACCGGAAAGATTAAAACTTGTGGACTCCATGATTTAATGCGTGATATGTGTTTGTCACAGGCTAAAAACGAACATTTTCTTGACATAATTGGTGGCGCCCAACAGAATAGCAGCATTGATAATGTTCTTTTGGATGCAAGGCATACTAGTGAAGTTCGCAGGCTTGCAATCTTCTTGGACAACACAGTTAGTCAATTCATTCCCCCAGATCAGCAAGTGAATCGGCACCTCAGATCTCTTGTATATTTCCATGATAAGAAATGTAGAGTGGAAAACTGGAAGCTAATTAAAGATGTTTTTGACAACTACAAATTACTTAGAGTTTTGGATCTTGAAGGAATTAAGGGGTCAATGGGACAGTCCTTGCCTAAAGAAGTGGGAAACTTGTTATGGTTGAAGTTTTTGAGTTTGAAAAGAACTCGTATACAAATTCTGCCATCTACATTGGGCAAATTGGAATATTTGGAGACTCTGAATCTGCAAACAGTCAATAAAGTGAGTTGGGATTCAACCGTTGAAATTCCAAATGTAATATGGAAGTTGAAACACTTGAGACATCTATATCTTCCTAACTGGTGTGGAAATTTTGTTGATATCCTGCAACTTGAAAATCTGATCAACTTACAGACACTAGTAAATTTTCCAGCCAGCAAATGTGATGTAAAAGATTTGTTGAAACTGAAAAAACTCAGAAAATTAGTACTGAATGACCCAAGGTATTTTCAAAAGTTTAGTGAAAGTTTCAGTCCCCCTAATGAAAGACTGGATTGCCTTCAATCATTGTCCTTAAAAACCGACATGCTTTCGTTCCCCGATCAAGTAGTAGATGTTGAAAAGTTGGTGCTAGGTTGTCCTTCCCTTCACAAATTGCTGGTAGAAGGGCGTATGGAAAGACTTCCAGAAGCCCGATTATTTCCGCCACAACTTTCAAAGTTAACTTTATGGGGTTGTAGACTTGTGGAAGATCCTATGGTTATATTAGAGAAGCTTCCTAACTTGAAATTTTTGAGTGGATGGGAAATGTTTGTAGGAAAGAAAATGGTATGCTCACTAAATGGTTTTCCTCAACTGAAAGTTCTATTGCTTCGTGGTTTACCTAATTTAGAAGAATGGGTGATAGAGAATCAAGCCATGCCTCAGCTTTATCGATTGAGCATATGTGATTGTAACAAGTTAAAGTCTGTTCCAGATGGGCTAAAATTTGTTGCTTCTCTACGCGAGTTAGAAATCAGATGGATGCCTAAATCATTCAAGAGTGGGCTTGGAACTTCTGGAGAGGATTATCATAAAGTCCAACATGTGCCATCCATTGTATTTCTGAACTAGGTGTGCAATTTGGAAATACCTGGTATATGTGACTTTCTCTAAATTGTAATAAAAGGAACACACTGTATGTATAAGATGTAGTTTTTCCTGTATTTTCTCCTCGGGTTATTTTTCCTCACTGGGTTTTAATTAGACTCCCTACTTGTACTATTTTTGGTTAGAGTACCCCTTGTACTCCTTTAATAAATTTTTGCTTATCTAAAAAAATAGGTGGCAACAAGAATGAGCTTAGTCTTCAATTCATATTGATGTTTCTTAGAATGTGGTTTGGGCCTAACTCAACCTCACAAAACCAAACCGGCTTGTAAGGTGAGAGTTGTCTCACACTTATAAACTCTTTTGAGACCATATCTCTAGTCAATGTGGGACTTGGGTTTTTTCCCAATACACCCCCTCACGCCCAGTACTATTGAGCTTGTGTTTACCTTGGATTTTGGTAAACACCGCTAGTTTGAAATTGCTTCTGTTTGCAGGATCAACTAGTAAATCCTAAGACCATTTGTGTTAAAGTTTTTCCCAGAATTGTTCGTGTTCTTGCAGTTTAAAAGTAAAAAAAAGAAGATAACCGTCGATCTCGCGCGAAACCGTCAATTTTCCTCAATGAGGGAGAGTAAAACAAAGAAAAATTTGCAGAAAAGCAAAGAAGAAAAGAAATTAAAATTGCATTAATTGTAAAAAGGGTTGGTGCACAGATCATACATTCTTCTCTTGGCTCGTTTTCTCTGTAATGTGTCGGAAGTTAGAGCGTGAGAATCTAACTTTACAGAGAATTTAAAAAAGAAAACTGCTTCAGCCTTCGACTAGGGTAACTGCCATAGCTTCGACAGCGAGCACTTGATTTTGACCTGCCATTGAATCCCATTTTCCTCTCGTCGAAATATCACCCTTCAATTCTTGATAAGTCCAGCTTGGTGCGTGGATTATAATGGTGGGTGGCCCGAAGGATCTAGGATAAGGCTCTGATACCATCTTAGAATGTGGTTTGGGCCTAACTCAACCCCACAAAACCGACTTGTAAGGTGAGGGTTGCCTCACACTTATAAACTCTTTTGAGACCATATCTCTAGTCAATGTGGGACTTGGGTTTTTTCCCGATATGTTTTTAGAGATCGAAAAATCAGGGATTGTGCTCAATAAAATCATCATAAATATTTAACTATTATTGAAAGAATTGAAAAAAACTCCTTGAAAAAGAAAATTCTTTGAAAGGTATGTGCTAGGGGAGAAGCTAGTGGGGGTGGCCCATTGGTCACCCCAAGCTCTATAATATTACTTAGTATTGTTACTGCTTGTCCTCAAGTAATGACAAGAAAGAAAACTACAATAGACTTCTATAATTAAGAAGAACAGATCAGCTCATATCTTTTCAAAAAATTTCAAGATAAAAATGCATAACTGAATGAACTTCTTTTCTCATAAATTTTGACTTTGTGCTTCTGAAATTCCAAAACATCCAAAGTTATTAGAACTCATTTATGTGAGTGTGTGCTTCACTGAAAATCAATCAGTTCCAAACTAGATAAAAAGTTTTTCTTTAACCTTTGGAAATTTCTAGATTACGTTCGGTCAAAACACAAGAGGTTTCAAAATATAGATTAGACTCACAAAATTCCCAAGACTTGAAGGGTTTTAAGTACAACAAAGGGCTTGAGTGGGTATTTCAAAACTGTTGGATCAATACAATTTTTCTGTTTTTGGTGGTTCTTTTTCTTGATGCAAATGCTTGAGGTGCAGGTGCATCACTTTTCTTCTTTGGTCAGTTCTGTCTTCTTTTCTTCTTTTTCTTGACCAAATGCACTATTGGAACAGGTACAGTTTAATGACTCAGGCAATATAGCTTTTTGAGTAATTTTTGGTAGTATTTGGGCTAACCTATATTGTATTGACCACTCTAAATTTTTTCATACCACAGCCTTTGTATTCATGAAAACTCCCCCAAACTTAAGTCTTTATGCTCTTCTATATTTTTACTAAAAATTTGTTTTTGACCTTAGCTTTCTAAAAATTTCCTCTTGCATCAGATAGCTTTAAAAAAATAGCAAGGTTCCTTTTGAAATTCAGTTCATGTGGTGGAGTGATGATAACCTTGGTTATTTTTGAAAAATCATGGGCTTTTTCTTTTTCTCTTCTTCATCATTGAAAATTGATTCAATCAAGCCATGCAAAGTTTCAGTGGAAAAGAAATTTAAGGTGATCATGCTTCAAAATCATCAAATCCTAATTATAGCTGCTGTTTTTGAAAGATGGACTTTTGAAAACAACATTTTGAACATAGACATAAATACTAATACAGATACTAAAACAACACACTTAGTTATAATTAAACATACTACCACACATGCATAATGTTTTCATGAAGTTCTCCCCCCCCAACTTAAGAGTGAGCAGTGTCCTCACTGCTCTGAGTTGAGTAGCCAAAATACCAGAAATTGTTCAAAATGGGGAGGGGGTTAATACATGTGGGATGGGACTCTATTAGTGTAAACATAGTAGTAAAATATAGCAAAACATAATAAACAACATTAAAAGTTTACTCTTTCTTGGCTCCAACCCTGAGCCTTTTGGTCCTTGTTGCTGCACGCTTGACTACCAACTTCTTTGGCCTCTTTACTGCTGTTGCCTTTGATGCAGTTGCACCAGGCTCAATTGTTGTTGTTGGTTTCTCTGCTTCTGCTGCTGTTGCAGGTGCATCTGCACTTCGGTGCAGATGCACCAAATCCTGTACTCCTACAAATCACTTGAAAAACATCAAATTGAACAAAATATTAAATATTTAGCAAAAATTATGGGTTGCCTCCCATTAAGCGCTTGATTTAAGAGTCTTCAGCCTGACTAAGTCTTGTGGCAGATATCTTTAGCCAGTAATGCACTGCACATGGTGCTACTGCATCAGAATTCTGCATAATTGACAGCATCTGCACAAGACCATTTATTTATACCTGCAAAAGTAAAAATAAAAACACACAAAATACAACTAGTCCTAAAAATCTGGGTTGCCTCCCAGTAGCGCTTATTTTATAGTCTTTAGCTAGACTTGTCATTCAAAACCTAAGTTAGGGTGGATAATAGGACAAGAAGAAAATATCATCCTTCCTCTTTCTTCTTTTTGTTAGAAATCCCATGTATTTGGCATAGGGAAGCAAGTGATTCCATGCCCCAACCAATAAGCATTTGGGATAACAATTCTCATTTTCTTGAAAAGATTTAAGCTCATTTTGTGGAGGATGTTTTCCTTCATTTTCTTCATCTATCAAGGTAGGAGCACTGGATGCTAGAGCATTCATCAGATGATCATGTTGTTTGTGGAATTGCTTCTCTTGATCATTTACTCTCATGGTTAGTTCTCCTTTTTGCACATCAATCAATGTTTTCCCAGTTGATAAGAATGGCCTTCCAAGAATAACTGGTACTTCTTCATCTGAAACAAAGTCAAGAATAACAAAATCTACAGGAAATACAAATTTGTCAACCTTTACCAAGATATCTTCTATGATTCCTTCTGGGTAAGCTATTGACCTGTCTGCAAGTGACAATGTTAAAGATGTAGGTTTAGCATTTCCAATTCCTAACTGTGTAAAGACAGATTTAGGCATCAAGTTGATGCTTGCTCCTAAATCACACAATGCACGACCTGTATAGTAATTACCTATTGAAAATGGAATTGTAAAGCTACCTGGATCTTTTAATTTTCTTGGAATTTTGTTTTGCAAAATCAAACTACATTCTTTTGACAAAGCAACAGTTTCAAATTCACCTAATCTTTTTCTTTTTGAAAGAACATCTTTCATGAATTTAGCATAATTAGGCATTTGTTGCAATGCTTCAATTAAGGGAACATTGATATGCAATTGTTTAAAAACATCTAAAAACTTACTGAATTGCTTCTCCTCATGTGCCTTTTTTAATCTTTGAGGAAAAGGAGGAGGAGGATATTCAGGAACTAACCTTGGAGTTGGAACTTCATGTGATGCAGATGCATCAGGTGCTTCTGCATTTTGAGAACTTTTTTCATTTTTATTTTTTTCTCCCTTACCTGTACCTTCATTCTCATAAGGTTCTGCAAGATCTTTCCTATTTCTGAGAGAGATGGCTTTTACCTGTTCTTTACCTGGCCTTTGAGATGGAGTTGCTTCTGTATTTGATGGTAGTGTACCTGTTGGTCTTTGATACAGAGCAGTTGCCAATTGACCCACTTGATTCTCCAAATTCTTTATAGATGCATCTTGAGCTTGCCTAGCTGTTATAGTTTCACTTATAAAGGATTTAAGCAAGGCTTCTAAGGAGTTATCAGTAGCAGGTTGTTGTTGTTGTGGCCTTTGGTAGTTCTGAGATTGAAATTCTGTTGGAAGGGTTGGTGCAGTTGCACTAGGTGCAGGTGCACTAGTATTGTTCCATCTGAAGTTTGGATGGTCCTTCCAACCAGCATTATAGGTATTGGAGTAAGGGTTGTTATTCCTATTATAACTTACATAATTTACAGAGACAGAGTTGCTAGGGCACTCCCCATAAAGGTGACCTCCTCCACAATAAACACAACTTACAGCTCTTGGAGGGGCTTGTTCTATTGCTGCTGCAGTGTTCTCAACTAGTGCAGCTGCACCTGGTGCAGTTGCACTGGTATTGTTAAGGTTTTTAACCAGATTTGCTAGTGAGGCTACTTGAGCAGATAGGGCAGATATTTCACTAATTTCATGTACCCCTGATGATTTCTTTTGGGCACTCACCCTCTCAGTAGGCCAACTAGAGCTATTGGTAGCAATTCTATCAATTAATTCACATGCTTCATTATAAGAAAGATTTAACAAAACACCACCAGATGATACATCAAGCATTACTCTAGTTTGTGGTTCCAAACCTTATAAAAAGTTTCCATTTGAATAATTACTGGAAGGCCATGGTGTGGACATTTTCTTAAAAGTTCTTTCCATCTTTCCCATGCTTCAAACAATGATTCTTGGTCTTTTTGTCTAAAAGATGTAATATCATTTCTCATTTTGGCATTTTTGATAGGTGGGAAATATTTTGACAAAAACTTTTCAGCCATTTCATTCCATGTATGAATAGAATTAGGCTCCAATGAATTTAACCATGATTTAGCCTTATCTTTCAAAGAATATGGAAATAGCTTAAGTCTAAATGCATCTTCACTAACACCAGGTATGATAAAGTTACTACATATTTCTAAAAACTGTTTTAAATGTTCATGGGGATCCTCATGAGGATGTCCACCATATTGACCAATTGTTTGCAGCATTTGAAACATCATAGGTTTAAATTCAAAATGGACAGCATCTATGTGAGGTCTTGCTATGCTTGTTTGCATGTTTTGATGATCAAACATAGCATAATCTCTCATAGGTCTATTTCTATCATTAATCATACCTATTGGTCCCATGTGAATGAATTGATTCCTGTGATCTGCTTCAGCATCTCTTTGTGATCTAGGACCACCTCTGACTGAGGCTGGTCTTGAGCCTTCTCCTTCACTTTGTTGAGACATGGTATTGCTGCAACTTTGAAGCCTTTGTTTCTGGAGTTTTCGCAACCTTCTAAACTGTCTTTCTATTTCTGGATTAAGTTCAAATTCTGGTGGTTTGTCTCTGGGCATAAGCTAGTGCAGTTGCACTAGGTGTAAATGCACCTGTTTCTGCACAGAAAAACAAAATACCAGAATAACAAAACAAATAAAAATAAACACTAATCTACTATCTTTAAAACAACAAAAATTAATGACAATCCCCGGCAACGGCGCCAAAAACTTGGTGTGTGAAAAACGTGTGCAAGTATACACAGTCACAAACAAGTAGTATAAAAAGATCGAACCCACAGGGATTGGATTAACTCTTATATGCTTAAGAAGATATAAATTAGTGCAGCTACACTACTCACAGTTTTGGATGGAGTTGAAATGAAAACAGAATGTAAATATGCAATAAAATGTAGAGGAAATCAGTTGAGAATGATAGTTGAGATGTCTTCACCAAATAAGTCACTTTCAAGAGTTATGTGCTTTTATGTGGTGCAGATGCACTGAGTGCAGCTGCATCAGTATGTGCCTCTCAGCTACTTTCTTCAGAGTTTCGTTACAAGCTTCCTATGTCTAGGCATGCTAAATAAGTTCACTCCTGCCTTTGAAGTACCCACTGTATCACCCTAAGGACTATGTTATCCTATGTCTAGGACTTAACAAGGAATTAACAAGCTTTCTTTATTAAACAAGTTAACAAAGGCTTTATTAAACACTCACCCTTATTAGTTCTTGATTTCTAGTTATAAACCATGTCTGTGAATATAACTCTACTTATTCTAAGCGATCAACCTTAAAATAAGATGGATGTAGTATAACACAAGAACCAAATTGCATACACCATATAAAAACACAATAACTTTCTCAAAAGATCATTATAAGGTTAGAACATCTCAACTAAAGAGATTTAGCTCATCATAGGCATTGCAAGGCAAATAAAGATGAAATAAAACATGTTGAAGTAAAGGAATTTACAAGAGAAAACAATAGGGTAGAGATTACACAAATTGAAGAACTCTTGCATAAGTTTGCCAAGCAGTGCAGATGCACTGATTCCTTGCACTAGCTAACTCTATGAAGAAGTGAAGGGAGAAGTCGTCAATTCCTTCCTCACCTTCTTACAAACTAACAACTAATTTAAACTATAAAGAAAATAAAACTTTGAAACTAAGAAAAACTAAACTAAAAAGAACATAAAAAGGATTATATGATATATGATATATGAGATATGAGATGCTTTTCCAAATGAAGAATGAAGGTCTTTATATAGGCTTTGAGCTTTCCTTCAAGTGAGGGTTTGCTTGGAGATTAAGTTAACTTTGAGGAGTTAACCATGGTTACTTTTCAGAACTTGATAAAGCCATTTGAGTCCAACACTCATCCTCAAAGAGAGGTCCACTTATGGATGGCCAAGTGTCCCTATGTGAAAGGATCTTCATGATGGTCTTTATATGGTAGGCGCCTCCTTTTGCAAGTGGCCATGTGCCCCAATGTGACTCTTAAGCAAGCAGCATGCCATCAAAGCATTATGGCAATGCTAAGAATTGAGGTGCTTCCAATGTGGGGTTTGTGAGCTGCTTCGTTGCAGAGTGGTGCAGCTGCACGCAGTGCAGCTGCATTAAGTGCAGGTGCATGCAGTGCAGGTGCACTAGCTGATTTAGATGAAATCTTTTACTTTGTGTATTGTGTTCTTCCAATGTAGATGTCTTATCTGAAAACACTCACAAACATATCAAACATACCAATATCTAGACATCATGCTTAATATTGTGAATGACCACTTGCTTTATCCTTTAATGTTGTTTATCTAATTTCTTCTATGATATTTACTTAATTTATACTTGATTTCAACAATTATTTAGGTTTAGTTGTATAAATAACTCTATATAAAATAGAGTTATCAGTTACCTATCTATATCTATATATTAAACATTTGAGAATGCATTTCAATAAATGTTATTCCACATGTCATTTTTCTCATTAGTTTTCTATTTAATTCTATATTTTATTTATTAAACATTTGTGAATTCATCTCAATAAATGCTATTTAATAGGTCATGATTTTTCTATTTAATTCTATTTTCTAGCCCCACATCAATGAAATCCGATTTTGAACAATAGGTCTCCAAAATAGAAAAATGATATATGATCCCATAATAATAATAATAATAACAACAACAACAACAATAATAATAGTTTTTTACAAATTATTTTTGCAAAGAATATTTACAAATTCATTTATCTCTTAATTTTGTTTAATAATTTTTTACGGATCTGATTTCGTTGTTGTTGCACGAATTGGTAAAATCATTGCTCATCATTGGTGGTACACGCACTGCAACACTGATGCGTACGAACGTTTTGCTCATCTTACATGTTTATTAATCAAAATTCTATAAAGATATTTTTTTTTATTTTAATTGGGATCACATTCGGTTGAATGAGTATATAAAGGGTAATTTATTTATTTACTACTATATACATTCACATCGTGTTTATAGGTTCTCATCATCGTATCATCGTAATATATATTTCTAATATTTTACTTTTTTCTGATTCATAATAACACCTGTTTTTATCTTTTTAATTATCGAATACTTATTTTAAATTACAAACATTTCTTTATTCTTTTCATCCCAAGAAAATAGTTACTCAATTGAAAGTTACTACAGAAAAAATGATGGATTTTGCACAATTGAATATATTGGTGAAGTCAATGCCAATAAGGATGACGACATACGAGCATCTTGAGATGTCCAAATAAAATATTTTATAATTATTTAGCTATCCTTATGTAATGTTATTCTTTTGATGTTTTATTGATGCAATTTTGTATTTTTCAATCATCACTATATGAAGTACCGATTTTCGGTTTGAAATGTTATTTCAATTAGTTCATTTTTTGATGGTTCAATCGAAACTCATTGCATGTATTCACATTTATTGAATTTCAATTTGTTTGGTTCAAATTAAGATGTTTATTATATTTTAAATTCAATTTACTTTTACGTATAACTTATTAAGCCTAACTTACAAAATAAACGTACTTGGTGATTTACCCTCTAATACCATAATTTCTAGAATTCCAATTATGTTGTTATTATGACATTTACACCACAAGTTTGAATCGTAGAAACGTAATTGAAATTTTTTTAAAAAATGGATGACAATTATATACAATTATGCTAAAATTAGATTTCAAATATATCAGATATTACCAGATGAAACACACAAAACTCTATACTCCCTTACGAAACAACTTAGAATTAATGTTTATCTCTCTCATTACTATCAATATTCTTTTACCTTAAAGGGCCAAGGTTAACAATATAGTCAATAAGTTGAAAAATGTATTTATTTCAGATATGAAGTTAAAAGAACATACTTAAGTCAGTGAGAAAGAAACAATCATACAAGTTAAATATGATAATGTTTCAATTTTTGGATAAAATTCTAGGAGTAATAAGACACCACACGGGGAACGAACATTTTTTGTTACCATGTTATTGGTGCTCATACGTCGAGAAACCTGATTGGCCACATGTTTCTAGCTTTGCCAATGGGGAATGAACATTTTGTATAAACATATTTGTAAGAAAATCTATTAAAATCTAAATTATTTGGTAAAAATATATTATAACGAGAGTAAACATTTGGCATAAAGAAACATTTGTGTCTAAATTGCTATTACTAAGCGTGGATATCATTTTGAAATAAATAGCACCACATTATTGATAGTTCAACATTTATATAGCTTAATATTATTTTTAAACAGAATAGTTTAACATTATTGAGTGTCGTGAATTTTAATATTTAATTGACATTTAATTACCTTTTTAATTAAGGAATTTTTTGTCTTCTTCGATTCTCGAATTATTTTTAGTATTTTTATATCTGTGGGAATGTCAACTAAATTAATATTAAAATTGTTACGAATTTTAGACAAATCATTGTTATTTTCCATTAGTTTAATATATTCTCACCTAAGTAATTTATTAAACAATTATTTGTTAATATTTCAGTGGCATTCAATATATTAATGTCTACATGTAGCTTGAGTAGTATTAAAAAACTGAATTTTTATAACCCTTTGTAAAAAAAATTATATTGTTTCTTTCTAAAATATATGTGTTATTCACGAGTTGCACCAACAGAGGATAGAACACAAGAAAAATTACCACAAATTAATCATAATTTTATATGAACACATATTTTTTCACAGGTTGCATGAAAGTATATTATATTAAAACCTATTTGTATTTAAATTTTGAGTAAAAATATGTTATAAGGAGAATGACTTTTTCACAAGAAAAAAACACAAATAAATAAATTACTATAAATGCATATTTTAATTAATAATATAATATTCTAACATAAAATATAAATCTGTAAACACACATTGTCCCTTTTCTAGATCAAATATATAACTTCTATACTACATGAAATAATTGTGGTAAACTCATTATGTCGTCACTGTTCTGTAGAAAAATTTCAGTGGAGAATCTTAACCACCAGAAGATGATGTAGTTTATGCATAAAGATGATAAATCAGTACAAAGTTTCAATAGTTTAAAATTTAATATTCAAATTATACAAATTACTAATAATCATTAGTTACTTATTTAAAAAAAAAGTTACTTGGGCATTCAAAAAAAAAGTTACTTAATATTCAATATAATATTAACTTGCAAAATATAAATTACTATACTGATTTTTCAATCGCATAACTATACCCGTGCATGGCACGGGCCAACTATTCTAGTTATACTTATTTGGCAGCACCCATTAGAAATCATTTATGCTAAACATCCCTCCTTATAGTATTGGCACTTCTTATCTCAAAATACTGGCTCCGCCACCGATTAACACCTAGGATATTTTTTCTTGAAAAGCATTACATTGATTAAATTATACAAAGTTGTATTAACTTTGAATATATTTATTTTCTCTTTATTATGAATTCACAAAACTTAATAAAAATATTTAATTTTGAATTTGACACTAGTGGGTCTCATACCTATGTATCTCACTGCGATGGGAATTCAATTGCGACGCAGTTCTTGATTGAAAAATATGTGTTTGTTAGTATTTTTTAAATCATGATTTACTTGTTACTTTTTTGAGTTTGTGTTGTGTCTAAGCTAAATGGGCATCGGGCACAAAAGTGAATTTGGTGTAGCCATCGAATTTAAAGTTTAGTGTAGTGACTGAACTAAAAGTTGATTTAGCATTACTACTAGTACTTACTTAAATGGATTGAGTAAATTTTGGATTAAGAAAAATGTAGTTTAAAAAAAATAAAGAGAGAAGAAGTGTAAATTATTTTTTTTAAAGGGGTTAAAATTGTAAAAGAAGTCGGTTCTTACCAAGAATTGTTTGTTTGTTAATAATTTTTTAGCCATGATTTATTTATTGTTTTTTAGTTTTTGCAGTATCTAAATCAAAAGTGCATCTGGCACAAAAGTAGATCAGGCGTAGTCATCAACTTTGTGGTTTACGTAGTGATCAAACTAAAAGTTGCTTCAGCGTGACACTACAGACATTTATTTAAATTAAAAAGTTTTGGTTAAAAAATTAAAGAAAAGAAATGTAAATACAAATTAATTTTTTTAGTTGTAAAAATAGTAAAAGAAGTTGATTAAAGCCTATGGCCCAAGTGGGGCCATAACTAAATTTATGTTAATAGTAAAGTGCTCATTACAAAAGAGAAAAATGAAGAAAACATTTTTTTCAAAAAATAAAGAAAAAAAATAAAGAATTGCAGTTCTTTGATAGAAAATGTTTCTTAGTCATGATTTATTTGTTATTTTTTGGGTTTGCGTAGTGTTTAAACCTCAAGTGTATTTGATGAAGTCATTATTGATATTTTAGATTTAGATTATTACTAAGAAAAATATTGTAATGACTAAACCAAAAGCGTCTCGGATGCTATAGTTACTAATATTTTAGATTTAAAATTTATTAAAAAAAATGTATTCGATAACTAAATAAAAAGGGGATATGGTGTAGTCATCGACTTTGTGATTTGCATGGTGACTGAATTAAAAGTGACTTGCTTGACTATTACTACCATTTATTTAAATGGATTGAGTATATATTTTGGGTTAAGAACAACGTGGTTAAAAACAAAGAGAAGAGGTGTTAATATAAAATTGATATTTAAATTTAAGGAAAAAGGAAGTTTTGGCAAAAAGGAGAGGGAATTGAGGCGGGAAAACAAAATAGAAGATTGTCTAAATATTATTAAGGGTGTTTGGGTCCAACTCAATCCACGAACTTGCTCCTTCAAATCTACCCAACCCAAATTTTAAACCAACTCAATCAAGTTTGGGTCCAACCCGAACCATCCCATTCAAATCCAAAGGTGTTTGGGCAGTAGATTTGACATATTGTACCTGCAAACCCAATCCGTTGACACACACACATTTTTTTTAAATGAGTCTAACACAAATAATTTTAATTTTCTATTATAGTTATAGTTTTTGTTATTGTAAAAATCGAAACTAAATCTAATTTGAGAGATCTTCTTCATTTAAGCCTAAATGACATGTTTTGGAATATATTTTTTTTAAATGCTTAAGTACCAAAAATATGTTGATTGAATTTAAAAATTATTTTCTACATGACTCGCGGACCCAATCCAACCCATTTTTAGTAAAATTTACTCCCTCTGTTCCTATATACTTGTCGTTTTTTGGTTTTTTACACATATCAATGAGACCAATAAAATTTGCTACTTTTGATACAATTAATTCTCTTTTACCTATAATACACTTAATGATTTATTATCTCATTTCATCTATTTCTCTCTCTGTAATAAATACTTGAGGGTATTATTGACAAAACAATAATAAATGTTGTATTGGACTTTGAAAATGACATGTAAATAGAAACAATTTTTTCTCCAAAAGTGACAAGTAATAAGGAACGGGGGGAGTAATTAAAAGATCATGTATGATATTGGCTAAAAAGAAAAAGAAATCATTTATGATATAATGATTTTGCTTAAAATATTTTCCTTTTGTGCTAATTTATCATTTTTTTTTGACAAGGCTAATTTATTATTATGAAAATCCCTTTTTTTGACCAAATATTATTATAAAGAAGTCATTTATGATATAATGATTTTTCGTGCTTATGTTAATATTAGGATAAAGGATATCCACAATGTCATACAAATTGGCTAATCTCTTACATAAGCTTTTTTTATGTCCCGCTTCTAGTTCCTTGGCATCTCCATTGGTCTCTTGGCATCCTAATGTAGGAACTGTAGTTGTTTGACAAATAATATCTAGACAGTTATATTCACATATGAAGAATAAATAAAAATAAAAATTTATTCTTAAATAATAAATAAAAATAATACACTTTTTTTTATGAGAATAAAAATAATACACATGTGTAGCAATGAAACGGCTTCAGCTATAATTTGGCTTAAAGTACTAGGAATATTCCAACAACAAAATACGATAAGAACATCGTGAGACGTTCTATGAATTTACTTCGTTTTCTCAGTCAAATCCATTATCATATAAATATTAGACCCTCTTTCGTGTGACACTAATCTTTTTGGTCATTCCTTTGTTGAATTATTCTCAAGTGTCCACACTCCACATATATGGGTTCTCTTTCGTGCTTGCTTATGCTAATTCTTCTTCCATTGGTTTACAATGTAGCTGCTGCTTGTTCTAATGGAGCTTGCAAGGTTTGTATGATCACAAACTCTACAACATAATCATTTTCATTCCCTTTTATATGTTTTATTAATTAATACTTTTCATCTGTAATTTGTTTTACATTGATTTTTGATTTATTATAGCTTCTTGATGAGTGCAAGTCTGATGGAGATTGTGGAACTGGACTTTACTGTTTCTCGTGTGCACTTGGATTTTCAGGCTCAAGGTGTGTCAGATCATCAATCACAGATCAATTCAAGCTCTTAGTAAGATGCACCTATCTCTTTACATTTTGAGTAGTTTTCTTAGAAATAGACACAGACTAAGTCATAGGTTAGATGAGAAACTTTTTATAGTCAACCCAACAACAACCTTAGTGGTTGGATAACTTTAATTGGCCGGTTGGGTAGGCCAGAAACTAATTCCATTATTCCATATCATTTTATAATAATATCTAAATAACAATCAAAATATTGTTTGTTCAAAACTCGGGTTAAATTCCCAACTCGAACTAACTTTTTTCGAAGAAACATCATCACTGACAATGGTGCGACTAGATGCGTTCTGTGCAGAGAGATAATGGATTCAGAGACTCATTTGTTCTTGCGACGCGAGTTCACAGCTAGGTTATGGTATTTAGTGTTTAGGTGATTAGACTTAGGAGTTAGTATAAGAAAGGGTGGAAAAGGTCTAATAATGATTTGGCATTTTCTTCTCTCGGTGATTTGGAAAGGTCGAAACAGAATATTTTTTCTAATAAAACTTTTGACCTCTCTGAGACCTTCTTTTTGATTAAGTTTTACTCTTGGAATTGGCTATTGGCTAGAGCTAAGTCAAGTCATAACCTATTTTATGAGTGGTGCGTGGATCTCTTGAATTATTTCCTAGGAATAGGTGTTATAGTTTCTATGGGTCTAATGATTCTTGGAGGCTCAGTTTTATTGCTTTGTTTCATTGTGATTGGCACACTTATGCATGCCTCCTCCCAAACAGAATGAGATCCTCTTCATTTACAAGAAATTCCAAGAGTCTGAGAGATAAACTCACATAATAGAATAATATTATTTTTAAAATAATATGATTTTATTTGACGTGTCTATCTTTCTCATACTGAAACTGCTCAATAACTTTGCAGAAGATAACCTCTCCTAAACAAGCTGTATTGAGGTCACACATAGATATAAATTTACATATAAAATTGCTATTTCAAGAAAAAAATTGTTTGGTCAAATGTCAAAACTGAAAGCCTTTCTCTTATCACTCTGTTGTTATTATATGAAAACGATCACAGATAGATAGTGTGTATAACCCATTAGTTAGGAGTTAAAGTCCAATCAAGCAATAGATAGACCTAATTAAAAATTTCTTTTGAAATAAATATAGGACAAGAAAATTTAAATGTCTTAATCTGGACCTATTGCTAACTGCTAACTAATGATTTTTTTTCCCTGGGTAGAATAATTCTCTACCATTCAACAAATATGCATTTTTGACAACGCATAATGCTTTTGCCATTGATGGGGAGCCATCTCATACTGGTGTACCTCGAGTTACTGTCACCAATCAAGAAGACAACATTACACAACAGCTAAATGTATGTTTTCAAGTACACAACTAAGTACTATAGTTTAAATGTTGTTAATTTTCAATTATTTGGATTCTTATAAGCAATGTTTTTAATTCACAATTTTGTTTCAACAATGGTTTATTTGTAGAATGGAGTTCGAGCACTAATGCTAGATACATATGATTTTGATGGAGATGTGTGGTTATGCCATTCATTTCAAGGCCAATGCCATGACTTCACAGCATTTGTATGTAAAAGTCATCTCTCCAAATTTTTGTTTGATTTTTTGTCTATGAATTTGCAAAACTAGCTAGTCATTAACATATGATAAACTATTAGGAACCTGCTATTGATACATTGAAGGAAATTGAGGCATTTTTATCAGCAAATCCAACAGAAATTGTTACAATTATTTTGGAAGATTATGTTGAAGCTCCAAATGGTTTGACAAAGGTCTTCACTGCAGCTGGTTTAATGAAGTATTGGTTTCCATTGACAAGTATGCCAAAAAATGGTGGCGATTGGCCTCTAGTGAGTGATATGGTTGCTAAAAACCAAAGATTACTAGTTTTCACTTCTAAAAGGTCTAAGGAACAAAGTGAAGGCATTGCTTATCAATGGAATTTCATGGTTGAAAATCAATGTAAGAAAAACACTATCCATTATTAAACCTATTTCATTCTTAACACAAGCATTTTTTTCTTGTTACTTCATTTGCCAATTTTGGAGAACCAGCCTTGGCACAATGATAAGGTTGCTGCCTTGTGACTTGGAGGTCACAAGTTCAAATCCTAGAATAAGAGTCACCGCTTTTATACATCTACCATCTCTAGACCCCATTAGGGTGGGAGCCTCGCTCAACCTGCCATTCTAATAATATTTCCTTTGCCAATTTTGAGGGCAGGCCATGGCACGCAAAGATATGGTTGCTTCCATGTGACTTAGAGGTCACGAGTTCAAACCCTGAAAATAGTCTTTCTTCTTTTATATACATCTACCATCTCTAGACCCATTAGGGTGGGAGCCTCGTGTAACATTTGCCTAATAATATTTCTTTTGCCAAGTTTGAGGGCGAGGCTTGGCACGCTCCCTTGTGACTTGGAGGTCGCAAGTTCAAATCATTAAAGCAGACTCTCTGTTTGTGGAAGTAAAGCTATGTACATATGTCTTGCGACTTGGAGATCACAAGTTTAAATCCTAAAAACAGACTCTTCGAAGCACGCGGTCTAATAATATTTCCTTTGCTAATTTTGCAGATGGGGATGGTGGAAGGAAAGAAGGAAGTTGTGCAAAGAGGGCAGAATCATCTCCTCTTGATGACAAAACCAAATCATTAGTGTTGGTAAACTATTTCCGTACAACTCCATTTAAGCCAATCACATGTGAAGACAATTCAGGAGGACTCATTAACATGTTGAAAACATGTTATGGTGCTGCTGGTAACCGTTGGGCTAATTTTGTTACTGTTGATTATTACAAGGTTGGTTAATTTGAAGCATATTTTTTATATCTCTTATAAGATTCCTTCTAAATTTGATTGCTGAAGTAACAAATTTTTACTCATGATCCTTATGTTGTTATAATTTGCAGAGGAGTGAGGGAGGAGGGTCATTTCAGGCAGTGGACACTCTCAATGGGAGGCTATTATGTGGATGTGATGATGTTCATACATGTGTGGTAAGATAATTATCTAAATTATGTCACTATATGATATGTATAACTATTATGAATTGATAATGATTATTTTGTTTCAGCCTGGATCAACTTCACAAGCTTGCTCACCACCATAGTAACATATGTGGAAATAATTCAGCTTTTAGATTGTTGTGGACTTTCAGCGATTGAAAACATTATTCCATACCATTGTATCATGCACTCCAGCTTTGTGACAGATTAAGTTAAATTTTGAAAAAAAAAATAAAGATATCATCAAATTAAGTTTGAATTAAGATTTAATTTGGAATGAAAAGTCATATAACCTTTTTTTTTTACTGAAAACTTTATATTACCTAAGACATGAGTTATTAGAATTAGGGTGTTCAATGATCGGTTTGAAATGGATTTTTCTAAATTGGTTGGTTGAACCGGTTAGGCCTAGCCTGACTTTTGTGTAAGTTTGACAAGACTTGAAAGCCTGTTTAAAAGCCTGTTTTATCTTCTTTTTTTTTTTACAAAAGCCGGCAATTTTTAAGCGATAGATGCTTTTGTAAATAGACTAAGGAGCTAACAGATCAAAGAGGTTATAAGTTCTATTTTATAGGACATCCAATTTAAATTCTTTTATAATAATAACTTTAAATACGTCAAATTAAAATTGATGTACGTCAATATGTTTAAATTAACAGAAAATGTTAGTAAATTTATGATTCAATACAAAATCAAAAATTTAACATAAAAATAATAGCAGTAAAAATATTTTTAACTTTTTCTTAAATAGGTCTTCCTGGTAGTTCTAAAAGGTTTTTTCAATGGCATGTAGTCTGACTTTTTTAGCTAAGCAGACTTTTAAAAAAGTTTAAGCCCTATCTTTTTAAAAAAAAGTCTGATCTAGCCTGACTTGATATAGACTGAGTCGTAGGGCTGCCATATCGATTGTTCCGATCTAATCTCACCACTAATTATTAGCGATCTGACCCGGTCCAACTCAATGAGACCTTTGAGCCAATATCTATTCTGGTTCAATATCCAATTCCATTTTGATTATCATACCAATTATAATTGGCCAGAATTATATTATGGACGACAATAATGTTAGGGGAGACGAAGACTTGATGAAGTCTTTGGGAAATAGTTGGCTGCATAGAATCTAAAACAAATTAAGTCATGGAGAAAGATCCAAAACGTCAATTTGTGTTGAATTGCGATTTTCTTATTTACAAAACGACCATATTCTCCCCTTGGGTGCATGCATGCCTTATGTATCCCTTCATTGGCAAATTAATAGTGTTTTTTGATTACTAAAAAGAAAAATGATGGGTGGACACACCTCCACCTCTCCAATACCATCAATACCATAAGAGACAGAAAGAAATAGAGAGCAAAAATAACACATTTGATGTGCAGAGTGTTATGAGAAAAACGAGAGAGATAGAGAAAAAGTGAGGTGTTGGATGGATGTGTAAGATTATTGGGTTGGAGTGGGCGTGAGTTGGATTGGGTGGGTTTTAATACATTTAAAGACCCAATTCAATCAAATACTTAAAGGTCGAAGATGTCTAAAAATTAATGTAAAATTGCTAACATGTGCTTTTATTATATTAGAGTAAAATTTTATTATATTAGAGTAGAATTATATTAGAGTAGATACCTTACCCATACACTACGGATTTGTCTATTTCGAAGCCAATCCAACCCAATTTCCCAAACAAACTCTATATTTTGTAGGTTGGATTGTGCCTAAGTATCTATGCCCACCCCTATTAGTAGGTGTCCAAATATAAAATTTCTACTAAAAGATTAACTTGAAGAAAACATAAATACAATTTTATGTTAAGATAAATGACTTTTGAAGTAATTTATTTATGTACTGCAAAAACATTTCTGTACCGGCCAGAATTGACCGGTCTAACATCCGCTCGGCTCTTGAAGGGCTCCGCCCAGAGAGGACCGATCGGCCCCAAAAGTCACACCGCCTCCTCCCCAGAAAAGGAATGAAGCAAAATCAAATATTCTTGATTTCCCTCCCTCTTGTATGTAACGGTCAACTCGGCCATTAATCTGTAATAAATAGCATTTATGTAACTTGTATTATAAATATAGCCCTGAGAGGCCAATAAACGGATCCAGAATGATTCTCTCAATTCAACTCTCAAACACACATACACAGAAAAGCGTTCGACACTTTCTCATCCAGAGAAACCGGCCGCAACATTGGCGCCCCACGGTGGGCCCCAATGTTACGGCCCATTTCTCTAGAGAGAAACGGCCGAACGAGTATAGAGTATGACGAATAAAGTTGGGATCCTTTCCATTGGCCTCAAAGGGCTATATTTATAATACAATGGACATTATGTGTAGTTAATACTAATAAATGGTAATTATGACCTTTATGGCCATTACAAGACAATGAGAGAGAAATCAGGGATTCTCTAATAAATGAGTTGACCATCATAATGGAGGTCTCGCCGAGTAGATATGAGCGAGAATATGATGGCCAATCGGCCCCTCTCTCGGCGAAGCTCTTCAAGAGCCGAGCAGATTTTAGGCCGGTCAATTCTGGCCGGAAAAATTTCACTCCCAATATGATAGTTTTCTAGATTTGTCCTTGCATATCAAGCTAAAGTTTGAGTTTATGTATATTCATAACACACAAACTTTAATGTAACAACGAATTATATCTCAATTCTTAAGTAATCTATATCTTTATTTCTTTTAAAAAAATAGGAAAGATCTTATTAGCTTAACTTATCCCCACTTCATGAAGCCTTTAACAACAAATTACCATTGCAAATGATGAAATCAAAGTGCACATTAGTACTAAAGTTTTTGGGTTGTTGTATTCGCCTCGTGACAAGACATGATAGTGCTTATTCCTTAATACCATGTTCCTAAATATAAGTAAAAGTGAGTCGGCGGAAGTTAACGTATTTGATCCAAATGAGAAGTTAAGGTATTTGGTCCAAAATTTGGACTAAACTCATCAACTTTCGTAGACCCACTTTTGCTTATAATAGAAACTAAAGAAGGGTCATACTACAAGATGAAAGTTTCTTCCTAGCGTGCCCTTGGATTCCCAATCTCAGAGAAAACCGTAGAAGAAAATAGAGGTTGTTCCTCAGTAGTTGCTGAGCCCGATGTTGTGCTTACCTTGCTTGTTTGTGACCCATAGTCCTCACTACTCGTGAAACGCACATCACTCCCTTCATTACTGGTAATCTCCTCTTGAACCCGTATCCCCACTCTGTCGGTCTCACTTAACTGACTATCTTCCACAACCAATTGCAACGCAAACTCTAGTGCCCCCACCACATCACTCATTGAGGGTCGTTGAGCCCCATCATCTCGTAAACAACTAACTGCCACCTGGCAGTAACATTTCAAGCTCTCACTCGTAATAGAATCCCTAACCAACGGATCCACTATCTCTTCAATCACCACCACACCTTCATCATAACATCTCAAAAACCAACCAACCAAACTAACCTTCTTCTTATCCAAACCACGAATCAAAGGTGCCCTTCCACATAACACTTCAAGAAGCACCACACCGAATGAGTACACATCAGATTTAAGAGTCAACCTTTGACGCAAATAATATTCTGGATCCAAGTATCCTAAACTCCCCTTCACTACTGTGCTGACATGTGTCATTGATATCCCTATAGGACCCACCTTAGATAACCCGAAATCTGAAACCTTAGCCACCCATTTCTCATCCAACAAAATGTTTGTGCTCTTCACGTCACGATGTATGATGTTGTGCTTTGCACCAGTATGAAGATAATGCAACCCCCTTGCTGCACCCAAAACAATCTCCAACCTCTGCTTCCACGAAAGGGACTCATTATTACCTGCTGCATGAGACCAACCCAAAAAGTTGATATTTTAAAATAAATTTTAGTTGAGACATTTTTTCTCAAGGTTAGGTCCTATATAAAAACTAATGAGAAAATATGAAAGTTAGAGCTAAGACTTTAGTAGCCTTACCTTTAGACCAACTCTGGTTATCTGAACCGTAGAGATACTCACGGAGAGTTCCACGTTGCATGAAATCGTAAACTAGAATCATCTCAACACCGTCATTGCAGTATCCAATAAGTGAAACTAAATGAACGTGACGAAGTTGAGAGAGTAACTCGATTTCATTCATGAACTCATTTACACCTTGTTGAGAACCCGGTTTAAGACGTTTGATTGCAACGGGTGTAGAACCATCGATGTAGCCTTTGTACACGTTACCAAACCCTCCAACTCCGACGATGAAAATATCGTCGAAGTTATTTGTTGCTGCTTTTATCTCTGCGATTGTAAAGTAGCGACATAAGTGGGAAGGTAAAGTTGACGACCCTTCATTCTTTGTCTTCCATGACTTTTCTTGCTCATGGGATTGAAATCTTCTCCTTCTTCGAACCAAAACAGTGATGATCATGCCAACAATAAATGCCAGCAAGAAACCTGAAACTACAACCACAACAATGATAACTATGTTGGTCTTTGATGCTTGGTTTTGTTGAGAAAGAGGAGGAGGTAGAGTAACACTAACAGATTCAGGATTGGTTCCAGCGAGATTGTCATTATCATCACTTATTTTGAAAATCTCGATTCCATTCAATATAACATCATGATAATTGGTGGTCATATTCTTAGGAAGTAGTCCCAGCTTGATGGAAAGATTGACTTTCTCACTCTCAAACTCAGAGTCAAAGCTACCATCATGAGTGTTCATATTTACAGTATAGTCCTTATGAACAGGAACCAAGCGACCACCACTCCAGTAAATCACATCAGCATTTTGCTCAGCTAAAGTATTAGCTATAAAAATCTGGAAGACTCTATCACCAGGATTCTGAACAAGCACATCAAATTCACAGAAATGTAACCTTACCATATAATAAAACCCTGAATCAACTTTAAAGTTCCAATTTAAGGTGTAATTGTCACTCTCAGTAGCATTCTTGCCATAACTTCTAGAAGTTAAGTAGACACGGGGTGGTGCTGTGTAATTTGGAACAGTATTATCTTTATAGTTTAGCTGAAGTCCACCTTCTACACTTTGATTATATTCCTTCTCTATGTAGCCAGAATCGGTTTCCCAATACCGAAACATACCGGTATCACGAGCATCTTCGTTTTTTGAAACTTTAACATGGCCAACGTTGACTCTATAAAGCATCTCAAGAGCTTTATCGTTAGGAATTTCATATGGTGTGCTCTCACTTCCCACACTCACAAGCTTAGTAAAATTTAAATAATAATTTGGATCAGTGTAATAGAGGAAGGTAGGCATGGAGAGAATCTCAATCCCATTGATGAAAGCATAACAAGCATTAGAGTTATTAGTGATGCTAGGAATGAAAGCTACGTTTAGCTTCTTACCTGCTTCTACGTTGATGCAGTATTCTTTGGTGATTGTATTCTCAATCTTATCAACCCAAAGAGAAGCGTTGAAGTGTTTGAGAAGTGTGAGGTTGTTTGCTTTGACAGAGAAAAGTGCATTGGATTGTTCAAAGTTGTTGTTATATGAGGTTGGGAAGAAGTAAAGGCGAAGAAAGATAGTGGTGTTAGTGAGGAAAGGAAAGGAGTATGTGAAATTAGAATAAGAGAGACGTGCTGAGGAAAATGGAATTGAAAGAGAGTTAGGTGGTGCTTCTACTTTCACAGATGGGTGTTGGGTTTGTGGTTCAATGGTGGAAAATAGCTTGCTGTGGTCAACATCAGCAACCCAGTTTCGATTATGATCTAAAGTGTTTGTGGAGTAGCCACAGTTGATGGTTAAATTATAATCAACAGGATTGTATGAGTTAACGAACAAGATTTGAAGTAGAAACAAAAACATAAACAGACTCATAATCATATCAGTGGCAACTTTGTTCGCCATGCTTGTGTTGTGTTGTGTGCTGTTTCTTTATTCTTATTTATTATTGCCAGTTTGGTTAATTGCGTGGGATATGGAGTGAGTGGAAGGGAAATTACTATGAAATAACACAAATGGCGACCAGTCAAACTTTGAAATAGTTGGAGTGCGTAAGTCACAAGTTGGATATGTATGGAAGAGTGAAAGAAAACTATAATCTCTTCTTGTTTGGAAGTGATGTGAAGGTAGCTAGTTTGTTATTCTTGTGTTGTGACTGCTTGAGTCACAAGTTGCTATTCTTTTTCTCAAGAGTTGTGCTGCGAATGTTATTTCTGCCACAATAACAAAACGGTGAGGCTTAGGTTAGGGATGGCAAAACGGGCCAGCCCGCCCCGCCCCGCCCCGCGTTTAGCCCGCAGAAAACGAGGCGGGGCGGGCAAGCCCGCAAACTAAACACGGGGTCAAAATTCTAGCCCGCCCCGCCAAAATGATGGGCTTGCGGGCAGCGGGCTAGCCCGTCGAGTTTTTTTTGCAGTTTTTTCAACAGACTTTTCACATTTTTTTATATTTCAATTAGATTTTTCACCTATTTTTTAAAACAATTTTTTTTAAAACCATAAAACCAACAATTGGAATTACTAGATTAACTATAAAACAACTAGAACCATCAAGAAATTTCACCTAAACTATCAACCACAATTCAAGTTTTAACCTTCAAGTAACCAAAATAAGCATTTTGATTGCTTGGTGACTAGAATTAACCATCAAGCAACCAAAATAAGTATTTTTTAAAAAAAACGCGGGCTTGCGGGCATGCCCACCCCGTATTTGTCTTTAGCCCGCGGTTTTTCCCTTTTGGCGGGGCGGGCTCAACGGGTAAACGGGCCCAATATCCTAGCCCGGCCCGCATTTTTTTGGACGTTTGGCGGGTCGACCCGGCGGGATCTGCCCGCTTTGCCATCCCTAGCTTAGGTTGCCCTTGGATAAATATGGGCAATTTAACTTAACCACTTAGAAGCTTACATATGTATTCCACTAACATTATAACAAAAATAAATTCATATTTTTTCTTCTATGGTTTGTACTATATATTTTATATTATTTACATATTTACAAAAATAAATGCAATTTATGCTTGTTAGTTGGTTTATCTTCCCTAGACTATAAGTCTTTATGTTTCTAGAAAAGGAGAGAGAAGAACAGATTAAGAACTCAATTCTATATGTAGGTAAAATTAGGAATAGAAAGTCTTGCAATATAAAATTATAAATTAAGTTACAGAATAACAGTTTTTTTTTAATTTAAATGTTGCCTACACTCTTTTAAGTATATTTATTTAAAAATAATTAATAAAATTATTGTAACGTTAACTAAAATAGCTATTTATTTTTCTTCTAATCTTAAAAATGTTTTCTAATTATATCTTTAAGTAAATAATTAATAAAAAATTAAAGTTTGAAGATATTTTATTTAGTATTAGATATAATCATTAAAAACTTAAAGTTTTAAGATCTTTTATTTAGTTGTTTAAATAAATAGGCAAAGTTTTAATGAAATAATTAATTATTTAATTAATGATATAATTAAAAGCTGTTTTTTTTATCAGATACAAAACTAATTAGTTATTTTAGTTAATGATATATAATTTTTTAATTCTATTTAAAATATATCCTCTGTTACATTAACCATAGATGATTCACTTAGTGACTAGTTTTTTCTACCATGATGACTCCATACATGCATCACCGTGTGAACTAGGGTTCACTTATTGTCCAGTTCCACTGAGTGTGGATGAATCCATGTCTCACGGTGTAAACAAGGACTCACTTATTGTCTAATTCGACTAATCAAAGACGATTCTAGGGATGGCAATGGGGCGGGGCGGGACCGGGGAGTACTTCCCCGCTCCCCACCCCCACCTCCCATATTGTCCCCCATCCCCATCCCCAATCCCCGCTTCGGGGGAGTTTTTCTCCCCATCCCCATCCCCACGGATGCCCACGGTCCCCGCGGGGACCTCAAGAATTCATTCAAAGTTAGCAAAAATTAAAATTAAAGTGTAATAAAACTGAAAAGAATGTATAAAAGTAAGACTAAAAAACAAATGTTTAACATTAAATATAAAAAAAAATTATAAAATTTAGCCTTAATTTGATATTTTAATATTTAAAAAGTATAAAGGTGAGAATAAAAATATAAAAATTAGCACAATTTAATATTTTATTAATATTTTTATTTAAAATCACATATTAAAAGACTAAAAAATCTATAACTTAGAATATAAGATACATCTATAATAAGAACATTTATTATATATTCGGGGGCGGGGTCCCTGCGGGGCGGGGGATATGAACCCCGTCCCCATCCCCAAGTTGACTGCGGGGGGATTTTCTCCCCCATCCCCGTCCCCACGGGGAAAACCTCCCCGCCCACGGGGCCCCAAATGGGTCAATCCCCGCGGGGATCCCCACTTGCGGGTAGAAATTGCCACCCCTAGACGATTCCATATATCACAGTTACCTCATCGACATAGTCATTGGTTCCTTTCGTAACATTGTACGTTGATGTAGCTCATTTTTAAATTTTCTAACTGATCTCCCTAACTAAAAGAACACATATATTTGTAAAAAACTTTTATCAATTTAGCAGCATCCTCGGCCTGACTGACCGATCCATAGCAATGTAGGGAGCCACCTTTCTTTGGGTCATTCCCCTATTCGTGAGGGATTTGTTTTTCGACTCGGTGATAGAAGCTCTTCTCTGTGGTATACGCCCTGGACTGAGTTTGGAAGCCTTTCTCAACATGTGTTATATGTTGATATTCATGATATTCATTTACGCATCAAGGATATTAGTGTTCATGATGATTGGAATTTACAAGAACTATACACCACCATCCCAGAGAATATTGTCATGCACATTCGCTCCATCCCTTACTATTTCAATAACTCCGTCTCAGACACTGTAACTTGGCGTTTATACAGCTAGATCTGGCTACGATTGGCTCTTAGAGAAATCCCTTCCCCCCGGGAGGGAAACCGTCTTGGGCTTGGATTTGGAAGATTTCTGCTCTGGAGAAGATAAAGCTCCTCATATGGCTTGCTTGTCATGTTTCCCTACCTACTATGTATCTTCTCCACCGTAGGGGAATGGCCAACTATCGAAACTGTCAGCGTTGCAACTCTGGCCAGGAGGACGTTCTTCATTGCCTCGGAGATTGCGCCACGTCAACTCATGTCTGGCACGCTTTGGGCTATTGTGACCCGTCGACTTTCTCGATCGCAACTGGGAAATTCATCTTCTTCATACTCTCAGCGAAGGAAATTCTTGTGCGAACTATTTGGCTAACTTTGGCTCTTCTTCAACTCACAAATGGATAAACTAGGGTCTTAAAAACTGCACGCCACTAGCATCAACATTTACTTAAGGTTTATTCGTTGTATTTAATTTGTTAATTCTTTTTAGTACTAAAATTCAATTTATTAATTGATTACTATACTGATACGATTTTATGATTTTAGGTTATTGAGTTTTGCTATTAAAAAATGTGTTAACTGTATTACTCATCAAATATAGATATATTATTATTATTTTCAAAAAAATAAATTTATTAGAATTATACAATTGTGCAGTAAAGGATATCAAAAAAAAACTATTTCATAACTATATTCATAACAATATGTTTGAAACGTTCGCTGGAGCTTGCCTTTATTTTATTGTCTTTATAATTCTCCTAAACCATCAATTCAATTATCTGGGAGGTTTTTACAAAAATTTAATTGAATTTTGGTTTGCACTTTGCAACTCGTAGAACGTGGAGATAATCAAATGAAAATCAAAGAGTTGTCCTTGAAAATCAAGTGGAAACTCTAAAAAAATCATTAAATTAATTCTTTGATTTGGAACATAAAAACTCATTAATTGAATATGAGGTAAAAATGCAAATAACAAAAATCATATGGAAAAGTTGTAAAATGAAATTATATATTTGGCATAATTAGTGGAATACATGTAGCCAACTTTTATTGGTGCGGTATATTACCCACATTTCTTGAAGGGCAACCAAGAATTTACCTAACAAAACACAGTGTTACAACATTATTCGCCGTATAAATATATTGTTTTTCAGTCCCTCTAAACTTTTTTGGGCACTTTTGGTCGTCACATTATTTGTCGTTAACACTTTTGGTCTCTGTTGTTAGTATCTACTAGGGGTGAGCAAGGGACAAGTTATACTTGTCTTACCCGACCCTAAATTTTTATAAGGTCACTTTTTAAACCCTAACTCATCATTAGACCAGAACAAACCCGATGTTCTTAGGGTGAAAGTAAAAACGGGGCTATTTAGGATGAGACCGGATTGGCCCAAAGGAAAATTGAAACAAAATTATAAGGTGATTACTCAAGTATGATTAAAAGTTAGAAGTTAGAAGTGATAAATTAATTTTTTTTTTAATTAGTATCATATATTCATACTCAAAACATGACTTCTACAAATTACTTTACAACAACGTTTCTACTTAAACTAACATAGATTTCAAACTGAATATTTTATTTATAAGAGTTTTATTACCAATGTAATAGAGTTAAAAATTAGGGTGAGGAGTGAGTAAGGGACGGGTTGGGACGAGTTATAGCTAACTCTAACCCATCCCTAAATTTTGGTCGGGTCAATTCTTTAGACCCTAACCCGTCCTTAGACCCGAACAATCCCAATGTTTTGCGTGTTTAATGAGACGAAGACACGACACGTCTTAGGGTTGAGAGAGATCTTGCTCACCCCTAATATCTACTAATGACGCTGCTTGCTCACGTGATGATTTTTAATGCATTGGCATGTAGATTTCATTGCCACGTCCTCATAAGCTGTACACGTAGGAATCAAGTTAACAAATTAAAAAAAAAAAAACTAAAAATCAGAAATGAGGAACAAATCCCTAATTCCCCTTTTTCACTCTCACTCTTAGCTCACTATTTGTAAAGGAGGCAGTAATTCAGGCAATTAACGATGGAAAAAATCAGTATGCTAGAGGTTGTGGAGTTTCAGATCTCAACATTGCCATTGCTAAGATATTTAAGAAAGATACTGGAAAAGGAATTTATGGTTAGAACTAGGAGTTTAGATCCTTACAAGTACTTGTAAGATAAGTTATGAGAGAGTGACACATACAATATAATAATAAATACAATAAATGTTATTATATTATTATCTTTTTGTTTGTATTACTCTCACTCATAATTAACTTGTCCCATAAGTATGTGTTCGTGAGGATCCAACGACGGAGTGCACAGAAGCAATTGCTGTAACTGTATTGGGATTAATAAATCCTGGTGAAGAGGTTTATCATGTTTGCTCCTATTTCTTATGTTTATAATGCCACTTTATCTATGGCTGGTGCAAAAGTAAAAAGCATTACTCTGCACCCTCCACATTTTGTCGTTGCTTCTAATTAATGAAGAGTTAAAGTCCACAACAACCTCAAAGAATACTCGTGCTATTCTTATAAATACCCCTTACAATCCTACTGAAGCGGTGTTCACTCGAGAGGAACTCAATTCGATTGCATCTCTTTGCATTGAGAATGATGTTTTTTTTTTTGACTCATAAGTTGGCATGCAACACATTTCGATTGCTTCTTTGGCTAAAATGTTTGAAAGAACGGATTTGTTTCTCATTTCTAATTTTTAGTTTCTATTTTTTATTTTGTTTTTTAATTTATTAACGTATTTCCTATGTGGATAGCTTATGAGGACGTGATAATGACATCTAGATGCCAACACATTAAAAATAATCATGTGAGCAAGACCACGTCAGCTTGTTAGTGGAAACTAGCAGCATATGGGACTAAAAGTGCTAACGGCAAATATTTGGGGATCAAAAGTACTAAAAATTTAGAGAGACTAAAAACTAACACTATATTTATAGGAACCAATAACATATTTAATCTTTTTTAAAAACAATTAGTTTTTCTTGTAAAAAAAACAAAATAGTTTTTATTAAGTTAAACAAATACGAAATAACTTATGCGTTTTTAAATAATCTCTAAAAACTAATTTTTAAATTATTGGGCAACAAAATCACTAACGATGAACCATTGTCCAGATGATTACGGAAATCAAATATCTACCATTTGTCCTACACTATGTTGATAGAATTAATAATTTCAGTTGGATATAAGTTAATTCGTTGATCGAAAAATTGGTTTAGTCACAGTTTAACGTAATATAAATGTAAAAATTTAAAAGGTGTTTAAAAATAAATGTTAAAAATTTTACTTTCTCTTCATTAAAAAAAAAAGAAAAAAAAAGCTAACCGGGTTCATGGGTTCATTCGTTGGTTTCATTCACGTGTATGGCTTTTGTTAGGGTTTTTTTTACCCCCATCCTTTGACTCTATACACCCACGGACTCAGCGAAAAGACACAATTACCCTTCATAAAATTTAAAAACCCAAACATACCCCAGCTCAAAAAGTCGCTCGGATTTATCTTTTAAAAGATAAATCCGTTTTTGTCATTTTTAAAAGCGAAATTACCTTGGGTGGGGGTTAAATCCGCTTTGTGTATTAAAAATAATAGTTTTTTATTTAAATTTTTTAAAAAAGGTTATAAAAACACTACTAAAAATCTGTTAAAGAGTCAACTAATCTAAAAATTATAAAAAAAAACACCACTAAAAATCTAATAAAACCAAAATAAGGTTATGCAAATTTTTTTAGATTTTTTGGAGATTACGAAAAATTTAAAAAAAAAAGTAAACGATGGAATTTGAAATTTTGAGCCCCCCTGTCCCGAAAGAAGCCCCTTCTCAAGAGTCTTCATCCCTAGTTTTTTTGGGATTTAATGGCTGTGGTTTCATTACAAGTTGAGTAGGTTTCCCGAAAACCAATTTTTTAGCCTAAATTATTCACCCGACGTACAACATCGTCACATGTTAACGAACTACACACTAAATAGAACCAAAAGACGCTCGATATTCATATCTATTTTTTTTTTAAAATAATTTTAATTTTAATTTCAAAGCGGATTTATCTAACAAAAAGGTAAATCCGCTTTTAAAAATAACAAAACGGATTTAACTTCCACCTAAAGTAAATCCGCTTTGTTATTTTTCAAAGCGGATTTATCTACTCAACAGGTAAATCCGATTTTAAAAATAACAAAACGGATTGTTGTCGTCAAACTCTTAGGTCCTAGCCGTGGTGTCGGCCAGGGGTTTGGAGTTGGACAGTCTTTGATTCCTCTTTCTTCAAGCAATTGCGTCGAGGAGGGAACTCTGCTCCTCAATTATGGGTTTCCTGACTCCTCTAGAAAGGGTTAGGCAATGTGAGAAGGGACGCGAGTGTTGGATTACTACGGCTAATGCATAAAAATAAAGTAAAGGCAAGAAATGCGATAAAGAAGATAAATGAAATAAACATAGAGTTTGATTTGATTGATGTGTGTCTTTTACAATTCACGCTAATGCTATATTTATACACAGGCCCTCGTCGGCCACTAAGCTAGCTAACATTTTCCTGCCGTCGGATTGATCAAAGATCAACGGCTCTCATTGCTTCATAGGCCTTCAACGAGGCGAAGTAACTGCCCACGATCCCCATTGGCACGGTTAGTGGGGTGAGTGTTTGCTGCTCCGAGTTTTCTGGCCTCGCTCTTCCATTTGCACTTCAATTGTTCCCACGTTCTTCCTTCGTGTCATGTCTTGCCTTCCAAGCAACCCCCATCCTGCCTTGGCCGTATGGTGGCTCGACTATCCTGGCCCTTCCTTAGGTAATGGTTCAGGCGTTCGAGCCACCGAGGTTTTGGCACTCTATAGGATGGGGTGATCACTTTCCCTAGGCTTAGCTCATTGGTCCTCGGGCATAATCCTCCCTCGGGGATTCCCTCCGTTTAACACGCCCCGAGGACCTTCTTGGGTTCACTCTTCCTCGGCGAAATACATTTTCTGCCCCTTGTCATATGGCTTGCCTTCACACCATACTGTCCCTTTCCTTCTTTGATCCTCGGCCTACGACCCATTTATTTTTGGGTGTTAACACGGATTTAACCTCCACCTAAGGTAAATCCGCTTTGTTATTTTTGCAAAAAGAATTTACCTATTGAGTAAATAAATTTGATTTCAGTAAAAATATGTTTTTAGGAAGGGGTATTTTCGAGTTTTAAAAATTATATGGAGATATATGGGATGAGGTTGGGGTATAAAAAAAAAAAAAAAAAACCCTTTTGTTATTGTCGGCAAAATACATTGTCTTGTTCTGTTTCTCCGAAGCATCAAACACGTCCAACTTGAGTAATAATGGGTCCATTTACTAAGCTCACATCACAACAGCTAAGCCGTGGCACTACTCACCCAAAGAAAAGTAGAGTCCGCGCTAAGTCAAGAAAAGACATCAAATCAAATAATCTATGTAGTACAATAATTTTAGAAAAATCTCAATGTTTCTGGCCATGGTTACATGGTATTCATGTGATGATAATGAGAAAAAGGAGAATCCACTAGTAGTAAAAGGAAAACGACTATCTGTATTATTGGAGTTAGGAAAAGACAACGGTTTCTTATAATTTGTAGAAAAAAATGTGAGAGAGCTCAAATATTTGGTATAATGAAGTATAATATGATTTATATTTGGTGGGTTGTGGGTTCAAATTCTCACTATTTCTTTTATGGTGAGATAACTATAATTCTCAAAGAACTCAAAAGTTTTCTATGTCTTGGACTTGGGTGTCATCACTTCGGCTTACAATTTTGTATATATATATAAAAAAAAGGGAAATCTGAGTCGATAGTGATTGGTTTATGTATCGGGGGTGTTCAGGATGGTCGACTAAGGGGCTCATGGTGGCCGATGAGAGCTTCTACTGAACGAGGAGGGACACCTGAGGAGCGCGATGGACACCCGAAGAAGCACAAATAGTATTGAAGGAGACATAAGTACCGTCTGTGCCGCCCTACAGATCACACATAAACTAGAGCACTATGACTAAAAGACAAACGAGGAGGACGTGGTAGGCAACAATTGACTTGTACCTCAGTGGCAGGCGATGATACCTTGCAGTGTAGAACATCGTAGGACCCCTTATTTTTTATTTTTAGGTATAAAACTAAGTATCCTCTACGCGCAACTGCAGAGACTAATCTCTCGAGCCGAGTAGATAGGACCCCTTATTTAGTATTAATAGTGCATGCTACTGTTGTTATTAATAATCTTTTATATGCTTTAATTTTTAGTTATAATAATTCAAAAAATATTGTAATTCTAAAAAAAAAATCCCATCCTCATTCCATGATATCTTTCTTATCCATATATCCCTATACATATGTATATCTATCTATTTATATGTGTTAGTTTATTTTATAATCTATCGGCAAAGCAAAAAGGTTGTTAAAATGAGGGGATTAATCTTGTATATGATCATGGTGTTGCTGTTGACTTCACTCATCCATAACAAGGCTACTACTGTTGCTGATTCAATGGAGAGCAACATCTCAGACTTAATCTCAGCATCATCACACAACAACAACAACAACAACAATAGTTACTATGATGATTTGTTCATGGATCCACACGCATTAATTAGGAGAAAATTGCTTGCCGTTCATTCAATATCTACAAAAACACTGGACGGAGGTCAGCTACCAATTGAATGTTCAATGAGACTGTACGGTACCTGCCTCAGCATGTCTCAAGCACAAAGAAAAATGAAGCCATGTCCTCCTGCAGCTAAAGGATATCCTGCTAACTGCTACTAGAACACACTCTCGTGCGATGCATAGAGTATCAATGTGCATAAGATTGCATGCGCTTGTCAGCTTAATTTGTTTGTGTCTCTTTAGATTGTTTTCCCAAGTCTGTATTTCTATGTTTATGTTCAACCGTTTATCTGATCAATAAATAATAATATTATGGAACAAAACCTACCTTAATCCTGTTTCCTTTAGAATTTACAAGACATGTTGGATTATTATTATTAAGGATAAGAGAATACATTGTAATCAATCGCTGAAGCCATCAATTAATCACGAACAAATAAATGAACATGTTTACAGCAGTGGTTTTATATATGGATCTTCCTCGATCCTGTTTCTAGAGTTAAATAATTAAGATGCATTGCTAGCTGGTTGTTCATTCCATGGCCGATGGAGGGCCCTGGTGGTTTTATATATATGTATTGAAAGTTTGTTTGAGGTAATAGCCAATTAGGTCCCTGACATTTCAAAAATGTTCAATTTAGTCTCTCACTTTTCACCAGTATCAATTTAATCCCCAACATTTTCAAATGAGTATCAATTTAGTCCTTCTGTTAACAACGGTTAGTAACGTGGCTGTTAAGTGCCAACGTAGCAAATGTTAAGGACCAAATTGACATATTATCTGCGCAACACGTAGTATATCTTAAATCCAATGGTTCAGGTTAAAGGTTTTCTAAAAAATTAATTAAAAAGTCAGAAAAGAACGAAAACCCCTTTTCTTCAACCTGTCACCGCCGCCTCCACCGTACCTCAACCCTCCCCCATCGTCGCCCACAGCTCTTCACCTCCCCTGTGCGTGAACCATCCCCGCGCCCTTCTTCTCCCATGTTCGATTTTTGCTTCTCGTTTTCTCTCCCCTGCACGTTTACACCACTTGCTGCTCCTCCTCTCATCTCATCTCATCGTTTAAATGCAACTTTTGGAATACAAGGTAGTACAAGACGCCAGTACATTAGAAGTACAGCTCAACTCAATTCAGCAATTCATCAGTCACATAACCATTACATAAGAAAAAAGAATTACAAAATCATCCTAAAAAATTAAACTTGGACAGTAGCACAACAATGTACTTGGAAACACTTTCTTTTTGTTTAGCTTGGATAATAGATCTTTAAATATCCTGATCAGCATCTTGATATCAAGATTCTCATTGATTTTGATAGAAGAACTCAAAAAGTTGCAATTCCCTTCAACTATTCTTGTAAATCTGATAGAAGTATTGCTCTTGAGCAAAAAGGTGTTTTATTGTGGTTCTACACTTACCCTAACTGAATAGAAGTCTTGCTCTTGTCATGCTAATGTGTCTTAGTCATAGACATTGCAGTAAATGAAATGAACTGGAGACGTTGGGAGAGGGTTGAGGTACGGGCGGCGGAGGCGGCGGTGAGAAAGGTTGAAGAAAGGGGGTTTTCGTTTTCTACGCAATCTGTTTCTTGGTTTTCTGTTTTTAATTAATTTTTTAAAAAACCTTTAACCTGAACCATTGGATTTAAGATATGCCACATGTCACACAGATAATAAAGAAAAGGGAGATGTCAATTTGGTCCCTAATATTTGCCACGTTGGCACTTAACAGCCACATCAGCTCCGTTACTAACCGTTGTTAACGAAAAGACTAAATTGATACTCATTTGAAAATGTTGGGGACTAAATTGATACTGGTAAAAAGTCGGTGACTAAATTGAACATTTTTGAAATGTCAGGACCTAATTAGCTATTACCTCAAGTTTGTTTAGCTCAAATAGTATAATATAATACTTTGGATAACTTTGTTGTAATTTTTTTGATTTTTGAGTATTTTTGTGTGGATAAATGACCTGGTTTTAGGTCTCACTTCAAAGTTAGTTTTAGGCTTTAATAGGTGTTGTGTCGGCCCTGGTTCATTCTATAATAATCATCCATTACCAACTTACAGGTGAATGAAAATAATTGCACACTGATTATCACAAATACTAGAGATCAGTTCCAAATTTTCATCACAAATACTAGAAACATTTAAATTATATTGCCTCATTAAATTTCTCATCCAATGAATGTTTTTATAACCAGACCAAAGATCAATGGACGAGACCTCCGAGTGACAGTTGAACCACACAACTAACAAATAAATAAATACTAGACTTTGCACCCGTGCATGCACGGGTAAAGTAGATTTAACTCTATTTAAAATCATGTATATATTTGATTATTTTTTATTTTGTTGATTTTTTGATAATATATGTCAACCAATATGAAAATCATTATAATGCAAGTATGTTGTATAACTTTCTTTTACCCTCAATACATAAAATCATGTAAATAGCAGCAAATGAAATTACTAAAACTCTAACTATTGGAATGTAATGAAACAAAAAAGTGATCATTGTCAACATAATGAGGTTATTAAGACTATCATTGCATACATGATGCATGTTTCTCAAACCAAGGACATAACCAGCAATTTCAATAATTAACATTTTTCCTCACACTTTCTCCCCAATTAGGGAAGAAACGTTTTTTGATGTGGGTCCCCAAAAATCAATCTTTCCTCTCTCTTTTAGTTAGATTCAAACAATGGAAGCACATTTTTCAAAAAAAGTTTATGTCTTCTATAGTTTATTTCCCTCTACTTTTAGCTAAAACAAACACAGTGTTAATTATCATTTCAATTCTAGTTCCATTTCAATTTATTCATTTCCTAACTCATCCATTCAGCTTTAACCAAAAAATAAACATAACACATTTTCTTCTCTCTCCCACAAACCTAACTTCATCTTCTCCATTGAAAGTCATTGCCCACCGCAGTAAGCTCTCGTTTGCGACCTCCGCAACGTAGATTTCATCAACGTTCTCACTTCTGCAAGTGACCAGTCGTCGCTGCGAAGGCTCGCACACCACCAAGTTCCTTCGCTCATCGCAACCTCTTGCATGCTTTCTTTCTTCTGCCACTGTTTCTCTTATGATCTACAAACCAACCGACCCTCATGTGACCGTCACCCGATAAATCGTCTTCTGTCGTTCTAAACCGTTGGGCATAAGTTCATATTTATGTCGAGACAGCTGAAAAATGCACCCGCTTCTCAAAGATATGTGTTGAGGCAACTGTTAATTTGAGGTTAATTGTTTAATTTAGAGAGGGACTAAAGATATGTTACCCCTTTGAAATTATGTTGAGAACCGACATGTGTTGGTTCATATTTTTGGGTTCTTATTTTTCAGTTGCCTCAAGTTAAGTGAATTACTTGTCCCTTTTTAAATTAAACAATTAATTCAAAATGTGTTACATATCTTTGGTTCCATATCTAAATTAAACATTTAATTACATCAATTAAGTAATATGCTTTAACAAATAAGATAATTATTTATCGAATTTATATATTGTATTTTAATTTATTATACAAAAATAAATATATTACCTATTTTAATTTACCAATAACATTTTTTTACCTATTTTTTCAATTTTCATAATTTAATTTCAAAATTTAAAATAAAATTTTTAAAAAAAACATAGTTGGGAAGTTGGGGTGTGGGTAGGCGACTTCCCAACTGCACCTAAAAAGTGTGCTAGTTTGGTATATAATTCCAAAATTGTGCTATTTTGGTATATCAATTTTTTTGGTGCAGAGTTGTTTTTTTACCACCCTGTAAAGTATGGTGGACCATACTTACAATAATCACATATTTTTAAACGACAAAACAAATAAAACTTAGTTGGAAAAATGGTTGACGCTAAACTTTGCTTCACATGCGATTTGGCTCTTGAGTTTAAAATTTTTTGCAAGTTAAATGGGGTGGAATAAAATTTTGTCGACTGCAATCCGCTAAATCCGAAGTCAAAAAAGACATTCAGGGTGGATTTTCTCTGTGCACAGGTCACATAGTGTGAAAATCAATTTAACGATTTAACATGGATTATAACGTGCGGGTTCGACTTTAAGAGCATCTTCATCCCTAATCTCGACCCAATTGCTTAATTGGGCCTCACTACTTCTACGTCATTTTAAAGCAACTCATCTCCTTTTTATTTCAACGACGAACTTGTTAAAAACTACAAATAGGTCTCACAACTACTCTCAATTAAATATTTTTTTTTATTTATTTCCAACATAAATTATTAATTCACCTATCATCCTCGCAGCATACCCTCTCATCCTTCAACTCTCGCTCCCTCTCTCCTTGCACACACCCTTTTCGCTCCTTCTCTCTTACACATCAACTCCCCTTTCATCTCTCAACCTTTTATTGCCAAAGAGTTCTCCAAACCATCTTTGATCATGTTAAGACAACCACTAAGTCAGCGATTCACGCTGCATGTTCGCCGGAGCAACCACAATGGGTGACAGAGTTACGATTGCGGTTCTCTCATTTTCCCTCTTTTCTCGGATATGGATCCAGATGTTTGTTGTTTTTTATTTTTATTTTCTTTTAATATCTTGTATCTGAAACTTTAATAAAAAAATTGGGTATTGGTGTTTTTGTGTTCAGTGGAATTGAAGGTGAGCTTTATTTCTTTCCTCGACTGTTTTTTTTTACAGCAGAAAAATGAATATTTTTTCCCCATTTAAAAATTTATATCCATTAAGATTGGGCCCATGCTTTTCCCACACCCCATGCTACTCATCAAACACTCCTTACCCCTGCGAAATGACTAAAAGGCCATTAATGAAACGCACATTTTCCGCCGATTCGGTTGAGGTCAACCGAAGGTGTATTATTTGGAACTGTATTTTTTTGACACACACCCCATTTTGCAAAATTGAATTTCAGCATAAAAAGCTATTTGCACACGATTCGATTGACCTCAACCGAATCCATTCGGTTGACCTCAACCGAATCCATTCGTTGTCCTTCGTGGGAGTGTTTTTGATTTAAGGGTATTTTGGGAATTTAGGGGATTTGGGGGTGTGGGGTGAGTAGCATGGGGTTTGGGAAAAGCATGGGCCTAAATTGTACCAAACAAATCCAATCCAATCCATCCATTGACAAAAAAGAGTCCATTCAATCCATCCATCCACAACTTTTTAATGGATGGATATCCAGTCCATCCATTAGGCCCAACTTTTTTTTTGAAGCAAATTAGGCCCAACTATATATATATATATATATATATATATTTTATACAAATAAATAATTAAATAGAATATTGGTGGTGGTGGCGGTGGCCGCCGGCGGCGCTCCGATGACTCACAGTGGTTGCCAGCCGCGGGTGGTGGAGGGCCAATGGTTACTTTTTATATATATATATATATATATATATATATATATATATATATATATATATATATATATATATATATGAGACGGCAAAAGTGGTGAAAAAATTGGAGTGGTTTTATATATATATATATATATATATATATATATATATATATATATATATATATATATGAGGCATCTGTTTCAACAATTTTTGGAATCTTTGGGTTAACTAATTTAGTGTTGTGGTAGGCTGGTCCTTATGGACTTACCCCATTCAGATAAACATGCTGTTCATTCCGCTGTAAAATGGTATCAGAGCCATAGTAAAATTAAGGATGTAAGTATAGGAAAGCTTATTGGGAAATAAGCTATGTAATCTTACTCTTTTAGGTGAACCGTCTCCGATGATCTAACAAGGGAGTTAGTATTGGGAGCAGTAGCCTAGGAGTATGGTATCCCATTGGATACGTCCAGCAATGGATATTCCTTATACTTACACCAAGAGTTTTCTATAGCTCATGCTTCTTTGGGATTTTTGATTAAAATCTGGCTATGTTATCTAGTGTTTTCGGCTATGGTCCATTAACCCTATGGAGAAAAGGGGATGAATTAGACCGTATATTTAGCCTTGAAAATTTTGTTAGATAACAAAGCTACATCTTTGGTTTAGGAGTTCTACTCCTTCTATCCCTTGTTGGTTGATAGTTAAATGGTCTTCCATTTGCAAAGATGACAAAAGAAGCATCCAATGATATCTATTTTATCTGATGTTATGTCTAATATGTTTATCTTTTGGTTATGTTCTTAAGACAAGCTGATCCACAACACTTTTAGCCCTTTTTCATGGAAGTTGGTGAATATAGTCAGCAAAATAACCAGATAAAAAATGAAGAACTAATTGAGTTCCCTAATAATTTGGAACAACTTAATAAGTGGACTATTCCCTTCGTGCCTTCAAACCAAATATATAAATTTGGCTTATTCGATCTAAAAGCAAAATATGCTATTAAACAACTTGAACAAACAGTTCAAATAACAGAAGACAATCAGACTATTGGTCTCCTTAATAAAAAGGACCTAATTCCTTTTAAGGACTATAATTTCATTCATATTGGACTTATTCAGATTGCCCTCAAGCCTCTGACTTTGCTAGGACTTAATTCTAGCATTATGGCCTATGTCCGTGATGGCAGATGTAATAACTTCAAACAATCTTTAGCTGCCTTAATTGAGACAAGTTTATGCCATGGACCTGTTTATTTCCAGGTTGCCCCAAACCTAAGTTTATCCATGTCTGATAAAAATTTGTCAGAAGCTCTCCAGCTTAATATCCATACGAATGGGTATGACTATAAGCAAGGTAGTGAAGTCATAGCCATATGCTATAGAGTTTACTATAAGGTTTTAAATACGCTTAACCCAAGGGCTAAGCAAATAACCTTTCCAGGAACAACAACATTGGTGCAAACAAATTTGCTTACATCGAATGTTGCAACCAATAGGTTGATCAAATGGGAAGAAATTAACTTCCCAGAATCATGAGCACTTCCCCAAGAAGTTGACCCCAAACCTATCCTTAATAAGGATACAGATCAAATTATCCAAAATACTGAAGGAGATATAGAAATTAGATTCAATCCTAATAGGATTACTAGAATTCCAAGGTCCTTGTCATCCAGGCACTCTGTGAGTGAGTTTTATTCTACTCCAAGTGTGCTAGGAAGGCCATCTACGTCTCAATCTAATGAAGAAATAGAGACAGTGGAAAATATCAGAATAAGTAAGAATGATATTCCCCACGGTGTTTATAACACGAAAAGTAGGCAATCACCTACACAATCAGACATGAGCTTCCATATTGATGAACTTTAGTCCAGGAAGTAGTCTAAGAAAATTCATCAATGATGAATTTATGAAAGAAAGGTACGCCGATTTTAGAAATTGGTATTTTAATTATTTTTCAGCTCCCGAACTGGAAGCCATAAAAAATGAATTTTATGACCAATTAGATATGCAGCAAACTTATATGCCTTTTGTTGAATGGTTCTTGACCTATTTTATAAATAATTTAAACTCTGAAATTAGTGTTTTACAAGAACTAGTTTTTGAAACAGCAAAAGGAGAGAAAATCTCTTCTGCTTTTCCTCCTAAGAAAAATGACATTATTTTAGGAGAAAATGTTGAAGCAAGTGCTTTCATCGGTCTCCAAAAGATAGAAAGGGACCAAGTTACCCTAAAAGAATTAAATTCTATTATCAGGTCTCAAAATTATACAAACATGTTTTTAGTTTGCATAGGAAACCAATTCGAAGCTCTTGAAGAAAAAATTTCTTCTTTAAAAAACCTTTTTGAAAATCATATTTCCCAACAAAAAGCCGTTTTGGAAAACATGTCTCCAGTCCCTATTATTAAGGAAGAACCTATGGTTCAACCCCCAATTAAAATTGAAGGTTTTAAAATTGAGGATAGTAAAAATGATTTTATTAGAATTTTAGAAGAAAAGTTAAAGAACATGAATTTAAATGTTCTTTCTGAAGAAATCTTGTCAGAAGCATCTGATGAGGAAATTAATAAATTAGCAAAAATGTTTGCTAACCAGGACATCAATAAATCCAATCAAGATGGAGAAATAAATCCCATCTACACTCAACGACAAGTTGAGAAATATTACTATAAAAGGCCTTCCCCCCAAGACCTTCTTTATGAGGAAAATGATTCCTACCAGAATTCATATTCTGGAAAACAAATCTATGAATGGAACATAGATGGCTTAAATGACAAGCAAATTATTGATTTGATACATAAAATGATTATGTATTCAACAGTTTGCAAGCAGCATGGAAACAATGATAGTTCCATTGCCTCGTTTATAGCTACAGGATTCATAGGCCAACTAAGAGGCTGGTGGGATCATTATCTCAGAGGCCCAGAAAAGGGATATATTATCCCATAAGAAAGAAGTCAAAAGGGAAGATGGTACTTCTTCCAGTACTGGGGAGGAAGATGCAGTCTATACGCTGTGTCTTTCTATTCTTAAGAATTTTGTAGGGACCAATGTTCCTATAGGAGAAAAATTAACCTCTCTTCTTCAAAATCTTAGGTGTCATTCTTTAACCCATTTTAGATGGTATAAGGATACATTTTTATCCAGGATTTTTCAACTTACAAAACCCAATGATATTCATTGGAAGACAAAATTTATAGATGGTCTTCCTCATCTCTTTGCAGAAAAGGTCAGACACACCTTGAGAAACCAAAATGATGGTATTAATATCAATTACGATACTTTGACTTACGGGCAGATAATAAGCTGCTGTATCAATGAAGGATTAACCTTATGCAATGACATAAAGCTAAGAAATCAATTGAAAAAGCAAAAGTTGACAGAAAAGCACCAGCTAGGTGAATTCTGCGAACAATTTGCTTTTGACCTAGGTAAGGTACCTAAGGATAAGAAGGAAGGTGGTAAAAGAATATCTTTTAACAAAAAAACAAACAACTTTTATAAAAGAAAAAAGAAAGATTTTAAAAAAAAGAAAGTCTTTTCAGAAAAAGCAAAAGACAACGTCAAACCTTTCCAGAAAAGGGGAAAGCGAAAAGCCAAAAGGCTTGACATTACTTGTCACAAGTGTCGCAAAGTAGGCCACTACGCCAACCAGTGTTGGACTAAAAAAGCACTAAGTAATATCCAAGATGAACAATTACGTTCACAATTGGAAAAGGTTTTGTTAATCGGTTCTGAATCAGAACTAGATACAGAAATAGTGTCTTCAAGTGAAGACTTAGAAATGATTCAGACATCTTCTGGATCGTCATCGGAAGACAATAATGATTGTCAGTGTAATGAAATAAATTATTGGAAGTCCATAGTAGATATAAACGGACTAAATGTTCTCACAGAGGAACAAGATGAAGCCTTAAAGGCCTTAGATTCCATTGAAGATGGAAGCATAAAAAGGAAAATGATAGAAGTCCTTATGAAAGAATATTCTAAAAAGAATACTCCTCTAATAATAGAGGCACCTTACCAAATTAGTGAGGTCCTTAGTAGATTCCATGAATCCAATACTAAGGAAAAACCTATTTCTATTAATGACCTCCATAGAGAAATTAACATTTTAAAAAATGAAATTTCTCAAATTAAAAAAGAAAATGCTCTTTTAACTGGAAGGGTTTCTGGCTTAGAAAACCCACATAGACCAGAATCCTCTTCAGGAAATTATCTTTCTATATTAAACAGAGTCACTTCACAAAAATGGTTTGTGAAAATCACCTTAATTGTCAATAGGGATTTCGTTTTAAAGGATGAAATTGCTCTAGTAGACAGTGGTGCGGATCTAAACTGCATCCAGGAGAGAATTATCCCTACCAAATACTTCTCAAAAACCACCCAATCACTTACCCAAGCTGGAGGTGATAAGTTGAAAATTAATTTCAAATTGCCAAAAACTCACATTTGTAATCAGGGAGTTTGTATCCCTACTTCCTTTATTTTGGTTAAAAACTTGACCCATAGAATTATTTTGGGTACTCATTTTCTTCACCAGATTATGCCCATCACCAATATTGACCAAAAGGGCATAACAACTATTTTAGATAATAAGGAAGTTATTTTCGAATTTATTACATATCCCCATACAAGGATGATCAATGAAATCAAAGAGCTTTTGACAAATAAGGAAAAACAATTGTGCTTCCTTAAAGAAGAAATCAATATTATTAATATTAACAATCAGCTTAGCAAGACTGATATAAAAGACCAAATAAAGGTCTTAGAGAATAAGCTTATAACTGAGGTTTGCAGTGACCTTCCAAATGCTTTTTGGAATAGAAAGAAACACATAGTTTCTTTACCTTACACGGATAACTTCAATGAAAGTCAGATCCCTACAAAGGCCAGACCAGCCCAAATGAATCAAGAATATCTTGATTTATGTAAAAAAGAGATAAATTCTCTAATAGAAAAAAATCTCATAAGACCTTCCAAGTCGCCTTGGAGCTGTACTGCATTCTATGTTAATAAACATGCAGAACAAGAACGAGGTGTTCCCAGATTAGTCATAAATTACAAACCCCTTAATAAGGTGTTAAAATGGATCAGATATCCTATCCCCAATAAGAAAGACCTATTGGATAGGCTAAATGAAGCCTTAGTTTTCTCAAAATTTGATATGAAATCTGGATATTGGCAGATTCAAATTAATGAATCTGACAAATATAAGACTGCTTTCACTGTCCCATTTGGCCATTACGAATGGAACGTGATGCCTTTCGGGCTTAAAAATGCCCCTTCTGAATTCCAAAATATTATGAATGACATATTTAATCCTTATACGGATTATATGATAGTTTATATTGATGATGTTCTAGTTTTCTCCAAGACCATAGAACAGCATTTTAAACATCTTAAAAATTTTAAGAGTATTGTCAAGAACAATGGTTTAGTTCTGTCCGCTTCCAAAATGAAGCTTTTCCAGACTAAGATTCTTAGGTCACGAGATTGACCAGGGAAAAATTGTCCCGATCAGTAGGAGCATAGAATTTGCTTCCAAATTTCCAGATGAAATTCTGGAGAAAAAACAGTTACAAAGATTTTTGGGTAGTCTCAATTATATTTCAGATTATGACAAAAACTTGGCCCAAGACACAGTCCTTTTATATAATAGGCTGAGAAAGAATGTTGGGCCTTGGACTGAAGCCCATACCAAGGTTGTCCAATATATCAAACATAGGGTCAAAAGCCTTCCTTGCTTAAATTTAGCTAACCCAAAGATTCCAAAAATTGTTGAAACAGATGCCTCAAATATCGGGTATGGAGGCATCCTCAAACAACTTGACCCGACCACCTCAAAAGAGGTATTAGTCAGGTTTACTTCGGGAAAATGGAACCCAACCCAAGAAAAGTATTCAACTGTTAAGAAAGAAATGCTTTCTATTATTAAATGTATTTCCAAATTCCAAGATGATCTTTTGAATCAGAAGTTTTTATTAAGAATTGATTGTAGTTCTGCCAAGCAGATCATTGAAAAAGACGTAAAAAATTTGGTATCCAAACAGATTTTTGCAAATTGGCAAGCACAATTATCTGTATTTGATTTTGACATAGAATACATTAAAGGTGAGAATAATTCACTTGCAGATTTTCTAACCCGTGAATTCTTACAGGGAACATGACGACCCCCTATAGGGGAAGAGGCAGAGGCCCTGGAAGAGGAAGGAGTAGCAATATGCTACCCTACCAGCAAGAACCTAATGTCCCTCTCTTAGGAGACTGGACAACAATCTACCCTAATAGGAGTAGAAGGATGCAGGCCTTGCCTGCTCCACAAAAGAAGGAAGATATTGCTTCCTCTTCAGGAACTAAAACAAGCTCTTACGCAGAAGCAATGGTTAACCCATCGCAAGAACAAATTCAAGAATACTTTGAAAATCCAATCACTGAGGACATCATGTATATTGATGATGAGGATCTCAGTATTACAAAAGACCCATGGTCTATCAAAACAATGTACCTTGAATCAAGAGGATACCCAGGTCTTTACGGAAAGTCAAGACCCCATTTAGAAATTCTATTATTAGTCACTGAATCAGTAACTATAACCCATCATCACCAAAACAACAATCCGCAAAGTTTTATAAACTTTAGCAAGTGCCATGTCAATAAAATCCTCCTTCCAAGGGAATGGGGACTGAATCCAAATGGAGAAAAAGCAATAAAAATTGCCGAGAACTCTTATGCTTATTTCAACTACTGGGATTATATCCAGGCCTTTTCAAAGGCTTTCTATTATCAAAACCCGAAGAACAAACATTCCTGGTTCTTCAGCATGAACCCAGATATTGCTACTAAAACTATACCAAATTGGTTCTATAATTGGTGGCAAAAATTTGGTCCATCCCTGGAAATCTTACCAAAGGAATTAGTGGAATTATATAATTCCTGGTGTGACAATAGTCCACTTGTTGCAAATATTGTTTCAAAAAATCTTATTACAGGGCAATGCCCTTGCATGTTCTTTACTAAATTCCAGATACCTTGGATTTGGAGATGGTCAATAACTACAGAAAAGGATAAATATAATATCCCCTTGCTCAGGAGAAATTTCTTCTATAAGTGGTGGAACAGAATGGACCCTGAGGACTTAAAAGTCTTAATCCAAAAAATAAAATCTTCCATTAACGAAGATAAAAATAATGGTCTTCAAAATGTTAATCTCCAAAATTTGTCTATGACAAACTTGAAGCATTATTTCCAGAAGAAATATCCTCAGGAAAACGAAGAAGAGATTATGGTCAGAACCCTTGACCATATGAAAGCACAATTTTTTAATACATTCCTAGTTAAAGACATGTCTACATCCTCTCAAGGATCAGCAGAAATGGAGTGTTTAGCTGGAGAGTCCCAAGAAGAAGAAGCTTACCCAGAAGACTTCTGGGATGCCATGATCCAATCAATGGCCCAGAACATGAAAGGGAAGGGACAAAGTTGAAATCAGCCAGTATTAAAGCATCTAATAATGATGTCACCCACTACGTGATAAGTCACTAAGGCATCTAATAATGGTGTCCCCCACTATGTATTGTCTTTTTCTTTATTTTTCTTTTCTGATGTGACGATGGGGCCCACAAAGTGTACCCGGCATCTTTAAAGAAGTTTTGTCATTTTGTGTAATCGGCTACCTGGATGAACAGTAGCCTTTTAACCGGCTTAAATAGTAAGCCTTAGTTTTTCTATATAAGGCACCCTTCTCCATTAGTTGGAGGCAGGCTTGAGCCACTCTCACTCTCTCTCTTGTAATCTCTCTCCCTCTCTTGTAATCTTTTTCCCTCATATCTTTGTAACATATCTCCTTCTGTATAATAAATTTTGAAGATCGACGTTCCATCCTCCTCTCCCTTGGACACTAAGGTAATTATTTATGTGCTTTCGTAGCTAATTTAGTGTTGTGGTAGGCTGGTCCTTATGGACTGACCCCATTCAGATAAACATGCTGTTCATTTATGAGATGGCAAAAGTGGTGAAAAAATTGGAGGGAAAATCACTCTTTACCTTTTATATATTAAGATATTATGGAGAAAAAAGTAAGCAAAAAAAAATCATTTCAAACGATTCAATTGATTCCATTAGCTGTGCAAAACAGTTCCACTGCGGTTCAATACAATTTTGGATTAGCCATCACGATAGTTAAATACTTATGTGCGTGATGATAACAGAATGATGGCTAATCGTCAGAATCTTGTTAGGAGTGTTAGTATTAGCAACACTTTTTTTAGCACTCTTCTTCCGATACTCTTTATAATTGAGTGAAATCTCTTCTTATTAAAGCTGTTAGCATAGCAATTCTATTAGGCTGGCAAATATTCATGCAAACACTTCATTTCACGTAAAATTTTATGATATAAGCGGGAATCCAAAATTTCATGCAGTGATTCACGTATTAACTATGAACAGAATGTTTGGTGTTAAACAGGAAATGAAATTAATACTTTGACTATTGGGGCACACCATTAAATATAAGAACAACCATGCATTAATTCTCTGCCTATTGAGGTACCAAAATTTCATGCATTAATTCACGTATTAAATATAAACAATACTCACCTCAACCACATTTTTATCTCTCATACAAACATTAATCACCTCAACCACATTTACTTTTATCTCTCTTTGTACTTCACATCCACCCACAATTAATTAAACAACAGCTGCACACAACCATGAATACATTTTTGACTTTCTCATCCAACATTTTCAAAATAAAACTAACCTATTCCCTCTCAAACTGAAACATCTTTCTCTTTCTACTCTTTTCTTCTCCATCTCTCCCTCTCTTATTTCGAAATTTTTTTGGCATCCTCCATATTCTTCAAACTTCATTTGATCTTGGCTAACATGTTTTCTCTGCTTTTCTCTCTTATAACAACAACCTGAAACAAAATTGCTACAACTTTGTTAGAGGTCATTCCATCTTCATATTTGTGGTTAGTTGAACTTATAAATATTTCAATTTCATAGCTGCTTCAATACATTGTGATACTTTTGCATTTCTTTTCGACTCTCTCTTCAATGTTTGAGGTTTTCCGATTTAGACCATTTGGTAAGGGAAAAGGTTTCGGCTCAAACCTTACACTGTACCTTCATCTTCTTCAACCTTCATATTTCTTCTTCAAAGTTAAGAAGTTTACACTTTTTTTTTGACTATCAAGTAACAAATTAACTTCTACTAACAATAAATTAAAACTGCTTATGTATCTTACAATTTGCTATCTATATACGTTTCACTTTTCCTATCTATATTGGTTTTCTTATCCTATCAATAAAGTTGTTTGTTCCTATCAATATTAATGTGACTGAAGTGTCATATTACACTTTTTTCACAACAGGTTTTGTTAAGGAACTTATTTGATTATATGTTTGGAGATAATAATATATGTCATTCATTATTTCTTAATCCTTGTCATAAAAGAGATAATAATATGGCTATAGTTTCATATTGATTGCATGTCATATTAGTATCAATTTTCATAGAAGCAAAAAAGAAAGAAATATTATTATAAGATAAAGAGATATACCTGATATGTTTTTCCCTTGTTGGAGGAGTCCTTGTTTTGCCTCACATCCAGAATCTTGCTCTTCTGACTTCTTAGTATGTTTCCTTTCCTTCAACACCTTCTTATCCTCTAAAACCACAAACAAAAGAAGTCAAAATTTTGAGAAAAGGAAACCACCCAGACCATTCCAAACCAGCAATTTTTTTATAGACAAATGTACTTATTAATTAGTTAATTAATTAGAAGAAATAGTTAGTTTCTAACACTAAACTTTTGTTATTAATCAAGAGAAATTGTTGTTAGTTTCCATAATTCAAATCCAAGACTGGAAAAAGTGGAAATCCCTAAGTATATTTGTGCTTGTGTATTCATTGAGGCAAGATGCTCTGCAATTCTTTTCAATAGAAAAATTCATATACAAACTCCTAGTAACATCATCAATAGTTGCATGATCATTGAAGAAAAACCAAAAAAGGTGAAAACAAATTATAGTTCAACAATTTGGATAAATGCCAGGAATAACAATTAAGTAGCTTGCCAAACAATATATAGCAAGTAAAGCTTTACCTGCTTAATGTGACCATGAACTGACATAACTTCATAAAGCTTGCGCATAAGCCACTATGTGATGCAATCATGCCACTGTGTCCAAACAATATATCATCCCACTGTGTCCAAACAATATATAGCAAGTAAAATTAACAAAGTAAACGAAGGGTTTTTGTTGATTACCATGTGTGTGATGCAATCATGCAATCAGCCACTGTGTGCGCATACAACAACAAAATCAGAAGATCAACTTCGAGACTTTAAAGAAAAAAATCAAACAGAAAGTAAAATCACAAAGTGTGTTGTTTACCTTTTCTTTGAGCTTCGTGACTCTTCTCATCATCATTTCTATCATCGTCAATTCGTTTCAGACATACAAGTGAAATAAACTCAGAATCAGTATTCGCTTTTAGATTCTGAAAGCGTGAACAAAAGAAGCGAGAGATTCGAAGCCTAGGGTTTCTAAAACAGAAATTAAAGACCCAAACAAAGGGGGTTTTGTTCACTACCTGATCGTTGGTACATCAGAAGCTTCGTTGCTGATCCTCAAGCTTTGGTTTTAGCAATCTTCATCTCAACCACATGCAACCAGTAGCTTGAATTTAGGAGTGTAAAATCAGTGAGAAGAAGCTTAAACGAAGTAATCAATTGAGCTAGAGTTCTTTATCTGGAACTAGATTCCACTATGTAGCCTGTCATGATTAAAAAAAATTTATAACATGACAATCAATTGTTCAGTGAAAAAATCATAAAGGTTTGGCCCAAAAATGTAAGACAAAATTGAATAATACACAAACTCAATGAAAGAAGCTAAAGCAGAAAATATACACACAAATGCAAATATTGTCAAGAACATAGTTATCAAAATCGCGATTTAAAGAGCAAAATCGTACGATTCTACGATTCCACACCCCCCCTACGATTCGGTTTCATAGCAGAATCGGAAAAATTGTAGAATCGTGCGATTAATGGTGGAATCGTCCGATTTGCGATTTCATTCGCGATTTTGCTTGAAAATCGCAGCAGAATCGCGCACAGGGAAAACAACGGAAACGGGTCGGACCTGCGTGAAAATCGATTCCAGTGCTGGCGGCGAGATCTCCGCGCGGTACTGTTGTCGTGGTGGTTCTTCGTATTCCGGCCAGATCTGTTTTTTGTTGTCGTGAAGAAGAATAACAAGAGGAGCAGCAGCTATCATGTGAAGAAGAAGAAGAAGAAATTGAAAAAAAAAAAAAAAAGAAAAAAAAAAAGAGGAAGTGATGTTACGGACTTACGGTGCTTGCAGCAAGGGTTCAGCTGCCAAGTAACCTAATTTCAAATTAGGGTTAGTGAAATGGGCTTGGCCCAAAAAAATGTATCTTGTAAATGATTATGACACCCCTTTATTGAATTAATATTCCCATTTTTCTAACCACACCTCCTTTTTCTCTAAAAATACCCTTTTTTCAATGAATAATCCCTTTTTATCTAGAAAAAAAGTAGCATGTTACAATTTTACTTTCGATTTTACGAGTTACGATTTTCTTAACCCCTCCTGATTTTACAAATTCCTACACTTTTTTCCCGGTAGAATCTTCCGATTTTACGATTTCCGATTTCGCTACCCTCCTCCTGAATTTAGGATTGTAAAATTCCCAAATGGGATAAATAATTTATCTATTTTAAAAAAGGGTATATCAAATCAATATTCCAATCACATATAATGTTTGTAATTTTCATAGTCGCCTACGTATATTGAATAAATTAATCATCGGTTTACAGCACCATCATTCCCACTAAATTATTTTATCTTCACACAAACTTCCTAAAAATGTTTTCACCCCTGATAAGACCTACCTTGAATGACGCAATACAACCCGCATACCAGTTATGTTTTAACATTTTTGTTTAGTATTACTCGCCACCATATCCCGTGAAATATGTATTATATTTCTTAGAGTATGTTTTGTGTCATTATAAATATTTTTAAATTTCCATTATAATAATTTAACATTATTCATTATAAATAATTTTAGATTTTTCTTCCACTCAACCTAAACTATCAAACCAATTTATACATCTGTTAAGCCATCCCGTCAAGTACACAATACAATGTACATACCACTTACGGTACAATATATTAGGCCTGTATTACTCGCCACCCCACCCGGTGCATTCAACTAAATATAACTGATAATAACGCAGAATCGATTCATTCAACTCCTTTTTACTTACACATTTTACAATAATTAACAGTAACGTACCAAGACATTAATGCAATTTTCTATTTTCCCATGATGTAAATTATTTTTAAATAGTATTATTAGAACATTAATGCAATATTCCATTTAGGCTACAACACGTTACGATTACTCAAAACATACCCCCCGTTCAACGTGATGATGGATACACATACGACAACGGAATAAATAAGTTAATACAACCTCATTATGCAACCATTTTCTATTTTTTTAGTCAATAAGTCATTTATGCATATTGCTAATGCATCATATTAGCCACCACCCCTAGCCCGTGCATGCACGGGTAAGCGTCCTAGTTCATGTAGATCTTACTAATTTAGTGGAAAGTATTTCAAAAGCAGTGAGACCTATATGTTACTAAAGAGTGTGCAAGAGTGTTTTGCTGGCATTTTTGTGGTCGTTAGTAAAGATTAGCTTAGGAATATTCCAATTCAGTTTTTCATTCCCTATAATTGCAGATCTGTGTATAGCTGCCATTTCAGCTATTATATTTCTGTTATTCAAAATCTATAAAAAAAAAGTAGTAAAGTGGCAAAAAAGATTACACATATTTTGTTTCTTTTCTCATCTGGAATACTCTTACTCTCAACAGCGTATTGCTCTGAAACCCATGAGTGCATTGCATGTCTTTTTGCTAACCCTAACAAAGAACTTTATAGTACATACAACATGCAACTTCAATGGTATTGTAGAAGAGGTGAAACACGTTTATCATGGTTTACTCAAGCCTATAATATAAAACAAAAAGTACATCCACTTCTCTTAGTAGAATCAAATATTTTCCTCTAGTTTTGAATGCTCTACTTATAAGATTATTATTTAAAGAGAAGGTTAACAAATACACTTTACCGTTGCATGTTTATAATATCGAATTACGTTCAAATTTTGCTCCTACAAGAATCTCTTGAGGCACTTCATCAGTGCGTTTGTGTGCTCAGGCTTCCCAACAGATACACGAACGTAACCTTTCAGTTCTTTACTGCTATAGTGACGAATCATTACGCCCATTTGTGCAAGATCTTCCTGTGTTCATAAAAGAATATGTCTTAGTTGGGAATAACAAAAAGAATAGACATTATGCAAAACTTGATTCCAAATTTTCAAACAAAACAATTTTGGAAAATCAAACATTCACACAAACTACATAATTTTGCATTGAGAATTAAACCCAAACAAGTTGAAAGTGATGAGTTTGGCACCAAACTATTATTAACCCAAACATAAATAAAAATGAATAAATAGATATGGAGATGTGAAAGGAATGTACCTTTAGCTTCTTTGCATCCAACCCAGATGTAACCTCACAAAGAATGAAATTAGAATGGCTTGGAAATGGCTTAAGGAATGGAATTTCCTTCAAAAGATCATAAAGCCTCCCTCTTTCTTTCACCAAAGCATCTTTTACATTCTGTGTTAAGAACAGTAAATAAGAACAATAAATGTGTAAAATGTATTCCAACAAAAGTGTCTAAAATATTTAAGTTGCATTAGTATTTTGGGTATCCATAGCTCCCTATACATTTATATATACCACAATAACCAAAAAGAATATGTGAGTTTATATATAAGAAAAAGTGCAATAGAAGCACCTCTAGATAGATAGGATTTTGCAATGCCGCACATGCAGAAACTTCAGCAGCGACAGATACATTATAAGGTTGCTTTGCTCTCCAAAGATACTCAATTATACTCAATGGAAAAGCTCCATATCCCACACGAAGTCCAGCTAAACCTGAGAGAGAAGTTCATTTTAAATGGTTCATATTAGGACAAGTAACTCCAAGTCCAACCATCTTATATGCAGCTGATAGAGTTACTATGCAAGAAAAAGGTAAATGCGTAATTACACTAGTTAGAGATGAGTTAGGCCTTAAGCTCAAATTCTAAGAAAATATTATAAGAGAGCAACTCTTACAAAAAAAAAACTATATTATAATAAGGGAACAACATAAGTTTCAGTTCATTTTCAAGTTTCATGGAATAACAGGGGAAAAGACAAGTATAAGCATTACCAGCTCTTTTGCTGAATGTCCGAAGAACAATCAAATTCTCATGCTTCTTCACCCAACTCATCCTTGATTCAACTCCTGAAAACTCGATGTACGCTTCATCCAGCACCACCAATATGGGAAGCTCGAGTATCTTTAAGAGAACCTCGTCATCAATTATACTGTTATGAAATTGTTGTATCAATATACACTTGATTAGGAGCTAACAAGAGATACTCAAATTATCAGCATATTGATAATATTACAGTGTGCAACTTACTAAATCCTAACCTGTGATTGGTAATGAGAATAAAATGTTAAAAGATTGTCTTCAGCCGTGATAATATTATAGAGGACATTAATATTGCACATTTGCACATAATTTTAGAGAAGCACTATCGTTCACATATCTCTGAAATATGGAAGCAGATGGCATATTCAAGTTTAAGATTAATGACCGTTCAAATCCCTATATATATATATATATATATATATATATATATATTGGCTAGTCAGATCATATCAATCTGTTAACTGTATTGAAATTTTCAACAGAACTAGAGCTTTTAAGAGAACAAATTAGGGGAAACGGCAACACTACCACAATCTAAATTCAGGCACTTAGTTAGTTGTCTGACTATGCATTCTATAGTGTAAAGAGATTTAAAAAGGGATACTTGACAGTTACCTCCCATCTGGATTGTTTGGAGATGTTAAAAATATGCATTTGGGCTTCTCTTGTTCAACAACCTCTATTATGTTTTCTACATTCAAGCTGAAGTCTGGCTTCCTTGGAACTACAGTTTAAATAATGCAGATGGTTATGCACATCTGACATGGCATAAGAACAAAAATAGAGAACGTGATAAGAAACAGACTTTAAACCAACATTTAAGAAATATTATTCTTACCTTTGATGACAAGTGCTCCATTAACTGCAGCATCAAATTCATACATTGTGAAGGTTGGAGGGCAGTCTACAATCTTGTCACCAGGATCAAGCACACAGCTGTGGTGTATGTGTTTATGTGTTTATTTATGAAAACCACATTTCAAACTACAGAAAATAAGAATGAGCCAAAAATGCATTGAAGCCTATTGAAAACACAAAAAGAATTGGTTCTAACCGCATGATCAAATCAATAAGCTCATCTGCACCACATCCAACAAGAATATATTCAGATTCAAGGCCTGAATCTTGTGCAAGAGCTGCGCGCAATTGGCGGCTTTCTGGATCCGGATAGACATATGGGAATCGTATTGACCCTAGTGCTTCCATGACCTGTAAAGCCTCTGATAGTCAACTTAAGAGACAACACAATTAAAACTTTAATCTAATGCAGAGTAAGATCCTGGAATGCGCTCAAACATAACATGGAAAAGACTTAAAAAACATAGATTGAAATATCATAGACTAACAGAACAATCTCCCGGTCAATTTAAACATCGTGTTACCGAAAAAAAATTCCACTTTTACTCGACAGTTTGGAAAATGCAGACATAAAAATAAAAGATAACTTGCCTCGGGAGGGGGACCATAAGGATTTTCATTAGCATCTAACTTCACAATATCCTCAGGCTTTCGTCCAAGACGAGAAGATAAAACCTGCAGTAAAAAGCCTATTCTTTTGTTATTAAATTTTACATTACAGCAAAACAATTTTCCCAACAGAAGTAACCACTGTCAAGTTCTGGGACCTGGAATCTATGCAAATTCAGTGTCTCATTATGATAGGCAAAGAGATCAAAATATCAGCTAAAGAACTTGCAATGTGTCTTCAGTGTTTATGCAAGTGACCTACCAACCACACCTAAAAAAACAAAAATTTGAAAAGAAAAAGAGCAGACTAATGTAATTGAACAGATAGATGTGTATTTTCTACTTCAAAGAAACAATTGCACAAATATGGTTCAAGGGCTGTTAGGAATGTAAAATCTGAACTTAATTATTGAATGAGGGGTCAATCCCTATATATACAACAATATACACAACTGAATCAGTTAAGGGAAGCTGAACCAGTTACTAAGTCTAACAAACTAGCAATTGTACAAACTCATCTAGAGACTAACTCATATCAAGTGAGCTATAGGACTAAATAATACAAAGTGAACTATACAATAAAATATTGCCTATTCTAACAGCCCCCCTCAAGCTGGATCATGAGTAATAATCATGTTCAGCTTGAAGAGAAGAGTAGAAAAACTAGCATAAAATGAGAAGAGTCTTCCAATTGCCGAAGAGTCGTCGGGAACTGAAGTTGCCGAAGCGAAAGTTGCCATGGATGCTAAGCAATCAAGAAATCCAGTATAAATAGTAAGCAACAATCAGCAACAGGTAATAGTCAACCACTAGCAATTGATGCTAAGTCAAGAATCACTGACAACAAAACAATCCAAAACAGCCAGCACTATAAGTGTAATCCACGATAGGAAAACTTGAACCAATCAATGTGATGATGAAGGTGATTATTAACACAATAGAACCTCACAGACTAAGCTGTGATCTGCAATTGTAGCTCCATGGGACCTGATTGTATGTGCAGCAGCATCAATCTGTCTGACAATATTTTATTGTATAGTTCACTTTGTATTATTTAGTCCTATAGCTCACTTGGTATGAGTTAGTCTCTAGATGAGTTTGTACAATTGCTAGTTTGTTAGACTTAGTAACTGGTTCAGCTTCCCTTAACTGATTCAGTTGTGTATATTGTTGTATATATAGGGATTGACCCCTCTTTCAATAATTAAGTTCAGATTTTACATTCCTAACAAGGGCTAAAAATAGAAGTGAAACAAAATCAAATTCTAAACCATTGTTGCTATAGTGACTTATATAGGGAACCAACAAGATCAAAAAAAAATTGTCAAAAAAAAAATCAATAAAAAAGTTGACTTTGACAACACCGGGCAAATGTGAATAAAAGGGAACCAATAAAATGAATAAAAAAAGTTAAATTTGACAAAACCAACCTCAAAAGGCAAAATGGGTTGATAAGGAGCCAACTTCCTAAGATGTTGTCTGATGAAGGAGTCACCAGTAACCTGCACAGAACCAGTATTAACTTGTTCTACAGGAATTGTAGAAGCCATAGCTATAAACTTTCTTTGATAACCCTCAAATGAAGAATTGGGTCTGGTTGCTAACCCCAGTTGCTGCAAATTAGTGCAGAAAGCAGTAGAACTGTAAAGTTCAGTGACACCCATTAAGGTGCTACACTAAGTGCTGGTGTGGAGCAGTTTTCAGGTACGGCGATCGCGGCCGTAAATTGCGCCGGAATCGTGCTGGAAGTGTCCTGTGGCGGGCGCTACACCACGCTTCGTTTTTTTCTTGTTTCTGGCGAGAAATGAAATGGGAGAGATGAGAAGAAAGACACAGAGCCGAGAGAAAGAGAACTTTGAGAACTTGGGTTGGGCTCGGCCCAATACAATTTTTTGCGAGGCCCAATATCATTTGAATGCTTCTTTTTTTCCTTTGACAAAAAAAATAAATGCTTTTTTTTCCTACTAATTTTATTTATTTTGTGTCTTTCAAAGATTTGTGGCATCTTGGAAAAAAAAAAAAGATTTCTGGCCTCCTACTAAGTTATGTGTCTCATATACAAGTACTAAGACTTAATTGAGCATTGACCGAAAAAAAGCAGATCAATATTTATAAAAACTGAAAGTTCTACTACCAAAAAAAAAAACTGAAAGTTCTAAATTTTTTTGAAAAAAAACTAAGCAACAACTAATTGCATATCCAATTTGCGCCAATGCTACAATCGAATGGATAGATCCAGACTACATTCTTGCTACAATCAGATGTGTACATTCAAATAGTCTCAAACCTTATGTGACATCTTACCAGTAACGATCAGAAGTGTAACTTAGGTCAAGGGGTTATTACTAGAGGAAATACACGAGATTTTGTAGCAATAAGAGAGATGAAAAATAGCGCTCTAATAAGGGAGTTAGCAATATACTTATTTCAATTCAATGAAATGCCTAATAATTATGGCCCAAGTGGCCTACCTTTTCCATTTGGTACTTATCAATGATATTTCTAATCAATTACAACCATAATCTTACACAAACATATTTATAATCACAAGTAAGTTTGTGAACATCAAAAGCGCGAGTTCAATCTATCTCCGTCCAATTCCCCACCCATGAACAACGCTCCACTTTCTCCGTCCACTTCCCCACTGATGAGCAATGCTCCACTTTCTCCGTCCACTTCCCCTCCCCGACCGGCGACCATTTATACAAAGGACAAAAACAAAATATCATTATGATCATTTTTAATACCAAGATGGTTAGATTTTACTCAGTTATTTTCCATTAAACTTCGATTCAATCTATCTGCATAAGTAAATCATTCCACACAAGTAGTGTTTAATTGATTTTATGAAATGCAATGGGATGCTACTAGTTACCTAGTTGTTAACATTAATCAGGCTAGCTACTCCCATGGCAACAAAATCACTAATCACTGAAAATCAGCTTTCATGCAATTTGTAAAGCACAAGCAATTTATTAACTCATGGTGCTAAGGGTACAAAGTACTTATTATAATTCTGACATGCAAAAATATTGGGAAAAAATTACCTACAAATAAATTTTTAAAGAACAAAAAAATAAAAGCAGCAGCAGCAGCTCTAAGGAGCCTTGCCTGCAGGAATATTATCCAAAATGAAAACTTCCACCAACAAACATCATTATTGAGACACATCAAAAACAATGTAAACACATGATGTCCAAAACTTTCTTCCGAGCAATGTGCCTCTCTCTCTCTGCATTGTCATTATCTCTTACTCAAGGAAGAATGTACATTCATATTTCCTTTGGTAAATAATAGGAATGTTTTCAAAGGATCTTTGAGATTTCTACAAGTAACTTATGGAGAGCTTGAGGCTTTGAGAAAAAAGGAGAATGATCAGCACCTTTCAGATTGAAAACCTTTTCTGGGGGGATTACATTTATCATGTTTTCCTGAAGTGAAGTTGGTATTGCATTGTCTTCAAGTGTTTTTATATAAAACCGCCGAACAGATCCATATTTCAGATCTGAAAGAGAAAGTTTCTCCAACGCTGGTGCAATCGGTACTGGCCTCATCGAAACCGATGCTAGTGCAACATCCTGTATTTAGACAACAATCAACAAAGCACACAAATAAAAAAAAATCTTCTCAGAACAGATGAGTACGCGAAAAGAAATTCACGTACGCGGCTACTTACTTTAGTGGGACTTTGGTTGAATAACAAATCCCTTAACAATGACTTGTCCAAATCAAAAGAAGTGGGCGGGTGATCATTCCCATTAGCATATGAAAAAACTTGAGCCTGTTGCATAAGATCATTTGAACCTCCCTGCAATAGATAGCCACATTGAAATCATTGCTCAAAAGATAGAAGGATTCTTCATTTATTGACAAGGTAACAGAATTGCACACAACCAGAAAACATTATAATGAGTTCAGATCACAGACAAGTGAAAATTAAAATAGAATACCGGTTGAGAAACGACATCAAGAGTACTTTGTCCGTTAGTCAGCATTGTGGCAGCAATAAAGACAGCCTTGGAAATCTTAAGAGGAAACAATTCCATGATATACGATATACATGCCCCACCAAAATCATGTCCAACCAATATCACCTTCATAAGAAGCAGATAAAGTAAGAAGTAAGAACTACATGAGAAGAATATTCTGCATAGAGCTTACTTTCAAAAATGATTTTGTAATACCAAATATGATATCATAGCAAGCAAAAATAACCACTTTCATCAAGAACTTACATGAATATAGTATAAAGATTGATTAAAATAGTAATAAAAAAATATTGAGTAAAATGATCAATTAGATTTAAAATTGGAAAGGAATAAAATAAGTACCTTTTCACCTTCAGGAAGTTTTTCAAGGAAGTCGTTAAGTGGCTTAACGTATTGTGACATACTTGTAATGTTGTTTGTGTCAAATGAATGAACTCCAGAGCCAGTTAAATCTATAGCAGCTACTTTATAACCGCTTTCTTCAAGAAGTGCTATAGTTTTGTACCAACACCACGCCCCAAAGCCACCTCCATGAACAAGTACAAAATGATTTGTCTCAAGATCATCAACATTTACACCCTGTCAAATTGAAAATCTAGATGTATAAGCGAAACAAAACACATCAACAAAGACCATAGAGAAATTATAACATGAAGAACTGTCGATATTTGGAGTACATATAAATAATGATGCGCTGATGATTCCACCCTTCAAGTGGCAAAGATAAAATGAAGGTATTAACAGGATACCATTTTTAGCTATAGTTAGCATTGCAAGTTATAAATAACATATTCTTGTTTTATGCAACACAATACATGAATCAAAGAAGCTAAGAATTCTTTAAGTATCATATTCTTGTTTTAAGAAAATGACACTACATTTACAGCGTCAAATCAGACCGAAAATTACTGGATCGATCTGAGTTTCAATGTCATTTTAGAAACCCCAATATCTCTATTGTAAGAAAAGAGAAGCAAAACAAGGTTACCTTAGAAGCTACACTTAGCTCCCAGTTAAAAATTCTTTTAAAGGTCAAACCTCTATTCCTTCATATGCCCTCCAACTATTCAAGATTTGAACACATTATTCTCCAAGAAACTTCTAACTTAAGTGTCTATATCAAATGCTATCCATAAGACATTAATATGTGCTGCACATTTTCCTCTTGAACCAACAACATTAATAAATACAAATCAAACAAGTTACTTTATTTCACTACACTGTCCTGATTCATTGAACTAGTAATAACACTTTATTTCACCCGCACTTTTCCGATTCCTACAAGTCTAAGAAAACTGATCATGACATACCAATCCCCTCCAGAATTAAATCATCTGCTTCAAGTCCAAGAAACTAAGGGTGTGTTTGATTAACTTCTTAAAAACAGATTTCTGCTTTTGAAAAATTTAGAAAGCACAAATTTTGTTCTTGATTAACTTTTAAAAACAGAAAATTGTTTTTGAAAACTACAATCAAGCAGGTCCTAAATCACCATATAAACTACTTTAAGGCCATGGCTTCTACTAAATCCTCAATTTGGAGATGTTTTTTAAGAAAAGAAAAAGCATTTTTGTCAAAGAAAATTGATAATCAGAAAACAATGATCGCCATACCTCCAAAATGGACTAAATTATCAAAATTTTCAACAGGTACACCAAACCGAATCAACCCATAAAAAAAAATCAATTTTTTAACAAATATGCGATGACCCATTTAAAAAAATCAAATTTTTATTTATTCTAAAGTAAAGGGGTGTGAAAGAAGTACCTGATTAAGTAGCTGATGGGGTTGAAGAAGAGGATCAGTGAGAGACCTTGCTCTAGAACTTGAACTACGAGGTAAAGTGTTGCCATTGTTATTCTTCTTTGAGACCCCATTGGGGTATCGTAGAGAACTGGACCGATCGAACTGTTGCTGTTGGTGTTGTTTGAAGAGGATGGCAGCTGCTATGGCTTGTTCACGAATCGCGGCGTCATCGAGCTTTTTCTTGTCTCTGCGGTTGCTAGAAGCTGCGTTGGAGTAACGCTGTTTTTTTGTGGTGGGGAGTGATGGTTGCTTCACCTTTAGAAGCGCACACAGGTTACCCATTTGTGTTGTTGTGGCGCATGTAATTGAAGAAGAAGAAGAAGAAGACTTTATAAAAAGTATTTGTGGGGTTTAGTTTGAGGAAGCTTCAGGTGTAGTTGGCAACTACGCATGAGAGAGAGAGAGAGAGATGCGAATGTGTTCTTTTTTGTGTATAGGAAAAAAAAACATTTAACGTACATTTGTCAAAAAGAAAAAACATTTGACGTACGCTTCAAAATAGGTCTACTAATATAATATCAATTGAGTCAAAAAAAATAATGATAAGAATGAGAATAAATTGATAGTTTGAAATTTTGTTTTGAGATTAATAAAAAATAACTAACGTTTTAGAAAACGTGTGTCTGACTAATATAAACTTCATATTTGGATTTGAATTGTTTGGTGTTTTCTTCTTTTTTATTAGTTATTGTTGAATATGGGTAAATTTTGTTTCTATAAGATTTTCATAGTTTAAAATCGAGTTTAACCAAAGCAACATTTTTTTGTAACAAAAAATTTAGGTGAATTAGACTCTATAGGCTCATCATGGTCAGGACAGGTCTCACGGCTATTTGAGAACTTACAAATGTACTTACAGATTACCAATTAAAGAAATCCTCACATCGCAGCAGAATTTGATCCCACGCATACCCATGTGAAGAATGATCAAACTCTTTACCAACTGAGTCAACATTCATCGGGCAATGAAAGTAACATAATACAAGCTTTAGTCAAACTTTGTCTCAAAATAGAACACTTTCACATTGTTGAAATTTTGAACTTTCTTCACTTATTAATACGATAAAAAAAATTACAATGTTCAATTTCAAAATAAAATAAAAAATACAATGTTTATGTCCCTTTTTTTAACATCAACAATGTTTATGACCATTTTGGTGTTTGGTGGAATTTACTATGAATGTGTTATCAATATCTACTATTAGCTTATTATCATTTTCTCCAACCTAAATCAAAGTCATAAAACACAATCCCAAGGTTTTTAGGATTAAGTATCTTTCATTATTTACATCTATTTTTTTTATTTTAGACGCAATGAGAAATGCCACTTAAAACTCACACACACAACTGTGAGGTTCCGGATTCGAACTATGGACATAGTATCCAGCCTAACAATATCGGCTTTGCCATTGAGCTAGGCCTTGGATACATCAATTTACATTAGAGCATTGATACCTAATATGCATGACTCATTAACTTCTTTTTCTTAAGGCTAAAATGCACTTTGGGTCCCTTATCTTTATTTAAAGTAACGACTAGGTCCTTTATGTTTTTTTTTCCCAAATAAATCCTTTATCTTTCAAATTTTAAGCAAAGTTAGCCTTGGTTGCGTTTTTTTGACTGACGCCGTTTAACTCTGACAACGTGTCTGTTATGTTGATGATGTGGATTCCATATCAGCTTCATCTTCTTTATTTAAACCCTAGATCTGATACTTCCTCCATTGTTGGTTCTTTAAAAAACTTCAAAGCTTCTTGATTCATAGTTCTGAGTTCGAGACACCATAAAAATGGCTTCCCATCGCTCCAACGGGTCACATTCCAAGAGTTCACACTCTGTTTCCTTCGGTTCCAGAAGTTCACACTCAGGTGTTAATCGTTGTCCTCCTTCAAAACCACCAAAATGCTCATGTGGAACCAAAGCTGTGATCAGAACCGTCACCAAAGATGGAGTTAACAAAGGCAAGACATTTTGGGGTTGCAGGCATTTTGTGGTAAGCTCCTGTGTTCTGCCATGGTGATCTTGTTTCTTGACGTTTTCAATAGTAACGATTAGGTCCCTCAAGTTATTATGCAGTATCGTTTAAGTCCCTTATGTTTTTTAAGTTATCACATATTCGTCCTTTTGATATTGTAGGCTACTGGCATAGATTCTGGTTGTGGATTTTTTTATGGTACTCAGATTGGCTTGCAACTTATGTCGATGATGATGATGAGCCTGAATGTTTAGAATGTCCCGAGAAGGATGTGGAGTTGACAATGTTGAGGAGGACTTTGATTAATATGAATGACGAGAACAAATCGATGAAGAGGACTTTGATTTCTATGAATGAGGAGAACAAATTGATGAAGAAGAAGATAAAGTTTATTATTGTCATATGCTGGTTTTTAGGAGGAATTTGTGCAATGTTGTTATTCAATCCTACCAAAAGTGGAGGACATGGTGCAAAATTAGGCTTGGAGTAAAGTTGGTTTATTTTAGGTGGACTATGTATCAAGAACCTTATTTTGCTGTTTGTAATCAAAAGCTGAAAAGCTATATGAAATGGTTGTATTTTAATTTCACTGTTGTTGGTTATTTAATTTGGTTGTTGAATATTAAATTCGATGTTGGAAACTGAGGTTCATTTGTTGAAAACCAACATGTTTAAAAGTAACTGAACCTGTGAATTCAACCATACATAACAAAGGCATTAAAAGCCAATACATCCATTTTTCATTTACATTAAAATATTAACATGCAGTGTTTCCAAAAGGCCATACATCCAAATCTGGCCATACATCCAAATCTGCCAATAAATAAGTTTCAAAAAAGGCAGTTACAACGTTAAACTAAAGCCAAGTATTTCAAAGATTCTTCCAAAAAACATATCTAAACATTAAACTAAAGCCAAGGCACTAAACATTCTTCCAAGGAGCCTTTCTTGTTGGTAGTTTCATTCTCAATGGTTGTGTTGCAGCATTTCCATTTCGTTTTCCTTTGGACAGTCCTCGAGGGCTTCTCCTGGGTTTTGTTACAGCAGTTTGATGAGCAGCAGCTGCAGGCGTATTAGAGGGAGCAGCAGCAGCTGTAACTGGGTGTGCAGTAGCAGGTGTATTAGCAGGAGGAATGGGATGTGTTTTCTTTGGTCTTCCCTTTTTCTTAGGGGGATTTGGGTGTGCAACAGCAGGTGTTTCAGCAGGATGTGAAGCCTGTGTCTGAGAAGCCTGTGTGTGTGAAGGCTCTGTTGTTGCTGAAGGTTCTGTTGCAGGGGTGGGTGGTGCTGGTAATGGACAACTTGATTTGTTATGACCTTGTTGTTTGCATCTGCTACACTTGCCTGACATTCCCTTCCTGGATAATTGTGTAGGGTCTCTTGCTTTCTCATCCGCATCTTTCCTCCTTGATTTCTTTGGTCTTCCTGGAGCTCTTCGAAATGGTGGAGGCAATATATCAGGGTAAGGTGTTTGGGCCCACAAGTTTGGACCATTTGTAGGGAAGATGATTGGCTCATAACAATTTATGTAAGCCTGTTTTTGGTAATACTCAGGGATCAACTGTTCAGGGTCTATCTTCTTATCATTGCAGCATGTTACTGCATGGCAACAAGGTATGCCAGTGAGCATCCACCTCCTACATGAACAAAAGCCTTCATTCATGTTGACAGTGTATTTTTCTCCACTTTGATTGATTTGTCTAACTTCGTATATGTTATCACCAGTAGGCCTTGCAACATAACAACATAATCACAAAGTTATTGACCAAAACAGAATTTTTTTAGTACAAAAACATGGACTAAAACAGAATTTTTTTTTACTACAACATACCTGCAGAACCAAAACCTGGAAAGATCTCTTTCCTTTTCCAGCCTCTTCTTTATCTTGGGAAGCACTGATCCTGGATAAGTTGCAATTTTCCTCCTATTTGCTTCCCATCTCTCCATTAAATATCCCCTTATTTCCTCTATCATGGTCACTATAGGTTTCTGCCTAGGACAAAGAATCATTGAGTTGAAGGTCTCAGACATGTTGTTGACTAACACATCACATTTAGGGTGATACTTGAACCTAGACTTGCTCCAAAATCTTGGTGGGATCTGCATTAAATCCTTATAAGCTGCCTCATTTACCTTCAATAACATAAACACACCAACAATATCATGAAGTAATCAGAAACATATATAAATGAATCAAGTGACATTAAGATTATACCTTTCTAATTTCTCTCATTTCCCTTTCCCATTGTTGTGGATATGTAGCCTTTGCAACTCTCCACATCATGTCCTTCAAGTGCTTACCAGGATGTCTCTTCCTAAAATTGTTGTAAAGATGTCTGACACAGAATCTTTGGTCAACACCAGGTAGAAGCTCTTCCATGGCAGGCAGCAAGCCCTGCACATTGAAAATCAGAATAAAATCAGAGTATAATTTGATAAATGACATAAATGTGAAAATTATAATAAAATCACAATAGTTATAATAAAAGTTGTGAAAATTATACCTTTTGTTGATCAGACATAAATGTGAATTCTTTGCACACTTGTGGGCCACCTAAGTCATTCACCAACAGATCAAGGAACCAAGCCCATGAGTCTTTTGTCTCTCCTTCAACAACTGCGAATGCTATTGGAAGCATTTGTTCATTGGGATCCCTTCCTACTGCTGCAAGTATTTGACCCCCAAAATATCCCTTTAGAAAGCAACCATCAAGGCCAATAATAGGCCTACATCTCAAGAAACTTTGCTTGCATCCATGTAGACCTATATACATTCTTTGAAAACTAGGCAGCAGTGGCCTATACATAATTTCATCTACATTGTCAGTAGCTTCTTGTTGTTCAGTGGCCTGTACATTGATTTTGATGGTGCTGTTTGGATTTGATCTTAAAAGTTCATGGGCATAATCATATACCCTAGTATATTGCTCTTTGAATGAGCCATCAACCATATCAATAGCTTTCCTCCTTGCTCTAGATGCCTTCATTTTACTGACTCCAGCATTCCATTTTTCATGGGCTTTGTTGCAAATATCTGTGATCTTAATTTTTGGGTTCCTCCTCACAGTATTCAACAATTTCTTTCCCAACCAAGCTGAATTCAACATTTTGACCCTATACTCTAAGCTGCATGAATGTGTGTCTACTATCTTTCTTAGTTGCCAAGTATCTTCATTAGATAATTTTGCACAATATGCCAACCACTCACATCCATCCTTACAACCAACTCTAATCCTAGTAGCATCATTCTTAATCCACCTAAGATCTCTACAATTGTGGATTGCATATGTCTGTATAGCATATCTGAATTCCTCATTAGTTGAGAACAAAGTGCCCAAAATCCACTTATAATTATCCATTCTTTTAGGCATAACAAAAGAAGGATATTTAACCTTCTCTATCTGTTCATCACTAGACATTTTTGAATCTTCAGTTTCAATTTCTTCAGTGTGATATTCCTCATCAGATAGCCCTCTGTCCAACCTTCTTTCTTTGACCAATTTTGTTTTACCAAGCTGCAAATCATCTTCATCAGTTTCTTCTCCTATTTCAACTCCATCATCAAAAGTTTCTTCCATAATTTTTTTCTTTGGCCTCCCTCTTTTTTTCCCAGATTTTGACCTCTTACGTTTACTTGTGGAACCTCTTTTTTGTTCTGTGTGTTGTTTCCATCCCCATCCCCTGTTGGGAGTTGTTCAAACCCATCATCTTGGTCAATTTCATCATCAGAGTCAGGTTTTTTCCTTGTTCCAAACCTTACATTTAAAGCACTGTCATCACTATTATTACCTAAGTCAGCATCTTCATCATTTTGGGCCTCAACTTCGGGTTGGACTTCAGGTTGGGACTCAATAAGGGGTATACAGTTTGGTTCTGACACAGGATGGACAAGATAGAGGTCAACCTTCCCATTTGACTTAGACAATTTTATCATTTCCAAAGCCCCAACATCATCAACTAATTGCTTTTTTACCCCATATGCTTCATAAAACATGCTAACTACTTCTAAATATCCCATGTCCTTACAAATGCCAAGTATTTCAAAGTAGGACCACTTATCAGCATCACATTCCCAATTAGCCACATCCCCTTCATATTTAGACATCTGTGGGTCCACAAATTGACCACAGTGATGTACATCAACCAGAAAACTATCCATGATAACCTGTTAAACCCATAAATAACCCCACAACCTTCAGATTTTGTCGTTTTTCAGATTATTATATATTTCACACAGACAAACACACATGGTAAAGGGACCACATTCCAAAAAGTCACCTATATGCAAACAAACAACAGACCAAAACACTAAACCCCACCATTCAGTATTTTAATCAAACAAACCCATAAACCCCACCATTTAGTGAGTTTTTCGTAATCAAAAAACCCTATTAAACCACCTAATCAAACAAACCCTAATAAAGAAAGTCTTTTTACTACAACAACCAAGAAATATCAAATATATAAAAGAGAGAACTCACCTTTTCACAATCGCAAGCTCTGGTCTTCGATTCACCAGAAACTGTTACCTTCTTCTTCTTCTTCTTCTTCTTCTTCTTCTTCTTCTTCTTCTTCTTCTTCTTCTTCTTCTTCTTCTGTGATCGTCGTTCACAATCGCAAGCTCTGGTCTTCCATTCACCTTTCCTTTGCGTCTTCTCCTTCTCGTAACTTCGTCTTCTTCACTGTTTTTCTTCTTCTCGTTGATTCGTCTTCTTCTTCTCCAGAAACCCTAGCCCTTTCCCATTTCTCCCATTTCCACCATTTCTTCTTCTGCGTCTTTTGATTTTTGATTAGGGAAGAAATGAATAAAATCTGAGTTAAGGGAGGGTTATGTTACTAAAAATGTTATTTTTAGTCCACGTAGGTTCGTAATATAACACATAGGTTAGGAGTTTGACACGTACGTAACAGATTAGCATGTGATGAATTTTTGTAACAGAGACTAACGGTTTAGGCTAACTTTGCTTAAAATTTGAAAGATAAAGGATTTATTTGGGACAAAAAAAAACATAAAGGACCTAGTCGTTACTTTAAATAAAGATAAGGGACCCAAAGTGCATTTTAGCCTTTTCTTAATATAACGAGGTTGAATGACATTTGGTTGACTAAAATTTGCAAATGGATTATCTTTCGAATATATAATTCACATTGTTTTAAGGATCGAAATGGTGACACTTGAGGTGCTAGCTCAGTGGTATGTACTAGTCTTATATCCAGAAGGTGTCGAGTTCGAATCCCCCTAAAAACAATTGTAAAATGGTCATTAGTGTCACTTTAATTAATAAAAAACATCGGAGTGATGATATAATAAGAATTCAGTCAAACTAGGTTTTGTTTTCCAACTACTCCCTCCGTCTCAAAATATAAGGCCTCATTTGACACTTCTATTTGTCCCAAAATACAAATCCCTTTACAAATATCAAGATACATTTATTACTTTTTTCCAAATATATCCCTCATTATTGTCTTGGTATGTGAAAAACTAACATTAAATGTTTTTACACACAAAGGGTAATTTAGTAATAGTCATACACAAATTGTACATATTAATTACTCTACCAACTTTTCTTAATATGCGTAAAAAATGCAAATAAGGCCTTATATTATGGGACGGAGGGAGTACTTGCTTTCTCAATATTTTTTTTGACAAGAACAAACTTAATTCATTTCATTAAACAGAATTGTTTCAATACAGGTTGGAATGAAATCAAAAACGTGGGAACTAGCAAACAATCTTGATGCCCGTGCTAACGTATGAGCAACAAGATTAGCTTGTCTCCGAATATAGCTAACCTCAAAGCTAGGAAAAAGACGTAATCTATTACGACAATACAATAAAATAGTACCAAGCTCGGTATTCGGCAAAGGCTCTACCTTCAAGCCATTTACAACTGGAGCACAGTCCAGTTCAATGGAAACAGAAGATAGCCCCAAAGCTTCCAACCAAGCCAATGCTTCATTAAGACCAATTGCCCCCGCTTCTTGCGGTGTTGGGACTCCATGGAACCACATAGTTTTGCCTCTATAGAAATCACCTGTGGACGTTCGAATACACAAACCAATACCATATTTGTTGTCTTCCGCAAAAATTGCCGCATCGACGTTACATTTTAAAGCTCCTACTGCTGGCCGAACCCACCTCAATACCCGTGGCAGCTGCTGGCCCGAGAGCACAGGAGTATGGTGCTGTTGCTGGCGCGCTCCAAACCAAGCGTCAAACATATCCTTCGCAGCGTGAACGACTTGCTCAACCGGTTGTAACACCCCAGCCCAAACCTTGTCATTACGGCGACGCCAAAGAGCCCAAATACCCATTAAAAACCTGTTTCTACTAGCCACGGACAACGAACCCAGCATCGAAAAAATGGCATCACGCAGAGTTGCTGCGTTTTCTGCTGCAACCCGAAAGGGCAGCAACAAGTCCAGCTTCTGCCACACTTCCTGTACAGCGCTACACTCCAAAAAAACATGACTATCTGTTTCCTCTTCTTGTTCGCAAAAAGGACACAAAACGGTGCAATCAACATGTCTCTTAACCAAGTTACTACGAGTAGGAAGACACCCCCTAGCAAGCCTCCAAATTAATAATTTAACTTTCGGTGGAACGCCCGCTTTCCAAATGGACATCCAATCACCGTCAATTCTAGCATGTGAATTATTAATAATTTCCGGAGTATCCATAAGCGCATAGTAAGCCGAGCGAACCGAATAAAGATCGGACCGACTCCGCCACCAAGATAATTTATCTTCCTCCAAGTCACTGTACCTTGGCATGCTTTTGATGAGCATAGCCTCTTCTTGACAAAAAAGTTGATCAATTAAGCCATAATTCCAACCACTATTGTCTTGGTTCATCAAGTCCTTAACCCTCATTTCTTCCATCCCTTGAGCCATAGGTGATCTAACAAAGCTATCACTACGTCCCTTCAACCACGGATCTCTCCAAACTGAAATTTTGTCGCCATTCCCAATCCTCCAACGTGCCCCCAAATTCACAACTACCCGGGAAGAGAAGATACTACGCCAAACAAAGCTGGGATTATGGCCCAAGCGAGCCCCCATAAAGTCATCATTAGGATAATATTTAGCTTTAAAGATTCTACTTACAATAGTATCTGTACGAGTAGCAAGATGCCATGCCTGCTTCCCTAGCATTGCCAAATTGAAGCCATGAAGATGACGGAAGCCCATACCTCCAAACTCCTTTCTAACCGAAAGCTTCTCCCAACTCAACCAATGAATACCCCTCCTCGTGCCACGGTTCGTACCCCACCAAAATGAATTCATCATTCTTTCAAGCTCCTCACCCAGTGTAGATGGAAGCATGAAGGTGCTCATACAATAAGTTGGAATGGATTGAGCAACTGACTTGATTAAGACTTCCCTGCCAGCCTTAGATAAGTGCTTCCCCGACCAATGATGTATCTTCCTCCAAATCCGATCCCTCAGGTAGCCAAAGAGTTGTTTCTTGTTTCTTCCAATCATAGACGGAAGTCCCAAATATTTGCCCGTTCCAAGACATTCTGTGACTCCCAATATAGCTGTAACATCAAAGCGAGCCTCCTGTGAAGTATTCCTGCTAAAATAAATTTCAGATTTTTGTAAGTTAATAGCTTGCCCCGATGCTCTCTCATAGGTGTTAAGAATATCCTTGAGATGCCTACTCTCTCTAGCATCGGCTCTGCAAAACAAGAAACAATCGTCAGCAAAAAGGAGGTGTGAGAGAGAAGGAGCCCCTCTGCACACCTTCACACCATGAATATCCCCTCTGCTCTCAGCTCTCTGTAGTAAAGTAGTGAGACCCTCTGCACCCAATATAAATAGGTAAGGTGACAGTGGGTCACCCTGCCTCAGTCCTCTCCCTGGAATGATAGGTCCCACTTTTTCACCGTTTATCATAACTGAGTAAGTAACTGTTTCCAAACACATTTGCATCCACCGAACCCATTGGTCATCAAATCCCATCTTCACAAGAATACGCTGCAAGTAGACCCAATCCACTCTATCATAAGCCTTACTAATATCAATTTTTAGCACCAGCTCCCCCTTCTTCCCCGTTGTTTTGCACTTCAAATGATGTAATGTTTCAAACGCCACCAACACATTATCAAGAATAGATCGATTTTCCACAAAGGCAGATTGTTCAAGAGCAATAAACTTTGGAAGTAGAGGTTTTAATCTATTAGCAAGTACCTTCGAGATAATCTTGTAAATGACGTTGCAAAGAGAAATGGGCCGAAGATCTTTCATAGACGTAGGATTCTCCACCTTTGGAATTAGCACAATATTAGCATCATTTATATTAGGGGGGAATTCGCCCATGACCAGCCACTCCCTACCAATATTAAACAACTCCACTCCACATAAATTCCAGAACCTCTTGAAGAAAGCCGGATTTAATCCATCCGGTCCTGGCGCTTTGTCGGAATGCATTTGAAAAAGAGCTTGTTTGAATTCTTGATCCAAAACTTCTAGGAGATAGAACTTTCGTAGGAAAAGAAGTGTCACTACTTCTCTTGGAAGTGGACTTCTTAATACAAGACGATAATTAATTAATAGACGGGAGAAAGAAGAAGATTGAAGCAGATTAAGAAACTGATTCTAATTGCTCTTCTCTTTTTTTTTTTTCATTCATTACAATCGTTGAGTTTATATATAAAACTGTTTTTCCTAAAATAGAAACTAAAAATAACAAATGAATATAAACCATAAAAGATAAATGGTTTATTTCTTCAGTTAATGTAAACCATTAACTTTGATCAGTTTAAAACTAAATGTTTTAAACCATAAAAGTTTTAATGGTTTAAATTATTGTGATAATATAATATGATATATTTAATATCATATTGCGTAAGATACGAAGATCCTCCTGGATCATGGCTCCCCCATTTAGAATCCTTGAGCTCCTGTTCAAGGTATGTTGAGATGAGGAAACTCTGTAACTGCCTTTGTTCGTAGGTACCACTTGGATTTGCTGGGAAGTTGACCTTTTCTTCCAATGCGAAAAGTCTCATACTTGCTATTTCGGTTTTCACGAACTTTCTGCTCTAAGATACAGTCCTCCTTTAATGGATCTTCTCGTTCCATCTTCAAGTCATCAACTGAAGGAAGACGAGTATCTTCATTAGGATCATCATCCAATAGAGATGGTTCAAAAAGCTTCAAATTCTCGGCATTAATGACCGAGTACATATGCATATATGGTGGTAGGTCAAGCTGGAAAGCATTGTCACCGATTTGTTTGATGATCTTGAACGGTCCATAGCGAATAGGCTTGAGTTTCTTTCCTTCACCTTGTAACCGCTCTTTACCAAGGTGTAGCCATACTAGGTCACCTTCTTGAAATGTACACGGAACACGATGCTTATCATGTCGGGTTTTATAGCGTTGCTGAGAGCGTTTCAGTTGTGCTTCCACTTCTGAATGAATCTTTGAAACTCGTTCTAGGAACTTTTGTGCTCGAACATGTTGCTCTTCTTCTGTTCCATTCAATGGCTTGTCACCATCTGCTGGTATGCACAATTGGCTTCCTTTGTACATTAGCCCATCTTTCAGTTGAAACTCACTAGTCTTTCCTTGTTGCAGCTTAGCATGAGCTGGACTAAAATCAGCGTCAGTATCATACCCTTTGGCAAATTCGGAAGGAACAATAGGTTGGATCTACATTGCAACCAATAATGCGGAACTTATTGGTGCAGGGGGTCGAGATAGCATATCTGCCAACTTATTAGTCATCCCTTTTTTGTACTTGATTACAATATTGAATTGTTGTAGGTAAGACATCCACTTCATATGTCGAGCTTGCTGTAACTTCGACTGTGTACTTAGATACTGAAGAGGCTTATGATCTGAGTGAACCACGACTTCTTTTCCTAACAAGTAAGCTCTCCAATGTTTTACTGCTTGATGCAATGCATAAAGCTCCTTGTCATAAGTCGGATAATTCAAAACCGGTCCACTAAACATCTCAGAATGGTATGCCACTGGTCTACCTTCCTGAAGTAATACGGCTCCCATTGCATAATTCGATGCATCTGCTTCAACTTCAAATGCTTTCTGCAGATTTGGCAATGCCAATATTGGGGCCTCTGTTATCTTCCGTTTCAACAACTGGAAAGATTCATCTTGTTTCTTTGACCATTCAAATTTTTGATTGGCCTTTGTAAGAGAGTGTAATGGTGCTGCAATTAGAGAGAAATATCTAATAAACTTTCTCAAATATTGGCATGCACCTATGAAGCTTCGAACGTCGGTAACTGAAAGGGGTGTAGGCCATTGAGTGATAACTTTGACTTTGTCTGGATCCACTTTGAGCGTTCCGGTACCAAGAATGAACCCTAGATAGATAAGCTCTTGCTTCCCAAATTCACATTTCTTCCCGTTCAACCGTAGTTGGCTCGCTTGCAAAACCTTCATAACTTCAGCAATATGACGAAGATGGTCTTCCCATGTGACACTGTAGATTAGTATGTCATCTAGATAAACAATGACAAAGTTATCGATGAAAGGACGAAGTACTTCATTCATTAACCGCATAAAGGTTGCTGGAGCATTGCATAGTCCGAATGGCATAACCAACCACTCAAACAATCCTTGCTTTGTCTTAAAAGCAGTTTTCCAAGTGTCTTCTTCATGGATGCGTACTTGGTGATAACCTGATTTGAGATCTAATTTGGTGAAGTAACGAGCACCATGCAATTGATCTAGAAGATCATCAATCCTCGGTAGTGGATACCGATTCTTAATGGTAATCTTATTGAGTGCTCTATAGTCCACACACATGCGCCAACCTCCATCTTTCTTGGGTACAAGGAGCACTGGTGAACCACAAGGTGAGCAACTGGGTTTGATAACTCCTTGTTCAAGAAGTTCTTGTACTTGTTTCTTGATCTCTTCACTCTCCGTCAGTGATGTGCGGTATAAACCCAAGTTTGGTAGAGGTGAATCTCCTACCAACTGGATATCATGTTCTACAGCTCTCCGCGGTGGTAATCCCTGTACATCTTGAAAAAGTATCTTGAAATCCTTCTGCAATTTTCCAATATCGGAATATTGTGAAGGTGTTAGACTTACTGCTGACAAAGTAACAACATTAGTATGTTGTTCTTGTGGTTGAATCATCAATAAAACAAACCGTCCACAAGAGTTAACCAATCTTTTGGCTTGGTTAACCGTCAGCAAAGTGTTTGTAGATTGTGGTTTACAAGCGTTGATGTGGAACTCTTTTCCATCCTTCACCAAACGATACTTGCGAAGCCTTCTATAGTGAATTGCATCACGGTCCCAAAGATACGGACTACCCAATATAACTTGGCATACGTCCAACGGAACCACCTCGCATGTCACTTCATCGATATACCGATTAGTGATTGCAAATTTGAAGGTACATTGCTTTGTAATTTGCATGTCAATGTCCTTCTGAATCCACCCTAGTGGGTAAGGCTTAGGATGAGGCAATGTTTCTAAGCCTACCTTCCTTACTAGAGCTTCTGAAATCAGATTCTTTTGACTTCCCGGATCGACAATTGCTTGTACAACACTTTGTTTCACTTGAATGTTTAAATGAAACAACTCTTCACGGTTGTAGGCATCTGTAACTTCTGTTGGTGAAGTCATTAAGGCAAGTGTTGTGTCAGGTTGCTTCAACTCTAGAAGCTCTTCTGCCTGTTGCACAGTCAATGTGGCCTTCCTGTCATTCCTTCCCTGATTATTCCTCTGGTTCTTAGGTTTAAACTCAGGATGAAGTATCCAGCACCTGTCTGTGACATGTTTACTGGTACGACAGTGATCACAGTAGTTCTTCTGTTTTGGTCCATCATTGTTCTGCTTGCCTTTATTCTTCCAATCAGATTTGTTTACAGTTGTTTGTTTGTCGCCCTTCTTGTCAAGCCTTTTATACTTGGCTTCAATGGCGATGGCCTTAATTGTAGCTTCTTCAATTGATTCTACGGAGAACAATTTCAGTTCTTTCTGTATGTAGTCGGCAAGACCTCCGATGTATTTCATGAAGACTTCATAATCGTCAACATCTATATCCAACACCAAAGCTTGGTTATGGAACTCAGAGGTATAATCTTGTACCGATTGACCGAATTTCTGATTGAAGTGCTGCCATCTGTACCATCTTTCTTCTTCATATCCAACAGGATAAAATTGTTTTCTCAATAACTTCTTGAATCTACTCCACGTCAATTCCGCAACGTTGTACCGTTTTCGGTATGACTTCCACCATGTGACAGCATGGTTTGAGAGTTTCAAGCTTGCAAATTGGATCTTTTCAACATTAGAATATTTATGTATAGTAAAATATGTTTCTAATGTGTCTATCCAATTATCTAGTTTGTCAGCATCCATAACACCGTTAAATGTAGGAATTTCTACCTTAAAATCAATTTTTAAGGCACTTACAGGATTCTTCTGATTTCCTGTATCCTCGGCGATATTTTCACTTGTGTCTTCCTCTTCTTCACTGTCATCTTCAACCTTTCTTTTGGAAGGCGATGCATGTGAAAGTTTTGAGGCTTTTAAATTTTCCACAAGCTCAGAAATTGATGCAGATAACAATTCCACCTGTCGTTCAAGATTGGTGATACGTTCACCCTCACCATCTAGTTTTGGAACTTCCCCTGTCATTGTTCCTCTCTTTATCCTTGGCTTTCGATGAACGAGCAAAGGACCTAGAAGTTCTTCTTTAGAAATTCTACGTCGGCTGCGAGTTAGGACCATAAACCACCTTTACCCCGTTTTGATCTGAAGCTTTGATACCACTTGATCCAAAACTTCTAGGAGATAGAACTTTCGTAGGAAAAGAAGTGTCACTACTTCTCTTGGAAGTGGACTTCTTAATACAAGACGATAATTAATTAATAGACGGGAGAAAGAAGAAGATTGAAGCAGATTAAGAAACTGATTCTAATTGCTCTTCTCTTTTTTTTTTTATTCATTACAATCGTTGAGTTTATATATAAAACTGTTTTTCCTAAAATAGAAACTAAAAATAACAAATGAATATAAACCATAAAAGATAAATGGTTTATTTCTTCAGTTAATGTAAACCATTAACTTTGATCAGTTTAAAACTAAACGTTTTAAACCATAAAAGTTTTAATGGTTTAAATTATTGTGATAATATAATATGATATATTTAATATCATATTGCGTAAGATACGAAGATCCTCCTGGATCAATTCTACAATCTCAAGAGGACGCACCAATAAGTGATTATCATTATCCGATACCCGTGGCTGAACATGATCAATAACGCTCCCATAATCACCTCCCCCACCATGAAAAAGATTTGCGAAATAACCCCTAGCCACTGCGCAAATATCCTGCTGGTCCGTCACTTCCACACCATCCTCTGTAACTAGCTTTGAAATGTGATTCCTTCTCCGCCGTGCACTAGCCATCGCATGAAAGAAGCGAGAGTTAGTGTCCCCGTCACGCAACCAATATACCTTAGCACGTTGTCTCCAAAAAGCCTCCTCTTGCGCTAACAAAGTGCTTAGACGATTCTTGGTCTCTATAACCATCGGATCCTCACCCCCACCAGGCATGACACGCAATTCATCAATTAAGCGACGACATTCATTGATCTCATCCCGGTACCTTGATCTAAGCTTCTTACCCCAAGCATCCACCGCCGATGTACAATGATTTAATTTATCAAGGAAGCCCAACCCGTCACTACGACTCCAACTCTCCTCAACCACCAAGGGAAGCTCATTTTCTTCAAGCCAACTATTCTCAAACCGAAACTCACGCCTCCTCAAGATTCTCTCCAAGTAATTCAACCTCAACCACAAAGGACTATGATCCGACTTATCCGAGACTCCATTCACAAATCTATTATTAGGGAAAGTATCCAACCAAGATTGAGTAGCAAAAATACGATCAAGTCTCCCTTCCTTTACTTCCGACGTACCCAAACTCTTAGTCCACGTGAATCTATGACCCTCCATGGGAAGGTCCACTAAATGGCTCTCTTGAATAGCTTCTTGGAAACCACGAATTACCCACGGTTGACGATCTTGTTGTCCTCTAATCTCGTCATTGGAAAGAATGTCATTGAAGTCTCCCATAACACACCATGGCAAATCGTTGTCCCTAGATAACGTCTTCAAAAGATCCCAAGAGTCTCTCCTTCTTCCACTTTCCGGATACCCATAAAAACCCGTAAGCCGCCAAAGAGGACGGCCCACAGAACTAACCTCCACATTAATAAAATTCGAAGAATAATTCAAGATATGACAATCAAACGGATGCTTCCAAAGCAAAGCAAGACCCCCGCTTCTACCAACTCTATCCACAGCAAAAGCATTATCAAAACCCAGCCTAACACGAATGTCTTCAATTCTATTAGCATGTACCAAAGTTTCACACAAAAAGATTACGTCCGGATGGTACGCCCGAACGAGGTCACGGATGGACGAAACTGCACTCGGGTTACCCAGGCCCCGGCAGTTCCAACTAATGAAACTCATTTGTCCTGGCAGGCCTGCTTGCCAGGACCTGCCTCTAAAAAATTTTGTCTACCATGCAGCATATTCACGTCACCCAAAGTCTCCACCGTTGGCTCCTCACTAGCATTTTCCAATTCTGACTCATTCCCCTTTTTTCGTTTGCGATCCTGGTCAATAACCATAACATCCTCAGTAGCATTTTTGTTAGTAACCGTGACCAAGTTCAATGTATCATTAGCACCAGTTTTTTTGATAGGGAAAAAAGATTGAGGATCCTTGAATATTGCAACCATATTACTAGATGCTTTTGCGTTAGAAAAATTTGCCTTATTAATAGGAGAACTTTCGGCCTCATTAATAGGAGAATTATAACTTCCTTGATTTGCTCCTTGATTTTCGCGCCCCTCACTCCTTGGATCACGCCTAGCATTGAATGATTGGCTAGGGTTCACCCATCCACCGTCGCCGGCATCACGCAGCCACCGAGACCTTGTGATGGCAGCCCCCCTACGCATTTCAGCACGAAGTTCAGGCCCCCATCCCCTCACGCCGTCATCCACACCCATAACAAAACGCTGCTCGCATGAACTCTCACCATGCCCTAGCCTCCCACAAATATAGCAAAATACCTCCAACCTCTCGTACTTAAACGACACCATTCTCGCCTCCCCACCTTGCTTCCGTATCTTCTTTGATCTCATTAACGGAAATGTAACATCGACCATCACCCTTATACGCATAAAAGACCGCAGGAAATTTGAAGAGTTCTTCTCATCATATTCTAAGAAGACGCCTATGGAGTTTCCCAAACCCTTACCAACCGACTCAGACATGAAGCCAAAAGGAAGATCATGCACTTGTATCCAAAAAGGGACTTGGTAGAGAGGAACATCTTGTGGAGGCACCCCTTCTTGGATCACACTGAGAACAAGTAAATTTTTATCAAAGTACCATGGACCTTGTTTAAGAACCTTTTGGACATCCAACTCATGATAGAATTGAAAAGCAAATATCCCTGGCTGTATCTCGTTGATCGTAACTCCACGCCCTGGCCGCCAGATCTCCGCCATCTTGTCCTTCATCATCGCAACCCTAACACTCCTATCAGTATGGAATCTCCCCACCAAACAAAGAGGCTGCGCCGCCAGCCCTTCCTCCACCCCTTCATCACCAAACTCAATCTCATCACTTTCACGAATTGACAAATTCTCCATTGTGTCTGGAAACAGAAAAACGTTACTCAGTTTGAAAACTAGAAGAAAAACTGGGAACTCTCACACCGTCGGAGAGAAGACCTCACTCACACTCTCACACTTGGGAGAGAAGACCTCAATATTAAAAACACTAGTTTGTCAAAAAAAAACACTAATTCATTCAAAATTGTTATTATAAATTATCCCCATTGATCAGTACTTAAAAGATTAAGTTATATATACTTTTTTTTGGATACAAGTTATATATACTTTTATTTATAGAATAGATGTTCTTATCATACTTACCAACAACTTCTCTTAACCGTCCTTTGAAAAGAAATTCTTTTAATTGCAGGAAGTCACACTCATGAATCCTATATCCCTAATTTGGTCAATTTTGTTTTAATACAAACACAACAAAAGGACGACAACATTGAATACCCATGCTGCAGATTATAAGCTAGCAAAATTAGTTGAGTCGGTTTTAACTTTTAACCACATAAAATGGTATATTGAATTTTCATATATTTGTTATTATTGTACATCAAATGATAGTAATTTTTAGAAAGCAAAGATCATTATAACTATGTGCAACAGTGTGTAAAGAGAGGCCGTAGTGGATATTGTGCTTGGAATCCCTTTTCTGGAAAAAGACTAGTTACAAATATAGAAGCAGTGAATTGGTAAACTTCCTTGGAGTCACAAAAACAATGACCAAATTGTTAAGAAGCTTATATAAATATGATTAGTACAATTATCAGGTTATCAGTGAGGACCACTCTTTAAAAGGAGGACCACTAGTATCTTCTTAATTATCAGCAGAAGGATGCAACAGAGGGGCCATTACCAAAAGCATTAACATACTACCTTCTCTATCTATAGCTAGGATGAACGATGCACCTATTCAATTCAAGCATGTGAATCAACAATCATGGCGTGCATCAAATGCACATGATCTCAGGGGTATTCTGCAAAGTACTAATACACTAGGGATGCAAATTGTTAGTATTAGTATACAAGAAGATCTGTAAAGTAATTTATTTAAAAAACGTTACACAAATTGTAATCAGCTGATGTATGTTTTTTTTTAATAATTAAATAAAAAATTGGGTGCTAAGGGAACCTAAAACACCAATATACAAGAAGATCTGAGCCTATGTCAAAGTGAATATACACAAAAAAAACTTAACACGGGAACAATGAGTCACCACGACGGGCTTGTATAAGTTGGAGGTTATCAGATTCGACTATGATTTTGTTGAGGTGCAGGTTGTTTGCGAAGATCACCGCATCTCGAAGTACAAGAGCTTCCGCAACAAGAGGCGAGATAGCCAAGCCACTGTAAGTACCTCCTGCAACCATTATTCCATCTCTGTTTCTTACAATATAGCCACCAAAAACATTGTTGTTATGATGTGTAAAACTCGCGTCAGTGTTAATTTTAAGAGTCTCCATCAATGGGGTCTCCATTTAGGTAACAAGTTGCTAGTTCATTGAGGAAGGTTGGAAACAGTCTTCTCAGTGATCTCAGAGTGTAACAACTTTGAGACATTGTTGTGAATCCTAGAGACTGGAAACAATGAGTCACCCTAAAGTCAGGGGAACAGACTCCACATGTTAGTAAGATGAAAATGGGCTACAACAAGCCCACCACTATAAGAAAAATGGGATTTTTCGGCGGGCAAAATCCCCCGGAAATGACCGAAACCCGCCGAAAAATTAGATTCTTGGCGCCGGTAGACAACTCGTAGCAAACGGTTTCCGACGGATTTTTGGTGCCGAAAATTACCAGTAGCAAATCCACCGGTAATGGTCGTCTCCAGCGAATTTTAAATTATTTTTTTTGAAAAATCCGCCAGAAATGTACATTACCGGCGGATTTTTTTTAAATTTTTTTTTAAAAGAATTTATTTTTTTAAAAAAAATTAAACTTTTTTTTTGAAAAATCCGCCAGAAATGTACATTGCCAGCGGATTTTTAAAAAAATATATTTTTTTTTAAAAAATTTTCCGAATTTTAAAATTTAATATGTATTTTAATAAAAAGTAACAAAAAACGAAAATGAAGTAGAATATTGAATGATAATGTTGAAGTAGGAAGAAATGAAAGAGAATATGAGAAGAAATAATATAGGAGAAAATAAGAATGAAGAAGTATGAAGAAATAAGAATGAAGGAGTGAGAATAAATGAGAATGATGAAGAAATAAGAATGAAGAAGTGAGAATGAAGAAGAAAAGAGAATTATAGAAGAGAGATATGTATGAGAAAGAAGAAGAAAGATGAGATAGAGAAAATGTACAAGAGAATAGGAAGGAAAGAAAGAGTTAAATGAGAGAATGAGAGGAGTCTAGGAGAAAGTTTTATTTATAGACGGATTTTTTTCCCTCCAAGTTTTTCTGGCGGATTTTTTTCCCTCCGATTTTTCCGGTCAATTTTAAAATTACCGACGGATTTTTTTAAAAAAACAAAAATTTAAAAAATCCACCGGTAATGTAAAAAATTTCGCCGGTAAATCACCGGTAACATTTTCGGCGGATTTTTTAACATTACCGGCAGATTTTTGTAAAAAAAATCAAAAATCCGCCGGAAATGTACGGACGAAAAAAAACCCGCCTGTAATACCGTTTTTTCCGCCGGTAATGCACCAACGGAAAAAAACCTCTGGAAATACGGTTTTTTTATAGTGCACGAGGGGTGCAGTTAGCGATTAGGTTGTATAATTTAGGCAAAATATCTCCAGAGGTCCCTTAACTTATTTTCAAGTAACGATTAGGTCCATTAACTTCGTTTTGTAACGAATAAGTCCCTTATGTTTTAAAATCGTTGCACCATTACCCTTTTTTGTAACTTCCGTTTGACTCCGTTACAAAAAAAGCTTAGTTGGCTATTAAGTTGTCTAGGTGGCTGTTATTTATACTTATGTGACAATTCCAACATGAAATTTATTTAAAAATTAATTTCTTATTCAAAATAAAATTTCTTATGTGGCATCTTCCCCAATCTTGTAACCAAAAAATCTTCCCCAATCTTCTCAACCCTTCTCCAACCCTCCAAATGAAATTCAAAGTTTTATTAAATTGCCGCATAATGAATCAGCAAATTAAATTGCCACATAAGCACAAATAACAGCCACTTATACAACTTAACAGCCAACTAAGCATTTTTGTAACGGAGTCAAACAAAAATTACAAAAAAGGGTAACGGTGCAATGTTTTTAAAACTTAAGGCACCTAATCATTACAAAAAAAGAAGTTAAGGGACCTATTCGTTACTTGAAAATAAGTTAAGGGACCTCTGGAAATATTTGCCTATGGTTTATTATCAGTTATGTTTTTCCCCCTTTAAGTGGCTTGTGGATTCATAGCTAGAAAACCCTAGCTATTTAAAGTGTAATGTTGTCCCTTTGGGAGGTTAATGAAAATTTTGATGCAGTTTTATGTTTCTTCTTTTTCTAGTAACCGTAATTTTTTGTTAAAAGTAGTAGCTTAGTCTATCATTTAGTGCTTTCATTCTGTTTCTCTCAATGCCTCCAAAACCTACAAATACTACATCCAAAGACCTAGATTAGGTCATTCAGACTACCGACCAACACCTGGATTATGCCATTCAAGCTACCCATCGACACTTGCATGAGGCCATTCAAGCCAGACACCAGCACATTGACAACTAGTTGGGAGCTAGTGATGCTTACAAAGCTAGATAACCAACATATCTGGTTGATAGCAGCCGAAAAGCATAAAAAAATACAAAGAGAAATGTCTGCTATGCATGACTCTCTCACTACCCTAATTATAGATCAAACGGGCCGAATTTATGCCATGGGAGTTCAACAATAGCAAACCCTAGTATCATCTTCAAGTATAACCCAATCACCCTTTTTTATATAGAATGTTAGTGGGGGAGGGGGGAATGTTAGTCTCCAGGGTTTGAACCCGGGAGCTCCTGCTTACACTCCTTTGGTGCACTCATTCAGTATCCCTTAGCTCGCCAACTGAGCAAACTACTCGGGATATAACCCAACCTCCTTTAGTTTCACTTGGTTATGAACACATTGCATTACCACTACCTTCATATATGTACCCGATCACCTCAAACCTTACCCATACTTTAATTATCCAGACTACTATTCGCTCGGCTAGTCATCCACCACCCTGACTTCACTTTCTTGGCGCAACCCCTATTTTATCCCTCAATTCTTTTTAAGAAAACATCAAACCGTACCCACAGTTTTCTCATTTTTGCCCATAACACCTTAACACATATGCCCCGAAATTAACCCTAACCAGCCTTTAGAACATCCAAACTGGAACTTATTATTTTTGATGGACCAGTCCCCCTAGAAGGCTATTTCAAGTTGAATAGTTGTTTAGTTTCTATCAAATACCCTTAGGGAGTAGTTCCGCAATGGAAGTGTTTGACTTAAAATGGGATGCATTTGGTTGGTTTAAATGGATGCATCAAATCAGTTGTCGTTAGACTGGTTTACCTTCACTAGAGCCCTTGAACTCTGTATTGGTCCATCGACTTATGACAACCATTAGGCAAAATTATTTAAGCTTCGCCAACAAGCCTCAATTTTTGATTATCAAGCTTATTTGAAAATTTAGGACATCGAGTTTTGGGTTTACCTCCCGATGTTATTCTAAATTGTTTCATTTTTTGTTTGACACTTGAAATCACAAACAAAATGGTTATCCAACGCCACATATAAATTTTCCAAACTATCAAAACCACACCAACGTCCCACTACTCTAACAAACTCACAACCAAAATTTCAACCCTAAAGCAACTGTCCTAGCAAAGATACCAATACAAATCAACCTTCATCCTCAAATCCAATGGTACGTCCTAACCCTCCCACCCAGCCTAAACTACCAATTATATGTCTTACCCCAACCCAAATGCAAGAGCATCGTGTCTGGGGACCTTGTAATAATCGTGATGAGAAATTCATTGTTGGCTTTAAGCGTGCCTCAAGTCATTTTCTGCTACTTCTGGTTAAGGATATCCCCGAGTTATTGGATGATCAAAACATTGAAGAGGAACCCATAGTTGTTGGCCATGAAGACACCTCCTTTCAACTTTCCCCTAAAGTTCTTATTGGTCAATTTTCTCCTCAAACTCTCAAGTTTAGAGGTATGTTTGAAGGCCATTCCATCCTGGTTTTGATGGACATAGGTAGCACTCATAACATACTTCAATCGCGCATTGGTGAACACTTGCATTTTCCCCTAAACCCATCCCACAATTTACGGTTACGGTTGACAGTGATGCCTAGGGGTTTGTGCCGATGTTCCCATCACCTTACAGTACTTGCATGTTTTTTCTGCGTATATTATTTTATTGTTTCCTTTTGAGACATGCGTTGTCTTAGGTATAGAATGGTCACTTTGAGCTTCGGGTCCCATACATGAAGACTTCTTTATCCCATACATCGATAACCTTTGCCCGCAATGATGCAACCATTACACTTCAGGGAGACCCCAAATCCTTCCCCACCCACACTATCCAACACCAACTCTGCCACTTTCTACACACAAACGTCCCACCTTCTAGACCTCTTGACCACCATATTCCCCTATCGCTAATTGCTACCCAACTTTTTTTTGTGACCACCAGAATCCCCTATCACTAATTGCAATTTGAGTGGTGATAATTCTCTAAATTAATTGATTTTTATATTTTTTATGAACAAAAAGTTAACATATTTTCTAGAGTTAAAGTTTATTTTTGTTTAATTTGATATGATTCTTTTGTTAAGACAATTTGATGATTTTGCCTAAATTTAGTTGCAAATTTGAGCATAATAATGCCAAGTTTAGTTGATTATATTTATAGGCGTTGGAAGAATAAATAAATGAAGGGCTTGTAACCAATAAATAAATAAATAAATAAAGGGCTAATACTTTATTTATTTACATCAGTGCAAACCTTAATGCTAATTTTTTATTGGGCGAAACAATTAAAATGATGAAATTCTTTTTTTGTCGAGACCAGGGAACGCAGTGACTAATCCTCTCGCTAAATTGAAGGCACCTCGAAGGGTGGTACAGTTGGCCCAGGGATTTAAAGTTGCTCCATACCTAATGCGATGATCGAACCCTCGACACTTATTTAAGCGATGATAAACCCAAGCCTTGTTAAACTAAAAAGAGAATTGAAAAAGAAAATACTTTAGAGGTTTTTTTTTTTAGTCAACTGAGAAAGGATTCAACGTGTGCAAAGGAAATAGGCCTCGGAACAAGAAGAAATTGATGCTAGCCATTTTAATTTTGGGTTAGACTTCTTACACCCCCTCTACTCACCAGACACCCCCAAAATTTGTGAAAACTAAAAAGACTAAAATATTTTTAATGAAAGAAAAATTCCAACGCCTCCATTTTTTTTTGTGGGATTCGTCAGGTACGGCACTATGGTACCGTACTTGTTCGGTTCCACAATGTCGTACGTGTCGTATCAATTGGCAAACACCCCATGTGCATGTATTTTTAACAAGTTCAGTACTGAACCGGTTCGGTACAATATTGCCCTACGTTAATAGTATTCACAAGTGTGCAAGACCATGTAGCTAACACAAATTTTCAAATCAAAGTAAAAAAGCAACAAAAATAAAGAAGAAAAACATAGCAGCGAAGAGAGGGTTGTGACCCACACATCGCTCTGGCGACCGCCATGAAGAGATGAGCGACTTCAGACAGCATATGGTGTCCTTCCTCCGGCCAGCCATGGTCCCTCCGTCGCCCACCCCCTTCGTCTCCTCTTCTGCTTTTTCTTTTTTATGTATTGTGCCTCAAAAACCTTCTACTATTTTATGCAAACATGGGTGTATTAGATTATCCGGTAACCAAATGTCGACTTCGATAAATGAAGAGTTTCCTATAAAGTAGCATTCTATGCATAATTAAAGACCATTAACAAATAGCAATTGAAACACACTTTTCACTGTTGAGTGGGTTGATTCCTAGAAATCTGAATTTGCCATGAAAAAAAGTAAAACAGTAGTAATTTAAGATTGCACAGGAAACGAAAAGATCACAGTTAATGCATGGGGAATTGTACAAGGCTGTTTTGCAATAAATACAACTGTGCCAAATAATTATTGTGACAAAATTTTAAATGACTAAACTACCATTCGTTTTGGCGGACTTTTTCTTGCCTAAACGCAAACTTTTTGGTGAACTCCGTATCCTACTTTTATATATAAAATATGTGAATCAATGTGGAGAGCGAATCGTGATGAATTACATTTAAAAAAAGAATAAATTTTTTTGTTACGAAATTTTACGTAAGAAATTGAACCAACACATTAGATACAATCTCACCCTATACGTGTTTTCTTAGACGTGTTTTCGTAATTAATAAGCATCAAGTTGTACGTGTCTCAACACATTATTGCCTTCTTTCGTAATAAATAGCACAAATGTAATAAGAAAATTTAATGCTTATTAATTTTGTATATTTTGACTCTAAATCTCGTACTTTTGGTACTCCCTCCGTATCAAAATAATGGTCTCACTTACTAAAAATGTTGTTTCAAAATAATTGTCACTTTCCAATTTTAATGAAACTTTTACCAATATTACTCTTTAATTAATACTATGAGCATCACTCCCAAAATATTATTATCTACTTTGCATTTATGATGGTGGTGAATACACCTATCACAAATAAGGTTAATTATGTAAAATTCTGATTCTCTTTCTTCCTTTTACACATTTTTCTTAATATGTGTGAAATCTCTAAAGCGACAATTAAAAGGATACGGAGGGAGTATATATAACGATGAATTATAAATTTAATGGTTATTAAATGCTATGTGAATCAAGTTAATTATCTTCTATTAAATCAATATCGTTTTATTGTTATTGAACCCAAAAAGAAGGGGTTGAATCACATGACATGGACATGACAGCAAGACTCGTACGTGGTTGCAGGTATCTGCCTAAACCCGCCCCCATTTCAACGAAAAAGCTTAACTAATTAAAATTTAACATGATTGCTTTATTTAAATTTTTTAAAACTTTCCATGTATTTTAAAATTTAAATTTTTAACTAGTAACTATCCGCGTTGGTCGTTGGCAAGAAGCTTCCATTATTTTGTTTTATATCTTACGTATTACTTCTTTCGGTCAAAAATATAAGAGAAAAAAATGTCATTAATTTTTAACTAGTAACTATCCGTATTAACTAGTAACTATCCGTATTATTTTGTTTTATTAAATGAGCAATCTCAAGTATGCCCCTATTTAAGTGGTGTGGTTAAAAATAATGTCATTAGTTAGTAGTGTAAATCATCGTTTAATGAAAAGGACAATCTTAGAAAGAATGTAAAATATTACTCCATTCATTCCTAATCATTGGTACTTTTGGCTTGTTACACACAAATTAAGGTACCATTAATTTGTGTTAGCTAAGTACTAAAATGCCTCTTTTGTAGTTGTCTTGGGATAATTGAAGTCTAAATAAAATAGTGTTGAGACAATTAATACATACTTTGGAACTCTAAAAGATTCGATAAATATAAATGGTGTATTTGGAAAATTTTGGTGAATTATATATCGGGCTTCTAAAAGTACCAATGTCTTGGAACAAAAATAGAAGGCCAAAAATACCAAAGATTATGAACGGATGAAGTAGTATTATTAAATGAGAATATCATTTACTTTTTTGACAACAATTTTAATGTCATTTATTTTTTTTGGACAAGAACTTTAATGTCATTTATTTATCTGTGTTGTGTTTTTCCTCTTATATATCATGGAGAGGAGGTAGTATATTCTTTTACGGCTCATGCAGTTACAGAAGCAGAACAGCTTTTGAGTTCTCGACTTTGGTTTTCGCTGAAAACTTTTCCGCTTCTCTAAAGTACTGTCTCAATTCAAATAACGGACAGCCCCTGAAAGCCGAAGGGTTAATTCTTTCTCTTTATTAATCAACGGTTTCTTCTTTCTATTTGTTTGCGCGCAGGAAGAGAAGAAAAAGCCCTACTCCTCTCGTCTCTTTCGACTTCGTTTTTCTCTTCGGTATTTACTTTATTCCCTTGTCTTCTTTTTTTGCTTCTCTTTCTGCTTTTCTATTTGGCTGTCTTATGCTATTATTGTTACTGTTTTTATTGTTACTATTTTCAGCGACCAAACATGATCTGGTTATTGATTGATTATCTCGGATTTCTAGCAATTCTCGTTTTCTTTATCGATCTGTTCTTTTTCTATGTTGCTTCTGTAAGTTCTGTTGGGGTTTAGCGTGTTCTTCAATTCAAAAATAATATCGCTTTTCTAATCAATCATAAATTTGTGTTTTTATTTGACTTTCTGATGTTATATTTATTGATTGGGTTTTTCTCATTTAGCATATCTGACTAGAATATTTAGCAAAGATTGTGTATGTAAGCTTTCTTCTTTTTACATTTTTCAGCAATTCAAGTGAAGATTTTTTTAGTAAGATTTATAATCATATGATAGATTTGGTTACATTTTATTTTAAAATTTCTGATATCAATTGTCCCCATATGGATAGATATTTTAATAGTTTCTTGCTGGCACTGACAATTTGAGGCATTGTTTTTTCTTTCTTAATTTTCTTTTGTTATTTTCAAGATTTAATTTAATGTTATTTTTTGTCAAAAAAAGACTAATATTTTTCTAATTGGTAATTTGGTAATATAACAAACAATAAAATTATAAAATGGGCACTAGCTAGACTACTAAAAGTCTAAAACACTCTCAAGTATGAGAGAGTCTTCCATTATCAAATAACAATAAACGAAATATATAATATGCTATATCCGTTAATTTTCCACCTTAAGAATATTAATACAAAATATAAAATGAGAATATTTCAAAACCCAGCTGTTTGAAAGAAAACATTTGCCTGATTTTTAGTTTGATAGACTAAAGAAATAATCCATTTTTTTTTAAATAACGTAGTTATGACTTATAGTTCTCAATCTGACTTTCTATCTGTTTGTCTTTTGTCCATTTATTTATTCTACTCCCAACACGCTATACTGTTGTTAGTCCAAATAGCAAGAATTTTAGTTGCCTTTAAATGATGTCATATTTTGATTCATTTCTATTCAAGGGGACAGATATTAGGCAGTGAGAAAAAAGAACCAGGAGAGAGAAACAATAGATGGAAATGTGATGGAGACATCTCTTTGGAGTTAGATTAGAGAGTACCCACCACCACCACACAAGAAAAAAAGAACTTGACGTTTTCCACTTTTCCATCTTTGTATATTATTTTCTTATTGTAACCAAAAAAGATTTTCTTTATTTTCTATTATTATAAAGGGTCATCTTTTATAAAAAAAGAATACTTGAAAGGATCAACATGAAAAGAGGGTGCATGAAGTGTGAGGGAAGTCTTTCACGGCTGTACCACTAAAACTGTAGAATATTGTGTAAATACTTTCGTAAATTTTAATGTTTCATAGGTGATGTACTTAGTTTCCTTATAAGCAAATATTAGTTGGGTGTAAGAATATTAGTTGATTTCTCACGCAATAGTGATGGACTTAGTTGATCCCTCACGCAATAAACACCCTAAAAAGAGATTTCTTTTCAAAAAAAAAAGAAAATATGAAAAGAGACGGAGTAAAAGTGATGTGTTGGATTAACGTTGAGAATCCCAAGGCGTTGAGAATTTTATGGCGTAAATGATGGTCGTTGAATAATTTTCAATGTAAAAACCTTCCCATCCTCCTTGTCTTCGCGGCCTCCTTGCAGCGCCGCCCCCGCCGACTCACCCACCGCCGGTGCATTCTTCTCTAATTATTCGAAACTAACAAGTAACAACCACGCGTCGCCGTTGTTAAGCGAAGGTTGATGAATGTAGCGGTGATGTGTGGTTGTGTTAGGACTTTCCGACTAAGTTAAGCCGGAAGAAGACCACCGTTTGGCCATGGGATTCTGTCAGGTTTTGTCTCCATTTTTTCATTCTCCAAAATGCCCTTTGCTACATTGCTTTGCTAGTAGTGTGTTGTTCTACTCACTGATTCTATTAAATGGTTGCAAATTATGTAATTCTTTTAAGATTGCTAAAGTTGGTTCAACATTAGAACTAACACATGTTTAATATGTTGATGCAAAATTCGAATTGAGAATGTAGCCTATGTAAGATTAAGATACTTGATTGAATAACTAAATCCAATAGAACTCATTCTGAAATCTCAAGTATGGGCACTTTAAAATTGGACCCGTACCATACTCGTACCCCCGTACCCGTACTTATTGGGTACTCGTGTGTACTTCTTGGTCTGCATTTGTGTTCCAATTTATGAATATATCTTTGTCGCATAGTAAAAATTAGATTTCATTCTTTTTTTGATAATATTGAAACTTTTCCTATTAAATTATAAATTGATTCTCTATTTTCTGCTATATTCACAATATTTTCCTATATTTCATTGTATATTTTTCTATTATATGTGTTATTTATTTGTATTTATTATCTTTTAATGTTTATATCAAATTTATATTACGAATTGGTACCTTGGTTTTTTGAAAAACCATGTATCCCGTACCGGCACCCGCACCCATGCAACATAGGAACTCAACAAAGAAACTCCCTTCAAGGAACTTTGAAGAGGCCTTTGCATTAATTTTGTGGTCACCTCTTTAAAGTTTAAGCAGCTGAATAGTTTTTTTTTTTTGCAGTAATTTATTGTAATACCAAGCCATTAGTAGATTAGATTTGTTTTTGCTAGCTTGTTTTTCTGTTATATAATTCTGCCACTATTATGTGAATCTTTTGTTGTAAATATTTACAGAATTCACTCCAAAATAGACAGTGGGATAGTAAATCTTGCTATAAAACCTTGGGAGCTGAGTATACATCAATTACAGTGTTATTTGGACCATTAGTTGAATTATATAAGAACAGAATCAAAAGATGGAACCCCATGCAAAGCCAGGCAGCAAAATTGTTTGTCATGTACCAAAGGAAAAAGATGATTACACCGATGAAATGATAAAATTATCCATAAATGAGGAAGATAAGGGAAACACTTTCCGGATTTCTTCATTTGGAATATCGGTTGGACGTTTGAAGAAAAGACTTATTGTTCTTGACATAAATGGGCTTCTTTGTGACATAGTTGCTTCCCCTCCAAAGCATATGAAAGCAGATGCATTTGTAGCATGGAAAGCATGTGAGAAATTATTGTGTTATTTATACTTTTCCATTGAATTAAACTTACTATACTAATTGGATTGTATTTCATTTCAGTATTCAAGAGGCCTTTTTATCTCGAGTTTCTGAACTTCTGCTTCGAGAAATTTGAAGTGGGCGTGTGGTCTTCAAGAACCAAGTACTCTTCAACTTCAACCATGTTTTTATAATTCTAGTCTTGAGTTTTAGGGATCTTTTGTATGTTAAGCAATTGATTAGCTGTTGCTTATTAACTTCTTGTTTTTATGATTTTGTAGGAGAAATATCGACACAGCCCTTGATCATTTGATGGGAAACATGAGGCAGAGGCTGCTTTTTTGTTGGGTGAGCACTGAGCACTTCATATGTTTCTTTTGATTTCCAAAATAATACTTTTGTTGTCTCATTTCTAATTAGATAAGTTGTTTTGGAATATTTGGTAATATAAAACATATATGTTTAAGTTTGTCACATTTTTAATTTCAGTTGTTTTAACTTTTAATCATGTACACTTGTAATCTGTAGTTCCATTTCTTGGTAGTATATTGCCACATTGCATGGAAATCAAATTTAAATATGAATGTTTTCTTTTTTACCCTCTTTAGTGTTTTTGTTTTGCACAAAACATGAGATTGCATTAACTTGCAAACCTGATACATTTGTACATTTTGGAATACTATATTGATCATGCCAAGATATTTGTAATTCCTTATTGTTTGATGATTTCATTATTTGTTTAAACCTAATTGGTCTCTTTTGTGGAACTAAATGTTGACCTACATTCATCTTATTCTACATATTCTTGACTGACAGGACTTTTCTCATTGTACCGAGACAAGATTCAAAACTCTTGAAAATAAGCACAAGCCACTAGTTTTTAAGGATTTGAGGAAAATTTGGGAGAAGCATGATCCTAACCTTCCATGGGAGAAAGGATACTACAATGAATCAAATACATTGCTGTTGGATGACTCTCCCTACAAGGCATTACTTAATCCTGTAAATCTGCTAACTGATTCTTTCATATTTATTTTTTCAATGCTTATTTTCAGCTACTCCCTCCGTCTCATATTAAGTGTCTTGTTTGCCATTTTTCTTTGTCTCAAATTATCTGTCACTTTAGAATCCCAATACAACATTTATTATTACTTTCCAACGATACGCTTATTTTAGAATATCAATAACCCTGCCTTTGCACCAACCAAGAAAAGTGTAAGGGTGTTTTAGTCCTACCACATTTTTTTACCATAAAATTTAGCATATCCAATCATTTTTTTAATACCCGCGCATAACCTTAAATGACACTTAATATGAGACGGAAGGAGTATCATATAGTACAGTTACATTTCCTAACCTGTTTTGTTTATTGTTTTGATAATTATTGTAGCCACTCAACTCGGTCTTTCCGCATACATTCAGTTTTGAGAATCAGAATGATAACTCTCTAGGTATGGTACAAAATGACATACAAATTTATAAAGTCAGAAGGTTTTACTTGATTTTGCTTATGGACTGATTTTTATACCTTCTCTATTGCTCTCTCTATATTTTTAGTTTATATAGCTTTGTTTTACACTTGAATTTTATTCCTTCAAAGCTTATACTTTACATGACAAATAACATGAATGATGATTTATGACAGCTGCTGGAGGTGACCTAAGAGAATACCTGGTTGGATTGGCAAATGCTGAAAATATGTTGAAGTACATTGAGGAACATCCATTTGGTCAAGAACGTATAACTGAAAGAAGTGAATCTTGGAGCTTCTATCTCAAGGTTATTGATAGCATTTCTGTCTGTCAACTTGAAAAGGGAAAATCTGGTGTCTTTATTACTTCTAATCAGATACAGCAGCTGCCTGGTAAATTTTGATTGGTTTTTTTGGGCTGGAAATGTTTTGATGAGAAAACATTAACATGTTTCTTTGAATTTCTTAGGAAATAGATTTGATCAGTGTGATTGTATTTGTTTCTAAACTTAGAGGTTACTTGTGAAAGATTATTTTAAAACTTAGAGCTTGATTGTGAAACTTAGTGTAATAGTGTCTAAACAGTTCCTAATTTGGCTTTTGGAGGCACTTTTTTTTTTCCTAAAACTTTGCTCTAGAGAGTTCTTTATGCCCGGAGGATTGTTTTTGAAGCCTGAAAATCTATAATAGAAACGGGATCCTACTCGTTACCTATATGTGGTGTTGGATCACGATCCTCTGCGGTCATGTATGATTTATTGAATATTGGCCAAATCTATTTTGATTTGGTCATAAAATGTGTCAAAAAAGTCATGAATTAATCAGGTAAAGATTCCACAAATGATTTAGCTCTGATACAATTATTATTGGAATAATGTAATGAAAGTGTATTGGAAAAAGTAGCATGACTTCTAATACAATTTTGTAACCCTGCCAAACTAGAGAAAAAGAATCAAGTTATCCTTCATATTTTTAGATGGTTGAATATTCTAAGTGTACCATACAGGCATATACCTACACATGTTACATGTAAGATTGGAAAGCCTGTCTTCTCATGTGACTTGAGATATACGTATAGGATAAGATAAAATCAGCTATCAATAGCATAATCTGCCCCTTTTTTAATGGTCACACACAGGTGTGTAAAAAACGTGTGCAAATATTCACAGTCACAAACAAGTAGTATAAAAGATCGAACCCACAGGGATTGGATTAACTCTTATATATTGTTGTAAAGACTTGTAAGCTAGTGCAGCTACACTACTCACAATTTTGGTTTTAGTTGAAGTTGAAATGAAAATTAAATTAAAGGAAAGTAAGTAAATTGTGCAGGAAATCAGTTGAGAATGATAGTTGGGATGTTTTCACAAACTAAATCACTTTTGAGTGTATTGTGTTTTCTTATGGTGCAGTTGCACTTGGTGCAGTGTGTGCTGGTCAGCTACTTTCTTCAGAGTTTCGTTACAAGCTCTTATGATCCTGTTTTTTTGCGGTAAAGAAAGAAGTTGTCAATTCCTCTCTCGCCCCCTTATAGATAATCCAAGTTGCTAAATAAGTACACTCTTGTATCTTAAGATCTCACTACACTACTTGTAAGGACGATGTTAACCTAAGGTTTAGGAATTAACATGGAATTAACAAGCTAACTTCATTAAAACGAGTTTAACAAAAAGCTTTATTAAACACTTATCCTTACTTAGTTCTTGATTTCTAGTTATAAGCCAATTAAGTGAATATAACTCTAATTGTTATAAGTGATCAACCTCAAAACAAGATTAAGAATTTAAACACAAGAACTAATGTGTTTACACCACTTGAAAACACAATAACTTTCCTCAAAAGATCATTGGAAAGTTAGAACATCCCAACTTAAGAGATTTAGCTCATGATGGGCATAACAAAGCAAATATAATTGAAATAAAACATGTTGCAATAAAGGAAATTACAAGAGAATTCAAAAGAGTAAGAATTACAACATTTGAAAGACTCTTGCATATATTTGCTTAAGAACTAATTTCTTACACCTATTAGTTCTTTGAAGAAGTGGAAAAAGAAGTTGTCAATTTCTTCTCACATTTCTCTCAAACTAACACTAATTTAAACTAAGAAAATATGTAAAAAGAACTAGAAGAAATAAACTAGAGAACTATGAAAAGCTAGTAAAGACTATGAACGAAAAGTAAAAATCTATATATCTTTCAAGTGAAGATTTGAGTCCTATTTATAGCCTTTGGAGATTTCCTTCATGTGGGGGTTTCCTTGATGATCAAGCTAACCAAAGGGTGTTAACCATGGTTACTTTTCAGAAGATGGAGATAAGCCTTTGATTCCCATACTCAACCTTAAAGGGAGGTCCAATAGGAAGTAGCCACATGTCTTTGTGAATGATTATTTATGATGGTCTTCCATTGTAGGTGCCTCCTTTTGCAAGTGGCCATGTGTCCCATGTGACTCTGAAGCAAGCAGCAAGCCAACTAAGCATTATAGCAATGGTAAGAATTGAGGTGCTTCCAATGTGGGATTGTGAGCTGCTTCGGTGTAGGAAGGTGCAGTTGCACCAAGTGCAGATGCACTAACTTCCCTTCAGGTGCAGTTGCACCAAGTGCAGATGCACTAAACTACAGCTGTATTGAACAAACACATCAAACATACCAATTTCCATGTAAAATGCTAAGTTATGGACATCTTTATCTGAAAACCATAAATGTTATTTTATTCATACTACTATATTTAACACATATTATACTTTATCTTGGGCAATTATCTAAGTGTAAAAGCACAAATATCTCTATATAAAATAGAGTTATCATACGTCACACCTTTAAATGTGAATAAGATTCTAGTTTTAGCTCCCTTTTGAAGTTCCTTTTGTCCTAAATTCAATCTCATTCCATCCCGGTGATTCTCTCTAATTTTTCTTATTTATAATTAGTAGAAAGATATAATTAGTTCCGATTTACTTGTGAGTTTAGCAATTATAATTGTGTTTCATTCTGTAAATTTTTTCATTGTGAAATTATATTCTCTTTCATTATATTTTTACAAACCAAACATAAAAACATCACTTCATTTTATTTATATTTTCAATAAATATGTTAAATTATAAGGTTAAAAATAGAAAATAGAAAAGAAATACTATTTGTTATAAACTTATAATGACAATTACTATGAAAAAAAATCTTAACATAACAGTTTAAGGTTTTTCCCCCTCACTGTTGGTTGTTTTGGCAAATTTAGCGACATAGGAACGTCGACCCTCAAATTTGAATTTGGATGCGAGCAGTATTAATGTATATGTGTATGGTGTTTATTTGTCATTTTATTTAAGTAAACTGAAAAAAGTTTTAGTTTTTTTTTTTTTAAAGAATACATAATAGTTGAAGTTATTCTCATGTGACTTGGAAATCATGAGTTTGACACTACTTATTTGACCTGCAATTCTTCTTAATTACTAAGTTTTTGACAAAAAACTAAAAATAAAGAAGGCTCCCACGTTCCAAGATGTATGCAAGTCTCAATAAATAACTGCTCAGCTGAAATCAAACCTAGACCCTATAATAAAATATTTAAAATCATACCAGCTAAGTCAATCGGTGTGTACAAGTGAGTAACAACTTCAAATTTTCTTTTTTAAACACAAGATCAAATCTTGAAAAGTTTTTTTTGAGGATGTGCATAATAAGGTGCAAAATACTTCACTTGACTCAAATCACGGCTTGTGACGTGTTTAAAGACTTAATTCAGTCAAATACTTGTAGCTTGTGTTCGAATGTTTCATAAACCCGAACCAAGCAAGCCCGACATCAAATGCATTGAGTTGAATATTGAGTTCATTATCAAAATATAATTTGTTTTAGAAAAAAGCAAAAAGATAGAACATAACAAAAGAAATAGGAGTTATAAACGAAAAAAAATAAACATTAACGTAGCCAGTTAGAATTCAAACCAAATTTTAGTACTTCATATTTAATTTTCATTCATCGTCAACATAATTAACAGCGAAACACGTATAGTTCAAGTTTTAGATTAAAATCTATGTATTAGTCATTAGTGAAATCATTTGACAAATCAAAGATAATAAATACTTTAATACTATTTTCATTTCTATGATCAATTGTATGATATTACCTTGTAACAGTCCTAAACTCTGACTTGACGTATGTAAGATAGCTAGCTAGCTAGCTATGAGTTGGGTTGCGTTTGATAGGTTCTCAATTTTCATACCCAACACACAATTCATAGATTATAGATTTGTCTAATTTGAAATCAACTCATCTCAGGTGCCCGAACCAACCTAAAATTTGTGAGTTAGCCGGATTGGGTTGAGTTGTAGATTGGATCGAGTCAAAGCGTACCGTGCTCACTCCTAATGAGGATCAATGTCATAGTGAGTTAATTTGAGAGTAGGGATGGCAAAAAAACCCGGACCCGCGGGTAAAACCTGCGACGGGTCCGGGCTGGTAGTCAAATGGGTACCCAGGAGTCCAATAAACAGATAGTTAAACTACCCGTTAGTAAACGGGGCGGGGCCGGGTAGCGAGGTATCCGTACCCGCGGGTACCCAGACCCGTGACAAAATATACCTAAATACCCTTATATATATATATATATATATATATATATATATATATATATATATAGCTAGTAATAGAAACTCTAAAATTTTCCCTCACAGTCGCTCACACCACTCAGCCGTCAGACTCTCACTCTCACTTTGGATTTTATCAATTATCAAACACGACACGGTTAGCATTGTTTGTTTTTATTCGTTCCTAAATTTGTTCCTAAACAAAACCACAATTATCAACTACAGCTACAGAGAGTGATTGATTTTCTTTCCCTTTTCCACTTGATTCTTTCACCAACTCAGCCTCTCACCAGCGACCAACCACAACCATTTTCTTAATTTAAAAAAATATTTTTATTGATAAACGGGTACCCACAGGTACCCGTTAAGAAATAATACCCATTTAAGACCCGCTAAGCGGGTACTCGTGCGTATCTGGGGCGGATCCGGGTCCCATTTACACTAAACGGGATGGGTAGCGGGTAGTTGCTACCCGTGCCCGCCCCGCCCGTTGACATCACTATTTGAGAGGTCAACTTATAGGAATAACTCGAGATGCTACTCCACATAAAAGTCAACCGGTATCAATTTTTCTCATTAACTTAAAATTTAAAACTAGTTTATTTTCTGAAGTAAGAGCATGGTGATTAGTTATGGAGACTCATGAAAAGATCATGTGCAAGTATGAGGAGGGGTGAAGGTGAAGGTATAAAGCTTCGTGGAACCTTGGTGCAAGTATGGTGTGTGGCTTAGTTTATTTATGCCAGATAAAAGGTAAGGCACCTCGTGATGCTCCACCTTTTTCCATGTGGTTTTCTATCACTTTCCAAACTTCTAATTCAACTGTCCACCTACTTCCCTAGCTGCAAATATATATATATATATATATATATATATATATATATATATATATATATATATATATATATATATATATGCAGCAATAATCAAATATTTTTTAATGATCCTCATTCCATTCCATCATGTGGAGTACGGTAGCATCTTTAAACCAAATTGTATTGTTCAGCTTCAGCCTATTTTCTAAGCGGGTGTTTGATTTTTTTTTTTCTAGAAAAGAGGGAAAACCCCTAGAGAACAATAACTACACACTAGCTAACCTAACCTTATCCACCCGAAGGAACAAATGGATGAAAATAAGGGCAGAGTCGTAAATTACACTGTTAGACAAAAGCGAAAAACTAAACTTAGCTCAAGGATTAGCTACTAAATTTTGGTCCCTAGGAATCTTTGATCAATAACAATTGTATCACCATTAACTATTCCTCTAATATTATTAATGGTGTGAGAGAGTAAGTGGGCTTCTAAGCGTGTGTTTGATTCTGCTGCGAAAATTGATTTTGGCAGAATTGATCAATTTTGTAAGATTGAGTTTGGCATAAAGTAGTTGAATGTAATGTGTTTAATATTTATTAACATTTGAGAGACTTAAAGGAAAATGAATGAAAACAATTTCATTATTGAAGAAGTAAAGTTAATTAATTACAATGAGTTTGAACTTATATAGATCAAATCTCACTTAGCTAATCTATAACAAACTAGTAACTAAAAAAACTAACTTTAACCGAATTATAACTACTAACAACTTTTCTTAACTACTTAACCAACTAACTATAATATTTCTAATAATATTTTTAATATGGTCATATGAAAATGATTTTTATCAATTTTTTCGGTTGGCTATTGAATCAAAATTGCTTTTAGATGTGAAATTTCCAAAATGAGTTTTAACTTAAAATCATATTAAAAACTTAAATTTGATAGAATAAATAAAAAAAGTACTACATTATTAAAAAAAGTACTAAATATAAAGTATCCAAGTTAAAATTACAAATAGGAAATATTAATTTAAATTCCGATATAATATCTAAATAATGCATATTATTACTACATATTATAACTTAGAAAAGTCAATTTTTTAATAATTATAATAATCAATTTATTATTTTTTCGAAACTTTATTATTATTATTATTATTGTTGTTGTTGTTCTTTTTGGTTTGATAGTCGGACTGACAAGTGTGAGGATCCAGCACACACACAAATGGGAAAACCAAGGTTCGACACCCAGTGGAGAATAACTATTTGAACTCGCAACATTAAAAAGACACAAAATAGCAATAGAGTCTGGACAAAAAAACATTCTTATCAACAGTAAAAGCATTATTGTAAAAAAAAATGATTAGATTCGACAACAAATATAGCATTACTGTCAAAAAAGAATTATTGTACACCCAACAAAAAATAGTCCAAACCCAATCTTTCTTCTTCTCTAACCTATAGAACGTTGCACACAGTGGCGGATCCCAAGTAGGTAGCTCAGTTGGCGAGTTAAGGGATACCGAAGGAGTGCACCAAAGAGTGCGAGAAGGAGGTCCCGGATTCAATCCCCGGAAACTAACATTTCCCCCACCCCCACTAACATTGCCTATCAAAAAAAAAACAGTGGCGGACTCAAGACTTTGGGCTAGGGGTAAAATTAGTACAAACCCAATTTTTCAAACGCGGGCATTGCTAAAAATGTAATAAAAATAAGACTTTAATAGGTTCTTAACTTGTGTTGCACTAAACCAACACAAATTAAATAGCATTAACAAATTTCTAAATACAAATTAAATAACACTAAGAGAATTAACATATTCACAAAATATAGAATAGATTCAAATTAAATAGACTAACATAATCAAAATAAAAAAGAATAAAGAAGAAAGAAGAGAGAGGAGAGAGAGAGAGGAAGAGAGAAGAAAGTCACATGAGTGATTCTACTAACGCAAGGAGAGAGAGAAAAAAAGTGATTGTACCAACGCAAGGAGAGAGAAAAAAATTGAAATAAAATATGTAAGAGTCTAATATTGTCTGAGTGTGGTGCAAAACTTGAAATTTTTGTGCAAAAAATTTTTCCAGAGTGTCCAAAAACATTTTTTCAAGATATCGATGCTAATTTTAGTTTTTTCAGGAGATTTGATTGAATCCGCTGAAATACACTTGAGTCTGCCACTGGTGAAAGCTAGGATTTGTAGCTTTAAGTAGAATTAAGTTTGAGAATCAAAATCAAATTTACTGCAAACACCGAAACACCTTCACTAAAGAGAGAACTTGTTTTAGGAGACTCTAACGTGCAATTGAGGTCATTGGTTTGACCAATTGGTCAAAATCGATCGAGTCATTGGTTTGACCAACTGGTCAGACCGATCAGGTCAATGGTTCTCGCAAAATCGACTGAGTCACTTAGAATCTCACCAGATCTATGACATGTCCAATCCAACTACTTGTTTAGAGTGGCCATAGTATCGGCCAATCCAATCCAAATTTAATACTCCCTCCGCACTTGTTTTTAAGCAAAAAAACTACTTTTAGATTCATTGAATAATTGATGTATCTGTTTGTTTTTGTTTAAAAACGAGTCTGGAGGGAGTATCATTGTACTTGGCCATTCAAAATTCCAACCAAACTTCGCTATTGATGATCATTTAAATTATCACCCTTGATTCAATTAACAAAAGTAGAGAGACAATACGAGTATCTTTTGCTCATTTATTAGACAATCTAAGAAATTTTGGTAAATCGATTTTTAATTAGCATTGCAGAAAGGTCAAAAGCATCATCAATTATACAACTGTTATATTGCACACGTATGTCATTTATTTTCTTAGGTGCATGTGAAAGGGAGAATATGCAGTTACGTAATCTCACGCATCATTCTTTATCGGATATAATAGTTATAGAAATTCCATATACAAATAAAGTCCAAGTTTATATTTTTCCTCCCAAACTACTTGAAATCCTAGAATGAATATGGGATATAAATAACCTCCATTCTAAATGATCCATTCATAGAAAAATAATTATGGTTGCAACTTGCAAGCTGTAATATAGTTTTAGGGTAGGTGTATATGTCACTCAATGCAAGTTGTATTTTAAGTAGAGTGAATAAAAGACGTGACATTAGATTTCCTATCAAGTTTAGAAACTAAAGGTTTGTAGCTAGCTTCCAGATTTAGAAATTGATTAATGGATAATCACACATTAACATTTACCTGATGTAATTATAAACCAAATTAGTGAAGAGCTACATTCTTTTAGTTGTAGACTTTAATAGATACAATATTTGAATCAGCAGCATGGGGAAGAAATTTTTGAATCTTTATACTTTGTTTTACAGAAAAGTAGGACCTAAAAGAGAGAAAAGCTCCCTTCCAATAAGGGTATGTTTGAACTGGCTTGGATCCCACTCTAAGGTCTCAGATTCGAATATTAGGTGTGGCAATAACTCTGTTGGAAAGGAGGAACCAGACGAACCAGCAAAGCCGGATTTACATGTGGCCAACTAGATTCGGCATAAATTAGTCACCGACAAATTCAGTGGATACTGGGCACCAATAACACAGCAACCAAAAAAACTATTAATTTTAAGTAGTTTGTTATAACATCAACTAGTTATTTTTTTGTTAGGATGTTATTGGTGCAGTATCCTCTAACTTTACTGGTGACTAATCTACACCAGAAAACTTGACTGACCATGTATACCCGACATTGCCTGTACATATGGTTCTTCCATCTCAATAAAGTTTTTACCACACCCAAGACTTGAACTTTAGACCTATGGATAAGATCCGAACCCAACTACAACTCGGATGAACCTTTATTAATACATCAGTTAGTATATTACCTACTATTGGATTTAATTATTTAATTTGTATGTAGTCTCAGTTGTAAAAAAATTTACATCACCGATTAATCACAATTTTCACACTAACGAAAAATGATCTTCTCAATGACTACAATATATAATTTATAATTTGCTGTCGGTGTAAAAATATTTTGCACTGAACCATTACACTCATGACCAACTACTGGAAATAACTAATTCAGTGACAAAATTTAAAACTTGTGTCTAATTTAGGCATTACAAAATTAAATGATGGAATTAGAGGCACTGTTTGTCCAAAATATCTTTGTACTATGCAGAAACTTGAAGCTGATGTTTCTTAAACTTCACTCTTCATTTTTCTCTACTAATAACTCTGAACACAACACCTGCATCGCTGAGTGAAATTTAACTCATCCAGTACCAAAGATATATAGCAGTGCTGCTGCATTAATAAGGTTGTAGTACTATATATCTGCAAAGTAGCAGTAAGATACCAAAACATTGCGGCCAAAACCATCCAAAAGAACTCCCTCAATATATATATATTCTAATTCTAATGGTCCAAACATTGCTTGCATGATATTGTGAGTGAAAAAGGACCACAGTTCTGCTGAAATGTATCAACCAAAAAGCACATAACCAACCATATTGCTAGTTTCTAGGTTAGTAAATACGAACAGAGTTATTAATATTCCATTTCCTATAATGTTAATCAATTACCCTTTTCTATAATGGCTTTGTAAGGCTAAATATTTGACCTTACAGAGAATTCAAACATGTATTTATGCTACTATCTGCACTGCAAATACAATTTCCAAAAAAAATATATAAAGTAAAATGTAGCATTCATGTAATAAATACTTCACCACAAGGATCTTTTTGATGGCAAAGTGAACTAGTATCATATCATGCCATATCAGATCCATTTTGAGGTCAGGTCATAAGTATGGGAAAAAAAGCAATTTTGATCTTGCAGGCTTTAACTGAGTATATCTATATATCTATATATTAACTTTTCTTCTCATTCATTATTTCTTTTCCTTTGAGTATAAAAAACCACTTCTCTTACCTTGTTTAATTTTAATTTTATTTCTGACAAACTCCACATGGTTAAGGAGAGATGTCCAAGCAACATACCCCCCCACCCACGTTGTTTTGTTCACATGGAATTGTAGTGTTAGGAAATGACCATAGTTGCAGATCTGTCCCACACATTCACATTTCACACACACCCTTTATTAAAGACTTCAATTTTAACATCTCTCTCTCCCCAAATTCCATTCCACTTACTCTCTCTTTTTTATTTTAAATCAAACCAAATTATCTCATGCATTCACCTGCATAGACTAATCTTTTGATGTACTGAGATTTATTTAAGAAGTTGACGTCTCTCACTAGATGTTTTTCATATATACTAGCGAGGAATGAGTCGTTAACTAGATGGTTGAAGAGTCAAAGTATCTACAACTCGTGCTACACTTATTTGCACTTATTTTTCTCTCTATCTTACGTAATAATGTAATAAAAAGGTAGTCACTAGACTTACTACTATATCTTATATTCTAAGCAACCTGTTTTTAAACATTTGTCTCTCATAAATACACTATAATTCCTTTCTCACACAACACCTTCTCTGTTCTTTCTGGTTTCTGCAGAAGCTGCATCTCCCTTGAGATAATAACCTACCAACAAAAACAAGTTAGTAAAAAAGAAGCATTGTTCTATTCAGTGGGCAAAACAAAAACATCTCTTCTTGGGTTTCTCAAATTAATCTCTCTTCACTCTGTTTTGTTCTGCCTAGAAGGTCAAGGTAGATACTACTAGCATTTTGGAATTGCTTTGTTTCTACTTCTGTTTTCTGCAGTGGCAGTAATAATATTCTCTTTACTTCTCTCTTTGATTCTCTTTAATAACATTCTCTTCTCTTATCTTCTCTTTTGTTCACATGTATACAACACATGGAAAAATATTCATATATATACTAATTCATGTCAATGCATAGTTACTAGCTAGAAAATCATTTTAAAACTTCTAGTTTTGAATTCCAAAAGTAAAAGATATTTTTCTTGTACATTTATTAGGGACATATATATAGCTATTGCTTAGCCACAAAAGAAACAAGAAGAAGTCTTGTGTTGAAGTTTGAAGATGTCTGGAAAATCTTTGAAGGATGAAAAGCAAGATTTGCAGAAGCAGATTGGGTGCATAGCTGGATTTTTTCAGCTCTTTGATCGCCACCGTTTCCTCACAACTAGTAGCCACATTCAACACACACCTTCTTCAGGTATTCTTATTATATATTTGTTCTTATTTTATGTTTTCTGCATTTTGAAAATTTGATTTTAATCTTAATAGTAATAGTAATATATACTATGGTACCATTGTGTTTTGTTATTCTTTTCTATTTGGTTGTTTATTTTTTCTATTTTTTTAGATTTTCAGATAAGCATGATTAATAGAGAAATTTTTATTCATATACGTATTAAAATGAAAAATAGATATTCTCTCATGTTATATATTTGGATTTGGGATAGAGAAATTTTGTTAGCTGACTCAATCAATGGATTCTCTTATGATCAGGAAAATTCTTAGATATTTCTCATAACTTGGGATGGAGCATATACGTGAGAAATAATGGATAGCATAAAAAAATTAATTTTGATAAAAAACTTAATTATTTTTAAAATTAATTTTACATTTGTTTTAAATGAAATAAAATTAATACAGAAAGAATTGATTTGAAGTGAACAAACATGATTTTATTCTCCAGAAGTCCAGAAATCACATGGTCTTCCCTCAAACGTGAATTTGAAGTCATAGACCACTTTTTCCAAATAATTGTCCTCTTCTTAGTTCTGTAATTATATTCTTTTCTTCATTTTTTTTAAGTGGCTAAAGTTCCTTCAGTGCACGTGGTTACAGAACAAAGCAAAGCCTCAATTAAAACTATGGCAATGTTCTGTTTTTTAAAATTTTATTAACAAAATGTGTCAAAATTATTACTATTTTATTTTAAATTTATCTCTAGAGTTTAATGAAATAAAACTTTGTTGAAACCAATGATGAACTCAAGGAATGATGACATCAAAGAACTCAATTTTTCTTCCTTCTTAGGTGGAAGCAATGATGATATCAAAGAGGTTAATAGTACAATGCAAAAAACAAAGGTAAGATATATTTACTGTACTTTTACTCTTCTGAGTATTTTGGCAAAATCAGTTATGAACATGAGTATGAATGCAGGCAAAGAATGTGAAGACAGAGAAGCAACAATTCTCCACAGAGTCATCAATAACTTCTGTGTCTCCATCAACTTGTTCATCTAGCATTTCATCACTTGAGTTGAATAGAACAATCAAGACAGAATCACCATCAACTAGTCAAATCAGAATTCCACAAAATCTACATTCACAAGCAGCAATCAAGCAACATGATGTACCAAACAAGCAATCTGTTGACTTCTATAATATTGTCAAAGACTCAATGCATAGAGAAGCTCAAGGATTGTCTGTGAAAACTGTGGCCAAACAAGAAAAGAAGGGTCAGAGTTATGCGTTGAAGCGCATCGATTCTCCGCGACCTTTCCAGCCTCGTAAATCTGTCAATGCAGGAGTTATAGTTGACAGTGAACCTATTAATATCATTTCAAAGTCTAAAAGAACACCTTGGGACTCACCAAGACTCTCTTATGATAGTAGGTATACACAAGATACATGGAAATCAACCTCAAAGGTTAAGGAACTTCCAAGACTTTCCTTGGACAGTAAAGAAAGATCCATCCGAGGTGTCAATGAAGGAAACAAAGCTCGTAACCTGTTGAATGGTCTACAAAAAGGGTATAGGAAGAATTCCTGCACAACTCTTAACCAATTACAAGAACCAGAAACTTCCAAAAGATCATCTAGTGTTGTAGCTAAGTTGATGGGACTGGAAGCCCTCCCAGACTTGACACAGCCTTTTGAGACTCCACATGAAACTTCTAGTTGCTCCAGCAATAAAGAGGTGTTCATGGAAAAATCTAATACAAGTTCAGATATAAAATCCAAGGGAAGTGATTCTGATATAAAATCCTCAAAGTCTGTATATGGGGAAATTGAGAAAAGGCTGGCAGAACTTGAGTTCAAAAAGTCTGGAAAGGATCTCAGAGCCCTTAAACAAATTCTTGAAGCAATGCAAAGGTATCAAGATTCACCATCTGATAATAGGAGTAATGCTACTACTCTCAGTGAAAGTTCAAGAGTACAAAGCCCAAGAATACCACAAAAGGACTCGGCGTCTGCCACAGTTGAGATATCTAATTCAACCAAGGGTAGTAAATTGCCCATTGTTGTTATGAAACCAACAAGAGCAACTAGAAAAGCCATTAATCCTCATTCTAGTAATGCCACAAAGGCTAAAGGTATCAATCCAACAACAAAAAATACCAAGGACCCTTTTGGTCAACCAGTTCCTTCATCAGATAAGGATGGTAACTTGAGAGCTTCAAAAATGATGCGATCCGCAAAAGTTCTTCAAGACAGAAATGGAAAAAACAGCACCAACTCTTGCAATATGACAGTTCCTGGGAGCCCAAGACTACAAAAGAAGTTTGGACTTGAGAGGCCTTCTCCACCAACCAGTCCATCATCATACTCCAGCATCAACAGGAGACAACAAAATAGGCAACATGTGGAGTTGTCTTCCTCAAGTACAACATGCAGACAAAATCTCTCTAATTTGCAGGATAGAAATGAACGTTTCAATGAAGTCAGCCATCACTGGAGGAATTGTAAGCATCATGTCAATGTCATTTCTTCAGATTTTGACAGCAATAGAAGCCTGGCCATTCAAATTGATCAATCAGGAAATATCAACAGCAGCTCCATCCAACTTAGAAGACTCAATCAAAATGTAAGTATTTCTTCCTCGCATAATTAGCTCTTGCATCAAAACCAATTAATCTAACATTCTTGTGTTGGCCAGGGTACATTTGAAGAGTTGAGGAAAGAAAGATCTAAGACTGAGAAAATTATTACTAGTGAACAGCCAAGTCCTGTATCTGTTCTTGATGATGCATTCTATAGGGAAGACCCACCATCTCCAGTGAAAAAGAAATCAAACATTTCAAAAAACTTTGGTAAGCAACATAGATTAAACTCTGGATAATATGAATTCCATGATTAAATGAATTGTTGTAGTCAATACATATTTTAAAGCATTATTACAGGTATATTATTCATGAAAAGAATTTGAGTTACATCTTGATTTTTTTTCAAATCTACTCCCATAGGTGAAGCTCTAAGCACTGATGATGATAGTGAGGAGAACTTTGTGGATCTTTCTCATTTATCTTGCACCACAAATGCCAACTTAAGCAATGGATCTAGTGATAGATACATGAACACTCAGAATTTGGCTCAAATACTTCAGGAAATAGATTGGTTTGATGAGAAACTACTCAATTTAAATAACAGCAAGAATCCTGATCACAAGTATATATCAGAAATACTGTTAGCATCAGGTGTGCTAAGTGGTCGAAGTTCTAGCGAGATTCTTCATTCAACTGGTCAATTGATTAACCCAAAGTTGTTCTTTGCACTTGAACAAATGAAGACAATGAAGAGGAATTTCAATGCTGAAGAAAGACCGGTTGAGCAAATGCAAAGAAAACTCATATTTGATATTGTTAATGACATTTTAGTCCAAAAACTGATATTTGAGAGTTCTTCCACTTTGTGGTGTTTACCAAATGAGCTGGTTGGTGGAAAGCTAAAAGGGCAGCAGCTTTTGGAAGAGCTATGTACAGAAATAGATCAGTTACAACCTCAAAAAAGGAACCTCAGCTTTGTTCTTGAGGATGAGAATTTCACAAGTCTCTTGTCCAGTGATTTGAAGCATAACCACACAATTTGGACTAACTGCAGCAGTGAGATGCCAAATGTTGCATTGGATATTGAACGATTGATCTTTAAAGATTTGATAACTGAAGTTGTGAGAGATGAATTATCAAACAATTTTGGTAGTCATTGCAGGCAGTTATTGTTTCGTAAGTAAGCAGTTTGGCTAACTAGTTCTAGAGAGAAAAGATAATCTGTCTTCATATTGCACCTTTCTAATCTAGCTCTACTTACATATAGCTTCAAAGGGGGTACTAATCTGCTTAATTGACAGTTACACCTTTGTTTTGTATAAATTCCTGAACATTTTTTAGTACCTTTTTGTTTTGTTTTTCTTCATGTATGTATAGTCTATCTGTTAATGAATACATGCAGAAATACAGCTGAATGTATATTACTGTTTGCGCATTACATGAATATAACATGTTTTCAATTTGTAAAATGGCGATATGTATATAATCAAAGCCATATCTGATTGTAGCTGCTGAAGTGGCATCATAATAATACGCGCAATTACAACTTCCATTCAATATTTATATCAGTCAATAGTTAATGGGAAGTCATATCTGATTAGTTTGTGAACAGCTATGGTAGGTGCAAGTTAGAGTTAGTGTGTGTTTGCAAACCTACTATTCCCACGGTGAATTTAACGTCGACATGAAAACTTCAACTTGAACCTTCTAGCTTGCCGGAAGATTTGCACAGGTTACCGCGGAGCCGAACAAGATTGTATTCATTCAATTTAATCGATGGGATTTACCTCCTGTTAAATTCATTCACCATGGTATCAGATGAGTGATTGTTCCTTATCTCAGGTCATGCTAGTTGCAAAAGCTAGCATAGACAATTCTCGCTATTTTTGTGGCCACTCATCACTGTTTTTTTCATTCAAAGGTTTTGCACATCCAAGTATGAAGTAGATGGGAAATAAAGAGGAGGAGGGGGAGGGGATGTTAATGTCTAACTTTAATTCCTCAACTTTGCATTAAGTTTAATATCAAACGAACAGATCAGATCCTACACATAGACAATTCACGCTGTTCAAAATATGACAATTGAGAAAACAGAGGAGGGATGGTATGAAGAAAATGTCTGGATGTGTTTACCAACACTTTTCTTGAACAACAAATTGCTCCAACTTAGAATGTGTCATGAAATTCGCTTACATGACAGGGATAAGAGGATTGGAGCTCAATAGATCAAGGTTGCAGCATGAACCAACATCATTGAGCTCTTACAAAAAGCAATTTTCAATAAATTATATTTTGGAAAAGATCATTTTTTTTATATGATTTCTCCAAAAAACAATCTGCTCTACCTGCCTCATTCTGATTGAAGTATCTTCCATGTGATGCATTTTTCTCACCAAAGCCTCTATCGAACTTGTGATACAGAACAATACAACAGATGCTTGAGGCTCTACCAACCTCCCAAATACCCAAAGGCCCCAACTATAGTATTCCCCAAATGACAAGATAATTTCCTCTCTAATCTGTGCTCTTTATTTATAGGCAACTATGAGAGCAATAGGTCTGGGTTTCATCTCCCTTACATGAGTGGCTTCGACCATTACCACCCATCATCAACATTTCTGGTCAACGACATCTTGTTCCCCTCCAAAGCCGAGCTTGAGTCGCGAGGTAGTGGTAGTGGAGGGTGGGTGCAACAGAGGGACCAGCTAAATAACACATGTCGGCATCACATTACCATACACTTCAAATTTAAACTGATAATAGGTATTCATTCCCCTTACCTGTTTCTTTATAAACAAGCTTCACTATAACACAGCCTAATCCTAAGCAATTAAAGATGATAAGAACGAAATGTTGGAAAATATACAAAATGCTGACTAATATAAACAGTTCCCTTATGGGCCTTACACATTTTGGGCATGCAGTTTAGGAACTGCTTAACTATATATTATAGACATACTTCAATTAAAAGGGTATTATTATTTGTAACTATCAACTAATTTATAACCTGCATCCAATTGTTACTACTATAGGAAACATGGCTCAATTAACTACTATTATTTGAAACACTGGGAGTTGATTTGTTTATCGAGCTTAGTTCCTCTCACACTCTCACCTTTGCTAGAAGCCTAGAAGTCAGAAGTAGAAACCATTTTTTATATGATATATTCAGAATAAGATAATACAATGTCTCTTGTCAAAAAAAAAGATAATACAATGTCAACAAACTTCAATAAAAAGAATCATAAATGGGTCTACCAACCAATTGGCATGAACATGTTACATACCTGAAAGACTGTTAAACTAGGAACATGTCCGAGCATAATAGTAACATCCATTCTATAATGCCCATAAGCAGAAAGTTAGCTAGATTTCAATATCCAACAACTAGTTATCCTGACATTCTCTTAATCATGTATACAATTCTAATGAAGCAATCTAATTTACAACTGAACAAGCTGATCTGGGTTTTCCAAAGATTCCCTCAAAATTTTCTCAGCCCTTCGTTTCCTATCATCCTTCTCATCTTCCATCGCAAACCAGGGCAAAGTCTTTTTATGCTCCTCTTTTTGTGGAATCAAACCAATGGACCTTCCTAAGAATTTATTTTTAGTACCGATCTTAAAACGTACATTAGGCTTCTCCTTCACAGGAATTATTGTCTGATCTTCCTTGGAATCACTGCATGTTCTTTTCATAGCTTCAATTGCTGGAGCAAAGGTCTCCAATATTGAAATGGGTTCATTTTCAACAAAATTTTCCACAATGGGATTTTCAGAAGCTACATTATTAAAGAACTTAGCTGGAGGTGCAACAGAAGCAACTTCCCTATCCTCAATTTTCAGAGGTGCAGCAAGGAAAGGGTTACTTTCTGCTGCTACTCTCTTTCCCTTGGCAACTGCAAGGTCAATCATACTGGAGTTTTCAAACATATTTGAGACCATCTGCTGCTGCACATTCAACAGAGGCCGATCCCCATTGCCATTCTCCCTTTCATGATCAAATTTAGCTATACGAGGTTCAGTCCCTCTTCCATTCACCACAGGTGACTCTGAATACGTTTGTGGATCATGAAATGCAGGTAACCATGCCGGAATATGCTCTTCAGGTGGCTCTTCTCCTCTTTGCAAAAAAGTTGGAGGCAACACTCGTTCTTTGACAACTGGAAATGAAGGAATCGGGTGTGCAAACATAACGGGTTCAACATCATTAACAAAATGAACAATTTCCCTAATAACACCCGAACTTCCAAGACAATGATCAATATCTGAAGCACCAGAAAACCCCTGCACTGATCCTAAATCTTCCAGCCCTTGAATGACATCAAAAACATTGCATTCGCTTCTACCAGCAAGATTAGCATAGTAATTTGCAGACTTCCCAATGTTCAAAATATACCGAGCAGCAACGTCGGATAATGCCTCAAGTGCTGATTGCTGAAATGCCTGAAAACCGTTAGTCTCGCATACTTGAGCTACTGCAATCTTTGCAATCGCTTGGGCAAAGTCATCACCACCACCCACTTTCTTCCCCCTCCATGTGGTGTTAGGCTGTTCAAGCTGTCTTCCAGTCTTCCCACCACCATTGCTCATATTCAGCACTTCATATCACTTTAAAACCCAAAAAACATTCCCTAAATCACTATTATTCCTCATTCCCAAAATTCCCCAGGAACTGAACCCCACCAACGTCAATTCTGAGAAAATTGCAATAAAAAAACGAACTTTAGCTAAAACACAACTCAAGTTCAATGCAGAGATCGCAACTTTAACATTTCCCACTAATATACTAATTAAACAAAAACCCTAGCTCATGCTAATATGAAATGAAGAAGAAAACTAAAAATTGAGGTGAAAAGTTCAAAAATGAAAATTGAAAAGAAAAACAATAAAAGCTTACCAGTGATTGAAAGGTCTTGATTAGATCTAAGGGTAGTTTATGATAGAGTATCAGTTCCCAATTTCGGGAATGGTAACAGTAAGTAGAAGATCGAGAAAAGAAATTGGGAAATTTAGGGTTTCAGTTAGGTTTAGCTTAAACCCTCGCAAAGCCTTCGATCGAAGATACCATTCGAAGCTGAGAGAGAGAGGGAGGGAGGTTGAATTTTGAAGGAGGATTAGGCTCACGGACACGATGCGGTTTCGAGATTTGAACCCTCTTAATATATAAAAATTAAAAACTAATTCAGGGAAATTGAAGTAAGAATAAGGAGAATATTCCGTACTAAACGGCGTCGTTTGAACGGAGGGACCGGACTATGCTGTCTGTAAGACCGTAATAACAAAAGTGCAAACTAAACAACGAGCAAAATTTATTAGATGTGATGATATTAAAAAGGGTCATATAAAAATAAAAATAGCTCATAAAAGGGCAAACTTTTAGAAACTATTTTCAAATTGATGATTGCAGCTGGTATATGTAGCAAATTGCTATGTATATCGCCTAATAGAGCTTCCAGTATTATGGAAGTTTATTAATTCAAATTTCAATACAACGTATTGAATTATAGATAACTAATCAACAATCCTTAATACTAGTACAAATATCAGGGTTTGGTAATAAATAAACTCGGCTATTGTTTGGGAGTTATTTAATTTCATTAATTGAACGTGGAAACAACTTATTAAATTATCAAAAACTTTTTTTTTTATATTTGAAGATGTATTATTAATTAGGTAAAAGAGTACCTAAACTCATGTACTATTTAAGAAATGAGGCCTAAGCCAGTTGAGGGACTGTTACACCATATGAGATGCATTATTGATACCCTCACTAAAAATGATCCTATTCCCGGAGACCCAAATAATCCATACAGTTGCAACCCATGTTAATTATATACCTTATCCTTGCGTCCTTCATGCATAATACCAAATTCCGCAACTGTACCATTATGATTGACAGATAGTTCAAAAAGCTATGGGAATAAATCTTTCAAAGACAAAAATCCACACCACCACACTTCATGCCAGAATAGCAACTCTCTTCCATTGCCATGTCTGTGTTTTACCGAATCCGAAAACCAATTCTGACCATATGATACACATACATTCAAACTACTAAAGTCTTTTCACCATGCTGAAAAGTGAGCATGTTTTTGCTGCCCACAATCGCCATATAACCATCGGATAAGCTCAAACCAAATGTTGCCTGCCTTCGTCATCAGTCTTCAATGCCTAATAATGCAATATTTAATAAATTGAAGAATTGGGACAGGTAAATTAGCTAGGAATACCTCAAAAAATCCAGCTTTTATGCTTTTATTAATCAACCCCGTTAGAACTTATGCCACTATGAGGAAAAGAAATGGAGTGAGGGAACTGATCCCTCTCCATGAAATACTCCTTCATAGGGTTATCGTTAACCAAAATTGACACTGATCTCGAGAAGATGCACGCTTTCATCCATACTCTTCATTTATCATTAAACCCCATTCTTTCTAATGTAATCAAGAAACATCCAACTCACTGAATAATAAGATTTTCAAAGTCAGCTTAGAACAAATAGAAAGGACATTCTTCCTTTTGGTTAGATTGATTAACTCATTAACCGCAAGAACTCCATCAAGTTTTTACCTCTCTTGAAGGAAAGTTGATTGTGATGGTGAAATGAGCCCCGAGAGCACAATTTTGAGCCTATTTGCAAGAAGCTTAGCAATTATTTTATAAATGCGTCTAATTAAGGATATTGGCCGAAAACCATTCAATCCTCGGGGCTTCTTTATTTTACCGACCAATGCCACAAACGTTGATGTAAAGGCCCTTGGTAGCTTCCCTTTGGTATGAAACTAAACGATTGGATCACAAATCTCCTCTTCGATGATGTTCCAACAAGTCTTGATAAACCTGGAATTAAACCTGTTCGGTCCCAGGCTTTTGTTCCCTTCACAGTTCCATACGACTTCCTCTACCTCTTCCAACGAAAATAGGGATGTTATGAATTCAGATTCATCAAGGGAAAGTCTCTTAAAAGCGATGTCATCCAATGTTGGGCTGACAAAAGGTTCTTCTGTAATTGGTTGTTGTAGTGTTTCGATACCTAATCTTTGACTACCTCAACCTTATCTAACCATCTCTCCCCAACCTTAAGCAACTTGATTTGATTGCGCCTTTTCCTATATTTGACAACATTATGAAAAAGTTTAGAATTCCCACCATATTGGATCCAATTGGCCCTTGCCTTTTGTGCTAAAAGGTTTTTTTTGTGACTCAATATTGTCCAAAAATCTGAATTCAAACTCCTCCAGCTCTCTGATAACAATCAAATATGATTGTTATTACCTCTTATTTCAAGCTTAAATCATTGTTAATTCTCAAGCAATATAGTGATTAATGTTGTAAATATGTTAGTTTAGAGTAACTTAAGGTGCAAGCTTGATTTTGTATTAATGGGCACTTTGGTGCCCAATTTGTGGTCTAATGTGTTTGTTCTATTGCTGCAGCACTTATTGTGAACGCAATTGTTTATTGCGCAACATGAGAGAGAAAGCAATGGAAAACACGGAAATTGATGCAAGGACACCTGTCAGCTGTCTCCAGACGTGGGTGTGCGTGCCAATCATGGAATATTCCCTGATGACCTAGGGAATTGGGCAAAAAGGACCTTTTGCCCTCATAAAGGACAAAAGGCGCAAAAAGGACCTTTTGCCCTCATAAAGGACAAAAGGCGCCTCCCCAATTAGGGTTGTCCCTCTACCGTAGTCATCCCCTATATAAAGACCCACATTCCAAGAATTAGGGTAAGCCGAAAACCTGAGGTATAGACATAGCCTCAAGCTTCGTGCCTTACTTGTTACTCAAAGATCAATTGCTGGGATTTGATTGCTGCAGCAACACTGAAGCTTCATCTTGTGGAAAAAGCTACATTGGAGATCTTGGTTTGCTTCGTGGATCATCACTGAAGCTATTCCTTTGTTCTTGGGTGTAGTGTAAATTCTCTCCTCGGGATTTAGTATGATTTTCTCATCTTTGTTGATGTTTAAGTTAGTTTCTATGTTGTCTAAGCTCATCATGAGCTAAACCTCTGTAGTTGGGATGCTAATCTGAATGTAATGAAGTTATTTTGTTCTTAATGCTTATGTTATTGTGTTGAGCGCACTTTATCTTGTGTGTTTTTACTATTTCCATCTTAGATTAGGATTGGCCGTCTAATCTAAGTAGCATGTATATTCACAGACATGGTTTGTACATTTACCTCACAAGATAACATGGTAAGTTGCGCTATAGACATATAGTTGTTCCTTGTTTGAGCCCTAGACATAGGGGAAACATAAGCCATGAGGTGAAAACACTTAGGTGATAACTGCTTGTTCTTCAGCAGCCTAGGAAAATAATCCTTTCCGAATTAGACATAATTTAGGAGGACTAAAACCTAGTGTTAAGCATTAGACATAATGCACAATATTTGCGGCAGCACCTAGTGCTGCAGCACTTAACATAGCGTTTTGAGCATCTTAATGGATTTACTGAAAGCAATGCATCTCAACTAGTTCCAGATCTGATCTTCATTACCCTGATACTTTTACTTTTATTGCTTGTTACCCAAAATTTGTGTGTCATTTACTTTTTACCCCAAATCACTATTTGTTACATTGATTAAGCAATTGTTTAGCAATTAATCCTCGTGGGAACGACCTCACTTTTCACTGTATTACTTGTTACGATTGTGTACACTTGCACAAGAAACTATCACGTTTCTACGCAACACTCTCCCCATCCCACACTCCTTCAACATCATGATCTAACTACATAATATTTGTTGGAAGACATCAGCCAGACATGACAGTGGTCGAAAATGTCTCTAGACCCAATCCATTGAGCCCGAACATTCCATAGCTCCATTAGGTCTTGAGCTAGCATGAATCTGTCTATTCTACTAGCAGTTAATTGGTCCACTTGGTTGATACCGGGAGAACTTTTCACCAAGACATGGTGGTTCCACGCTCCCATATCATCCATAAAGTGCTTGAAATCATGACTCTCAGCTTCATTATATCTGATACTGTTGCCTCTTCTTTATGATCTACACATGACTGAATTAAAGTCTCCTCCAATTACCCAGCTTCTCGTAGGCAACCTTGACTTCTCCCTAATTAAACTTGGCCATAATGACCTCTTGTTCCTTATATATAGAGCATCCAATGTAGACATTGAAGAAATACAAAATCTTCGTGTCATGTTGAACGAGAAAACCCATATATCCTGACTGAAAAAAGGAAAAGAGAAAGAAAAACATAAATTTGCGCTAGATTGAGAGGATGCCACCGGAGAGACCGCGAGAAGGCTGAGTGAGCCAATCGAAATTGTCTCCACCCCAAAGACGAGATACCATTTGAGCAGAAAGAGCACACCATTTGGTTTCCCAAATGAAACACATATCGAACCCACGTGGCCACGAGTTCTATTACCAAACTGAAAACTTAGAATTGTGCACTGAGTTAAAAGTAAAATAGAGTTCCAAACAAATTTTAATTGATGTAACGTTACAACTAGTTTGTGTTAAAAAATAGTTTGGGTAGAATTCGTATTTTTTGTCTTTTTTGTGCATCGCATAACTTCCTGCAAGTCAAGTTCCAGCATCCATCTCTAGTCTGTCTCCATTCTCTGCAAGCTTGGTGGTTTGGTTGTGTCACAGCCTACAGTATTCCGGTCCCAGCGGGAAGCCGGCTCTATTGGGGTGTGTGGTCACCATTCTCATCACTTGTGTAAAATGGAACGCGAAGAAGGCTGGACTACAGTGTATAGGAAAAAGAAACGCTATGATGTTGGAAGAAACAAGTGGAAGTTAAGGCTTGACAGAGCAGGGACTTCAAGCACAAGGTTTATGGACAAGCAAGTGTCTTATTTCTTCACTCGGTTCCCTGAGGATCATGGTGCAAAAGAAATGTTTCGCATCTTCTCAATGTACGGTAAGGCTACAGAAGTGGTGATCCCTGCAAAGAGGGATAAGTTTGGAAAAAGATTTGGCTTTGTAAGGTTCAAGGACAATAGAGATGTGGAGTTCTTTGCAACAAAGCTTGACAACATTATCATTGGGGCAACTAAAATGCACGTGAACATCCCTAGATTCTCAAGGGACAATCTCAAACCTGTGGAGTTGATAATTCTCTAAATTATCTAATTTTTCTATTCTATATGAAGGGGAAATTGTCATATTCTCTAGACTTATAGTTTGCTTTTGTCTTAATTTGATGTTAATTGGGCATGAATTAGAGAGGAGGGAGCCGCATACATATATTAATATATAGGTTGTGACGGCTGGAAGTTCTTTTGGGGGAGGAGAAAATTGCAAACCTAGCATATCACCGTGGGCGAGATAGCGGAGGAACCGACGGAAGCTCGGATCATCTTCATCTTTTCATGGGGTTATTCTATATCCCTTTTTCTTTTTTAATTGTTATATCTATTTGGCTAAATACCACTTTTGGTCCTTTATCTTTGCTCTAAGTTTCACTTTGGTCCTTTATCTTTTTTTTGGTCCGTTTTGGTCCTTTATCTTTCATTTTCGTTTCATTTTGGTCCCTGCCGTTAGTTTAAGCTAACGGACGCCACGATGGCAGTTAACTGCTGGCGTGGCGTCCATCTTCATTAACTGACGTGGCAAAATTAATATTATTTAATTCTAACTAATATACACATCAGCATTAAACTTTTTAGAAAACAAAAAACCAATAACATTAAAACTAAACTTTCAATTAAAACTAAATCATCTTCAACCTCATCAGGTTTCCAGCAAAACAACTACAAACCCAAAAATGGTGGAGAAGGAAACTTAAATGTTAGCTTTTGTTAACTCAAACAAATTAACAAAAACTAAATTAACAAAAATATAACAAAACTTCATCTTCTTCAACATTAGTTTTTAGTGTTAGATCTGAAATTGGAGGTTGAAATCGAAGATGGAGTTAGATCTGAGAATAATGGAATTAGATCTGAAAATGGTGGAGTTAGATCTGAAAATAGATCTAAGACAAGACTGAGAAATTGCAAATACAATTTATTAGGGCTTGTCAATCTTAAAAGCAATTATGGTCGAAGATTGAAAGAAAGAATTAAGAGCTGGAGAGATTCACAAACTTTGTTTGATTGAGAAAGAATCAAAGAGCTTATGGTAGTGGCAATGGAGGAGAAAGGATCGAGAATATATATAGGATTTTTCGAGAGGGCAGTGGAGGAGAAAGAATCAGAGAATAGGTGAACGAATTACGGTAGTGGCTATAAACCATGTTTTTTGAGAGCATGAATCAGAGAAAAAATGTTACAAACAGGACCGACTCTGAATTTTTTCTCCTTCCAGTAACTGTAGATTTGAGATCCTTGTGAATGTTTTTTGGTTTAACAATGAAGCTCTTATTAATACTGTTCATTTGTAGTGAGAAAAATCATGAAGCTCTTTTAGTTACTGCACTGTTTTTAATGAACAAAATTGGGGATTTAGGGTTCATATGATTTTAGGGGAAGATGATGAGTCGTTACTGCACTGTTTTTAATTGTTTGTTTGATTTGAATGTTTAGTTTTTAGTTTTTTGTTAATTTGTGATTTGTGTTTTTAAAATTTAAAAACTTAAATGATTATGTGTAAAATGATTTAGAATTAAATAATATATTTTTTGCCACCTCATTTAATGAATGACACGTCATACTTGACATTTAAAACGCCACGTCATCAGTTAACTGACAGCGTGGTGTCCGTTAGCTTCAATTAACGGCAGGGACCAAAATGAAACGAAAATGAAAGATGAGGGATCAAAAAAAAGATAAAGGACCAAAGTGAAACTTAGAGCAAAGATAAAGGACCAAAAGTGGTATTTAGCCTATCTATTTCTATGTCTAGCTAAACTTTCCGTTGTTGGGGATGAGTAACAATTTATGAATCTCTTATGTTTTTGAATCAAACCTCTATTATTTGAATGAACGTTATGATTTATGTTTTAATCTCTGTTCTTAACGCTTTCTAGGATTTGATCACTCTTAGGATGATTTACGATATGTGATTACGAATGGAAATTTGAATTACATATGCTTGAGAATTGAAATCGGTTTATCTCTAGTCTAGGAATTGTCATTGATATTCAGAGTCATAGGATAATTGTTATTACTGCTTATTTCTTGTTAATGTCACCTAAGGAATTAGGGGTTTTCATTAGAAGTAAAGGTTCTCTTACCTAAGAAATTAGGATTAGAATAATTATAACAATTTGATCATAGCTCATAACATAAGTTCAATAACATGTTTGACTCGTTAGATACAAGAGTGAAGTACATTAAAGCTCGTCCTCAACGCTTTTTAATTCATACAAATTCTCTTTTGTGTTCTTGTTATCCTTAAATTAAAATCACAAAAATATAATTATTGTTTTTCACTTTAATTTCTTTTCAAACAAATCCAAATTAGTCCCTTTTTAATTTAGAAGTTAAATTATTAAACTGATAATTAACCGCAGTCCCTGAGTTCGACACTCGGTCTTTCCGTACTATTACTAGCAACGATCCGGTACACTTGCCGTGATCCCATCAGGAGTCAAGAAGGGAGATTAGAAGGAATCATGTGGAGGATACTAGAACACCAGTGGAACGAATAGATAACTTAGAAGACAGGAAAGGAAAACAGGCGCTAAAGGAAGTCGGCAGTCGCCATAATAATGCTGATCAAGTAGATCAAAGTGTTGTCAATCCAGGAATCCGAGGTGGTAACAAGAAGCAAGAAAAAAAGCACCATCACAAGAAGAGGAGAGCAGGTAGATGGGAACGTAAAAACAAAGAAGACTGCCACTTGGGATTACTATGTTATGACGTATGTGAAGAAGAAATAAATCGGTTTAGGAAGATGCATGTTGGATATGTAAGAAATCCAGGCTCTACGTATCTGATTCAAGATTGGCTGAGTATGCAAGGAATTTTTTCTATCAAAATCTATCCTCTTGGAGCAAATTCTGTGTTGATGGAAGATATGGAAGAAGGTGCACTTGAAGCTCTAGTAAAAGATGGTGCAAGTTGGCTCCTAGTAATTGGATACAACAAAGTCATCCAGAATCCCATCGGGCAGAGCTCACGCAAGGTGCTGTGAGAAGCAAATTTGGAGTTTTTCATCCTTCATCAACCAGTTCTCCTGAGACAACGTTATCTGAGCATGAATCGTCAATACCCAGCAATTCGTTGGCTATTCTTTCCTATGGAGGCAGCAAAGATTCAAGAAGCACCCATTTTAGTGGTGGGTCGGTACTCTGTGACGCATCTGTTGGTGATTCCGGAATTCAGCGCTGCAATGAGAGGGTGTGGGCGGATCATCAAGCCCAAGCTGCAAACAAGATGTGGCACTTTGCAAAGTCTCACCTAGGCGTGTCTGGATGTGAAGATGATACGGTGTATGTGAATGCAATCAAGGAAATGGAAATAAGAGACCAAGACGCCGTGAGCCAGAGGGAGTCTCCAAAACAACCTCAATGAAGATAGTAACTCTAAACATCAGAGGGTGGGGTGGCGCCGAGAAACGCAGGCGCCTGAGGGAGTTCTTATTATCAGGTAATTTTGATTGTTGTTGTATTCAAGAAACAAAACGCTCTGCTCTATCTGAGCGAATGATTCATAGTGTTTGCTCAATTTATAGAAGAAATGGAACTCATCGACCTACCGGTACTTGGCAAATCCTTCACATGGTTTGGTGCAGATGGTCTGAGCATGAGCAGACTCGACAGATTCTTGCTTAGTGGAAACTTAGTAAATAGGTGGAAGTTGAAAGCTCAATGGATAGGTAAGAGAGACATCTCCGATCACTGCCCGGTGTGGCTCATAGGGGACGAGAAGAATTGGGGACCCAAACCCTTCAAATTCAACAACTGCTGGCTGGAACACACAGATTTCAAGAAGATTGTGGAGGAGTGTTGGAAATCTTCACAGATTGAAGGGGCTGGTTCTTTCATTATAAAAGAAAAGTTAAAGAGACTGAAGGCACAACTAAAGACATGGAACAAAGAAGTATTTGGGATAGTGGATCTTAACATCGATAAGTTAGTTAAGGATCCAATATACTTGAAGATTTGGCTGCAATTGATGGAGATGTTAACATTGATCAAATTAGAGCAATTCAAAAAGAATTCTGGCAGCAACTTAAATATAAGGAGAGCCTATTGGCACAAAAGTCAATAGCCAAATGGATCGCGGAGGGGGACGCAAATACTAGGTACTTCCATGCGTGTATAAATGGCAACAGAAGAAGAAATCAAATTGTGAAATTGAAAAATGGGGACGAATGGGTGGAAGATGTGGTAGGAGTCAAAACCTTGGTTAAGGAGTTTTTTGAAAAAAGATTCAGGGAAGAAAAATTCAGCAGGCCGGTGGTTGATGGAGTTCAGTTTAAGAGTATATCTGAGGAGGACAATACTATGCTAATAGCCCCCTTCACAATTGAGGAGGTTAAGGAGATAGTGTGGGAATGTGATGGGAACAAAAGCCCGGGTCCAGACGGATTCAACCTAAACTTTTACAAGAATTGTTGGGATACTATAGAAAGTGACGTTATGAATTTTATCAATGAGTTTCACGCTACAGGGAAAATTCCGAAAGCCATCAGTTTACACAGTAGCGATGAAGATAAGTGGATTTGGACGGCCGACAATAAAAAACACTTCACTGTAAAATCTGTGTATATCTGGCTGAATGAATTTTTTTCAGATGATCATCAAGAGCTAAGCGAAGAACAGGTGGAGGTTTGTTCCAAAATATGGCGAAGCAATATCCCAACAAAAGCGGCGGTGCTGGCTTGGAGAGACGCACTAATTAAAAGAGGAATGTTGGATCCAACTCATAATGGGTGCTGCGTTTTTTGCTTTCAGGAGGAGGAGTGTGCAAATCACTTATTCTGTGAGTGTGCTAAGACACTTGATATATGGAGATCAATAGGATTATGGCTGGATATGCCAATTCAATGCACAACACAGCCAGCAGATCACTTAAAGGAAGAAATTTGAAAGGAGTGAAGCACTTGGTTTGGATTGCGACTATTTGGAATATCCACATGGATTTATGTTATTATTCATTGTGTTAGCCTGTAATTTCGACAGGCTAAATTAAATGCAGTCAACGAGGTTTGACTTATTTTTAATGTTTGACCTTGTATTTCAAGAGACAAGCATCAATTTCGACACTGAAATGAATTAAGCTATCAAGTTGCATCAAGTAGATTTCGACCTCAGATTTGTCAAAGTCGAAGAGGCTGAAGATAGGTATTTCGACAAGAAGGAGTTGAAGGCTGATGTCGAAGTAGGATCAAGTAACCGTTACCAAGAGCACGTAGTAGTTACATTTTTTAAACTTTGTACAGTTATTTTCTATTTGTATAAATAGTAGTTTCTCATAGGAAAAACGGGTCACAATCTCTCATACCAAGTTCCCACGCTCAAAGTACCGACACGCACTGAGAAACGAGTACAAGGAACGCATGTATGATCTTGTGCACCACCCCTTTAAATTAATGCAATTTTAATTTTCCTTTTCTTTACGTTTCATGCAAATTTTCTCTTTGTTTTATCCTCCCTCATTTGGAGTAATTCGACGGTTTCGCGGAGAAATCGACGGTTATCTTCTTCGTTTTTACTTTTAAACGCGCAATTCTGGAAAAACTTTAAACACAAACAGTCTTAGGATTTACTAGTTGATCCTGCAAGCAGAAGCAATTTCAAACTAGCGGTGTTTACCAAAATCCAAGGTAAACAAATTGGCACGCGCCGGTGGGACGTTTGTGCTAATTTTAAAAGTTTTTCGTTAAATTCTTAAACTTTGTGTTTGTCTGTACATGCAATTAAGGAGTGGTAAACATCTTCCAGAGATGGCACACTCTAGTACAAGTAATGCTTCTGCATCAAATGCACAAAGTACACAAGAACAAGCGTCAGTTAGTGACGTTAACGCTGCAAATGTCGCAGGCATAACCGTCGCTATGCCTTCTTCGACAACAATGGGAGTAACCGCTATAACTTCTCCCATAATTACTCCTGTGTCAATGATGACCACTGCAGCATTAACAAAAGTTAATACAATGGCTTCTGTGCCATCAATAGTAGGACCAACGAGTCCTTTGATGGCAAATCCAATGATTGGAAATATGCCATTTACTATGAGTGGAAGGGCTTTACCGTATGGCATGCCAACAGCATTGATGGCAGGCCTTCAGACAAATTCGTCTACATTTGCAGAAAATGCAAGTACAGGGTATTCTCCTATTCATAGTTCGACGGAGGGCATCCATAGTCGAAATGCCCAAACTAATTTGACTACAACATCTTTGTTGGCATTAAGACAACAAATGGATGATAGCAATCATGATATGGTCAATATGTTAACACAACAAATTGGTACTGTGTTTAATCCTTTGATACAAAACACTAATAACAGTTACCAAATGTTGGCAACACAAATGGGAAGAATTGCTGATTTCTTTGGTACTCCACCCATACATCACCAGCAAATTCCCCAAATTCAGAATGTCAGGCCTGTCGAAGTACCTGTTGAAAGACCTAACATTCCAATACCTATGAATCAGGGAAACCAAGGACAACAACAAATTGTCGAAGAGCCTATGAGGATAGAGGCAATCCCTGAAGTTGTGTTGGTGAATAGAAACCAAAATGCTGACGAAGTGGTCAGACAAGTGCAACAAAACAATTTTGGAGCACAAAACAATCTGGCTAATATGGTCGAAACTATTTTAGCCCAGAATGGCCTTAACTTTGGTTTACATAGGCCTAATTTTGTGTCGCCCTTGTCAGAATACACCTTACAAACAGAGCTGCCTAGGGGATGGAAAATTCCCAAGTTCACAAAGTTCGCTGGAGAAATCAGTGAATCTACCGTCGAACACGTGGCTCGTTATTTGACTGAGGCTGGCGATCTAGCACACAATGAGAATTTAATGATGAAATACTTTCCAAATTCTCTAACTAAGAATGCCTTCACATGGTTCACTACACTGCCTCCAAATTCAATTTTTAATTGGAATCAATTAGAAAAGGCCTTCCATGAGCAGTTCTATATGGGCCAATGCAAAATTAGTCTTAAAGAACTAGCTAGCGTTCGACGCAAGGGGGCAGAATCTGTTGATGATTATCTCAATAGATTTAGACTACTCAAAGCAAGGTGTTTTACCCAAGTGTCTGAGCATGAGTTAGTCGAAATGGCTGCTGGTGGTCTAGATTATACTATAAGAAAGAAACTAGACACACTACATTTAAGAGATATGGCACAATTGGCTGATAGAGTTCGACAAGTCGAAAGACTCAAAGCCGAAAAAGCCAGAACTGGTAGATTCCAAAGTAAAAAAGAAAATGTTGCTTATGTCGAAGCTAATGACAGTGACCAAGAATACGATATATCTTATGAAGATGTCGAAGAAGAGGTTAACATTGCAGAACTAAAACCAGGACCTCCTTATACTTGTAAAAATTGTTAAAACCTTCTGTTAGCCTGCATTTTCGACAGGCTCAATTAAATGCAGTCAATGAGGTTTAGTTTGACCTTGTATTTCAAGAGACAAGAAGTAATTTCGACGTTCAAAATGGGTTAAGTTATCAGTTTATATCAAGCTGATTTCGACGCTGGATTTGGTGAAGTCGAAGAAGTTGCAAGCGAAGATTTCGACCGGACGAAGTTTGAAGGCTGATGTCGAAGTAGGATCAAGTAACCGTTACCAAGAGCACGTAGTAGTTGCATTTTTTTAACTTTGTACAGTTATTTTCTATTTGTATAAATAGTAGTTTCTCATAGGAAAAACGGGTCACAATCTCTCATACCAAGTTCCCACGCTCAAAGTACCGACACGCACTGAGAAACGAGTACAAGGAACGCATGTATGATCTTGTGCACCACCCCTTTAAATTAATGCAATTTTAATTTTCCTTTTCTTTACGTTTCATGCAAATTTTCTCTTTGTTTTATCCTCCCTCATTTGGAGTAATTCGATGGTTTCGCGGAGAAATCGACGGTTATCTTCTTCTTTTTACTTTTAAACGTGCAATTCTGGAAAAACTTTAAATACAAACGGTCTTAGGATTTACTAGTTGATCCTGCAAGCAGAAGCAATTTCAAACTAGCGGTGTTTACCAAAATCCAAGGTAAACACATTGTTGATTATTTTATTATCATATTTTGTAAATTTCTTGTTCTACAATTCTCTCTTTCCGATTCACATTTATAGTCCATATATTGCACATAACAAGTTGCCCTAAACAAATCATGACCAGTAAGTATAAGGCTAAAATATCATTTTTTATTCTTACAGCGAAAATCCATTTTTGTCCCTGCAATTTTTTTTAAAAGGCCGGTGTAAAATGTTTTTTTATTCGTTTTGGTCCCTAATGTCATTTTTAAGCCTATTTGTCACTTTTTTAACTTAGGTGACAATGGTGACATGGATCTCTGGTGTATGTGGACTGCCACATCATTAAATGGAAGTTGAAATCCCTAGTATACCCATTAACACTATTAAAATATCTCAATCTAACTATCTGACTAAAAACCGTTCAACAATTTGTTTTTTTCCTACTTTCTTTTAAAAGAGAGAACTTTTGGACCCCAAAATTCTTTTGGGTTGACAAGGTTGAGAAAGAATAAAATTTCTAAGTAAAGAAATAGCTTGAAACATGAAAATGATAAAGAGATCAACAAAGGCAAGTTCATTGAGTTCGACAAAGCTAATGAGTCTAGAAAACCAACATAGCGTAGGCAATTGATATCATGTGCTAACGAAGAGAGTCAAGGCAAGTCGAGTAGTGGTTCACAAGACGACTAAGTTTGGAAAGGCCAGAGAGCCAAAGGAGATTAATTAATATTTCGACCGAGCAGTCATCACCAATCAGCGGCAGTTATGTGTCGAGGGAAAAACCACACTTGTTTTGATTCTACAACACGTTTGATAAGTTATTTTTTATCTGTTATTTGATGATTTTTAGAAAAAATCAAGTTTTCACTCTAACAAGAACAAAAGTGGTACAAAGACTTAAAAAGAAACTTAATTTCTATTTTTTTACTCTTTATGAGATCAAAACTTATTTTTTTACTAGGGCAAAACTTAAATTCAATAGTTAGTAAATAAACAAAAACTAGTGGATTCAAGCCCCCCCCCCCCCCCCCCACCCATTTTGGTATCTGCCTCAAGGTATCATGCATTGCAAGCTATCTTCACCAGTTTACCATCTTCAAAATAACTTATGCCATAGGCATCCAACATTTAACATTCTGGCATTTCTGTTTTCTCCTTCAATTTACTGTTGTTTTTCCCCAAAGCTTTATTTTCTTGTTATATTCTTTCTTTCCTATAGTTGACAATTTCTTAAAAGGCCTTACACAGCCTGAGCTTTATTCCGAGACAAAGTATACAGAAGACTCTGAACTTGTGTCTACTATCTCAGTTTTCTTTTATAGTACACAGTACTACTATATTACGTCATTAATATATCAAAGTGTTCCCTAACACTAACCAATCTCTTCATTTGCTTTTGACACCAGTTTTTGATGTGTTATTTTCATGTGTAAGCTTTTATATATAGCAGTACTGCAGGAACAGTGAAGTGACCCTCATGGTTTTGGAAGACCAATTAATTATCCATGGTATATACCTTGCATATGCATGAGTGAGAAATTATTATTACCTTGCTATTTTCTTTTTCTGTATTTCATCTCATACAATATCATATATATCATATTATATATAGAACATGGCAGCACAAACAAAGTAATAAGATGAGAGAGTAAATAGATATATAGTCACGTGTAATATTCTCTGCTAAGTCAAACAATTAATTATGATATGGAAAAAATCTCTCCTAATCTCTTACCCTTAGAAAAGCCATTCAAACTATGAAGGGAAAATTTAAGGGTTTAGGTAAAATTGCAAGAAAATAGAAAATCCAAACATGCACTCACAAACCAAATGTAGTGATTATTATAATATCTACTAATATAAAGAAGTCTTCTCACAGTCTTCATGAACCTTATGCAAATATATTTTGAGAATTCAGATAACCTTTTTGTATTTTGTGTCTTTGTGTATCTCACTTCACTTGAGAGTGAAATCTTGGTCTTTATTTGATGGACTTTCTCTACTATTTGTTGAATGGAAAAATTTGGGAGGAGTAGTCATCATAGCCAAACTGAATGAATTGTTGAGAGAATTTGTCAGTGGATTTTGAGAACTTGAACTCAACATCTGATAATGATGGTTAATTATTTGTCTCTGATGATCCATCTCCATTGCAGCAACATGTGAAGAGAAATAAGATTGTGTTGTTGCTCCCAACATCTGAGAATTCCCAGTTGATAAAGATAATGTTGATGGTAAAGGCCTTATAACATTATTCATAACAAATCCATGATTTCCCAACTGAGTATTAACATCACCAGAAGCCTCCCATTGGTAATTACTACTAACTGGCATAGTATTTAACAAGCTCAAGAATGAAGGATGGTTTTCTCTTTGTAAGAGATTGTTATTGTTTGGAAAAACATGTGCACTAGCAGTAGCACCTTCATTATCAGTAACAATATTTTCTCTTGAAACTTCTTTAGGCTTGAGTTTCCAGATAGAATTTTGGCTTGAAGATGAACCATCCAACTCATGAATACTTCTATTGATATTCAACAAATGTTGATTAAGCTGCTGAGATGTGTTGGATTCATTAGAAGTAATTAAAGAAGATGGATAAGTACTATTGAAGGGAAAATTTCCAGGTGTTGGAAAATTAGGGAGTGGAGGAAGCTCATCAATTTCATGTTTAGCTGCATTAAGTAACCAATCAACAACTTTACTAGGTTGATTAAGCCCTAACCTATTTTGAAGATCATAAAGTTGAATTGCTGTTGGTACTGAAAGTCTCACACGTCTGTCTCTTAATCCTCTTATTGTACAAACCTTGCTGTGTCTATCTTTTCCTCCAAAGGCTCTTGAAACTCTAACAATCCTTGGATCCTTCAATCTTGTCCATTGTGATGAAGCTAAGGAACTTGATGAAGCTGAAGCCTTTGCTTTTTCATTATCAGTTGTTGAATTACCCTCTTCTTTCAGTATCAGTGGTAAATCTGCTTCTTTTGAGCTGTTATTATTCATCGTATGTCTCTCATTGTTGGTTTCTAGGTGCAGATTTTTGTCCTTCCACTTTTCTATGGTTAAATTTCTGTTAAAAGAATAGAAACAGTTAAGTCCACTGTTTGGATCTGTTGGTTTTCTCTACTAGAATATACATCTGTACTATCATGAAACTGTTGAATATTACTTCATATAAAGAACAAATGACATATATTGCTGAGTTGAAGCAAGCTAATGATGGATATTATTAAAGAAATATATCATATAAATCAACTGCAATTTTGAGGGGATTTAAGATTAATGAAAAAATTTAAGAATTCAGCTGATATCCAATGCAGTAAATAACTAACTTTTAATGCAAACATATATGCCTATCTCATCATACATATAACTTAGTAGTAAATTTAGTTTCAGCGAGCTTAATGAAATTATGCCAAAAGGCAACATCAAAGTCCAAAAATAAAAGGATGTGATACAGGCAATGTAACAATTTAACAATAATTAACATACAATTTGAACAAACTGCATGTAAAAATTGAATATACAAAATACAAACCCTAGTTAGAGTTGAAAAAGATAGTATATCTAGCAAACTCACATGAAGACCGATCGCTATTGATTCGATGCCAATTAAGCTCCTTAATGTATAGGGATGAAGTTTGCATAGTGTGCTTGTGGATACATCTAGAAAGAATATTGAAGTTTCTAAGGTTTTTTATGGGTTTGATTGTACACAGAAAAATCTTGGTGAAGAAGTTGAGGGTTGAGACTTCAGCTTGGAAAAGGAAGATGCCGGAATTGAATCAACCACGCCACACTGAAAGATAAAGCAATGGAGCATAGATGGCCACGTGGCACATATCCCTATTGGTCAAATGAATATGGAAGTCTACATCTCATTTTATGGTCTTCTTCAGGCATAATGGGCAATCATTTTCATCATAATAGTAGTAGTAATTATATGTGGATTGTTCTCACAAAAACCTTGACTACTCAAAGGGTGGAAAATTAAACAACTTTGACAAAGAACAATTGATTGACTACATCGTTGCAAATGACATCATTAAATATTTGACTACAGCATGTTTGGTTTTTATGTACTAGCTAGCTAGTATAATCGTTACTTACATACATGTAGTAAATAAATATGGAAGGGTTGAAGAGTTAACAATTTGAGAAGGGGACCATATTCTTACACACTTCGAAAAGCGGCTAGACACACTTTATCGACAACTACAAAAGGTTTTATCACTGAACGCATCACATGCTATTCAATTGAACCAAGCCAAAACGTAGTACATCAACGAAAACAATATTGTCCTTCAATCTTGTTCAATTAAATGAAGTTTTCTGTTAATATATTCTTACCTAATCAACTTAAAAAAAAAAATGAAAGGACATCTTTATAAACACCAAAAAATAATTAAACATAAGAAAATAAACCCCTACCATATTGCATTACAACACCATCATGCCACTACTCCTTTCGGTCGCTCTTAAGGTAGATGTGGGTAATTGGGTGTGTCTAGGTGATGTCTCTGGTTCGTATTCGGTTCGATCAGCGTATGCGAGACTTATGGAGGCCACTTCTTCAGTGGTGGGCTTTTTCTGATGACCAGGTGTCAATTTTGTGTAGGGTGTTTGTGGCGGAGGAGCATTATCCCTTAAGGTTATTGCTTTCTCTTGGAAACTCTTTCTGAATAGGGTTCCCACTCGGGCGATTCCGGTGCATCAAAGAATTATCCTGGATCTCGCTCTTGCTTGTTGTGCCTTGTGTGGGGCACTAGAGGAGTCTACCCTACCCTGCACATGTTTATGCGATGTCACTTCGCCCATAGTGTTTGGTATGACGTATTTACCATTGCCACCCGACTTATTCTACCTTTTTGATGTCTTATGTTCCTTTGGCCGGCCAGGAGGCACATGTTAAGCATGGTTTGAGTCTAATTTGGCACTTCGTCCTCTCGCTTCTTTGGGAGACACATAATGGGTGTATATCTTCCCCACCAAAATGCCAATGAGTCTGTTGTTCATAGGGTAAAGTCCATCTCCTGGCGGTGTTTTGCGTTTTTGCATGTATTATCAACTGTTGATTTATCCACCGGTTGTTGGCATTGGTAACTAATTTATTCTCTAGGGGTGAGTTGATCTCTTATGAGAGGAGCCGATGAGATAATATGACATATGTACATGTTTTTTGATTCATTATTGATAAAAAGTGAAATGAAAAGGTAAAAGAAGAAAAAGATTGAGATAAAACAAAAACACGCGAAGGCATCACATGGAGAGGATTTAGAAGACAAACAGAGAAATCCACAATATAGATAAGTAGATAATAAGTAATAGAGTTAGACTCAAAAGTTGTGGCGTGTAGTCTAAGAGCATTGTCATGCTTAATTGTCTATGTGTATGATAGCTACTTTGGAGAAGGGAAGGCCATATGTGAGGGACCATACGATATGAAATATCTTTTAAAACCCTCTCCACTGAAGCACTAGCAGGACCACACACACACAACTTTTGCAGAGAGATATGCATGGGGGGCAACTTGAAGCTTTTGATTGAGATGATTATTAATCGCATGATGACGCATGCTTTAATTTCTTCAAGAGAAAGTCAGTTAAACATGTGTAAGTTGCAGAAACAAACGCAAGTTTTCTTCTATTCTTCATTTACCAAAGATGGAATATTATGCTTTCGCCTAATTTGGAAATGGTTTTAACCTTCTTCGATCACTTCAAAACCCTAATATTCCAAAAGGGCAATTGTCTTTGATACTAATAACTTAAGGAGTTAATTAATTATCAGTGTATTTTTTTATTTTTTTTTTTGGTGTTTAAATTTTAGGGTCCCCAATGAGACTAGTGGGGATGTGAACTCGGGACCTACCGAATACAAATTCTGTCATGCGCCAATCTCTTGGGTTAATTATCAGTATTTTCTTTGTTTTTGTTTACAGAGGTGCTATCTACCGCGAAGATATTATTCGTGTTTACTAACAGAACTTACGTATTTAAATATGAAGTGCTTACGAATTTTATGGGAAAAAGTCGTAAAAAACATTCACGATTGACTGGCCAATAACGATCTTCGCAATGGTTCACATTGAATATTTTCACTACTTCAAGCATTTCTTTTTTGTTTAATATGGATTCAGAGAAACAAGCAGGAAAAACATTGACTTAATTTTTTTAATAACAAAATTATTTATTAATTTAGAGAATCAGATCGAGGTACTTTAATCCCAATTACAGCAGGTACAAAATACATTAGCAACACTCAATGAATGACCCAACTAACTCTAAGTACTCAAAGACCATCACCATTCGACATGATCAAGAGGAGGATCTACAAATCACTCATAATAAAATCATGAAGAAGGGATCTACAAATCACTCATAATAAAAAAATACTTATCAAAAAAAAAAACTCATAATAAAAAAATCACGTCCAAATAAAGGTATCATTAGACCAAATGCGAGACCAAAATTAGGCAATTTCCCTAAAAAATGTACTATTCGTTTATAATCTCCCATTTTTAAACCCAAAGAACAATATGCCATATGAAGGCAAGCCTAATCGACACTTTATGCGGACACCAAGAGAACTTAAGAGGGAGAACAAGATACTGTCGTGATCTGCCTTAAATTAGCAAATAAAAATTTTAATTGGGCTTAGTGGTTGGTTAAACAATTAATAATTTATGGAGTTATTGAAAACCCAAAGTAAATCTCCTCATTTTACATTAGATAACTTGAAAAGTAATATAGCATTAAAATATGTAGAATAATAATTTTTCTGCAAGAGTTTTTTTCTGGTAAGAAAAATAATATTCCAAAAGAGATAATTGTCTTTAATTTTCAAAAAGAATAAGTGACCCATCTTTTAAGTCGATCAAAAAGTAAAAAAGGAAAGTAGTGATTGATCCGATTCCTTTTCATCATAGTATTTCGGAAAACCCTAAATCCTCCTCCTCTGTGTGTGGCTTATTTCAAAGAAGAAAGGGAATATATTATATCATCCACCATATGAAAACTTTGTTTCAATGTATGGTGAAGAAAATTTAAAGAAATAACTAAACTGATAAAAGAGCACAATCGTTATAATAAAGAATATTCATTTCACAAACCATATTCCATTGATTAAAAGACACAAAATAATAGAAAGAAAGAGGAGAAGAGGGTAGGAAGAAAACAAGCAAGAATATAGGAACAAAAGCAAAAGGATGAAAATGAAGAAAGACAAAAACGCATGCATCTCCTTTCTAAAAGGTAAAAGGAAAATGAAGAAGAAGTTTCCTTTCCTCTGTAATCCAACAAGGAGTTAGCATCTTGATAAGAAAAGATTAAAGACCGAGAACAAGTAGTAATGGCGAGTATCTCTAGAGGGTAACATTAACATACATTATGGTCCAACAAAATGAAAATGGCCCCCTGGAACAAAAGCCCTAGCAGCTGATCAGACCAGACCCGTGACTAATCACTTTCACTTTTTTGTATAACCAGAATGCAACAGAACCAGAACTAGCAGGTGCTGTATTTGTCTGCACCATTTTCTCTTTGTTTTTTGTTGAGTTTTTACCTGCAATTTTTATGGTGAATTTAAGCTCACAAAAGTTAAAATCAACTCAATCGGTTTGTTAGTTTTTTTTTTGAAAATAAACCAAACAGAAATTAATACCTTTATTAAACTACTCCTAATTATAGTAGTCATCTGTTGGTCAAAAAAATTATATATAGTACTCATCTCCTCAATATTTTTAATTAAGGGTAGGTTTGGAATAATATGTGAAAAACATTAAATATGGATAGATTTTTTGTAAACAACTTAGTGATCCTATGTTACAATAAATTTAGTGATAATTAGATATAAAAACGCAATAACATGAGGGGGGATAAATCAAAACTCGTGGAAAAACAGTGATCATTTAAATCTCTTTTATTATTTCATAAGTAACTTATTACTAGAAAAAGCTGAAATGCTGACGAAAATTAGAACGGAAACTGTTAAGTTAGTCTCTAAATTTTGTGTCGCTAACACTTAAAGATAGATTTTATCATTTTTTTTCTCTAAATTCGTAGTTCAGTTTTTCCGGTAGCATATACTTATAATATTTATATTTATGAAAAAGTTAGTTAATATTTACTTATATTTAACTCCACCAAACTTTTTTGTCTTTGAATTGAGGTCTAAATTGACAAGGTATTATTATCTTATCATAAGAGAGTCAACAACAAAGAAAATTATGGTTCAAATTAAGCTTCTAGAGTTGATGAGAAAGGACTAGGGGAAAAGTCAGATTCTTCAACCAGAATTGAACTTGAGTATAGCGATCTCCATGAAACTTTAAATTTCTATTTCTTGAAATGCAAAATAGTGGCCAAACCCCTTGGACGGTTGGACCAAGGCACCGCCAACTTCAATTTTGTTACAAAAATCTCAAATTAATGGTAGTCTCTATCGATATATAAAGAATCATGCACCCAAAATGCATAGCCTATGAGGAGATGCCAAAAAGATAAATATGCAAGTCAAACCAATCACGCATGGAGTAACTATAAGGATAAAACCACGCGCGGTATAATTATGAAATTTGAGTTCTTAAATTTTTTGAGAAACTCAATCTTATTTCTTTATATTTATATTAAAAATGTAGGGAACCAACGATCCAACGACGGTCCAATACCGTTGGCCCAGTGGCCTAATATACTTTGGTGCTCTCAGGTTTGATTCTCGCAGTGGACAAACTCAGTGTTGTCCAGTGAAAAATTTGATCAATATCGTTTAAGATATTGTGTAAAATACTATGAGTGATTAATATTGGATCAGTCATCATTAAATTACAACCATTAATGAGGTTTTGTACTATACTTCTTTGTTAATTTAGACCAAATATATCAACTTTTGCTGACTAATTTTTGCTTATTTTCTATAACGGAGTAGTATGATCTAGTCGACTACGGCTTACATCACTAAGCATTTGGCTTAGTGATAGTTACTAAATTAATGTGAGTCATTGGATGCTCAATATTTTAATTACAATGCATCCAATGGTTATTGTTTAAGGAGGGTATTTTGGACCTATTAAATATTCTGCCTAATAATTAAATAACTAAATATAATTATTAAAAAAATAATTCCTATTTTTAAGGCACCACATTTAATGTCACGTTTAATGTTTTCCTATTATTTCTCCCTTCCTTTTTTTTTCTCGCAGCCCTCCCTCTTCCTTCTTTCACGTTAATTCTTCTCTTTCGTTCTTTTTTCCCTCTTCCATCTTTCACGCTTAATTCTGCACTTTCTTTCTTTCTGTGTTTTATATCATTCACGCTTTATTCTTCCTTTCTTCCTCTTTGATCACACCAAAACCCATGCAAGAGCAAGATCAGATTGATATCCGAATCGGAGAAAAGACAATTGATTTGGAAACAGCAACAGAAGCAGGCAATCAAACTTCAGAAATTGTCCGCTAGTTAGGCCGTCTGTTACTATGTTGGAGGAAACAATGTTGTTGGTGTGTTCTTAGTTTTATTGTTATAAATTAGGAGGGAACAATGTTGAGGAAAGTTTATCGTCATGTAAACGTTTCGGATAAATTTCATTGATATCGTTTTTTTACAATTTGATGAAATTTGTTGGCCAAACCCGTGGACGCTATTATCTTACCACACCATGGCAATTTTATGGTTAGTGACACTCTAACCACAACCCTGGACATCTGTGGTTATTGTAACCAAGAACATTGTTTACAATATATATATATATATATCTTAATTACAATATTTATGACTGATTTAGTTAAGAGATGATCTTTTAAAATGGAATTGAGCTAGGTTTGGTAAAATAGGTTAGGAACAAATAAAGATTTGTTGTTTTTTAAAGAAAATAGATTCATGAGTTAGTGTTTTAAAAGAATTTGTTTTTGAAGTAAAGAATCGATTCTTGATTTGGTACTTTAAGCTAGAAATCGATTTCCCTATTGCTTTTTAAGCTAGAAATCGATCTCCCCTTGTTGTAAGGCTAGAAATCGATTTCCCCCTTGTTGTAAGGCTAGAAATCGATTTCCCACTTGTAAGTTTAAAGAAATCAATCGATTCATAGCTTAATTGTTTTTAAAAGAACTTGTTTTGGAAAGAAAACAATCGATTGATGACTTTGTGCATTGGAAGGTAGATATCGATTCTTCTCTCCTTTTTTAAAGCTATAAATCGATTTTCCTCTCTATTTTAAAGAGAAGAAAATCGATTCATCTCTTGTAAGTTCAAAGAAGAAAATTGATTCCTCACCTGTTGTCATGAACTTGATTTTATAAAAGAAACAATCGATTGTCTTCTACAAAATCGATTCCTCTCTCTTTTTTTTAAAGCCAAGAATCGATTGTTGACCTCTTATCTTAAAGAGGAAAATCGATTTGTGTCTTGTTTGGTTATATTTAATTACAATATATATATATATATATATATATCTTAAAAAGTAAAATCGATTTGTGGTTATATTTAATTACAATATATATATATATTCTAACCACACCAATATATTTAATTACAATATATATATATATATATATATATTTTTGTGGTTAGAATATATATATATATATATATATATATATATATATATATATATATATATATATATATATATATATATATATATATAAATAAGGCAATCTGGTAAAAAATTCGTGGAAAGAATGATAACAAAAGAAACACATATCCATTTGTATTTTGCAACAACCTTTCTAATTAACCTTTCTAATAGATCAAGGCCTATTATCATTGACAGGCCTATAATCATTGACAGTAGGATCAGATGCTAAAAAATTCGTGGAAAGAATGATAAAAAAAAAAAAACACATATCCATTTGTATTTTGCAACAACCTTTCTAATTAGCCTATTTTCTATGCCTTTTTCCAGCAGCCTTTTGTCCACGTCCAGTTTTCATAATATCATTTTGCAATTTCTGACAGAAATGGTTTGCCTCGTTTTGGATAGTTCTCTGCAGTAAGTTGGTTTGCCCAATTATCTATAACAAGACTGTCTACACATTCATCGTCTTGCAACGTCCATAATTCATTTCTTCGGAGGTTGAACCTTTCATCTAATCGGAACCGGTACATAACTTTGTTCCTGCAATCAAAAAAGTTCAAACTTGTAAATTCACATGACAAAACAATCAAAATGGTGAACGATATATTCATAAATAGTTACAGTAACTGTTGTGTATAAAATAACAATCTAGGACTAGCCACATAATTGAATTTAACCATGGAAATACACCATTTTGGCTAATAAACTTCTAACCACATGATGACATATCCTTGGATTGTTAACCTATAACCATAGTACTAAAACCAATTCAGTAAAATATTTTAAAATTCAGACAGTATATAAAAAGTAGAACTAAAACCAATTTAGTAAAATATTTTAAAATTTGAGAATTCAACATGAATTTATGCATAAAATAAAACCAGAACACTTTTCAAAATATCTCCTTCCTAAATATTTTGGTATTTCGATTAATCAATCACTAACCACATGAATACGCTATTTTGGTTAATCAATCACTAACCACATGATAACTATATTTTGGTTAATCAATCACTAACCGCAATATTGAACAACGTTGGTTAGGTGCCGTTAACTACAAATTATTAGTGCGTAAAAACAGAAAACTCCTATCCAACAATCTTTTATCAGTTACATACAATATTTGAAGCACAAAAAACTAACATTTTTCAGATTGCGAAGTGGTTAGAGACGACGGTTGCGTCTTCGAACTCGTTTCGATCCTTGGTTGCGTTTTCGATCTCGTTTTTCAGCGTTTTGGGTGGAAAAACACAAAAAAAAAAAGGAAAAAAAACGCAAGATTCAGCCATGAAAAAAACGAAAACGAAAATAGCTCAACCATGACAAAAACGAAAACGCAAAAACCTGAGAAAGAAGATAGACAAACCGATTGCGTTTTCTGGTTGACGAAAAACGGTAACGAAGAAATCACAATCGAGCCATTCTTGCACTTGCATTCTAACGGTTTGATAGGTTTTCCTTCGTTGGGGAGATGGTAAACCCGTTGCACGTCTTCCAACATTAGAGGTAGTGCTTCGTATTTGCTCAGTCGCAATTGACTTTGATCGGGTTCAAAGTTCTCGGACACCCATTTCACGAACTCCCCGGGAATCCTCCTCCATTTGCATATGAGTGTAAGGGATCTAAACCCGATTGACTGCAGCAATTCTTTTCGAGAACTGGTTATTCCATTCAGCATTGTGTGAACCACTAGTGGTTTACATTTATATCTGTACCTCGTAGGTTTAGCTCCCCTAGCACTCCCAACCTCCTTTTTGACATCTTCACTGAAAATAAAAGGAACCAGAATAAGCAATTAATAGAAAGCAATAAATGTTTAAAAATTGGAAAGGAGATGTATCGTTTTTGATAAATAGAAAGCAATAATAATCACAAAATTAGGAAAAATTTATCAGTTGCTTTCTAGCCTTAGATTTACACAACACGGATAGTTTGCACCTTACCACATATGAACTTAGTATAGGTTAGTTGTTTCAAAATCAAAACAAGAAAGAACTCGTTTGCTATGTTCTGGTTTATGTTCAAAATCAAAACAAGAAAGAAGATGTACAACAACATGTTGCTTCCAAAATAGCAATAGTGAATTCCAAAATACTGGTCTAATAAATATACTTTTCCAAAATAGCAATAGTGAATTCCAATAGGAGATGTAAGTTTTTTTTCACTAGTATGTCACTTCTTTCCATCGAAATCTGAGTAGTTGGGAAATAACATGTATAGAAAAATTAAAAGATTAGGTAGAAATTTTGTCAAAACAAAAAAAGAAGAGGTATAGGAATTTTGTCAAAACAAAAAAAGAAGAGGTCAAGGAGCAAACATTATGTTGGGTGATGAAGCAACACCGAAAAAAGTTTCTAAAATTAAATGAATATTTCTTTGACTAATAAGAATCCTTCTTGTTATTTGTTAGGAACCCCATCCACATCCTTTCTTTGCTAAACAGAAAGCAATAATTGTTTAAAAATTGGAGAGGAGATGTACCGTTTTGATAAATAGAAAGCAATAATAATCGCAAAATTAGAGAACATTTATCAGTAGCTTTCTAGTCTTTGATTTACACAACACGGATAGTTTGCACCTAACCACATATGAACTTAGTATAGGCAGCCTATACGAATTAACCAATTTCCAAATCACAAATGGTTTAACATGAAATTGAATATACCAGAACTAATAAAAAGGTATCCAAATTCCCAGTTTCCAAATCACATGAACAATATAGTCAAATGTGGATGATATAAATTGATAATTCAGAATTAACCAATAACCACAATCAGCCTATAAGAAAGTAGCAATATCGGTTATTCTAAACAAGAACTAGGCAGTAACTTCACAATTTAGTTATGCACTTTATCCCTCTAATTTCACAATTTAGTTATGCACTTTATGAATTGTATTGGGTAGTAACTAAATTGTTAATCTAACCACATGAATACGGTATTTTGGTTAATCAATAACTAACCTTTTTCAGATTGCGAAGTGGTTAGAGACGACGGTTGCGTCTTCGATCTCGTTTCGATTCCTAGTTGCGTTGTCGATCTCGTTTTTCAGCGTTTTGGGTGGAAAAACACGAAATAAAAGACAAAAACCCAAGATTCAAACACGATGATCGATATGTAAACGCAAACACAAAAACGAGTTTCTGGGTAGAGGAAATAAAAATGAAAACGCAAAAACCCAAACGAAAACGCAAAAACGAGTTTCTGGGTAGAGGAAAAAAACGAAACCTGATGAAAAACTAACCTTCTTTGTAACCTGTGTTTGCGTTTTTGGGAAGAAGACTGATCAAACCTGCGTTTTCGTTTTGAAGAAACCTGTGTTTCTGTTTTGAAGAAAACTTGCGTTTTCTGGGAAAACTTGCGTTTCAGCGTCGAATAAAACAGGGTTTTGGGTTTTACTCTTCTCTCTCTATTTGTGTTTTAATTACTAACAATTAAGTCCTATTATTGTGGAAAGAAAATAGGAGATTGGTTATCAGTTTTTTTTCCCCTAATTTTAATGATGGATGTTACCATCTTGCCCTTTAATAATAGTTACTAAACATTATGTTTAGTAACATAAACTATACTCGCTATAGTTAATTTAGTGGTTCATATGTGAGAGATGTATAGGGGATTTTTTATTTCTCTAATTTATAAATTAGCTTTTTAATCAAAGAAATTCTTTTCTATTTGTTCTGTATTTTTTTTTCCTTTAAGCTAGGAAGGAATAGTATCATTATAAAATGATTCCTTATCTTCTCACGTACTGTAAATGATTCATTTAAATTATAATGATTCCTTATCTTCTCACTTAATTGATTCAATCTAGAGAAAACCGTCTCTGTCTTTGTGTGGGATTATACATTGATCTGAATACGTAATACAATGGTTGGGTTGGGTTGGGTTGGGTTGGGTTGGGATGTGGATCAGTATTTGTCTTTTTCACATGTTGTCTTCGATGCATTACTTTGTCTTATAAGCGTGCGCGTGCTCTTTTCTTTTGTCTGTTCATTTTTATCTATATATATATATATATATATATATATATATTAATTGTATGCGGCTTGTCATGCCGTGCGGGAACTTCTGCTTTTTTTTTTTTGCTTTCAGTTTTTTTTTCTTTTTTTTTCTTTTCTTCTTTTTTTTCTTTCAATTTTTTGTTCAGTTTTTTTTGTTTTTACTTCTTTTATATTTTGAAGAGTACTTTACGGTCTCGAGAAAAATTAGATGTTTAAATATGTAAATTTTGGTCTTCAATAATTGATTCATTGAAAAAGTAATTAATTTCATGAAAAATTAGGTAAAGTGAGATGTCAAAAAGTGTGTTTTAGTGTACTTGATAGTATAAAAAAACTATTTTATAACGAAATACATAAAGTGAAATGTCAAGTTATATGTTTTGAAGTACTTTGGGATTCAAAAAAATTTAACTCTTCAAAGAAGTTTTTTCGTAAATAACCGATGAGGTAAAAAAAATAAGTTTGTGAAAAAATGCGTTAAGTGGGATGGTGACAGTGTATTTTGGGGTACTTTAGGGTCCCGAAAAATTTTAATTTAATTTTCGTTTACAAAAATTTCAGTCGCATTTACAACACATCCCTCAATCATACTTTTTCAACTTTCTTTAGGTGCTTCTAATTTACTGGTAATTTCCATCCAACTCTGCACGATTCCATGTGTTTCACTTTCTATTTGTGTTTTCTTCTTTATTTTGGTCATTTCGCACCAAACGGGTATTTAAACCATTCTTTAATTGGTTTTTATATTTTTATATTTGTGTTTCACTTTCTATATGTGAAGTTTGTTCCTCAATAACCTTTTGTTTTTAATTTTATAATCTTATTATTTAATTTATAGTTTTAATTTAATTTTTATTTACGTAAACGTTAGTCACATTTACAGTAGGTCCCTCAATCGTACTCTTTCAACTTTCTATAGGTGCTTCTATTTTATTTGTAATTTCCATCCAACCCTACCCGATACCACGTGTTTCACTTTCTATTTGGGTTTTCTTCTATGTTTTGGTCATTTCGCACCAACGGGTATTTAAACCATTCTTTAGTTGGTGTTTATATTTTTATCTTTCTTTAAAATTCGAGTACAACATTGCTGCATTGACTCCTGTGGGAACTTCAGCCACATTTACAATACAACCTTCATGATCTTCTTTCAACGAGAACTTCAGTCGCATTTACAATAAAATCTTCAAAATCTTTTTCAGTTTTGTATAACTACTCCTATTTTATCATGGGTTTCCTTCAACCATGCTTGATATCCAGCGTGTTTCACTTTTAATTGTGTTGTCTTTTTTTTCTTTCTAATTATGGGTTAATTTTTTTTTTACATTTGATGAATGTGGATTATGTTATTAAATTTTTTTAGACCTTCTGATTTTATCAAAGGTTAATGTTCTTTTTAAAATTTATAATATTTTTATTAAAATTTATATTTATAATTTAATTTTTATTCACAGTTATTAGATTTTATATTTTGCACACTAACCCCATTTGCCCAATGGCATAGGTTACCCTGGGGCCCGGGAGTCGATCCCGTGCTCCTGATTTTGATTCTCACAGTTGACAAACTCAGTGTTGACCAGTGCAAAATTTGCATTCAAGCACAATGAGATATTAGTCTTTCGAAAAAATTTAATTACTCGATATACGATAGAATTTAGCCAACCCCGAGCTGGAATTGCCGCACTTTTTTTTTTTTAACTTTAGTTTTTTTTCTTTTTCTTTTTCTTTTTTTTTTGTTTTGTCCTCTTTTTTATTTTAATGTTTTCCATTTTTTTTCCTTTTTAATATTTTAACGAGTACTCTACGGTCTCGAAAAATTTTAGATGTTTAAATATGCGAATTTTGTTTTTCAATTATCGATTTGGTGAAAACAAAATTAATTTCATGACAATATACATAAAATGAGATGCTAAACAGTGTGCTTTGGTATACTTGATGGTGAAAAAAAATATTTTTTTTAACAAAATACGTAAAGTACGATGTTAACCAGTGTGTGTTGAGGCACTTTAGGATTCAGAAAAAAATTAGCTATTCAAACACCCGTAGTTTTTTCCTCAATAACTGGTTTGGTCAAAAAAAAAAATAGATTTGTGACAAAATAGGTAAAGTGTGATGCCAACATTGAATTTTGGGGTACTTTAGGGTCCAGAACAAATTTTATATGTTCAGAATCTTCAGATACGTGAAGTTTGTTCCTCAACAACTTGAATAAAAAAAATACGTGACAAAATACGTAAAATGTGATGCCAAACAATTTGTTGAGGTACTTTAGGATTCAATTTTTTTTACATGTTCGGATACACAAGCTCATTCCAAAAACCCGTTTGGTGGAAAAAAATTGTGACAAAATATGTAGTGCGATACTAAATAGTGTTTTTTATGTGCTTCTATTTTATTCAAATATGCGAACTTCTTTCTTCAAAAATAGTTTCAACTTTGTATATGTGCTTCTATTTTATTGGTTGTTTTAAATCAAACTCTGCATGATACCTATACGTACGTGTTTCACTTTCTAATTATGTTGTCTTATTTTCTCTTTAATTATGTGTTAAGTTTTTATATTTACATTTGATAAATATAGATAACGTTATTTAAGTTTTTTAAACTTTTTCTTCTAATTGTCTATGGATTTTCAATTTCAATGTATTTGTTGTTATTAATATTCTTTAAGTTTTTTTTGTTATTATCTATGGATGTTGAATTTCAATGTCTTTGTTAATGTTTCTTTTTAATTTTATAATATTTTTATTTAATTTATAGTTTTTTAATTTAATTTTTATATACGGGAATTTCGGCCACGTTTACAATAGATCCCCTCATCGCCCTCTTTCAACTTTCTATAGGTGATTCTATTTTATTTGTGGTTTTCATCTAACCATGCACGATACCCACGTGTTTCACTTTCTATTTATGTTGTCTTCTTTATTTTTGTCTTTTCGCATCAAACGAGATTAAAAACATACTTTAATTGGTGTTTAAATTTTTATCTCCTTTCAACGGGAATTTCAGCCATATTTATAATACAACCTCCACCATCTTCTTTCAACTTTGTATAACCGCTCTTATTTTATCATGAGTTTTCATACAACCATGCATGATACCCACGTGTTTTAGTTTTTAATTGTGTTGTCTTCTTTTCTTTCTTATTATGGGCTAAGTTTTTATATTTACATTTGATAAATATGGATTATGTTATTAAAAGTTTTAGACATTTTCTTCCCATTATCTATGGATGTTTAATTTCAACGTTTTTTGTCAATATTCTTTTTAAATTTTATAATCTTCTTATTTAATTTATAGCTATAATTTAATTTCAATCCACAATTATTTGTCTATATATTTTACAAACCAACATCATTGGTCCACTGGCATAAGCTACCTTGGGACACAGGATCGACTTAGTGCTCTCGAGTTTGATTTCTGCAGTGGACAGCAAACTGTTGTCTTGAATGATTGGTTTATTAAAGAGGTTTTCCGTTTTCCCCTTCCGATTTTACTTTAATTTTGCTAACTAAAAATTAGTCAACCCCGTGCGTAGCACGGGTCAGACGGCTAGTATATATTCATGCATGCATAACAAAACCTTGCTTCAAAAAAAAAACCTTGCTCTCAAATGATTTTGTTTGTGTATTGGACGAGTCTAATTTACTATCGTATGTGTACAATTAATACTTCTAATCAAAAAACTAGTATAGTATACCGGTTAATGCTAAGTCCATACTCTTAATGCTATTAACTACTTTAAGCCACATCTCCTTCGAAAAAGAATGTTTGTTTCTACAATATTCCAAATGCACCATGTAGTAGTCAAACCTTTAGTCCTTTTGATCTTCTTCCCTTTGAACATGTTCTGAAACTATAACAAATGGTGTTAGTGGGTGTTGTGATCCCAACCCATACGCAAATGTGTTGCCAATATTGGATTTTAATCAAAAACCAATTACCCTGAGTTCAACGGCTAGTTTTATTAAAATGTAGCCGTTAGGTTAAAATGTTCTGGTACAGTACTTTGTTAGTAAAGAAGAAGAGAGAGAAGAAATCTTGAAAATTAAGGCGAACAACTAGCGGTTAGGCATTTATATTCTGGATCATTGGAGCGGGTTAATGACCCGTGTGTTTATCCGCATTAAAAGGGTCTAGGTTCCTTTTTGGACTCGTAAAAGAAATTTGGATTGGACATGACAACAAGTGGGCTTCTCTGTTAATTGCACCCCTGCACATTACAGATAACATTCCAGTCAGTTCCAACAGCCAAACCTGTATAGAAAAATTACAAGAAAATAAGAGATGGCCGCAAGTTTCATCCTAATGCAGAGCACGCAAGAAGGGCAATGTCCCTGTGTTAAGTGTGAATATTGAACGGGACAAAACTGTATTTTATGGTAATCGTAATACATTCAAACATTTTCAATAACGTGTTATTTTATGATTAGTTGATAATGTAAAAGTCACTGCCGATTATCCACATGTGCGGGTTATACAGTAGCACAAGGCCTTAGCACAATATGATTTTTTTAAGCTAAAAAAATTAGTTATATATATAGAACTAAATTTTATGACTGGGCTAAATATAAAAGTTTACTAGCATTTGTTGTCACTCAACTTTCTTTGATTGACGAGCTTGGTAATTCTATTTTACTTTTAGCAATTTTGTTCCCCTAATTTGATAATTTTGGTCCTTGATTTTTTTATAAAATATGAGTACTAGGGGTACCTCAACCATTACGTATACAATGGGCCTCATTAAAACCTCTCTAGGTCAAAACCCTATGGGAAAAAGAGTACCCTAGCTAGGAAAAACGAGGCAAGAAACCAAATTACACCGAGTTAATACAAACAAGAGAACTTCCCCACCAATCAAAAATCTTTAAAGCTGAATTGCGGACTTCTATGCTAATGAACCAGCTCCAAGTCATAGTTTGGTCCTTGTGATTTTTGCATTGCACTTTTGGTCCCAAAAATCGTGGATTGTGCAATTTTGGTCCCCCCATATTCCCAAAATCCAATACTTTTGGATGAAAAATGCAAATAATATATAATTTTGACTAATGGACTTAAACTTATGGATTTGTTGTTCTTTTATCTCCTTAGACAAATAAATTTGATTGTGATAGCTAAATAATATATTATTTTGATAGCTAAAAATAAAACAAACCTACTTATTTAGATACATATATTATTTTTAGGATAGCCAAGACTACCCGGGACCATCTATCAACTACCCTCCACCCATATATATATAATGGGGATCAAGTTACTCCAAGAGTAACTTTTGTAGAGTTACTCAACTTAATATCTCTTTGTAGACATTAAATTTTATCAATCCAACTGTTGAATAGTTTTATATTATGTTTATGATCATGCATACCAAAAATTATTGAAATTGAATATCCGTAGCTATAGAATCTGATAGTCTCAATTTTACTTGTATTTTTAAAAGCAAAATATACGTTGAATTGAACTTATATGGTCAACTATCGAACATTTTTAAAATTTTACAAAAATTTGCATATAAATCTGGAATTGATTTTCTATTCTGTTTTATTGTAGTGTCGCACACTAGAGGTAGAGATGGAAAAATCTCACCGATGAATGTGTGCCGAGAGGCAACGGGGGGCTCACTGTATGGATTAGGAAGCAGAGCATGATCATACAGAGTGTTATGAGGCTCCTGATCATTACCACTATATGGAGGAGGCTGGGGCTGAGCAGCAGCAGCCTGATCAGGCCCACTAGCTAGATGTAGGACCTCTCGACCGTTCACTTTTGAGTTTGATGTCCAGCATTTCTCGTATGTCGTCGTCGCTCTTAACATTCATAGAGGACCAGTAAATACAACCACCATCTCCACGATTGAGTTTGTGATAAATAATACTACTAACCTCTCGGTGGAATGCACCCCATTGAACCTTACCCTCTACTTTATCCTTTAAACGCGAGAAGGTGGTGTCCTATTTGAGCCTGCATAAGACAAGATCTGAACAGTCAAACCAGACACCATTTTCTTTTTTGTTGATTTTTCCACGATGATAAACGGTGCTCAATGTGCTATCACTTGAGTACTGATTTGAAATGGTGTTCATTTAGGAGGGTTTAGAAAATCAAATAAGCAAGGGTTCATTAAAGTAGAGAAGTGTGGGTGTGAAAGAAATGAGGGTAACTGTGTGTTTTATAGCGATTTCTGTTGAGTGTGTGACGGTGATCAATATTGTGCATTCGAAATCTAGACCGTTGAAATTCTATCCGTTGAGGCATGCTTATCAAAGCACGCATTAAAGTAGTTTGATCGAATGTAGGTCGTTGATCAAAAATGTCGGTAACATCAAGACCGTCAAACGTGTTGGAGGAATCTTGGCAGTTGATTAAAATCTAGTATTATTATATTAAAATACATTGATGATTTATGTTTTAGAAATAATTCCAGAATGAAAAAAATGTACTTCCAGATTTATGTCTTAGAACATAATTCGGGAGTGTATTTTTTTACATTTCGGATTTATGTCTTGAAACATAAAATTGGAATTTTTTTTGAAAAGACGGTCCGGATTTATCTTCTAACACATAAATCTGCTAAATAAAAAAAATACAATTTTTAAGTTTAAAATTTGATTACTTAACTCAGTATAAAATTGAAATAAACGAAAATGTGGGAGTATAAAACTAATGGTGGGGATATAAAAATAGAAACCCTTTACTGAGCACAAACTAGCCAGCCCAAAATTATAATCCGATCCGTTCAAATCCAATAAGCCCCTTTATACCCAATAACACTCTCTAAACCAGTATTGCTTTTTCGACCCAAAAAAAACCTGTATTGCTTTTAACCAAACAAATAAAAACAGAATAGCTACCACAATGGGATATTTTGGTTGAGGTTATTTGTTTTGGACTTATATAAAATAAGAATACTACTAGGATGGCATTTTGCTTTTTCTCCCTTTTTCTTAGACTAATAAAGTAATAAAAACAATAATAGTTTTTTTTTTTAAAAAAGACCAATAAACTAATACTCAAAAATGGAATTAAACGGATAAAAAAAACCATAAAAAATTTTAAAAAGTGAAGAAATTAAAATAAAAGAAAATAAGTAAAAATAGATAATATTTTTAGTAAAACTAGGATTGGGTAATGGTAAAAGTTTTGAATAAGATCATATTTTCAAAACTTCCTTTTAAAAACATAAAAGTTTTTATACTTGGTTAATTGAGTAATTTATAATAAATTTACATATACTTGTATAAAACAAATCTATTTATATTATGTATAATTGAAAAATAGTCAAACTAGAAAATTCTGAAAGGCATACTCACCTAGAGATGGTAAAATGGGTCAACCTGATTAGGATGACCCAAAAAATAGGGTTTGGGTAGCTAATTGAAATAGTAGTCATGATTCAATATTGGCTTTTTGGTCTGACCCAATAGAACTCGAACATGTATCGTGCTAACCTGACACACTATCTTAGGTGTGAGATGGCACCTCATTTATCTTGAATGTTTTAAATAATAGATTTGGCGGTATCGCATGATTAGATCATTGGTCTCCACACACGAATCTTTCGGAGCTTTATGCAAAATTATGGTTCTTCTCACTCCCTTTGATATTGGTTCTTCTATCTCTGCTACCACGTACTACTCCGCTTAATGAATCGTTGTATCCACATGCTTAGTTGCTTACCATGTTTTATGATAGATCATTATTAGATATATATAGTTAGTTAGAAGTTGGAGAGATAGTTAGTTAGAAGTTAGAGAGAGAGAGTTGTAGTTATAAGTGAGTTTGTTATTAGTTGGTACATGCCTATAAATAGGCTTCATGTAATCATTTTAGAAACACTCTTATCAATTGTATCAATTCCTTTTGATGAATATTAGAACCTCTTAATCTTTTATCTCTTATCTTCTACGGATATCATATTCTTTAATATGGTATCAGAGCAAACATGGTATCCACATTGAATTTGAATTCCGCTGCAGGTTCTTTTTCGTTTTATTTGTTTTCTTCTCATTCATTTCCTTTTCTTCCTTACTTATCCGCGGTTGTTTTCTTTTTTCTTAGTGTTCTATGTTTTGTTCTTGAATTCAATATCGCGTTTCCGATTTTTCCGTTTGTGATTCTGTTTCATGACTATCGCATCACGATTTCTTCTTTTTTGATTCTGATTTTGCAATCTCTCTTCTTCTTTGATCTTGATTCATAATCATTTTCGAATCGTTTTCTTTTTTACTATTTGTCCTTTTTATTCTTGAATCCATTTTGATTCCATTCTTCATCTTCTTCTTGCACTCTTCTCGTGCGATTCTGTTTCGCGATTTAATTTTGCGTTCGTCATTCCTCTGGATCAGTGTTGTTGCATCGCATTTCTTTATCATTTTTTATTTCGCGATTTGCAACTCCGTTTCCTCATGTGCGATTTGCAATTTCATTTCCTGATTTGCATTTTCGTCTTCTTAGTTGATTTGCGACTTCAACCTTCACTTTCTTGATTTCGATTCCCTATTTCTTGAGTTTCGATTTCAATTTCTCCGTTGTGTGTTCCGCATTTCCGTACATCGCATTTTGGCGTTCTTTCACATCGCCGTATTGTATTCCGCGTCATTGTCCTCCTTTCATTTTGATTTCCTATGATTGTGATCTGAAGCGGAGTTCCGATTTCATTTTGGATCGTGATATTCCTTTTCTCTTTGCGATTTCGATTTTCTGAAATTGATGTCTCTTCTTGGATCGACTCTTGATCCAGTTTCTATTTTTGTTTCCGCAACGAAATTTTTCTGCTGCACTCATGGGTTCACTTGGCTTAACAAAGGGATCTTTATCATGTTCAAATCCACAAAGGTTCTGCCACTGATGATAATGGTGTACTGCTTTGGAGAATTTGGCATGAAGAAGCAGACTATGATAATTTTTGCTGCTAGAGATTCACCAGCACAATTAATTGGGATTATATTTGAACCATTTCAAGAAGCCAAGAAAGATGTTCTTGCGGTTCCTATTGCACCTAATATTTCTTTACTCATAAGAATAATCTAGATGAATCTAAAACTAACTTCATAATATGAATAATTGTAATTTTCTTTTGGTTTGATGATCTCTCTATTGTTCATGTCAAGCTAGAAGTGTTATGAATAACTTCTAGCTTGCGGGGGACTATTAGATATATAGTTAGTTAGAAGTTAGAGAGATAGTTAGTTAGTAGTTAGGGAGATAGTTGGTAGTTATAAGTGAGTTTGTTATTAGTTGGTACATGCCTATAAATTGACTTTATGTAATCATTTTAGAAACACTCTTATTAATTGTATCAATTCCCTTTGATAAATATTAGAACCTCTTAATATATTCTCTCTTATCTTCTATAAATACCATATTCTTTAATAATGATCGACATCAAATTATTTTTCGCTACTTATCCATGTTGTCAAAACTCTCTCCTCCCCTTGATTTCTAGCTAGCTCCCTTAGTTGTCGTCATGCACACACTTTCTCTACACCATGGGCCACCACATGCGACCTTCTAACTACATGGAGCCATGGCGAGCTTGAATGAAAAAATGTCATTATAGCACACATCGCAATGGGTTGTTTTATCAAGTTCTCTCTCTAGTTGTCTCTCCCATGGCTTCTCTCTCCTTGTCACCTACCATGTGGATGTTCTCTTTCTCCACCATTGGACACATCGATCTACTCTCTATCTAGAACCATCACGAGCTTGACATCACTAGAAAAAAACTAAATTAGTGATAGAAAGATTAAAATGTGTCAGGAATCTTGACGTCACGAAATTTAGTGATGAAGTTAAAGACAAATTTAACATTTTTCTCGTTAACTTTCTCTCTAATTTAAATTTTTAGTACTAGTTTCTAGATGGTGGTAGGAGATATCCAATGAGAATGGTCCATCATTAACTAAGGTGACCTCTTAAGGGTGAAGCTAACTACTTCTGTCAAAAAAAAAGGGTGAAGCTAACTACTCTTCGTCCAATTTTATATGTATTAAAGGTTTCGACACACCTCTTAATAAAAATGATTAATATTTAAATTTGATAAAAAGTATGGTTTAATTTAACATTTATCATTTATCTCTTCACATAAATAAATGTGAATCATTTATTAAATGTAAAATTGTTATAATTAAGAAGGGCAAGAGGGAAAAATAATATTAAATACTTCATTGAAAATGTAAAACAAAATCAATCTGAGACAAATTGATTTTACTAAAACAACATATAAAATAAAGTGACGTACTAATCTTATATGGTCAACATTCAGGAGGAACAGTGCATCCTAGAAGTCACCTTAGCTTTTTTTTGTTGACAATTCTCTAAATCCTTCTTTTTCGGGATTGGTTGAATCAGATCCCATACCACCCACCCACCTCCACTAATTTCAATGTTGTCTTTACTTTTTACTAATCATTACTATCAACTTTACTTTTCTGATATACTACCTCCATCCCATTTTATCGAGTAAGTTGTTTTTTTGTTAAATATCAAATAAGTTGTTTTAGCAAAATCAATTTGTCCTAAATTGATTGTTCTTTTACATTTTTAAGGAAGCATTTAAAACTCTTTTTCACTAATGCCCTTTTTAATCATGACAACTTTTTACATTTAATAAATGATTCACATTTATCTAAGTAGAGAGATAAAGAGTTAAATGGTAAATTAAACGACACTTTTTATAAAATCAAAACTACTAATCATTTTTCTTAATAGGCATATCAAAATCTTACGCCATATACTCCCTCCGATCCCTATTGTAAGAAGAGAATACAAAAATCATCACTACCAAGGAGTTCATTTAATTCTTGTGTTTTTTCAAGTAAAGTCTCAAATATACTCTCCACTTAACTCTACATGTGTAATAACTTCACTTAAGTTACATTTATTGAAAACTGAAAAGACAAAACATTCAATGAGGGTAAAATTAGTATTTAGGTAATAAATATACACTGTTTTTTTTTATATTTGAGACTAAAATTAACTCGAAAAATCTTCTTATAATAGTAAGGACCGGAGGGAGTATAAAATAGGACGGATAGAGTGCAATTGATATTCAATTCAAGTACACATAAAAAAACTGCGTTAACATTATATTTAAATAAGAAAATAATATTTTGAAAATTAGGCAAAGTATTCTGAAAAAAATCCTTATATAAAATATATTTAAATAATAAAATAAATATAGTAGTATTTTAAAATATCTTAATTAGTCTTACATTTAAAGTAAAGAGTTTTTTGACAAGACATTTAAAGTAAATAATTAAATTTCTATTAAACGGAAAAAATATTTTACAGGTCATACTCCTATATGGTATAATCGGTCTAAGCTTTCAATGAATAAGCGTAGATTAATCACCGAATAAAGTAGTTGAAACTGCATACTAATATACTACCTCCAGACTCCTATATAAGTAACAAACAACTCTTTAAATTTATTGAAAAAGTGATGTATCTGGATTACATATAATTCAGATACATCAATTTTTCAATGAATCTAAAAAGTTGTTCGTTACTTATTTACGAGCAGTAATATGGTAAGAATATATATATATATATATATATATATATATATAGTGATACATTATTCCGCATTTAATACATTTTAAAGTAGATAGCCACTTGCCACAGTGTGTAGTGTTGGAGATGTTCTGAAGGAAAATCAAGAGAAGGCAACGTTGTCAGGTCAGAAAAACAAGAAACAAACAAAGTAAACACCTGCAGATATCTGATTTTCCCTTTTACATATCTGCACTCTCAAAACAAATCACAAGAAATCATGGAAATCATAGAACTCTTCAAAGCAGCACCATCACTAGAACCTCAAGATTTACCTGCTGAAAAATCACTTCCTCTCACCTTCTTTGACATACTATGGTTAAGATTACCTCCTGTTCAACGAATTTTCTTCTATCAATTCCCTCACTCACCTCAAATTTTCTTCAATACCCTTCTTCCAAAACTCAAACAATCTCTTTCTCTCACACTTAACTACTTCTATCCCCTTTCAGGCCACCTCATTTGGCCTAATATTTCTCACAAACCTATCATCAAATACATTAATGGCGACACTGTTCCCCTAACCCTAGCTAAATCTGATGCTGATTTCAATCACTTAGCTTCCACTTTTCTCATTGAAGCCACACAAATTCACAATCTTTTACCCAACTTGACTATATCTCATGAAAAAGCCACTTTGTTAACCCTTCAAGTTACTCTTTTTCCAAATTCTGGATTCTCTATTGGAATCACTTCACACCATGCTGTTCTTGATGGTAGAACTTCAACTTCGTTTATCAAATCATGGGCTTATCTGTGCAGACAATCAAATTCAAATTCTACTTTGTTACCTGAATTATGTCCTTTTAATGATAGGGAAATAGTCAAAGACCCAGATGAATTAGAAGCTAAATATTTGAGTGATTGGTTAAAGCAAGGTGGTGGAGAAAATTCCAACAATAGAAGTCTCATGGTTTGGGATCTTCAAGTTCCAGATGAGTCAATTAGAGGCTTATTTCATTTGTCACGTTTTGATATTAATAAGCTTAGAGAATTTGTAGTGTCAAAGAAGAAAGACAATGAGAGTCTTCATTTGTCAACTTTTGTGTTATCTATTGCATATGCATGGATTTGTAGAGTCAAAGCAGAGGAAATTAAGAACAAGAATGTTATGTTAGCTTTGAATGTTGATTGCAGGTCACGTTTAGAACCACCTTTACCATCAACATATTTTGGAAACTGCATTGGTGGTAGACTTGCAATTGTTGAGACAAAAGCTTTGTTGGGAGAAGATGGATTAATTGTTGCTGTGGAAGTTTTGAGTGAAGCATTGGAAACATTGAAAGATGGAGTGTTGAGTGGTGCAAAAGATTGGTCATCTTGGTTGCTTGATGGTGTTGTTATTGCCGATGTTAAGACAATTGGTGCTGCTGGATCACCTAAATTTGAGGTTTATAGTTGTGATTTTGGTTGGGGAAAACCATTCAAGGTTGAGATGGGTTCTATAGATAGAACTGGAGCATTTTGTATTTCAGATAGTAAAAATGGTGATGGTGTTGAGATTGGTTTTGTGTCCAAGAAAAAAGCCATGGTGGCCTTTGCTTCTCTCTTTGCCAATGGCATTATTGCATCTTCTTGAGTCCCTGCTACATATATAATGTAAGTAGATTCAGTTGCCAATAAAATTTCTGTGTTTTTTTTTTGAAGTGGAATAATTCAGTTATTTGGTAATCATACATTGGTATTAAAGTTTGGATTAATGGTTAGAAATGGATGAATCATTTTTTACACTGTGAAGTTATGGATGAATCATGTATTCATAATTTGGTTGCAAATCAGAAAGCTTTTAAAATCTGATATGTATGATTGGTTCGTAGTGCTCCTTGCGAAAGTCATTCTCTCCTGCTCCAAGTCGGAAGATGGTACTTGGAGACACTCTGATGTAAAAGTCAACAAAGCAGAAATGATCAGTAAGAAGTCCAAGTGAGAGTACCTGTGGCCATTGATGAGGTGGTATTTATAGGCGTTAGTTGTGTTAGGGGCGCTTCCAACGCATAGGTGAAGTGGTGCGCCTCGGGTCGTTGGACCCGGGTATGTGATCTCGGCCGTTGATGGCTGTAGCGCACAAATCACCATGAGAGGTGCTTCGATCCCGTGATGGGCCATTATTGAGCGTCGGGCTTGGACTCGCCCAGTCTGGAACAAAATCATTATGCTAAAGGGTCTGCATTTAGTTTAAGGTCATGTGAAGTCAAGAGTTTGGCATTTGAACAAATTGGCTTTATCTTTGCTATTAGGTTTCTTAACTAACTAACTATAACTATTCTAAACTGCGTTAAGAATAAGAAAGTGCACAAATCTGAGGCTTTATTTGGTAAATAGTAGCAGATAGCAGATAAACTAGCAGATAGTGGATAAACGAAAAGTAGATAGCTGATGAGCTAGCAGATAGTGGATAAGCTAGATAATGGTGAAGACAAATGATGTTTTTGGTAAAACTAATTAGGGTAAAAATGTAAAAAAAAGGTGAGACGATATACGCTATTCGCTCAAACGCTACTTGAAGTAGCGTCTGAAAAAACGCTAAACGCCACCGAAAGAATGCTTAATATTAGTGCTTACCAAACACGTGTATTCGTCATTCATTAGTCAAATGCGCTAGTCAAGTACACTATCAGCTATCAGATGAGACTTGCCAAACAGAGCCTAAGTTTGCATGCAAAACAAAGGTAGGATAAATGGGAAAGAAATGCAATAATAAAATGCAAGAGTAGGCCAAAATATTTTTCCTTGCTAATTGAGTGTCTCCTATTTTAAGAACTAATTTTTTCCAAATTGTAAAGTATCTCAAAATACAGTAATTAGTGTTGCACTTCTCATTTCATAATTTTTTTTTTTTGATTAAACCGATTATTGAAGATCGAACTTGGCAATTTGAACACTTAATTTGTTTTCCAAATATTAAAGTACTCCAAAATTCACTCATAAGTGTCACGCTATACAAATTTTATCAAAAAATTAATTATTTGTTCGACTTAAACTTGTTATTTAGGATCAATTCGTGTATTTGAACTGTAAAAATTATTGCTAAACCCTAAAGTATCCTACAATACACTTCGTAGTGTCGTCATTAACATATTTTGTCACGGACATCATTGTTGTCTCATTGAACTAATGACGTATCGAAACATTTTAACTTTATTTTTTCTTAAAACCATTATCAAAGACAAATTTTGTGTGCTTTCCACCAAACTTTGGATCCACCTTTATTCATTGCATAGGTTCATCACACGTGGAATCCAAATCAATGGTTCTTCTTGGACAACAGAAGAAGGCGACAAATGACATTGACACAGAAACCAAACCACTAGTGGCAATGTTGTTATTAATAGTGATTTGAGGGTTGTTTCCAGGAATGGGTCTACTAAGGAGCAAAGCAACATTGAAGAATTAACAAATCGAATCGAATAAAAAGGACGAATATCCATAAAGAGTTTTGTCATCGGTGGGATATTATTTGCTAACCTCCTCTTGCTTCCAATTTAATACTCCTTTCTTATACAGCTTTTAGCCATTAACCAAAACTTGATTCAGAATTTCCATGTTGTACATAACAGAACAATATGAAGAAGAAAGAGATAGCATATTTTTTTTTTAGACCAGGGTATCCACCTCCGAATACAGTGACTAATCCCCTCGCTGGATTGGAGCCTCGAAAGGTGGGACAGCTAGTCCAGATACCAAATGCGATGATCGAACCCTCGACACTTAGTTAATGGAGGATGAGCCCCAACTGCTCAACCACACGGTTGGGTCGAAAAAAAACACACTTATATCTATCAAATATTATTGCTGTCAAAGAAAAATCTATCAAATATCATTATTTCATATAATTAGAAAAATTCATCGAACCCGAACCAAAACTTACTCAAACATGCATGCAAAGCAAAATCCAAGAAAACAACACTATTTTTTTTTCCCAAAATACAAACTGAAAAACAGGAGAAAAAGATCAGGTATCTGTCTTTCTGTAACAAAACAAAGTACCCGACAATCAATCAATGCACAGTCCTTCATGAAATAAAGTGGTGAAGAGATTCGTCTCATGTCTATTAAGAACAAGCCCAACTTCAACCCCACCACTGCTATCTTTACTTTCTGCCAAACCAATAGTTAAACCTCTATCAACTGAAATTATTTCCACCTTGGAAGGCTTTCCCCAACCAAAATCAATCTCATAAACACCAAATCGATTGGACCCCGCAACTCCTACTATTTCAACTCCCTCACTTGCCAACCTTGTAAATTTAGCAAACACATCATCCATTCCTACAAAAACTCCCTTTTCATTCGTCATTTTTATCTTCTCATGAATGCTCTTAGCAACCAAAAATAGTCCTTCTTCCTTTATGAAGTCGATTGGTTCAGCATCAACAAGTTGTCCCCATACACAGTTCCCAAAATAGTTATTCGGAATTGGAGGTTCTAACCTGGCTCTGCAATCTATTGTGAAAGAAAAACCAAATTTCTCTCGCTTTGTTTCGACTCCTTGTATCGCTTTAGCAATACAAACGAGCACATAAGAACAAGTCACAACAAAGGTTGATAACGTTTGTGGCTTTGATTCTCCTCCATCCAACACTTCCCATTTGGCTAGCACTTTTTTCTTTATCGTATCCAAATCTTCACGTGTGAGTTGGAACGTGGCTCGAACCGAGTCCTCAAGTTTTGGTTCGAATGGGAAGATCTTCAAACTTCTCTCGATGTTTTTTTCATTTGGAAACATCTTGGAAAAGACCTCTGTCAAGTTATTAGTGAACTTGGTGCTAAGGTCTTTTGGGTCTTTGATGACTTCTCTATTGAATAATGGTTCTAACTCTGGCACCAAAGTTGGAGATTCTTCACTTTCAGTTTCACCAATTTTCTTACATAGAAAAGCCCAAGCCTTCATAAACATGGTTGAAGATTTTCCATCAAGAACAGCATGGTGGGTGCTGATCCCGATGCTAAATCCACTATTTGGAAAAAAGGTTATCTGGAGTGAAATAACAGAAGCAAAAGAATCATTTGATTCTAAGTTAGGTATAAAAGAACGAGAAAGTGAAGCTTCATGAGGTGAGTTTTCCAATATATGATTGAAATCTGCATCAGACTCTGCGATGAGCAAGGAAACACCATTATCAACATCATCTGGTGTGTATTGAATTATTGGTTTTTGTGATTCGAAAGGCCAGATGATTTTGCCAGCTAGAGGGAGAAAGTGTTGGAGAGTAAGAGAGAGAGAAGCTTTGAGATTTGGAACAAGTTTGTTGAAGAAAAAAGGAGGGTGTGATTGTGAATTTGGGAGGGTGTAGAAAAAGATGCGCTCAACTGGATGAAACCTTAGCCAAAACAAGTCGAAGAAAGTGAGTGGGGTTGTTGTTGTTTGAGTTGTTGATGGTGGAGGAACAACCTTGCACTGCTCGTGGATTTTGACGGTGTTATTTGGTGAAGAAGCCATCTCAAACAAGAAGGAATATTGGTGTTCAAATAAATGTCCTTGGGTCTCAAAGATTCTAGGAGGCTTTATTCTAGGGACAGAAGATTTTTCTTATTTTAAATAAAAATAAAAAATATAGAAGACTGGAAGAGAAATTGGAATTGGAATGGTGTGTCCCACGCCTTAGCTGATGAGACTTGAGATTATGAGAAGACACGAAGAGAAATAGAAAGAGTTTAAAAAGGATAAGAGAGGTAAAAAATGAAAAAGTGAGTGATGATAAAAAATGGCTGAAAACAGAATATCAAATATAGAAAATCTACAGAAGTCATGTGAAGTGTTTTGAAAATTTTATTTTAAATGTGGTGTCTGATTTTCTACAAATTTTTTGTAAATGTGTGCTTCTAGAAAATCATACTTTTCAATAGAAAAGATTTTAATTTTTTTAATTTGTGATATCTTAACCAATATTTATGTATTTATTTTTATGAAAAATTTAGTTAATATTTATTAATTTCTTATGTACTAACAATACATTTTATCCGTTAATTTTACATGATATTTTACTATGAAGGGCACCGGCCGATACGATGCAGGCGTTATATTTGCATAGTTGCATGATTGAATAATTTTTTTAATAAATTGGATATCATGTGCGTGTAACTACAGAGACTAATCTCTTGAGTCGAGTAGAACCACAATTAACGGCGAAGCTCTCCCTCATGAGATTTAACAAGAGATTTAACAATGATGCATGTCTAAGATTAGAAGAGACTTCTATCATCTTGTTCAAGTGTTCTTAAGTGCCAGATTAAATAATTTGAGGCCGGCTTTGTATAGAAAAAAGAATTTGAGGTCGACTTCTATTGTTGTTATTGTTTTGTTACTTACCCTTAGAACGGCAAATCATTCTAAAAAATCATTAGAGAGGTGTAGAAAAAAATAAAAGTAAATAATGTGAATAATAATAATAATAATACATGTGTCAAAGAGAAATAATAATAATAATAATAATAATAATAATAATAATTGTTCACTGTGTCGACAAAAAAATGATTGTTCAGAACAGAACACAAGAGAGAGAAAGATATCTCACAACGGTATATCTGAGCTCAATTCAAGTATGTCTGCGCTGGTGAGGTCTTCTGTCCGAGCTAGGAGGTCTCCCTTGTCTGAGTCCAACTCGGGTGGTATCCGAAGTGAGCAGGAGGTAGGATTGATGTTGAGGTCGTCCTCTCCTAGGTTGAGATCGGATGGATTTTCTTGATGTAATCTTCTCTTGAGGCTGAGCTCGGTGGGGTTGGTACCTGCAGACACTCTAATGCCAAAGTCAGCAAGCGAAAGTCGAAAGGAAGTACTAAGGAATGAAGCGACTAAGCAATGGAGCGTACCTGATTTCAGGGGGGTAGTGCTCTATTTATAGACGCGGGAAGGGTAGCCCTTAGCCTTGGTCGAATCTGAGTCGTGTGATCAGCGGAGGCTGATCCTAGCCATTCCGCCCAACACAGCAGAGGCTGATCCTAGCCGTTGAGCCCAGCGTCTGTTGCCTGGGTCGCGTCCAGCACTGGATTGGGCCAGTTCTCAGCGGTGTGGGCTTGGCCCAGTCCAGAACAACAAATAATAATAATAATAATATTATTATTATTATTATTATCTACTATATATAATTTTTCAGCAGTTCTCACGTGTGTGATTTGGCGCCAATTCAATCTATCCTACCATCTCTATCATAGTTGCCTTTTTTCACACGCTCACATCCTATTTTTTTTATAAACATTAACTCTTAATTTATTTGTTGTCAATTGCTGGTTTTGCCACATATTCTACAACTTGCATTTTTGTAGTTGCCCCTGTTGGTTCTATTTTTCCTTGCTTACAATTTGTTGTTGTTTTGTTTCTTCTTTTCCTTTCATCAGCTTTTCCTGTTTGCTATGAAACTACCTATGTGTTGTCATTTTATTGTGAATTGTGTCTTATTAAGGTTGCCACATATTGATGGCGACTGCAAGAGCATTAAAAAAAATATGTTAGGGACACAAAAAGCATGAAGATTCAAGACTTGGCACTTGGACCAATTAGAAGAGGAAGAGCAAAGAAGATTAAAGAACAAGAACAATTGGAAGCTCAAATGATTAATTTGCTTAATGATAGCAAATAATCTAAAATTGTTCCTTGTCTTTTAAATAGCTTTATAATTAAGATTTCATATGAATTTTATAATTGTAATAAGCCAAACATTTTTAGGCGCGTTATTTTTCATTCTTAGATGCCTAATTGTGTAAGGCCTAGTTTGGCCTTGAATTTGGACTTTTAGGTTTATGTTTGTCACTTTAGTGAGTCCACAATCTATTCCCTATAAATAGGTTTGGTTATGTAAGTTTAAGGAACTTTTTGACGAAATAGAATTGTGAGAACAGAGAGTGTTCCTCTAGGGTTATTCTTAGAACCAAATTTGAGTCTTATCAAGAGCCTCTTACTCTTATGGTGATTCTACCTTGATCTTATCATCCTCGTGGATGTGGCGATTTCTTCATCTTCTTGCCTAATCCGTTTGTATGTTTCTTTTCCCTTTCTCTTTTTATCCTATTTGTTATCTTTGATTAAAGAAATCACTTGGTTAGATCCATAATCTATCATGGAATCAATTAGATTCTCATCACATATGCTTTAATAGTATTGGTGTGGTGGCTAATTTATATTCTGCCACCTATTTAACCGCCTTACTAAGCTTATTACAAGTTCATCTATAAATATAACTTGATAAACTAGAAAACAAAAGCAGATCAAAACATGGCACAAATTAAAGAAGTGAAATCAATGATAAAATTGATTTAGAGTAACAACGTTGCAGTGGAAGCTCTCCACCCCCACTGCACCATAACACCACCAAGGCCTCGTCTCCATCTCTTTCGATCAGTCCCTCTCCTCTACACTTCCTAGCTCATATCACCTCTCTTTTCCACCATCTTATCACCTCCACCAGTCCCTCATCTCTTCCTCTTTTGCAGCTGCCATACCAATACCTCTCCAGATCAACCAAAACGAAAACACCTGTCAATACCACACAATAAAAATTAGCACATAACCAAGGAGTAATAAATTCTTTAGTACATGGTGTCTTCAAGCGATTATGAAAGTACTCCAACAACATCATGTTTCTAAAATTATGTAGATCAATGAAGAATAGAAAGTAGAACATGGACTTTCCATGAATAAACCTTTTGTAATATTTTCCAATTTATTTACATGCATATTAGCTCTATTATTTCATTAATTTTTAGATTTTTTAAAAAGAACAACTAATTCAACTTTCAAGCTTTCTGTGTTTGTTACTTTGCTTCTTCAATTGCTTCTTCAATTTATGCTCTATCTTTCTAGGAAAAAAATGTGAATTAGAAATCACACTAAAAAAAATAGAAAAATGTTCCAAAGTTTCATGTTAAGCTTAACTTGTCAAAGCATTCGACATGAATGATGAACATATACTTTGCTTTTGTCTTTTTATAATTGGCAAGAAGGCAGTTTTGTGAAACTCTTGAAAAAGGTGATATTGACTATCAAAAGAATAATCAAGTACAGTTGTTGTTGAATAAGGTGATCTTGACTAACAGAAGAAGAGTAAGGTATAGTTATAATTTCCATTATAACTGTCTGGTATGTAACTTTTTGGAAAATTGCTTGAGTTAAAAGTTCAAATAATGGAACCATTAATTTAATTTTCTTTTTCTGGTAGTAATCAGGACAAGCAGGGACCAAAGTTTGGAAGCCTGAAGGAGAGGAGATCTTAAGATTTCTTATTGATCAAAGATAAGTAATGACTACATGATGCTGTTATTTAAACTCATGAAGATAACTAACAAATTGTTAATTGTCTAGGTGAAATATAACCACAATAGAAAAAAACCATCTTGGTTGCAAACTTCAATAATTAACTTTAATTTGCCAAAAAAGTTTTAAGGTTTGGAAGCTTGAAGGAGAGAAAAACACCAGATTTCATATTGATCAAAGATGATTAATGAGTACATGATACTCTTATGTATACTCATGAGGATGAAGATATCTAACAAATTGTTACCTACTTTTTTTTGAAGTTGAAATAGGTGTTATTGCTGATTTAAGTTCCATGGCTACCACATCGCCTATGCACCTCCGATCTTCCTCGTCTTTGCACACTTCTTCCACAAAGAACTTCAAATATGTCCCAAAATGATCTTTGCGCCAGCAACATTGACATCAAATAGAACTTTTCAACATGAAGACCTTTCCATCTACCACATGTTGATCATCTACAAGAAAATAACAAATATTCTTTAGAGAATTGAAATCCATCACCATCAGAATTCACACATTTAAGTTATTATATGTATAAGATCTATTTCCTCTTCAAAAATATCATTTTGAGCAACAAAATATGTAAATATATAACTTTGTAACGCTGCCATTATTACTTTATAATAATTTCTTCACTACTTGACATCTTTTTCCAAATTATTTGAAGCATGACATAGTTTGTGACTCCAGGGTTTTGGTTTTTGATACACTTTTAAAATAATAGAAGAAAGCAATTGGATACAAGCATTAAAACCAAATAAGAACATAAATATATACAACAAAGCCAACAAAGAAAGAACAAAATAATTATTGTGTTCACCTTCTTATGGGAATCATCAGGTACAGCCGTTCATCTCCCTCTTCTCTACTATCTTTGATACTTTTATTGCTTCTTCAATTTATGCTCCAACTTTCAATCTGTTACAGAAAAATTTAAATCAGCTCGTGGTCATATGATTGTTTGATAAACTTCATAACTATTCCAGCAAACACAACTAAACTACGCATTGATTTGTTTGAAATCTCAACAATTGGGTACTGGTTGTTTACAAAATCACTTAAAATAGCAATGAGGTCAAGAAGCTTTAAAATCTTTCCAAATCAGATTTCTGACTAAAGCTTCAGGCAGAGTTTTTTGTTTCTTTTAAGAGTAATAAAGATTGAGAAGAAGATACGTGTTCATAGTGTACAGCATTCACAATTGCAACACCAACCAACAAAAAAATGATAAAAAGAATAGCAGCATTCACAATTTTACTGTGATTTAGAGTAATTAATAGTTTCAACTTCAAAGTAAGCAAGTTTTCTAAAATTGACAGAATAAAAATTACAAATAAATAAAAATAAAAAATTTCAGATAAATGAATAAATCAAATGGTAAATAATATATCAAAGTAAGAGCGAGGGTCTACATCCTATCCTTCATAGAGAATGTCATGTCTAAAATAGGAAGTTTGCACTCTCATTTTTTATAGTAGATTTTCAACTCCACTTTGTACCTGTAGCAACCAAGGATATACAAAAAGCGACCATATTAGCACACTGAAAAAGTATATAAGTCACTAACACTGACCATATTGATGACTATGATACAATACAAAATATATAATAGTTTCTTTAAAGAGATAAATGGATATTAGATAGAAAGCAAAAACATGGTATAGCTTTAAAGGCATAAATAAATAGATGCAACATGTATAGCATTTTTGTTAATTTGAGAAAAAAATAGTCCCCACTAACGCTAAATACAAAACAATAACAAAAACATGGTAGTAATTTGTGACAAATCAGTCTCCAATCGAACTATCAAGACATGTGAAAAAGTCCAAAATGAAAAATAATACTCTTTTGTTAAAATGGCTTCAATATTAATAACATAAAACAGTGTTATAAGTCTACTATTGAGAAATAACACTCATAACTTATATGCCTTATTAGTTTTATTTTGGAGGACAATTCTAACCTATAGGTTCAAAAACAAAGAAAATAAATCAAGCAATTGAAACAATACTTTTATAGTACTTGCATTTCTGGGCATAGTAATAATAAATCTACGAAAGTAGTAAGTAATAGTATGACTAAAACTCAAACAAAAGAAAGAATTTAGCTCAAACTTTAGATCCTTTTTTTTAATTTCCATTCCTATTTTAAAGTCTAGCATTGTAAACTCGTAATTCTTAAACTAAAATAGTCCTTTCCAAAATGAAATCCTTTCCAAAAAATGCTTTGACCTTCACCCCAACACACAACAAAATAATGGTCTCGGCAATACCCAAAATCATAATTTGGTCAAGAGATCCATACAAGACCAATGAAAATATGTTCCACGAGTTACGCAATTATAATGTATTATAATGTAGTCTAATTTAAATACAATGCAGCAACATATTACCATATAATAGAAAAATCAAATACTAAAAAGCTACAACCACCCAACATCATATCCTAAAACATTAGAATAGGAAAAAAGAACAAAAAAAGGAAACAGTGGTAGAAAGATAGATGAATATACTATAGAGCAATAAAAACCAACATAGAACTAATTAAAAACATGATTCCATCTTATCTCTTGAGAGTGTAACTGCAAGCAAACACAACACCATTGAGAAAAGCTCCGATCTTTATTATCATCACTGATTTTTCAGTCAAACCATAAAAATATAAAATTAAATGCATGTCAAACAGTTTATCTCAATAGGTAGTCTAGAAAATATTACATTTCAACAAATACAAAACTTGAATCAGTGAAAATAACAAGGATCAGATGTTTAAATGACTACCTTCAAGGCCAATCCCAAGTCCTGCATAACTTATATTTTGCTTGCAAAAGGTAACACCATCTACAAGGACACGCAAGAATGGGTAAGGTAGGAGAAGATATGAAAATGGGCGACGGATGAGAGGTGGATATGGCTTAGAGATAAGAGCAATGTCAGCAAGATCACGAGTTACCTTATGGGATTGCACGATCTTCCGATTTGAGGAGGCTCCTCCATGTTGCGTGACGGTCAGGACTGGAGGGCGTCGGATCGAACCGGATCGCGAGCCACCTCGCTGTAATAGAGAGAGATACGAATGGAGAGGGGAGGAGAGGGAGGTGGTGTGTGCATGGAGAAGGGAGAGGAGCGGATTCCGCGATTCTTGGTGGTGGTCGCCGCTGTGGGGTGGGGTTTCAAGGGTGGAACGGTGGCTGACTTCAAGGAAGGGGGAGAGAAGAGACTCTCAAATTAGGGTTTGAATGAGTGAATAGGCATATGCTTCACGGGTTAATGAAAACAGTGGGCTTAGCCTATTTGCTTGCCCAATTGCAATAAAAACCAACTATAGGAGGGGTGTTGGAAGGAATATCAAGGGTGTACATGTAAAAATGCAAAAAAGAAAATTTATTCTAATAAAATTATGTACTATAATATTTTCAAATTCTTGCCTTTCTAAAATATAAATACAAGTCAAAGTATTTTTATAAAATATTAAAATTATAAAAATATGATTTCTTGATTATTCTTCTCTTCGTATTTAAGAATGCTTTAAATTGTTGTACGATCAACACTTTAGTTGATTTTTGTTGTACCCTCCTCTTTTCAATTATTATTTCTCCAAGTCTATCTAACATTGACTTCATAACAAAAACTTTTGGATTAGTTCGTTAATTTCGTTTAAGAAATAAATTTAGGATGCATCAACTTCAACAAATAGAAATAGATGTTAATTGTAGCCTATTTTGTACTGAAATCATTTCAAAAAAATTTTATATACCCAATGGGTACCACGGGTACCTCCAACACAATTTTCTTCTCAATACTACCTCAAAATAAAACCATTATAGCAATAAGATTATATATGTTTTTTATTTTTCAGTGATATGATTAACATATTGATGAAATAGTCTTTAAATTTAATATACCAACATATTTATTATCATTTTTCAAAATAAATTAGCCTATCCGGCACTGTTTGGTTCATTCTCACTTTCTAAGATCATAAACGGTCATAAACAGTAACTTTCCCAAAAAAATTCTCTATAAAACCTCATTACACTCCCAATTTTCAACATCTTCCAAATTAAAAATTTATTAACCACTCTAACAATATGAAACACTGCTTTCTCATCGTAACCACTCGCAATTCTCAATATCATTATTGGCTTTTTAAAATTTGATGAAGTGTTCTTTCCAGTGATAATGATATTACTCACTGCACCATTTTTGGCGCTGGCTTGGGCTATAGAAATTAGTCTTTGATTTACTATAAGAGTTGGCTACTTTTGTACATTTTCACTTGGTTTACATTGTGTTACCAAGAGTTGTCTGCTTTTGTACGTTTTGAATTGATTTAACAGTAAATAAATTTACCTTGTAATTTTTATTCAGCAAGCAAATTATTGGTAACATGGCCACTTGACCTGCCCAAAGGTTTTTAACGGCTATGAAATCCACAAATGTAGCATTTTATTGTCATCAAATTTTAAATTATATAGCTTCGTTGTTGTGAACGTACGTTTTTTTTCGTTCTTTACTTTTTCACTTCTTTGTTCAGTCTGTTTAACTTTAATTTGATTATCCCATACGTTGGATCAAACATGATAATGCTAAATAGTTAATATCCACCGATTGATATTTTTCTTTTAGTGGACACCACCGACTAACATTCTATTCAAATCTATACCACAAACATATAACTTTCAACTATATCTGTATGCTACTGTTTAACTAACATTATAGAGATAAAAAATATTTAACTTACTATTAGCCAACATACTCCTTTATTGACTTCATAATAAATATCTCTCATTGCATTTACCATAATAACATCTGTATTAATTTTTGTAATTGTAAATAAAAATTTTGTAAAACCCGTGGATACCACGGGCACAGTGGCTAGTATGTTTATAATTTCAATTGTTCACCAATTATAATACGCTAAATAGATTTAATTATTCTTCTAGCTAATTTAGAATATAATCACATTTTCGCTATTTTATATATATATATATATATATATATATATATATATATATATATATATATATATATATATATATATATATAGTACCCGGAAAAGATCCAACAAGCACCCCCGCATCCATCTCCCACCGCGACCCACAACACAAGTCACACACTTTCTTTTTAATTTCTGATATAAGATTTTTTTTTTTTGACCAAGATATAAGATTTAAAATATATAACAACCGTTCAACATGTGGTCTATATTTTGTACTATAGTACTAAGTAGAGCTAGATCTAAAAAATTAATTTAGGACTGTACCTCCTGTCTCAAATCCACACGTGGTGGGGTTGCATGCCATTCGATAAGTCACCTATATTGAATAATTATTGATAGTACGAAACCGAAATGTAAGAAAGCAATAAAATCAAGTCTGGCATGTGCAGTAAGTGTATTTTGTTGTACAATTATTGTCGTGCTACTCTTTAGCAGTACTACTGCTGATCTATATTATTCATGACATTACCAATTAGGTTAGTGTCATTTTACAATTATATTCTCAAATCAAAAATATATACATCACTTTCAGGTCAATATATTCAACTTTATATTTTGATATGATGGTAAATACACCGATGTTTAATAACGATCGTTTGTTAAATATACTACTAGTACTATATTTCTTTCATTTATGATTTATTATTAATGTAAAATAAGTTGGATAAGAAGGGAAAGATGAAGGAAAGAAAGTTAGAGGAAAGATTGTTAAATGAATGAAAGTGGGTAGAAAGAGAGTAGCAAATGAATAGATTGTTGAGTTGTTTGGTATGAGTGAAAGTAAAAGGAAAGTGACGGGAAAGAAATAGATATATATATATTTTCTAAATGATATAAATACCCTTATACAAGTGTCTACAAATGATTAATACACATGAATAAAATCAGAAAAAAATGAAAAATGTGTCAATAATAAAAGCCTATCTAGTACGTTACAACAGAAATTTGAGAACAGATTTAAGACAAGTATTTTAGTCTATTTCTTATTAAAAATAATATATTATATATACATATAAAAAATAAAGACCACTGTGCTTCCTATGGTTAAATTTAAAAATATATTACTATCAAGAAGGAATTAAAACAGAGAGAGAGGCCCAGTGATTGGATGAGTTTATGGTGTCTCCGTATTCCTCAAAAAGTGAAGCTACTTCTTTCGCGGATGGCTCGTGGTTGTCTTCTGACTAGGTGTAATCTTCGTACTCGTCATGTACTGTGTCCTCGCGTTTGTCCCCAATGTGAGGAGCAGGACGAGGATGAATCCCATGTCTTTTTTGGTTGCAAGCGAGTCGAGGATGTTTGGCGTCATGCTGGTCTTTGGACGGTGGTCTGTGAAAAGGTACAAGGCGGCGGTATTTTCGTGAGGTATTTTTTTCTCTTCTTAGCTGTGGTAGCGCTCCCCAAGCGAAAGCTACAGCGATGATTTTCTGGTGTATTTGGAAGCGACGTAATGAACGTGTGTGGGAGCATGTTGATCGTCTAGTGGGCATCTCGGTTCAAATTGCTATGGAGGTCCTACACGATTGGGAGTCCGTTCATCGTTTACGTGGTACGAGCCTGATTGTTCATCGCCCTTCTATTTCTTCAAACTGGGCGAAATCGGTACATGGAGAGTTGAAGTGCAACGTTGATGCGGCGATTTTTGAACCGCAAGGTATGTACATTTTGGGTTTCTGTTTACGTAATGATAAGGGAGAGTTCGTTGCGGCGAAGACCATGAAGTTTAGCGGTGTTCCAACCCCGCAAGAAGCTGAGGCAACCGGAGCGATAGAGGCTATTAGGTGGCTTAATGAGCTAGGAGCCTAGCGAGTAACCATTAAACTGGATTGTTTACCAATTAATTTTAACGGTATCAACGGAAACCATCTCATAACTACTGAAGTTGGCTCTATTATTAAGAGTTGCAGGTCCTTATTATCTACTTTCCAAAACTATAGACTTAGTTTAGCTAGGCGACAAGCCAATGTTGTTGCTCATACTCTTGCTAGAACATCAATTATTTATGCTTGTTCCACGATTTTTGATTATGTTCCAACCTGTATTCGTGACATTATTTATATTGAAATAAAGTAGTTTGGTTTCCGTCCAAAAAAAAATAGAGAGAGAGGTGCATTGCGAAATAAGCAGTAGTAGAATCATTTGCAGCCACTGTGATATAGGGTCTGTTTGGATTAGCTTATTTTTGAGCTTAAGAAAAACAACTTATGGAGATAAATAAGTTTTCATGTTGATTCACAAGTTCTCACTAACAAAAATTATATCTCAATAAGTTGTTTTTCCATTAACTACCTTGATAAGCTTATGAATAATACATAGAAGATTATTTATTTACATAAATTGTTTTGCATAAACTCAAAATAAGCTCTATCCAAACGGGCCCATAGCCACTAAATACAAGGGCAATCCGGTCTTTTCATATAAAATGATGCTTTCTTGGAGTTTTCTTCTCAATTTAAGGGGAAAGCTTTCTTGACATGGGCCCACATTTTTTCAATCTTTCCTTCCTTCTGACAAGCAAACCAAACAAGGGAAGCCCATTTCCCAAAAATATTTCCTCTCTAAAACTTTCAATCCCTCCACTTTCCTTGAAACCAAACATACCTGTTGTGTTGAACGCCCGATTTGGGTTCAACCTCTAAAACCCGAAACGACGAAACAACAATCACAGCGTCTATTTGGAATTCGCAATTGAAAAAGAATCGTACACTAATCCTAAAGCGGAAATCGGATTAATCGAAAAACTAATTTGTAAAATCGAAGAACATAAAACATAAAGCGAATTAAACAGAATTCGAAACGAAATAACGGGATTAAGGGAGAAGAAAACACCAAAAATTTGGTAACCCAGTTCGGATTTCTCCTACGTCTGGGGTCTGAATCCGAGCAAAATCCACTATGATGATGATGTTTACAATATACATCCCCTTTCTTCTTCCTTTCTCTCTCAACAACTCAGATTTTCTTTTATCTCAGAAAAGTCACGAAGAAGAGGAAGAATACAATTATAGAATGAACATTACAGAAACTCACACTCTCAACTCGCATATATACCACACGCCAACAATTATATTTTTTTTGATGACCAATGTACTCAAAATGTTTCCCGTGCATCGTACAGACAGGTATACTAGTTATTATTATTATTCGTGGACAAAACTCACTCATTGCAGGGGAAGGAAAAACAAATGTGAGTTTTCGGCTTTTGTTTTTGTCTTTTCTTTTTTGGATGATCGACATTTGTTGTCATCTGTCACCTAAGATAGTCTCAATTTTATAAGAAATAGAGAACTTTTTTAAGGAAAATAAAAAACTTCACAAAATATACTCTCTTTATTATTATTTTTTTTGACAAGGTCTCTATTTTATAACTATGGACAATTTAATCTTTTTTTGTAATTAATTTATGCACTACAAAAAAACAGACTATTTGCGAGGGACATTAGCGAGGGACCAATGTCCCTCGCAAAATTGAGGATTTGCGACGGCTTTTGCAAGGGAAAAAGGCCCCTCGTTGTTTTTGAACATTAGCGACGAAAAAAAGGGTAATAGCGCCGGATTGGGCCGTCGCAAATGAGGAGGCGCCAATTTGAATCTGCGTGGCACGAAAATCAAGGAATATTAGCGACGAAATTTAAGGTCCCTCGCAAACCATATGATCGTTTCAGAATTTGGGAAATTGTGCAGCCATTAGCGACGGACAGTCCGTCGCTATGGCCTTCACTAATTTTTTTTTTCAGAATCACTTAAGTCTCTTTTCACTCTTCTTTCTCACTACTCCCTCACACTTCTCACCTCTACTCTCTCTCTCTACACGAACCCTAACACCACCACCACCACCACACAACCACCATCACCCACGACCTCCTCTCCTCTTCCTCTACTCTCTCTCACCTATGAACCCCCACCACCACACAACCATAACCACCTAACCACCACCACACAACCACCATGACCTAGTTACGAACTCCTCTACTCTCTAAGCTACGAATTCCTCTTTTCTTAGCCCCAATTTCTTTCCTCTTTTTCTCTTTTTCTCTCCACCATAACCACCACCACCACCACACTACCACCACCACCACAAATTAGTGTCTTCTCTCTCCCTCTTTTATGTTATTTTGATTCGGATTTTATGTTAGAATTGGACTTTATGTTGAATCGAATTTTGTGTTGTTTCCGATTTTATGTTATGTTATTTTGGATTTTATGTTATGTTATTTCGGAATTTAGTTTAAACTGTTTTAGCTATTTTAAATTTCATTATTTATTAATAAAATAAATAGGAATCAAAGTAGGTTTATCAAAAAAAAATTAAATCTGTTGGGGATTAGCGAGGGAATTTGGACGCGTGTTTCTGAGGACTTGCTATTGCTTGAATTGCTTGGATATTGCTTCAATGACAAAATCATGGTGATAAGCCCTATTTATACTACTCTTGTAGGGCTTTACATAGCTGGAAGGATCTAGAAACACTTAATGCTAGTAGTTGATTACAAGAAAAGTCTAGAGAATAAGAATACTCTAGTGCATATGGCTAGAAGAATCTAAAGATCTTAAGGTTTACCTAGTTATTATATTTTCATCTATTGGTGTTTCTAGAAGATCCCATAATATTCTCAATTTCTTGAAACTTTCATATTATTCTTCATCAGAATCTATTGATCGATGGAGTACTAGAAGTGCTCAAAAAGTAGTAATTACAAATTGCTTAGACATAATAAGGCATTTTGCCACCATGAGGACGCATAATAAAAAGATTGTCTAGCCTACCCCATATGTAAACCAACTCCAAGACAAACACGTAATATATGTTACGATGGATTCTACATAGGCCTACTCCCCTTTAAAAATAAAATTATTTCTTGCCATCCAAATGCTTCAACAAGAAGCTAACCATAAAATGTATCTTACTTTATTAACTTTCTTTCGTGAAAAAATATCACCAAACAAATTAAAGTGCTTCAGAAAAGTGCTGCAATTGAATAAAAGTGCATTAGTGCTGATTAAAATTAAAAATATTATCTTTTCTAAAAAAAATTGAAAGGTTTTACAAGAAACTTAAAACACATTGTTATATTCGAAAAGTCTTACATTGTTTGGAAATTTAAGATTAAAGCTAGTTTATGCATTCTTAATTCATCATGGCGTATTTTACCTAAAAACAAAATAGTGCTAGCGTGTTTGATCCTCTCCTTTACAAAATATAAGGGTGGGAGAGAGAAAATGATTAAAAAATTAAAAATAATGATTAGAGAGATAGAAAGGATGGAGGGAGATTTAGGGTGAGTGAGAAAATGAGGATCCAAGTCCTAGTGATGTCTCACACGTAAGCTAAAAGCGAACGAAACTTTAGAATATGATGTTGGGACTTGAGGTTGGAACAATTTTAAATTATACTTTTTCGATAAGGTTCTGTATAGAACCAAACCGTACGGAGGATAGCTTATAGTATATAAGTTCATAAGCACAATTGAAGTTTTTTGGTAACTATAGGGTATAGCATTTTTTCACTAGCTTAATATATTTTTTCACAAGATACTTGAAGTAACATTTGAAGTTACAACTGATAGCGTTTATTTTTCTCATATTAAGTTATTAACCCTTATTATTTTAATTATATTCATTATTTATCCCGTGTTAAATGAATAATTCTTATGAACGTGAAACAGAGAGAAAGAATAACTGGAAATGCATCTTGTTTCATTCAATTGAAAAACTGAAACTGTACAGAGAGAGCCCATTACAATATATAACTCTACTGGACTCTAATCAGAGGCAAGAAAGCTAACTACTACAAAACTGAACTAACAAACAGTTCTTAACAACCCTTAACAAAACTAACTAACATTTAAACAAACTAAACTTAATTAACAGCTTTGCCTGAGCGGTAAAATAGTAAAACTAGATATTGAGGTGTATTTTATTTTATTACTCCCCCTCAAGTTGGGCTGAAAAGGTTATGAAGTCCCAACTTGGACATAAGAGCTTGAAACTGTGGTCTTGGTAGAGCTTTTGTCAAAGGGTCAACAAGTTGTTCTGAAGAGGGAACATATATCAGCTTCAGGAAGTTGGAATGCATGTGTTCTCGCACAAAGTGACAATCAATGTCAATGTGCTTTGAACGGTCATTACAACTAGCATGAGTGGCCATTTGGATAGCGGATTTGCTATCACAGTAAACAAGAGCACAGCTGAGAGGCGTGTCAAATGATCTTAGGAGTTGCTTGAGCTAAAGTAATTCTGAAGTGAGAGTTGCCAAGGCACGATATTCAGCCTCTGCCGAAGATCTCGCGACAGTGTTTTGTTTTTTTGATTTCCAAGTGATGAGAGCTGAGCCAAGATAGACACAAAAACCTGTGGTGGACCTTCTGGTGGTAGAGCAGCTTCCCCAGTCTGCATCACTGTAAGCATGAACCTGTAGAGAGGAGGAGACAGCAGTAGCGGATCTTGAAAAAAAAACTACGGAGGGCCGCTAAAATAAACTATTATAATATATTAATTAAACATGCAAATCATATTAAGCACAAAGTTGTTCATCAAAAAATTAAACTGTGTACCTTAAAGTAATGCTCTACGCGTCCCAAGTGACTTGAAATCTTCAATAATAGACTCGGAACTAATGTTTTCACTAATTTCTCTTTCAATATAAACTGTCATGCTATCAGCTAGGAACCCACCTTCCATCTTGTTTCTCAACCTAGTCTTGATAAATATCATTGCTGAAAAAGACCTCTTAGTTGTGGCGGTAGAAACCGGAAGAGTCATGATAAGGCGAAGTAGTCTATCAAGCAAGAGGTACATTTTCTTCTCATTAGTTTCAGCCAAACACGAGCATAATTCTTGAATAGTTGACAAATCACTACAACAAATATGGTGATGGGCAGCATTTTTTTTAGCCATGGGCAGCGTTTCTGAGCGCTGCTAAATTTGGCGCTGGTGATTCCTCCCCAAAAATGGGCAGCGTTAATAGCCATAGGCAGCGTTTGAAGGGAGAAGCGCTGCTCATTCACCTAGAGCGTTTAGCAATGGGCAGCATTTGGTAAGGGGAAGCGCTGCCCATTGCTAAACGCGCTAGGTGAATGAGCAGCGCTTGGTGGGAGAAGCACTGCTCATTCACCTAGCCCGTATAGCAATGGGCAGCGCTTGGTAAAGGGAAGCGCTGTGCACTCACCTAGCACGTTTAGCTATGGGCAGCGCTTCCCTTTACCAAGCGCTGCCCATTGCTAAACGCGCTAGGTGAATGGGCAACGCTTCTCCCACCAAGCGCTGCTCATTAACCTAGCACGTTTAGCAATGGGCAGCGCTTCCCTTTACCAAGCGCTGCCCATTGCTATACGCACTAGGTGAATGAGCAGCGCTTCTTGTTACCAAGTGGCTTCAGTCTCAAGAGGGGGGTGAATTGAGACTTTAAAAAACTTTTCCCCTTTTTAACGACTCAGATTAATTTTCGCCCAGGTTTATGAAATGAACGAATTAGAATATAGAACAGTAAAGCACGCACGAGATTTATACTGGTTCGGTCACCTCCCAGTGACCTACGTCCAGTCCTCACAACCCTTTGTGAGATTTTTCACTATCAAATCAAAGCTTTCAACTGGGTGCTTTAAAACCCTTACAAACTCAGGCGCTCTTCACCTAGGATACCCCACCTTGTGCAAGAGCCCTCAACAACAATTACAACAAGAGATACCCCACCCTTGTTACAATCAAAAACCCTAGAGAGATACCTCACTCCCTAGTACAACTAATTGACATACAAGAGATACCCCACCCTTGTTACAGTCAAAACCCTAGAGAGATTCCCCACTCTCTAGTAAAACCAAATAACAGTAATTGAAGAAATTACAATAAACAAAAATACCTCTAAGAAGGCGAATACAACAACTTGAAGATTTTCCCAACCTAACCCTTGAGAGAGATCAGCTCAAATTGATAGAAACAGTGAAGAGCAAGTGTGTTTGTGTAATAGGGTTTGATTTGTTCTTTGTTATGCGTAGGTTGTTATTGATTTGTGAAACCTAAGTCCTATTTATAGAGTTTGTGAAAATATGACCGTTGAAATAATTTTTAACGTTAAAGTAATAAGTGACAAATCGATTAGTTGCTTGAACAACATAATGTAGAAATCGATTGTATGCTTCAAAAATACAAGTAAGAAATCGATTATGTGCTTAAGGACAAGTAGGTGACAAATCGATTTTCAGCTTGAGTAAAATAGGAAGGCAATCGATTTTGTACTTAAGGAACCAAGTAGACAATCGATTGTTAGCTTTATAAAAACAAGATCATATAAATAAGGAAGGAAATCGATTTTCCTCTTAAACCTACAAGCTACTAATCGATTTTCTTCTCTTTACAATAGAGAGCAATGAATCGATTCTTTTATTTTTAAAACCAAGTCATCAATCGATTGTTTTCTTTCCAAAACAAGTTCTTTCAAAACAATCAAGATGTAAATCGATTTCTTTCTTTGAAAAAGGACCGTGAATCGATTTTGCACTCTAAAACACATAATTAAAATCGATTGTTTGCTTCAAATACCCAAAGTCATGAATCGATTGTTTTCTTTCAAAATAACAAGTTCTTTTGAAAACTAATCAAGATAACAATCGATTCTTGGCTTTAAACCAAGAAGCCATGAATCGATTTCTAGCTTAAAAACAAGACTAAAATCGATTCTTTGCTTTAAAATACCAAATCAAGAATCGATTCTTGACTTCAAAAACAATTTCTTTTAAACACTAAGTCATGAATCTATTTTCTTTAAAAAAACAACAAGTTATTATTTGTGCCTAACCTATTTAACATGTTTTTATCAATTGAAGGCATATATTAAATTAATTATGTGAGTGCTAGTGTGTTGAGTGATTTGAGCCGATTCTCAAAAGCGGTTTACAATTCATTCCTAAGACACGACCCAACTTCCTAGCGACTACCTTTGACACAGACTTACTTCTTGAGTTGATTTTGCCTTGGAGTTCCATTTGTCACTTTGTCTTAGATTACTTCATCATCAAAACTTAACCTGCAACACAAGATATCCACACTTCTCCCACCAAGCGCTGCCCATTGTTTAATTTTTTTTTTCTTCTGTTTTTTTGTATTTTCCTTTTTACATTTGATAATTTCCTGGTCATATATACAGCCAATTAATACCAATCCAATCCATTATATACTAACAATATATGTATATATAAACTAGTTATATATCCAAATGCACCAATATGATCACAAACCAAAACAAACTAGCTAACAAGTTATTATATGTATCCAAAACTTAGCAACTTACAATATTAACAAATTAATATGTATCCAAATCAAACTCTCTAACAATATGTATCCAAAACTAGCAAGCTACTTACAATATGTATCTAAATTAAAACAAGTTAGCAACTTACATATGCATGAACCAATTCATATGCATGTATCCAAAACTAGCAAGCTACTTACAATATGTATCTAAATTAAAACAAGTTAGCAACTTACATATGCATGAACCAATTCATATGCATGTATCCAAATAAAACTCTAACAATTTACAAAATTACAATCTATCTAAAATCAAAAGAATTGCGAGACATAATGGCACCACTCTCCTCTAAGCTCATCAATCTGTGCAGTAGAGTATGTCTTCCACCGACAATCGGGAAAATACTGAAATTATATAATTAAATAAAATTAGAATTGAAATATATGGTTAAATCAAAATAAAAAAGAGTTTTGTAAAGATACCTATCTGGGGATAACCATTTGGTTGTGGGTAATAATTTCCTTCATAAATCTCATTACGTAATGCCCACAATCAGTTATTTGGTTGTTTCGGACACTACAAAACAAAAGATTAGTTAATTGTTAAATTTAATTTAATACATTTTTTTGACAACAATAATGTAAATAAATATATGATAAGATTGATTACAAACTTACCTCTATTGGCACCCATTTTGTCTGTGATTGTTCCAATCCCCAATATTCCTTCAAACAACTGAACACAATTGGATATAACTATATTATTAAAAATACATATAGTTAACAACTAAAACAAAGAAATATGCAGAGTGATCGAAATACACACACCTATTAAATATCACAACCGAGTCTGGGTGGGTGTTGAAATGACCATGCACAGAATCAATGTAGTACACCGTATCTGTCTTAGGATTTATTACAAGCAAAATCCAATGATCCCTACAAAATAAAACTTTGAATAAGTAATTGACTAGTATTTAAAAAATGCATGTTATATAAGAATAGATTAAATCTCTCACCCTACGAGACACGGTGCCAAAAACATGGTATCGACGCCTGTATGTTGAGCATCCAATAAGCGTCGAGTGATATAATTTGTAACATCTGTCTTGTTTTGTTCCACAAGGTCGTTATAATTAGACAGATCCTCCCTGACATTACAGAGGTGTGTACTATCCGGACACAAGAACACATATCTCTGTGTCTGCTCCGAAGAGACCAAAATGTTATGACACAAGCACCTACAATTAGAGGTATACCTGTATTGTTAACCAAAACTCCTCTTTGTGTTTCCTCAAAACAGCACTTTTCTCACTCCAAGTACTGATTGTAATTGGTATCATTTGTTTTACCTTACTACCGAGGAAGGTAACCAAATCTGCGCCATTATCTCCAATTGACTGACCCTTAATATTCCACACCACCTACATTATGTCATTAGTAAATTAGTTAACAAAACAATTGAAACTAAGTGTTGAATTAATAAGTTAATTAGTAATTAGTAACTTACTGGTACTTTTCCTTTTCCTTTATTTACTCGATTGATGATATTTTTTTGACCGTCATTCCCCGAGGAGCCTGCTTTCTGATATACTTTTCAACATCACACTCATGATCGCTGTCATGATCACTGTCATGATCCGCCATCTGACCTGCAATAACATATAATCACGCACTATTCGCATATTTAGGCATATTCGATTTTACTTTGCTAGTATCATTCACCACACATATACAAGTTTGCATAACTTATATTCTTGTTCAAGTATAAAATATATAATATAAAAAAAGGTGATCTATTTCTAAAAAATAGTAATAGAAGAGTTTGCATAACTTATATTTGATAGGTATCAAGAAAACAAAGCTTATATCAATGCAATATCTATGAAGAAATAAATCATCATGGTTCAAAACAAACAAAAGAAATCAAAGAAATCAAACTAAAGAAAACAATTTTTTTGAAGCTAATACATTCAACTATTTTAAACTAAAGAAATCAAAGACTTTGATGTCTTCTATATTGTCATTCTTCATATAATAAATACAAGAAAACAACAAAAGTACCTGAACAAGTGGAAGTAACGATGAACTCCAACGAATGCGAACCACACACTAGCAAATGAAGCGAACTCTCGAACCACTTAGATACGAAGGAAACGAACTCGAACTCGAACTATAATGAACTCACGAACCAACACGAACTCGAAGGAAGTATTTTCAATTCCTATAAACATTCATTAAGTTAATTAGCCATATATATTAAAATAGGGGTTTAAAGAATAGCTCAATCACATAAGTCACTTGTATTATATATACTTTCTATACCTAATAAAGACAAACATACAATCAATTTTTGTGAAATTAATTCATTCATAAGTCACTATTATTCCTAAGTCACTTGTATTATATATACTTTCTATACCTCTAACTAGTTCATTCATTGAAATTGAATAAGAATATTTAATGTATTGATTCTTTCACTAGTTTTCTCTCTATGACTTTTTCTAGTTCACTCATTAATATCATCACAACCTATAGTTTAATGGAGTAAAATCATTAACCTACATCAAATTAACCTAGAGCAACATCAAAGCATTTCATTAACCTAGAGCAACATTAAATTAAAAAGCCTTTCATTTGGACATTTCAACAAACGCTACACCTACATCAAATTAAATTAACAAGCATTTCATTTGGACATTTCAACAAACACTACAACTACATTTCCCCTCAAGTTTAGAAACACCATTTCAAAGAACTAATCATCAATCATCAACTTTTAATCATCTAACCTAAGGTTCCAATGCCATTAAAATAACTAGAACAACATGTAGTAATACTAACCTTTGTGAAAGAGAACCGAAAATGGGGAAGAAATGAGCTTCCACGTACAAACCGAAATCCTTTGCGAAAATGGAGAAGTGTGATGTCCTTTGGGAAAACGAAAATGAGAGAGAGCCACGAAAATCTAGAGCCACGAAAATGAGAGCTTGAGAGAACGAAAATGTCCTTTGTGAAGGGAGGAGGAGGGAGAACGTACGTGCGACCAAGGGAGGAGGAGGGAGGAGGAGAGCTTGAGAGAGTGGAGTAGTGTGCTTTACGTGGTAAACGTTGTGTGAGTGGGAAAGGAAGAAATTAAAAAAAACCAATAGGCAGCGCTTCACTTAAAAGCGCTAGCCATTAGGACGCGTAAAAAACCAATAGGCAGCGCTTCACTTAAAAGCGCTAGCCATTAGGACATCCATAAGCCGCGCTTGCTGCAGAAGCGCTACCTATTGGGTAGCGCGTTTTAACCAATAAGCAGCGCTTGCTGCATAAACGCTGCCCTTTTGCCTACGTATACCTGATAACTCTATTTTATATAGAGTTATTTGTGCTTTTACACTTAGATAATAGCTTAAAATCAAGTGTAATATGTGTTAAATATGTTAGTATGAATAAAATAACAACATTTATAGTTTTAGGATAAGAGAAGCCCATAACTTAGCATTTTATTGTATATTGGTATGTTTGATGTGTTTATTTAGTGCAGCCGCAGTTTAAAGCAATTGCACCAGCTAGTGCAACAGCATTCGGTGCAATTGCACCACTCTGTACCAAGAGCAGCTCACAACCCCACATTGGAAGCACCTCAATTCATACCATTGCTATACTACTTATTTGGAGTGCTGCTAGCTCAGAAGTCACATGGGGTCACATGGTCACTTATCAAAGGAGGCGCCCACAATCAAAAAGGCATCATAAACATCTATCTTGAAGAACATGTGGCAACATATAATTGGACCTCTCTTCAAAGGTTGAGTGCTGAAATTGAAGATGATCTCTTGCTTTTTAACCATGGTTAATACTTTTGGTCAGCTTGATCATCAAGGAAACCCTCCAATCAAGGAAATCTCCCAAGACTATAAATAGGACCCAAAATCTCACTTGAATAATCATCTTTTTAATTCTTCTTCATCTTTTTAGTTTAGTTTTTCTTAGTTTCAAAGTTTTATTTTTCTTTTAGTTTCATAGTGTTAGTTTGAGAGGAAGGTGAGAGGAAATTGACAACTTCTTTCTTCACTTCTTCAAATAGCTAATAGGTGCAAGAAATTGGTTGTAAGCAAATATATGCAAGAGTTTTTTATTTGTTACTCTTTTGAATCCTCTTGTACTTTTCTTCATTGCAATATGCTTTCATTAACTTATATTTGCTTTATCATGCCCATCATGAGCTAAACTCTTTTGAGTTGGGATGTTCTAGCTTTCCAATGATCTTTTGTGGAAAGTTATTGTGTTTTCAAAGTGGTGTGCACTTTAGTTCTTGTGTTTAAATTCTTAATCTTGTTTTAGGATTGATCACTTAGAACAAGTAGAGTTATATTCACTTAATTGACTTATAACTAGAAATCAAGAACTAAGTAAGGACAAGTGTTTAATAAAGCTTTTTGTTAAACTTGCTTTAATGAAGTTAGCTTGTTAATTCCTTGTTAATTCTTAGCTTAAGGTTAACATAGTCCTTACATCAAAGTGTAGAGAACTTAAGATACAAGAGTGTACTTATTTAAGCAACTTGGATCATCTGTAAGGGGGCGAGAGAGGCACTGACATCCCTACTCTTTACCGCAAAAAAAGGATCATATAGAGCTTATAACGAAACTCTGACGAAAGTAGCTGACCAGCACACACTGATGCAACTGCACTAAGTGCTATTGCACCACAAGAAAACACAATACACTCAAAAGTGATTTAACTTGTGAAAACATCCCAACTTTCATTCTCAACTGATTTCTTACACAATTTACTAGTTTTCTGTTTAATTTATTTTCATTTCAACTTCAACCAAAACAAAAAATTCTGAATAGTGTAGTTGCACTAGTTTACATCTCTTTTAAACGACATATACAAGAGTTAATCCAATCTCTGTGGGTTCGATCTTTTATACTATAACTTGTGACTGTGTATACTTGCACAAATGATGTTATCTATTTACACACACCAAGTTTTTGGCGCCGTTGCCGGGGATTGTCATTAATTTTTATTGTTGTTTTAAAGATAGTAGATTAGTGTTTATTTTTATTTGTTTTGTTGTTCTGGTATTTTATTTTTTCTGTGCAGAAACAGGTGCTGTTATACTTAGTGCAACTGCACTAGCTTATGCCCAGAGACAGATCACCAGAATTTGAGTATAATCCAGAGATAGAAAGACAGTTTAGAAGGTTGCAAAAACTCCAGAAACAAAGACTTCAAGGTTGCAGCAATACCATGTCTCAACAAGGTGAAGGAGAAGGCTCAAGACCAGCCTCAGTCAGAGGTGGTCCTGGATCACAACGAGATGCTGAAGCATATCACAGGAATCAATTCATTCACATGGGACCAATAGGTATGATTAATGATAGAGATAGACCTATGAGAGATTATGCTATGTTTGATCATCAAAACATGCAAACAAGCATAGCAAGACCTCACATAGAGGCTGTCCATTTTGAATTTAAACCTATGATGTTTCAAATGTTACAAACAATTGGTCAATATGGTGGACATCCTCATGAGGATCCCCATGAACATTTAAAACAGTTTTTAGAAATATGTAGTAACTTTATCATACCCGGTGTTAGTGAAGATGCATTTAGACTTAAGCTATTTCCATATTCTTTGAAAGATAAGGCTAAATCATGGTTAAATTCATTGGGGCCTAATTCTATTCATACATGGAATGAAATGGCTGAAAAGTTTTTGTCAAAATATTTCCCACCTATCAAAAATGCCAGAATGAGAAATGATATTACATCTTTTAGACAAAAAGACCAAGAATCATTGTTTGAAGCATGGGAAAGATGGAAAGAACTTTTAAGAAAATGTCCACACCATGGCCTTCCAGTTATTATTCAAATGGAAACATTTTATAATGGTCTGGAACCACAAACCAGAATAATGCTTGATGTATCATCTGGTGGTGTTTTGTTAAATCTTTCTTATAATGAAGCATGTGAATTAATTGATAGAATTGCTACCAATAGCTCTAGTTGGCCTACTGAGAGGGTGAGTGCCCAAAAGAAATCATCAGGGGTACATGAAATTAGTGAAATATCTTCCCTATCTGCTCACGATGCCTCACTAGTAAATCTAGTTAAAAACCTTAACAATACCAGTGCAACTGCACCAGGTGCAGCTGCACCAGTTGAGAACACTGCAGCAGCAATAGAACAAGCCCCTCTAGGAGCTGTAAGTTGTGTTTATTGTGGAGGAGGTCACCTTTATGAGGAGTGTCCTAGAAACCTTGTCTCTGTAAATTATGTAAGTTATGATAGGAATAACAACCCTTACTCCAATACCTATAATGCTGGTTGGAAGAACCATCCAAACTTTAGATGGAACAATACTAGTGCACCTGCACCTAGTGCAACTGCACCAAGATTTCAATCTCAGAACTACCCAAGGCCACAACAACAACAACCTGCTACTGATAACTCCCTAGAAGGTTTACTTAAATCTTTTATTAGTGAAACTAGAACAGCTAGGCAAGCCCAAGATGCTTCAATTAAAAATCTGGAGAATCAAGTAGGTCAGTTAGCAACTGCTCTGTATCAAAGACCAACAGGTACACTACCATCCAATACAGAAACAAGTCCATCTCAGAGGCCAGGTAAAGAACAGGTCAAAGCTATCTCTCTCAGAAATGGGAAAGATCTTGCAGAACCTAATGAGAATGAAGGTACAGGTAAGGGAGAAGAAAATAAAAATGAAAAAAGTTCTCAAAATGCAGAAGCACCTGATGCATCTGCATCACATGAAGTTCCAACTCCAAGGTTAGTTCCTGAATATCCTCCTCCTCCTTTTCCTCAAAGATTAAAAAAGGCACATGAGGAGAAGCAATTCAGTAAGTTTTTAAATGTTTTAAAACAATTGCATATTAATGTTCCCTTGATTGAAGCATTGCAACTAATGCCTAATTATGCTAAATTCATGAAAGATGTTCTTTCAAAAAGAAGAAGATTAGGTGAATTTGAAACAGTTGCTTTGTCCAAAGAATGTAGTTTGATTTTGCAAAACAAAATTCCAAGAAAATTAAAAGATCCAGGTAGCTTTACAATTCCATTTTCAATAGGTAATTACTATACAAGTCGTGCATTGTGTGATTTAGGAGCAAATATCAACTTGATGCCTAAATCTGTCTTTACAGAGTTAGGAATTGGGCATGCTAAACCTACATCTTTAACATTGTCACTTGCAGACAGGTCAATAGCTTACCCAGAAGGAATCATAGAAGATATCTTGGTAAAGGTTGACAAATTTGTATTTCCTGTAGATTTTGTTATTCTTGACTTTGTTGCATATGAAGAAGTACCAGTTATTCTTGGAAGGCCATTCTTAGCAACTGGGAAAACATTGATTGATGTGCAAAAAGGAGAACTAACCATGAGAGTAAATGATCAAGAGGTGAAATTCAATGTAATGAATGCTCTGAAATATCCAGCAGAGGAGAGTGAAGAATGTTCAGCAGTCATCTCTCTTGATCATTTGGTGCAAAAGCAGTTTAACAAGCAGTATGATCATCTTGCCAGTGCACTTGCACCTGGTGCAACTGCACTACCTAAAGAAGAACTGCTGGAACAGGACATACTGCAGAAGGAAGAATCAACACCTAAGGTATGAGCTAGAACTTATGAATCTCTTAATTTAGAAGAACCCAACATTAAAAAGAATCTACCCTCAATTGAACAACCTCCCAAATTAGAATTGAAAGAATTGCCAAAACATTTGAAATATGCTTTCTTAGGGGAAGGTGATACACTTCCAGTGATCATTGCATCTGATCTAATTTTAGAACAGGAGAATGATCTCATTAGTACCTTAAGAAAGCATAAGAAAGCTATAGGTTGGCAAATGGCAGACATAAAAGGAATTAGCCCTTCAATTTGCATGCATAGGATAATTTTAGAAGATAATTCTAAAAATTACATAGAAGGACAAAGAAGGCTAAATCCTATAATGAAAGAGGTTGTTAAGAAAGAAATCATTAAATGGCTAGATGCTGGAATCATATACCCCATCTCATATAGTGCATGGGTAAGCCCTGTACAATGTGTTCCTAAGAAAGGGGGTGTAACAGTTATAGCCAATGAAAAAAATGAATTGATACCAACTAGAACTGTCACAGGATGGAGAATCTGTATGGATTACAGAAAACTCAATAAAGCCACAAAGAAGGATCACTTTCCTTTACCTTTCATTGACCAAATGTTAGATAGATTAGCAGGAAAAGAGTTTTATTGTTTCTTAGATGGTTATTCAGGTTATAATCAGATTGCAATAGAACCTAAGGATCAACAAAAAACTACTTTTACATGTCCCTATGGTACCTTTGCATTTAGAAGGATGCCTTTTGGACTTTGTAATGCACCTGCTACATTTCAAAGATGTATGATGTCTATATTTTCTGACTTCATTGAGCAATCAATGGAATTAAGTTTTCATGGATGATTTTTCAGTTTTTGGAGAAACATTTCCATTGTGTTTGTCAAATTTAGAAAAAATTCTCCAAAGATGTGAAGACACCAATCTTGTGCTCAATTGGGAAAAGTGCCATTTCATGGTACAAGAAGGCATTGTGCTTGGGCATAAGGTATCAAAGAAAGGATTGGAAGTAGACAAGGCTAAAATTGAAGTCATTGAGAAAATGCCACCTCCATCAACTATTAAAGGAATTAGAAGCTTCTTGGGCCATGTTGGCTTCTATAGAAGATTCATCAAAGATTTTTCAAAAATTTCTAAACCATTGTGTACTCTTTTACAATTAGATACACAATTTAACTTTGATGAACATTGCATAGAACCTTTTCAAAAGCTTAAACAGGCACTGGTAACAGCACCAGTGATTATAACACCAGATTGGATGTGTGATGCTAGTGACTTTGCAGTAGGAGCTGTCCTAGGGCAAAGGTATGACAAAATCTTTCACTCAATTTATTATGCTAGCAGAACACTTATTGAAGCTCAAATGAATTATACTCTGACAAAGAAAGAATTATTAGCTGTGGTATTTGCATTTGATAAGTTTAGATCCTACTTGGTTGGCACTAAAGTTATTGTTTATACTGACCATTCTGCCATCAAGTATTTGCTTGCAAAGAAAGATGCAAAACCAAGGCTAATTAGAAGGATTCTCCTCCTTCAAGAATTTGATCTTGAGATTAGAGACAAAAAGGGGGTGGAGAATCAAGTGGCTGACCATTTATCTAGATTAGAAAGTGAAAATGCAGGTACACAAGAAATCAATGAGAATTTTCCAGATGAGAAGTTGTTGGCAATTACCAATAATACAATTAGTGCTTATGCAATTAGTGCAATTGCACCAGCCAGTGCAATTGCACCAAGTGCAACTACACCATGGTATGCTGACATAGTCAATTTCCTTGTAAGTAGAGTTGTACCAAAGGACATGAGCTATCAACAAAGAAGGAGGTTCTTTCACATAGTAAAGCAATACTATTGGGATGAACCCTATCTGTATAAGATGTGTCCAGATCAAATAATGAGGAAGTGCATTCCAGAATCAGAGCAGCAAGCAGTGCTTCTGCACTGTCATTCAGCACCATATGGAGGTCACTTTGGAAGCAACAGAACAGCAGCTAAGGTATTGCAGTCAGGTTATTTCTGGCCCACTTTATTTAAAGATGCTTATAATTGGGTCAAAACCTGTGACAAATGCCAAAGAAGTGGAAACATTTCTGAAAAAATGAAATGCCTAGAACTAATATTTTGGAAATTGAGCTTTTTGATGTTTGGGGCATGGATTTCATGGGTCCTTTTCCACCTTCTTTTGGCAAATAATACATATTAGTAGCTGTTGATTATGTGTCCAAATGGGTAGAGGCAGTAGCATTACCTAATAATGATGTCAAATCAGTTAGCAAATTTCTTCAAAAGAATATTTTTACAAGATTTGGCACCCCAAGAGCAATCATCAATGATGAAGGCTCACAATTTTGCAATAAACTTATTGAAAAACTTCTTGCAAAATATGGGATCAAACACAAGATTGCTACAGCCTATCATCCACAAACAAGTGGACAAGCTGAATTATCTAATAGGGAAATTAAGAGAATGCTTGAAAAAATGGTTGGACCAACAAGAAAAGATTAGTCCTTACACTTAGATGAAGCATTATGGGCATATAGAACTGCATTTAAAACTCCATTAGGTATGTCCCCCTATAGGATAGTTTATGGCAAAGCATGCCATCTACCTATTGAGTTAGAAAACAAGTCATATTGGGTTATTAAAAAGCTGAATTTTGATCTTAATAGGGCAGGAAAACAAAGGTTTTTAGAGCTTAATGAATTAGAAGAATTTAGGCATTTCTCTTATGAGAATGCAGAAATTTACAAAGCTAAAACCAAAGCATGGCATGATAAGAAAATCCAAAGGAGAGAACTTAGAGAAGGAGGATTGGTTCTGTTATACAATTCTAGGTTAAAATTGTTCCCTGGAAAATTAAAATCAAGGTGGACAAGACCATTCAAATTAGTTAAAGTCTATCCTCATGGTGCAGTTGATCTTTATGATGCAGCCTCAAATACCACTTTCAAGGTAAATGGGCAAAGAGTCAAAATGTATTTTGGTGAACAAGTGGTGCAAAATGAAAGCACCACACATTTTGAAAATCCTTGAACAAACAAGGAAAAGTCAGGCTGAAAGACTATTAAAACAAGCGCTTGATGGGAGGCAACCCATAATTTTTTGCTAAATATTTAATATTTTGTGCAATTTGATGTTTTTCAAGTGTTTTTGTAGACAAACAGGAATTGGTGCAACTGCACCAGGTGCAACTGCACCTATTACTCATCAGGAACAATTGCACCGAACCACTTTCTAGTGCTACTGCACCAACAATTTCAAAAAGGGAGGATGATTTTGGTGAAGTGCCAGCGCAACACAACGTAATTCAGTTTAACGGTGTGGATTCACCTAATCAGACACGTGTAGCCTTGCATGTTAGCCCACATAGCCTAACGGCTAGAAACATCCATCAAATCAACCTCCACTCATGCCATTACCTCATTAAACCATCCCACTAACCCAAAAGTAACCGTTCACCACTTCTTTCAATACACAAACAGTAACCACTTCTCACAATCTCTTCTCTCTCAGAAAATTCCCAAATTCATACACTGTTCATCTTCAACTTCTCAACAAATTCAAACCCCAATCTCTCACAATGGCACGCAAACAAGTTGCAACAAAGTCCACTGGAAAAGGTGTAGAACCATCAAAAAAGTCTACTGGTGCAACTGCATCAGTCACTGTTACACTTGATGCGGCAAACCCACACTTCTGGGAGATGAAATTCTGGCCAGAACGAGGATACAATCTGATGAGGGCACACCCAAATTTCTTAGCAACCGTTGATGCTCAACACTGGGATCTATTCATTCAACATAGGGCTTACTACTTGGAGCAACTGGTGAGAGAATTTTATGCTGGAATTCTGAATAGCAAGGGAGGTAAAACTCAAAACTTCTCTGTTGTTAGGGGTAGAGAAATCTTTTTTGATGAAAAGAAACTGAATGATCATTATAATCTGTTCTATAATGGTCCTAATTTTGATGAAAAAATGGAAACCTACGGAAAGAAACAAATGGAGATTATTAAATCTAGGGTAGCAGTACCTAATGCTCCATGGGAAAAGTTCACTCACACTGAGTTTAAGGTGAAAACCAAATATCTCATCCCTGAGTTAGGAAACTGGCACACATTCATAAACTGCTCCATTTTGCCCACTTCACACGCTTACACAGTCTCTAAGGATAGATTGATCATTCTTGATTCAATTTTGACTGATGAGAATGTAAACATTGGAAAAATCATCAACAAGGAAATCATAGATTGCTCAGAGAAAACAGAAGGATTTCTTTATTTTCCATGTTTGATTACTGAACTGTGTATGAAGCAAGGGGTTCATATCACTGTTGAAGAACATCAATACAAAAAATTTCCACCTGGAGCCTTATCTGCAGAATTGAAAGAAAGAAGAGCTGCAAGGGAACAACCAAACTTGGTGCAAGAGCATCTAGTGCAAAAGCACCAAGCTGTTTGGAAATTCCAACAAGAACAGCATGAGTGGCTACAACAAAGATTGTTGGAAATTTCTCAATTACCAATAGTGTTAGACACCCCAGAGTTCCCATCTTGGGTGTTTGAAGAAGAAGCAGATAAAGAAGAGGAGGAACCAGAGAAAGAAGAGAGTGAGGAAGAAAAGAAAAAGAAGAAGGTGTTGAAAAGAAAGAAGGAAACAGAAAGAAGATGGAAGGGAAAGAAGAAGAAGGTGGAGGAAATTCTGAATAAAGACTTGGAGGATACTGATGAAGACCCAGAAACAGTGAAAATGGTGAAAGAGATGGAAAGAAATGAAGATGAGGATAGTGAATAAACTGACACTGATGATGAAGGTGACTTGGATTTGACTATGGAGGAGCTATTGAGAAAGAAGGCAGCTCCTAAAAATCCATTAGAGCCACTCCTCACCAAAACAACCCAATCCAAGCAACAATCCCAAGTCACCCCAGAACAAGACAAATCCCCATCCATTTCACCCGTTCAATCACCACAAAACAAATCCCCAGCTCACAAAGAACCAACTCCACCTCAACAAACTCAACCAAGGCCAACACAACCTGATCCTGTTATTCCAACTAACCCCAATGTTTTGAAAGATAAATTGCAGGTTATTAATGAAGAACCAACAAAAGAAGCAGGGGAGAAAGCTGGAAATGAAGGTCCTGATCAACCAGCAGCTGGTGCATCTGCACCTGATGCATCTACATCAAAATGCAATTGCATCCCAGAAGTTTCCAACAGTCACCATCTACCCAAAGGATGTGCAAGACACAATTGCAGTGGTACTGAAAGAATTAGAAGATAAAAAGAGACAAGAATCTGCACAGATTCTCATGGGAATTGCTGAGGCTGCTGGAATTACAAAGGACACCCCAACAACAGGTGAAGCTGAAAAGATGGTTGAAAAATCTGGTGAGAAGGAAAGAGCTAAAGAGGTAGAAGCAAAGGAAGTGGAAGAAAGTGAAGAAAGCCAGGCCAAGGAGAAGGAAGAAAGTCAGAAACCAACCACTGAAGAGACTGCTGCAAAAGAGAAGCAACCACAAGAAGTTGCTGATCAGAGCAGTGCAGTTGCACTTGCTGATCAGAGCAGTGCAGTTGCACCAAGTGCAACTGCACCAACAGGAACAACTGGTGCTGATGCACCACCTGAAGCAAAGAAGACAACAACAAAACCAACTGAGCCTGGAGCAATTGCATCCAAGGCAACTGCAGCAAAGAGGCCACCCAAATTCAAACCAAAACGTGCAGCAACAAGGGCTAGCAACAGACTCAGATCTGGAGCAAAACCCGAGTAATTTTAAATGTTGTTCTTATAATTTCAAAACTTATATAACTGTGTTATCTGTTTTAATACCACATGTATTAACCCCCCTCCCACATTTTGAACAAATTTCTTTTGAAAACTCAACTTAAGAGCAGTGGGGACACTGCTCACTTTTAAGTTGGGGGGAGAGCATCAAACTTTTCATGCATGTGTTAGTATTTATCTTATGTGTGTTTGTTTTAGTTATTGTGTCTATTATGTGTGTTTTGTTAATAAGTGTCATGTTTTAATTTGTTTTAGATTTACTTAACAAAGCATTTTTGAAATGCATAAAAATGTTCTCAAAAAGTAGAAAAATCTGTCAAAACAGTTTTAAGTAAATCAGAATTAACTAATATTTTGAAGATTTGATGAATCTTGAAGCATGATCAGCTTATTATCTTTTTCAAAAACTTAAAGAAAAATGCAATTTACGAATTGATTTTTAATGATGAACAAAAGAAAAAGAAAAAGAAGCCTTATTTTTCCAAAAATGACCATTGTTATTATCACTTTGACACATCAAAGTTGAGTTTTTGAAAAGAACCTTGCTATGTGATGAGCTATCTGATGCAAGAGGAATTTTTAGAAAACTAAGGTCAAAAGCAAATTTTTATTAAAAATATAGAAGAGCTTAAAGAATTAAGTTTGGGGGAGTTTTTATGAATACAAAGGCTAGAGTATGAAGAACTTAGAGTAGTCAATGCATATAGGTTACCAAAAGAGCTCAAAATGGAAAAAAAAAAGCTATATTGCCTGAGTCATAAACTGTACCTGTTCCAATAGTGCATTTGGTCAGAAAAAGAAAAATTCAAATAAAAAGAAAAAGAAGAAAAGAAGACAGAACTGACCAAAGAAAAAAATATGCATAAGGAGGACAGTGAGGAGGGCAATATTAGCTAGAAGTCTTGAAAAGAAAAATCAAGTGCAGTTGCACTAAGTGCAACTACACAGTCAAAAAGTTTAGTGCACTTACACCAATACAAAAAAAAATAATAAATACCTAGTGCAATTGCACCTCAAAAAAAACAATGCACTTGCACTCACTGCATTTGCATCAAGAAAAAGAACCACCAGAAATACAAAAAGTGCATTGACTCAACATTTTGAAATACTCTATCCAAGCCCTTTATTGTGCTTAAGGCCCCCACTCTTGAGGACTTTGTTAGTCTACTCTATATTTTGAAACATCTTTGTTTTGACCGAACGTGATCTAAATTTTTCAAAGGCTAGGAGAAACTTGTTACTTGGGTTTGGAACTGATTGAATCTCAGTGGGACACACACTCACACAAATGAGTTTTAATAGCTTTGGATGTTTTGGAATTCAAAGGCACAAAGACAAAATTCTCTAAAAAATGAAGTTCATGAGTTGCATTTATTGAAAATCATTCTGTGAAAGAAATAGGAGCTGATCTGTTCTTCTTAATTCTAGAAATCTTATTTATGTTTTCTTTTTGTCATTGCTTGAGGACAAGCAACGATTTAAGTTTGGGGGTGTGATAACTCTATTTTATATAGAGTTATTTGTGCTTTTACACTTAGATAATAGCTTAAAATCAAGTGTAATATGTGTTAAATATGTTAGTATGAATAAAATAACAACATTTATAGTTTTAGGATAAGAGAAGCCCATAACTTAGCATTTTATTGTATATTGGTATGTTTGATGTGTTTATTTAGTGCAGCCGCAGTTTAGAGCAATTGCACCAGCTAGTGCAACAGCATTCGGTGCAATTGCACCACTCTGTACCAAGAGCAGCTCACAACCCCACATTGGAAGCACCTCAATTCATACCATTGCTATACTACTTATTTGGAGTGCTGCTAGCTCAGAAGTCACATGGGGTCACATGGTCACTTACCAAAGGAGGCGCCCACAATCAAAAAGGCATCATAAACATCTATCTTGAAGAACATGTGGCAACATATAATTGGACCTCTCTTCAAAGGTTGAGTGCTGAAATTGAAGATGATCTCTTGCTTTTTAACCATGGTTAATACTTTTGGTCAGCTTGATCATCAAGGAAACCCTCCAATCAAGGAAATCTCCCAAGACTATAAATAGGACCCAAAATCTCACTTGAATAATCATCTTTTTAATTCTTCTTCATCTTTTTAGTTTAGTTTTTCTTAGTTTCAAAGTTTTATTTTTCTTTTAGTTTCATAGTGTTAGTTTGAGAGGAAGGTGAGAGGAAATTGACAACTTCTTTCTTCACTTCTTCAAATAGCTAATAGGTGCAAGAAATTGGTTGTAAGCAAATATATGCAAGAGTTTTTCATTTGTTACTCTTTTGAATCCTCTTGTACTTTTCTTCATTGCAATATGCTTTCATTAACTTATATTTGCTTTATCATGCCCATCATGAGCTAAACTCTTTTGAGTTGGGATGTTCTAGCTTTCCAATGATCTTTTGAGGAAAGTTATTGTGTTTTCAAAGTGGTGTGCACTTTAGTTCTTGTGTTTAAATTCTTAATCTTGTTTTAGGATTGATCACTTAGAACAAGTAGAGTTATATTCACTTAATTGGCTTATAACTAGAAATCAAGAACTAAGTAAGGACAAGTGTTTAATAAAGCTTTTTGTTAAACTTGCTTTAATGAAGTTAGCTTGTTAATTCCTTGTTAATTCTTAGCTTAAGGTTAACATAGTCCTTACATCAAAGTGTAGAGACCTTAAGATACAAGAGTGTACTTATTTAAGCAACTTGGATCATCTGTAAGGGGGCGAGAGAGGCACTGACATCCCTACTCTTTACCGCAAAAAAACAGGATCATATAGAGCTTATAACGAAACTCTGACGAAAGTAGCTGACCAGCACACACTGATGCAACTGCACTAAGTGCTATTGCACCACAAGAAAACACAATACACTCAAAAGTGATTTAACTTGTGAAAACATCCCAACTTTCATTCTCAACTGATTTCTTACACAATTTACTAGTTTTCTGTTTAATTTATTTTCATTTCAACTTCAACCAAAACCAAAAATTCTGAATAGTGTAGTTGCACTAGTTTACATCTCTTTTAAACGACATATACAAGAGTTAATCCAATCTCTGTGGGTTCGATCTTTTATACTATAACTTGTGACTATGTATACTTGCACAAATGATGTTATCTATTTACACACACCAATACCCAGCGCTTTTCATTTAAGCGCTGCCTTTTGCCTTGCGCGTTTTATCAATAACCAACGCTTTCCAAGTAAGCGCTGCCTTTCCCTTGCGAGTGTTTGTCAATACCCAGCGTTTTTTAAATAAGCGCTGCCTGTCCCTTTGACCGTTTCACCTTACCTAGCGCTTTGATAAGTCCAAAAATAGAGTGTTTTTAATGTTTAATTTGAATAAATATTGTGGGAATTTAGTTCCATTATTGAACTATTTTACTACAAGTTATTACTTTTATTTTCAGGGATTACAAATTGAAGAAAGAAGGAACATTGCATGAAGAATAGGCCAAGAATCAGAAGAGAATAAAAGAGGGTGCAAAGCAAGGAAAAATAGTGCAAAGCAACGAGAAAAATAGTGCCAAGATACAAGGAATATAGCATGGACCGTGCCACAACTCGTGCTCAACCGAAAAGCCAAGGAATTTTAGCCAGAAATGTTGCACGCCCCGTGCAGAAGCAGCACGATCCGTGCTGGTCAAGTTGGTTGCTGAAAAGTCACTATTAAAGTGCACCTGAAACATTGCACGACCCATGCTAATGTTGCACGACCCGTGCAGACCTTAAAATCTCCAGTTTCGCTTGTATTCTCACTTAGCACGACCCGTGCCAATATTGCACGGACCGTGCAACTCTTCAAGACCCAGAAAATAGTTTCAAAACTGTTTTCTTTCTCTCTTTATGGTCTTTATTGTATTTGATGCGAATTGATCAGCTTGTCTACTGAACCTAGCCTATAAATAGGACCTTATTTCAGTTGTAATCTCACCTTTGCATACTTAAAATTACACTCAAAGTTTATCTAAGTTTTTGCTCTCATTTTAGTTCTTGTTTACTTGTTTTCTTTTACTTTCTTGTTCTTTATTTTTCTGCCATTTATCTTCTAGCACTTTTACATTTCAGTTCTCTATTGCTTTCTTTACATTCTTGTCATTTACATTCTGTTATTTATTTTTATGTCATTCTCTTCTACTCCCTTGTCTACTATGATCATGTGTGAGTAGACTTCTTTAGTCTTGGGATTGTGGGACACAATCCAATGATGGGTCCCTCAACAAATCCAAGACTAAACTCTATCTTATTTAGAACTTGAATTTTAATCTAATTCCATAGAACTGAATTTTATAAAACAAATATCAAACGAAGTACCGAGAGGTGAAGTTTGATATTGGAACAAATGGAATTAGACAAGGCAAAGCAAAGCATGAGAATAGCATCGCTAGCCTTGGGACAATAAGGTTGTGCTTAATGGGTCTCTGCGATGATCAACCATGAGAATAGGTTTGATCATTGTTTCGAGACACATTCTTGCATTCCGAAAGGAAGCTTGAATTACACCAAAAGAATACCTTGTCCTTAAAACAATATCAAAATAAGATAGAGAATAGTTAAAGGGTTATTTATTTCCATCATTGTGATCTAACCATGATCCCAAGGCATCTTTTATTCTGAATTTTACAAAACAAAAATACTCTCTTTATTTAAACGATTCCTTTCAGCTAATCACCATCAAAAAATTAGATTGGTAATCACAAAAACTCCCTGTGGATCGATACTTTTTATTACGCGATAGAACCGTGCACTTGCGGCCTATCACGCTTTTTAATAAACGCTGCTTAAGGTAGCACCTATTTTCCTAATTCTGGCGTAGTGAATTCTTCAAACTTGAATCTTGGCGGGCATGAACGACAAATTGTAGAAGTTGAAAAGAGAAATTATTCATCTCTTACTCATTGAAATCCATGGGATAATATTTTTCAACCAGAGTGCAAATAGTATCAACATTAAAAGCTTTATAATTATCCTTAGGAGTCAAAGCACAACTTAGAGTTAACAAATCCATTGCTTGCTCGCTAAATCTGCTATTCAATTCTTGCAATTGCTTGTTAATGGTAGTAAGAAATATTTCAACTCTAAAATAATGCTCTATTGTTACCTGATTCTCTTCAAGACGAGAGCGCCCAAATCTTGTTGCTGAATGAAAATCATTGAGATCGGGAATCTCAACATCATGTTTTGAACAAAAAGACGTCACATTAGTAAACAACTTATCCCAACCATCTTCTCTCAATTCTTGAATAAGAGTTTTTGTGCTACGAACCAAACACATAGCATTAACTACGTCTTGAGATTGTAATTGTAAGGCTTGACAAAGCACATCTGTTATCCCCATCATTTCTTTCATCAAATGCAAGATCAAAATAAAATCAAATGCCTTCAAGTAATTATAAGCACTATCAGCATCCCCACGTGTAGCATAACTTGTTCCTTCCTTTGCAATTTTTTTAAAAACATGACAAGTTGCTTCATACATTTTTATCAAGCTACAAATAGAATTGAAATGTGATCCCCCAACGAGTATCCCCAGCTCGCTTCAAAGTACCAACTTGATTTTGACCTTTACCACTTACAATTTCATCAATCTCTAATAAATGTTCAAATTCTTCTAGTTGAGCAGCTTGCAATCGATGAGCAAAACAATGGATGTAGTATGCATAAGGACAATCCTTCATAAACAATGGATGTAGTATGCATAAGGACAATCCTTCATAAACAATGCTTGTAAACCATTCCATTCTCCTCTCATATTGCTTGCACCATCATACCCTTGACCATGAAGGTTAGAAACATCAAGGTTATGTCGAGAAAGTATATCACACACCGCTTCCTTAAGAGTTAAAGCTACAGTGTCTCTAACATGTGCCACATCAAAAAATCGCTCTTGTATTAAACCGGCTTTATCAACAAATCTTAACACAAGAGACATTTGTTCCTTTTTTGACTCATCGCGGGCTTCATCTACAACGATACAAAACTTGGAATCACCAATTTCCTCACGAATATGCTTTTTCACTCTCTTAGAAAGAATACCCAAGAGCTCTTTTTGAATTTTATGTGAAGTATATTTAGAATTATATGGAGCATTATCCATTACAACTTTTGCAACTTCATCATTATAAGATGCCAAGAGTTTTATCAAATAGAGGAAATTACCTTGGTTTTTTGACTCACTAGTTTCATCATGACCCCTAAAAGCACAAGCTTGAAGTGTTAACCAACGAACACTGTCAATTGAAGTCTTGAGACGTAGTCGATTCTTCATAACTTGACTCGAGCTTTGTTTTTTAAATACATTTCTAATATGTCCCTCTTGATTCAACAAGTCATTCCAAGCTTTCATTGCATTGTTGTGTTGTGACAAGGATCCTTCCCTATGTGCTTAAGAAAAGAACAATACCTTCCATCTCTCACTCTCTTCCAAGCTCTAAAACCTGTAGTAATGAAGACATCTAATGCAGAACGTCTACTTGGTCCTTCGTTAAAAAGATAACATGGTAAGCAATATGCAGCATCCTTTGAAGGTGAATATTCTAGCCATATAGGAAAGAGACTAAGCCAAGCCGATTGAAACCTTCTTGGATGTTTTGCATTACCAGACAAAGGATATTCTTCTAAATGGATTTGATATGGACCCCAATTCATATAAGCTCTTCGTATTTCATCGACTTGATTTGGTGGATATGTCCATATTGGAGAACGCTTTCCAGGATCACGTTCTAAAGAATTCAAAAAATCATCTAGATTAGGCGTAGAAGTTATCACTTCTTCAACTCTCGGAACTTCAACCGATTGAGGCGTAGAAGTTATCACTTCTTCAACTCTCGGAACTTTAATAGATTCAGAATTAGAAGTTATCCCTTGTTCATTTCTTTCAATCTCATAAGCTTTCCTCTTGAAAAAACAATCAATTGTTTTCATCTTTGTGATCTAAAACATAACCAAATTAGTTAAGCTACTAAGTGTATAATAAAATAACATTCCAATACAATCAACAATAAAATAAACACTCACGGTTAAACAATTGATTCACAATTGATCACAACAATAAAATAAACACTCACAATAAAATATCATTAATTCACAATGAGCAATATCACTCTCTCTCACTCACGGTCCAAGTCCAACTAACTATCACAATATCAATTTCAATTTCACAATATCAATTTTATATCAATTTCACAATATCAATTTCAATTTCACAATATCAATTTCACAATAGCAATATCCTCTTACTCATTAGTCATTAGTTTATATTTAGTAAGCTACCAATTTTATGGGCCATATTTGATATTTCCTCTTCCTCATTATATCACAATTTCTTCTTCCTCTTCCGTTCCCCATATTCTAACAGTGACTGTGACAGTGAGTTAAAAAAACCAACCAGTGAGTGAGTGACGGAGAGGACGGAGAGGAGACGGAAACCGCACCAGCGAGATGAGACGGAGAGGACGGAGAGGAAACGACGGAGAGAGAGGAGACGAGTTAGCGATGGTGCTGTGGTGGTTGTTGTGCGAGACGTGAGAGAGTTTGGTTGGTGATTGCGTTGGAGAATGGAGACGTGAGAGAGAGAGTTTGGTTGTTGAAGTTTAGGCGGTGGAGTGTAAAGTTAAGTTACTTTTTTGGGGAAAAAATTAGAGTAAGGGTATTTCTGTAATTTCACCCCTATATAATTTTTTTTCCCAGGGCGGGCCACGGGCCTGGTCCACATGAAGGTCCGCGGGAGACAGGAAAGAGCAGGCCCTGGCCAGGGGATTTTTTAAGATATTGCAGGATGTGGTGAACTGCAGTGAGGTGAGGGGTCCTGGGTTTGTTCATGAATTGACTGAGACGATTAACTAAGTAGGCAATGTCAGGTCTTGATATTGTTAGGTAGATAAGGCGTCCTAACAGGCGTCTGTACATAGTAGGATCGGGCAATGGATCTCCATCAATGTCATTGAGGCTGATATTAGCATCCATAGGTGTGTGGAGAGAGGTTTGACTGCCAAAAAACCCGTGTCATGGAGGAGTTTAAGAGTGTATTTCCTTTGACTGAGGGAGATGCCATGAGTTGAGTGAGCAATTTCCAACCCAAGGAAATAGTGTAAGTCACCTACCACTTTGAGCTTGAAGTGATTTTCTAGCAGTTTTTTGGTGTTGTGGATGAGTTCAGAATTGGGTCCAGCAGTGAGGATATCATCCACATACACTAGAAGAGCAATAAAACTGGAGCCAGAGCCTTTAGTAAACAGGGAACTGTCAGCAGAGCTTTGATGAAATCCATGTTGGATAATAGTGTTGGAGAATTTAGAGTACCATTGTTTTGAGGCTTGTCTCAAGCCATATAGGGACTTGTTGACTTTACATACGAGATTCTCCCCATTAATATAATAGCCCAAAGGCAGCTTCATGTAGACCTCTTCATCTAACTCCCCATTAAGGAATGCATTGTTGATGTCTAACTGCAATAGGAACCATTTCTTCTATGCAGCAATGGCAAGCAGCACCCTGACAGTAGCTAGTTTAGCCACAGGGGAGAAAGTTTCAATGAAATCTATTCCTGCTTGTTGAGTGTAGCCTTTGGCTACCAACCTTGCTTTGTACTTGTCCAAACTCCCATCTGCCTTGTATTTTACCTTGTATAGCCACCTACAACCAATTGGTTGTTTTCCAGGAGGTACTGCTTGCACTGTCCAGGTTTTGTTGAGCTCAAGAGCAGTAATTTCTTCTGCCATGGCCTTGCACCACTCAGGTATCTTGACTGCCTGGTGGAAAAATTCAGGCTCATAAATGGCAGATACATGCATCACATAGGTCTGATATTGAGGAGATAACTTGGCATAGTCAAGAGAGTGTTGAATGGGAAATGTGATGTTGCAGTTGTAGTTTGAACGTACACTGGAGGATTGTGAGGTCTTGTAGATCTGCGGAGAGGCACAACTGGTAGGACAGGTTCAACAGGTGCTTCAATATTGTCTGGTGTGTCTGGTGAGTCTGCTTCAACAGTGTTTGGTTTGTCTGGTGTATCAGCAGTTGTATCTGATACAGTGGGTGTTTCTGGTGGAGCAGTTGTTTCTGGAGCAGAGACATGGTCTTCATTTGGTGGATTAGAGAAGTCTAAGTTGCAAGGCAAGGGGACCACACTGGGTAGGACAGGCTCATCAGTGTCTTGATGGAAGATATCTGTGTTACTGTGTTTTTTGAATGGGAAAATAGACTCATGGAATGAGACATACCAGGATATAAGGAATTTTTTGTGCAGCAGATCATACAATTTATATCCTTTGTATCCTTGAGGATATCCTAAGAAAACACAGGGTATTGCTCTAGGGGTGAACTTTGTCCTGTGAGTAACAATTGTGGAGGCATAGCACAGGCACCCAAATACCTTGACAAGGGAGTAGTCTGGTGACTTGTTGTGAAGTTTTTCAAAGGGAGACTGATCACCAAGAGTTGATGTAGGTGTCCTGTTGATGAGATAGGCAGCTGCTGCAATGCACTCACCCCAATATGATAAAGGTATAGCAGCTTGAAACATCAGTGCTCTAGCCACATTCAACAAATGCTGGTGCTTTCTTTCCACCACAGCATTCTGTTGAGGTCTATGGGGGCATGAGAACTGATGTTCAGTGCCTTTATGCTGCAAAAAATCAGTGAGCAAAAACTCCTTGGCATTGTCAATTCTTATGCATTTAATGGTTTTCCCAAATTGAGTATGAACATAAGAAAAAAATGATTTAATCAAATGAGTAGCATCAGACTTATTCCTCATCAAATGTATCCAGGTAAACCTAGAGTGATCATCCACTATTGTGAGGAAATATTTATAGCCATCATGTGTTATTGGTGAAAAGGGACTCCAAGTATCACAATGTATCATGTCAAATGCAGAATCAGAAAAGTGATTATGAGAAATAAATGGTAACCTTTTTTGTTTAGCTAAAGGGCAAATACTGCACACATCTGAACAAGGTTTGTTGATCATTTATTTGAAAAGGAATTTTGTTGCTTAGAATATGTAACACAGGATCAGACAAATGCCCCATACAAGTGTGCCATAGTTTGGCCAAATTCAATTGACTACTAACAGTATTACACTTGGCAGAAACATCAGAATTATCAAAACATGAATTGCAAGAATCTAGCAAATTGAAATTACAGTGAGACACACAACTTGTAAAAGGAAAAAGACCCTGGACTAGGTCACATCTTCCAATCACTTTCTTGAGGGTTTTGTCCTGTATAACACAAGTATCATTAGTGAAAAGCACATCATATATTTTTGCATATAAAAGGGCACCAACTGATATCAAATTCACTGCAAAATCAGGTATGTATAACAGAGGAGCCTTTATATCTATTTCTATGTTGTAGTGATCTATTTCTTCCCATAGCGCCTTGATTTTGTTGTAATAAGCGGTTAAGGGATGAGTGGTAAGAATTTGCCCAGGATTATCAGAATGGTGAAGGTAAAAGGGGTTGGATTGATCAACGATTAACGCCATCGGAGTGAGTTGTGATACGGAAGAAGGAATCACAGAACGGAGATGACGATGTTTAAAGGAGAATTGGGGGTGAATGCGAAGAGCAAGGGAGCGGAAACCCTAGGAATCTTCTGATACCATCTTATGAATATGAAACAGAGAGAAAGAATAACTGGAAATGCATCTTGTTTCATTCAATTGAAAAACTCAAACTGTACAAAGAGAGTCCATTACAATATATAACTCTACTGGACTCTAATCAGAGGCAAGAAAGCTAACTACTACAAAACTGAACTAACAAACAGTTCTTAGCAACCCTTAACAAAACTAACTAACATTTAAACAAACTAAACCTAATTAACAGCTTTGACTGAGGGGTAAAATAGTAAAACTAGATATTGAGGTGTATTTTATTTTATTAATAATTTCTATGAATATTTTTAAGAATCAATTAATAATGCTCATTTATGACATTTATATTTATAACTTAATTAGTTCAACTGTTAATTTTACGAAACACTTAAAATTCACGCTGTCAGCTTATCCGATCATCGATTTGCCTTTAAGTCCGATCAGATATTAGTCTTTCATTGAAAGTGTTGGAACACTCAATGGGTTATTGGCACGTAGTATTCACCGGCAAAGCCGGTGACTAATCGACGCCAAAGAACTTGACAGACCACGTGTACCCAACTTTGCTGATTCATGTGGGTTTTCCCTTCCAGTTTTTGGCACTATTGACTTTGAGTAGTTGACTTTCTTACCATGGTTAATTAGATAGTTTTACTGCAGTTATCCTTTTTTTGGTTAGTTAGTTAACTAAGTCAGTTGTTTTGTAACTGAGTTAGTTTTTTACAATTCTGTGGCTAGTAATTTTGTAATGCTGTGAGATATAAACTCACTGGTACTTCACATCTTTTTTTAGATCAATTGAATGAAAGGAAAGTGAACCTTTTTCTTCTCTGATTCTTTCCTTTCTTGCTTATCTTCAATTGTTCATTGTGAATCATGGTGAGGTTGATGAACATCAATATGGTATCAGTAGCAATTCCGTGTCTCCGATCCATCATCTAAACCTTCACCATCGTATCTTCTTCGATTGATCGTTTGCGTCGTGCTCATCAATCGTTCATCCTTTTCCCTCTTTCGCATCTTCTTGGTTCATCTTCCTCGTTGTGCCTGTGTCTTTGATTCATGGCGGACACAATTTCCACAACGAGCCCGTACTACATCCACCCTTCCGATAACCCCGGCGCAGTTCTCGTCTCACATGTTCTGTCGGATTCGGGCACAAATTATGGATCTTGGTCACGAGCAATGACGATAGCATTGGGGGCCAAGAACAAATTAGGGTTCGTAAATGGTACTATTTCCAAACCAGAAGAGGGTTCAACAAATTACGACGCTTGGGTTAGGAGCAATCACATGACCACCTCCTGGATTCTCAATTCCATCGCCAAAGAATTACATTGCAGTGTCATCTACAGTGAATCGGCAGCCGCTATATGGAAGGAGCTCAAGAATCGTTTTGAACAAAGCAATGGTCCAAGAATCTTTCAGATGAACAAGGAAGTTCTCAATTGCACGCAAGGTAATCTTTCTGTTAGTGCATACTTCAGTAAATTCAAGGGATTGTGGGATTCTCTTGCTGAACATACACCACACAACACCTGCACTTGCGGTGGATCAACTGCGTTGGTGGAATCTCTCAAACGAAAGCACGTTATGATCTTTTTAATGGGTCTGAATGATTCATTTAGTCACACCAGAGGGCAAATTTTGTTGATGGATCCCATTCCTGACATCAACAAAGTGTTCTCCCTCATCATTCAGGAAGAGAAACAACGAGAAATTGGTACTTCTGTCACTGAAACGGCTACCCAAATGGCTTTTGCTGTTAATTCCCAATCAAAAGGTCCCAAACGTGATAGACCCCAATGCTCTCACTATGGAATGCAAGGCCACATCAAAGAGAAGTGTTTCAAACTGGTTGGGTATCCACCAGGTTTCAAGAAATCCAAGAATTCTCAAGGTGACAAACCGGTTATGCAAGTTACTGCTGGAGGGACAACTGACAACACTGCTCAACAATATCAGCAGCTGATTGAGTTTATGCAGGCCCAAATGGCTAAGGCCTCTGTCAATCCACAGGCTCCTGTTGAGTTGGGTAAGATGCATTTCGCAAATTTTGCTTATTTTTGCAATTTTCTCTTTGATTTGCACAAATGGATAATTGATTCTGGTGCCACAGCACACATTTGCACTGATTTGTCTCTTTTATCATCATACACTGAACTGCATAACACTTATGTCACTCTTCCAAATAATTTGAGGGTTCCTGTTGTAGCTTGTGGCCAAATAGTTCTTGATTCCTCTTTGACACTGAAAAATGTGCTTTGTATCCCAAATTTTCATGTCAACATTATTTCTGTTGATTGCCTGTATCAAGATCCCAATTATCACATCTCCTTGACTGATAATGTGTTCTTGATACAGGACAAACTCCGACAGAGGGTGATTGGAAAGAGTGAGCACCATCATGGATTATATTTTTACAAGCCTGTTTCACCAATTTCATCAGTTTGTAATTCACTTTCTGCAGTTTGTAATTCTGTTTCTGCATCTTCTGTGCCTCTGTGGCATTCTAGATTAGGGCACCCCTCTGATCTTGTATTGAAATCCTTGTGTAAACAACTATCCATTAGTGAATCAATTGAATGCAATAATAATTCGTGCACTATTTGTCCTATTTCCAAAATGCATCGTTTGTCTTTCAATTCTAATAACAATCATTGTGCTTCTGTGTTTGATCTAATACACTGTGATGTATGGGGACCATTTCACCAACCAACTATTGAGGGAAAGCAATATTTTCTCACCATTGTGGATGATGCCACAAGATTCACATGGATTCATCTGATGAAGAGCAAAGCAGAGGCTCCTGTTCTTATTCAACACTTCTTCAAGTTTGTCAAAACTCAGTTCAACAAGCAAATCAGATCCATCAGGACTGATAATGCCAAAGAACTGGCCCTGAACACTTTTCTGCAACAAGAGGGCACACTGCATCAGTTGTCCTGTCCCCATAGACCACAGCAGAATTCTGTGGTAGAGAGGAAGCACCAGCATCTCTTGAACGTGGCACGTGCCCTGTTTTTCCAGTCAAAAGTACCTCTGTATCTTTGGGGTGAGTGTGTTGCAACATCTGTGCACCTGATAAATAGACTGCCTTCTCCTTCATTAAAAGGAAAATCACCTTTTGAACTGTTGTATGGCACTGCACCGAATTACTCATCACTTAAGGTGTTTGGTTGCCTGGCCTTTGCATCTACCATTCCTTCACATAGACACAAGTTTTCTCCTCGTGCCACTCCTTGTATTTTTGTTGGCTATCCATTGGGGATTAAAGGATACAAGCTTTTTGATCCCAAGTCTGCCAAGTTTATAATTTCCAGAGATATCAAGTTTTTTGAGTCCACTTTTCCTTATCATCAAATAACCAGTGACTCACCAACCTTGAATCCTTTTTCTGATTCTCTCTTACCATATGAATCACCTTCAGCATCATTATCCTCAGAATCTGCCACCACCATTCCATTACCTTTGCAAGATACTGGCCTAAACACTGCCTCAAACAATGATGAACAAGCCCACTCTGAACCAGATGCCACTTCCCTAGATTCTGCTTCTGACAGTGACCCAGACTCAGCTTCTGATTCTGCTGCCACAGCACCCACCACCACTATTAGAAGATCTTCCAGAACCTGCAGGCCCCCTGCTCATTTGGATAGCTATGAATGTGGCTCTGTGGCATATCCTCTACAGTCCTACATCACCTATGATCATCTATCCCTGCCATATAAAACATTCATCCACAACATATCATCTGTTTTTGAGCCCCAACACTACAATGAGGCTGCTAAACTCCCTGAGTGGCAACAGGCCATGGATGCTGAACTTGCTGCCCTTGAAGCAAATCACACCTGGACACTCATGCCTCTACCTCCTGGCAAGAAGGCAGTGGGTTGTAGATGGGTATATAGAGTAAGATACAATGCGGATGGGACTTTGAACAAGTGTAAAGCTAGGTTGGTGGCTCAAGGGTTCACACAGCAGGCAGGTATTGATTTTGTGGACACCTTCTCTCCTGTAGCTAAACTAACTTCTGTAAGAGTTTTGCTATCCTTGGCTGCAAAATTCAATTGGAACTTTCTCCAATTGGATATTAATAATGCATTCCTAAATGGAGATCTACATGAGGAAGTGTATATGCATCTACCTCTTGGCCACCCAAGTCAGGGGGAGTCCACTGTTTGCAGGCTAAATAAGTCACTATATGGACTTAGGCAGGCCTCAAGGCAATGGTTTGAAAAATTTAGCTCTACTATCATTAATTTGGGTTTTAAAAAGAGTTCAGCCGACCACTCTTTGTTTACCATTGGTTCTGGTTCCAGTTTCATAGCTCTATTAGTCTATGTGGATGACATAATAGTGGCTGGGCCAAATAAATCAAAAGTTGCTGAATTGGAAGTATTACTACAGAAACATTTTAAACTGAAGGTAATAGGGGACTTAAAATACTTTCTAGGACTGGAAATAGCTAGATCAAGCAAAGGCATACATCTATGCCAAAGAAAATATACTCTGCAGTTGCTAATGGACACTGGTTTGAGTTCCACTAAACCTGCGAGTGTTCCCATGGATCCTGGAATGCAACTCAATGAAGTGGATGGTGAGCCACTTCAAGACAGCTCTCAATATAGAAGGTTAATAGGAAGGCTGATTTACTTGACCATTTCCAGACCTGACATTACTTATGCAGTAAACAGGCTCAGTCAATTCATGAGTAAGCCGAGAACACAACATCTGCAGGCTGCACATCACCTGCTACAATATCTGAAAGGAACAGCAGGGCAAGGTCTGTTGTTCACTGCTGAGAACAGTTTGAAGCTGACAGCATATGTGGATGCTGATTGGGGTAGCTGCCAAGTTACTAGAAAATCCACAACTGGTTTTGGAATCTTTCTGGGAGAGTCCTTGATTGCTTGGAAGTCAAAAAAACAAGCGACAGTTGCTAGATCATCAGCTGAGGCAGAGTATAGAGCCTTGGCAGCCGCGACAGGAGAGCTTCTGTGGTTAAAACAGTTGCTGAGATATTTTGAAATTAAAGTCAACAATGCTATGGTGCTGTGTGATAGCAAGGCAGCCATCCAGTTAGCTGAAAATCCAACCACCCATGAGAGAACTAAGCATATAGACATAGACTGTCATTTCATTAGAGAACATGTGAGGACTGGCTTTCTGAATTTGGTGCATGTAAAGTCACAACAACAACTCGCTGATGTGCTCACAAAAGCCCTGCCCAAAGTGCTGTTTCAAGAATTGGTCTCCAAGTTGGGCATGAAGAATTTGTACATGCCAACTTGAGGGGGAGTATTGACTTTGAGTAGTTGACTTTCTTACCATGGTTAATTAGATAGTTTTACTGCAGTTATCCTTTTTTTGGTTAGTTAGTTAACTAAGTCAGTTGTTTTGTAACTGAGTTAGTTTTTTACAATTCTGTGGCTAGTAATTTTGTAATGCTGTGAGATATAAACTCACTGGTACTTCACATCTTTTTTTAGATCAATTGAATGAAAGGAAAGTGAACCTTTTTCTTCTCTGATTCTTTCCTTTCTTGCTTATCTTCAATTGTTCATTGTGAATCATGGTGAGGTTGATGAACATCAATAGGCACACCCATCATTCGAACTTAAGATCTTGGAGTGAGATTTGAGTGCAGTCACCGCTTGAACCAACTCTTGTTAGTAATATATTGTTATGTTATAATATTAGTTTAAGAAAACTATTAATTAATTAAAAAATCACGTCATTTAACATTTAGTTTTTTATTATTATTAAATCAACATTGTTGACTTAGTGGCTTAATCTATTCTGGAACACGGGGTCGATCCGATGCTCCCGGGTTTGATTCCCGCAATGGACAAACTAGAAAACAATATAGGAGTGAAATGAGAGTTTTGACATTCTGCTTGGAATTTTTGAGGAAATGTGGTGCTTCAAGTTTTGAGATCTGTGAGGAAAGAATAGCAGCCAAGTATGGAGTTCAATGGAGTACTTTTGACATTCTACTAGGGGTATACAATAACTATATGAAGGTGTATTTTGCAACAAATCACAAAATTGCTTCGAATCCAAGCGAATTCTTTGATCGTGAATTATACATTCAAATGAGTGTTTTGTTAGTGTGGCAACTGTGTGAGACAACGAATCCAAAACTGATCTTTGCCACGTTCTTCTCAAATCTCAATAATTAATCCTCGTAAAAAGCCACAAAGACAAAATGAAGACCTAACATGCGGATAAATCAACGTGCGAGTTTTCAACTTTTCGAGATTGCAAACAAAGATTAACACGTCTTTTGTCTTCTAGAAGTACTACTATTTTTCTTGCTGTACTTGCTCAACTTCTTTGTGTTCGGGAGAATTATTGATACAAGTCACAAGGCCGGCCCAACAGTTACAGAGGTCTAAAGCAAAGTCTGGCGTGAGGCTCTATGGAAAAATAAAATACTGCAAACTCTTAGTATTGGGTTTAATACAATTTGAACAATATTTTCTTGATTTTAATGAAAAAACATTATTTTTGAGGATATGAAAACAAAAATTGTTGAGCATTGTTATAGCAACAAAATAAATTGAATGAAAAAACTCAAGCTACATTAAAAATACTCTTTGAATAGTTTATTAAATAAATTATTTAGTTAGATAAAAATAAATAAATAATTTAAGTGAAATAAAAATAAATGAACAAGTTAAAAGTTTCTATTCTATAAGCTGGGGTCAAAAAAAGACAACAAACATGAAACATGATAGGTATGATTAAAAATTAATTACATTTAGTACCAAAAAAATTGACTACGTTAGATAACAACATTTTTGACAAAAAAAACATAACCAATAGTATTTTTTTATCAGTAAAACATAATCAATGGTATTGATTGTTACTTATTATTATTAAATGACTCTATGGCCAGTGGACACTATGTTTCGTATCCATACTGGCCATAAAAAAAGAGGCCAACAAATAAATTAATAAAAATGCAAAACTATAGCATGTAGGATTCAAACCCAAGTTATCAAGAAAAATGGGGCCCTTGCGTACCAAATTAGCTACCACAACTTCTTTGAAAGAAGTCAAAGTGTCTTAGTAATATTGCATAAAGATAAATTTTGAGGCCCTTTTTCCACCATAAATTTTGGAGGCCCAAAGCCCTTGCTTTAGTCGCTTGGGCCTTGGGCTGGCCCTGACAAGTCAGTCCTCTCTGTCTCTTTTTGTATTTATTTTTTAAAAAGTAATATAAGGGTTGATTTATAATAATAGAAATACATCTAAGTGTGTGTTTGGTTATACGATCATAAGAATTGAGTTTCGTAAAATTGAGTTTAGTTAAAAGTAAACTGAATGTAATATGAATTTTGCTCGGATATATTTATTGAAAAGTGATTGTTACTAGTTGTTGTTTTTGAATAAATTAGATTAAAAGTGTTTTTGAGTGTGAATTTATCAAAATGGGCATTAACTTAAAATTATATTAGAAGCTCAATATTTGATAAAATAGACAAAAAAGTACTAAATTAGCATATAAATATCTAAATTAAAAATTACAATTAAAGAGTATAATTTAAAATATAATTAAAATTTATCTTACTTTTTTGTTCTATTAAATTTACGTTATGTTGAAAGTGGAAACAGAATATTTCAAAAAGAAAAAAGAAAGGAAGTTGAAAATTTAATTATCAGCCCATTTTATCAAAAAAAGAAAACTATCAGCACGTTAACTCTTACGACCCATAAATCCAAACCATAAAAATAAAATCATAAAAATTTATCTCGTCTCTGTTTCATTTCTTATTTTTCATCTCTAAACTAAGATTCACTTTTTACAGCTAAACACAACCAGATGGTAAAATAGATAAATCGTGTGTTAGCAATAGGAGAACTGATTCGGACCGGACGTAGAAGCTAGAAATTGATGCTTCAACTCTACCTTGAGTTTCCATGCTTGCTGTGGAGATGAAGAACCAAACATGATGCAGATGATAGAAACCACGGTGGAGAAGATGAAACGCACGTTCATACGGTTCCAACGTGTAACCAAACGAACACTAAGCATATGTTTGGTTACACTTGTAAACTTAACTGATCTAACTAGTCTAACTAGAATAGATAACAAACTAGTTAAACTATAATTATGATTAAGTTACATAATATACAAGATTATGTTAAGTTGGACTGTGGATGTCATGAAGGCCAAGCTTAGAAATGAAACATGAAAATGTTGATGAATATATATAAGGACTTGGTAAAAAGGTCCGCAGTCACGTTGGAAAGCATTGGAGATAGCTGTTGAAGCACTACAGCAGAAGTTGTTAAAAAGAGCGCCCAATGAGTAGCGCTTTGTATACGAGCGCTCCCTATTACTATAACGGAAGTACAATAAGTAGCGCTTTGTACAGGAGCGCTCCCTATGACTAAACACGGAAGTCCAATAAATAGCGCTTTGTACACGAGCGCTCCCTATGGTTAAATCTCGCATACCCAATAGGAGCGCTTCCCTCTTGAGCGCTCCTTATTTTGAAAACGCGCTACCCCAATAGGAGCGCTTCCCTCTTGAGCGCTCCTTATATTCAACAAAATTTTAATATTCTAAAATACTATCTCCCTCGCGCGCTTCAATTGCAGAAACCCAAAAACTCTCTCACGCACAAACAGTACTCTCAGTCACGCACAAAGAGCTCCCTACGCACAAACCCAGAATCTCTCAACCCTCATCGGCCTCCTCCCTGCGCCGCCGTGTTCCTGCGCACGCTGTCATCTCCACCACTCCCTCCTCTCCACCACAACGTTATCTCTCGTTCTCATTCATCTCTCTCGGAACAACTGCTACTCATTCATCTCTCTGCTCTCTCTTTGGTTCTTGATAATAGGTTTGGTTTTTGCCCCTTTCATTTTTATGGGTTTTAGGTTTTAAGATTTTGATAATTTAGGTTTTAGATTTTTCATGAATCTTTCCCTCTTTTAGGTTTTAGGTTTTAGATTTTTCATCAACCTCTATTAAGTTCTAATCTATTATGTTCTGTTGGATTGATCATGCCAAGTGGGGGTGATGTGTTTGCATGGAACCGTTAACGATACTACTCCCTGTAGAAACCATTTCAAATTTTGGGTATTCGAGTACTTTCCCCTCTTTGTTATATTTGTTTGCACTCTTCTGTTGTGAATTTCAAAGTTTGTAAATGTTTGTTGTTTTGAGGGGTTTTCTGAATGTGGTTTGAAGTCTTATCTTTTTGATCACCATGTGTTTGATAGATTGATAATTACAATTAATTAAGTTCTCAACAAACACTTAAAGGAAAAATAAAATATTGAAATCATCTCGTAATGACTATGATTCTTCTAGATAGTAAATTTTCACATAGGTTTTGAAATCTGCTTTTGTATCTCAACTTTTTCATTGTCATACTCATTTGACTTCTATACATGCTTTATGAATTTGTAATGCTATTGGCAGAAATTAGTAACTAGATACTTATCTCAGTTGAGAAACTTTAATAATGAGGTGTTACCTGAAATGAATTAATGTGAAGAGTTGGGGTAGAGGGGAATGAATGTAGTTAATTTTAAGAAAGTTATTTTTTGGCACAGGCTCTCGTTCATCTCTCTCGTGCACTCTCTCTGGTTCATCTCTCTGCGCTCTCTCTAGTTCATCTCTCTGCGTTCAGGTACTTTTCTTGTTGAATGTGAGTTTGTAATGAAAATTCTACACTTGAAATTGATGGATTGGTTGACTTATAGTTGAAATTGCATGGAAAATTGGATTAAATGGCATGCTAATTAATGTTTAGTTTATGCACAATTAGTAAATATGTGGCTAATTGGAATTTGATTGAAATGCAAGGTTCCAATTGTTAAGAGCTAATAGGATAGTCTCCAATGCTTTCTGCATAATTAGTAAATACTGCGATTTTCTTTTGAGCTCAAATAAGTGGTTAAATCTATGATAAAAGAACATAACATCATATTAGTAATGACCTTATCCAAGGTCCAATATCTTAGGTTCAAAAGATTGTACTTTGTGCATTTTTCACCTATAACATATTTAAGTTCTCTTATCAGGATTTTATTATCAATTTTGGTTAAATATGGATCGAAAGTGGATGTCTGCAAATCGTCTGTCGAAGGAATATGTCGATGGAGTAGAATATTTTGTTAACTTTGCTGTTCGACGATTGGGAACTTCTAGTAATATCAAATGTCCTTGTTTACGATGTTGTTATGTAAACCCAGTTACTGCAGTTGAGTTGGAAGGACATTTAAAGGCCTACGAAATCAATCAAAGTTATACTTGTTGGACAATGCACGGCGAGGAAAAAGGCGAATCTTCAAATATGAATAATAGTACTGAGAGATGTGCGCCGGTTGACACCGAAAAATATTCATTTGATGGCAACCAATTTGAAGAGATGACAAAAGCGGTTGAAGATAATCTTAATGATTGTCCTCAAAGGTTTGAGAAGTTGATAACCGATGCGGAGACACCGTTGTATGCGGGTTGTACCGAGTTCACAAAATTATTGGCTGTGATAAAGTTGTATAACTTGAAAACTTGCCACGGATGGACGGATAAGAGCTTTACGAAATTACTCGCATTGTTGAAAAATATGTTGCCGAAGGATAATGTGCTCCCTTCTCGAATGTATGATGCAAAACAAATATTAGGCACCATTGGCTTGAACTATGAGAAGATACACGCTTGTCCCAATGATTGCATATTTTTTCGGAATGAACATGCATTGTTAAAGTCGTGCCCTAAGTGTAATGCTTCGCGGTATAAGAAGAAAGAATCTGCGCCAGAAAAGGTGTTGTGGTATTTTCCTATAATTCCTAGATTTAGGCGCATGTACCGTAGTTCAGAAGATGCAAAACACTTGACTTGGCATGAGGATGAAAGGATTAAAGATGGGTTGCTACGACATCCGGCAGATTCTCCGCAATGGAAAAAAATTGATATTCATTATCCTGATTTCGAGGAGGAACCAAGAAACCTTCGACTTGTATTGTCTGCTGATGGATTTAACCCGCACGGTATCCAGAGTAGCTCCCACAGTACATGGCCCGTGATTTTGGATTTATAACTTACCTCCATGGCTTTGTATGAAACGCAAGTATATGATGTTGTCTTTGTTAATTTCCGGGCCCAAACAACCAGGAAATGATATTGATGTGTACTTGGCTCCTTTAATTGAAGACTTGAAGCTAATGTGGGAGAATGGCGTAGAGGTGTATGATGGGTTAAGAGAAGAGAGTTTCACCCTAAGGGCTATGATTTTTGGCACAATTAACGACTTTCCAGTATACGGCAATTTATCTGGGTACAGTAACAAAGGTCAATGTGCATGCCCTATTTGTGAAGATAATACAGACTGGATGTGGTTGGAACATGGTAAGAAGAATATCTACCTTGGTCATCGGAGATTTTTGCCTCCAACTCATCAGTATCGAATGTGGAGAAAGGCATTCAATGGGAATTCAGAAACCCGTAAAGCTCCTCCACCTTTGACAGGTGAACAACTATTTGAAAAGGTGAAAGATTTGAACATTAAATTTGGGAAGCCTTTTGCAGGAGAGCTTGCCAAACGAGGGTGGAAGAAAAAGTCGATTTTCTTTGAGTTGCCATACTGAAAATCATTACATGTAAGACATTTCATTGATGTGATGCATGTTAAAAAAATGTCTTCGAAAGTGTCATTGGTACCTTACTCAATATGCCCGGAAAGACTAAAGATACCATCAATGCAAGGTTGGACTTGGTTAGTATGGGGTTGAGACCCGAATTGGGTCCGATAAAGAAGAGTACACGTACATATCTACCTCCGGCAGCTCATACTCTATCTAAAAAGGAGAAAACTGTCTTTTGTAAGTTTCTTTATGGAGTTAAAGTTCCAGAGGGGTACTCTTCAAATGTTATGAACCTTGTATCGATGAAAGACCTCAAGTTGAAGTCTCTAAAGTCCCATGATTGTCATGTTCTCATGGAAAATTTGTTACCCATCGGTATACGATCCATTTTGCCCAACAAAGTGCGTCAGGCCATAACTAAACTTTGTTTCTTCTTTAAGGCGATTTCTAGTAGAGTGATTGACCCTGGAAAGTTGCCAGTGTTGCAAAGATTAATTACTGTCACATTATGCGAGCTTGAGATGTTTTTTCCACCATCATTCTTTGACATAATGATTCATCTAATAGTTCATCTGGTTAGAGAGACACAATTGTGTGGCCCATGTTACATGAGGTGGATGTACCCGTTTGAGCGTTACATGAAGATATTAAAAGGATATGTTAAAAACCGATCACGACCCGAGGGTTGTATTGCTGAGCGATACATAGTTGAAGAAGCTATTGAGTTCTGCACCGACTATCTATCTAGTGTTGAGCATTCTGTGGGGCTGCCAAGGGAGCGTCATAAAGGAAGTGTTGGTAAAGGGATGACAGGAAGCAAAATAGTGATGGTATCAAGGAAAGAACTAGAGCAAGCACACTTATATGTTCTGCACAATGACAGTGAGGTGGATTCATATGTTGCGAAGCACATGGACATGCTTAAGAGCGATTACCCAAGTAAGGGTCAAGTTTGGTTAAGAAAAGAACACAATAGGAGTTTCATATTGTGGCTAAGAAATCACATTTCTTTAGAGTTTGCTTTGAATCCTACCTTGATTTCTGATAGATTGAGATGGTTAGCAAGAGGTCCAAATATACATGTTATCTCTTACACCAGCTATCTACAAAACGGGTACACGTTCTATACAAAAAACCAAGATGATCAGAGTAAAATGCAAAATAGTGGGGTGACTCTTGTAGCTCAATCTATGCATACATCAAGTGCCAAAGACAGAAATCCCATTTACGCCAATATGTCATACTTTGGAGTCATTGAACACATATGGGAGTTGCATTATGATATGTTTCGCGAGCCTGTGTTCAAATGTAAGTGGGTTGACAATAATAATGGTGTACAGATAGATGAGTCGGGGTTCTTGCGGGTGAATTTCAACAAGTTAGGGTATAAAGATGAGCCTTTTATTTTAGCCTCGCAAGCTCAACAAGTGTTTTATGTCACTGATCCAGTTGATATCAATTGGTCCATTGTTCTATTGACAAACAAAAAACTATTGGTTAATGACATTGGTGATAAAGCACCCGAAGATGTTGATATTGAGGATGACCCTTTCTTCGGGACATCACAGCCAATACTATGGGAAAGTACTTCTAAAGAGGGTGTCGTGTATATTAGAAAGGATCATAGCGATGGAATTACGTTTCGTAGAAAGCAAAGTACCAAGAAGCGAAGAGAAAAATATCATACGGATAAGCAAATTGTAAATAAAATTGCATTGAGGAAAAGGAAAAGGTAATCTAAACTTACTTTTAGGCATTTCTTGCTTGTATCTTAACTTACTTTATCCATCACACTAATTATTCTATTAATTATTCTCATAGATGTTAATTTATAATCAAGCAAATTGATATTTAGTAGCAATGAAATTTGTGTCACTGTATGTAATGGTTCATTTGTAGTTCAAAGTGATTGGTTATTTTTTTTGTTGGTCTTATGCAAAAATATAACAATAACACTGATTATGTTTTATTGCAGGTCAGATGACATCGCATAGCCATGATAGTGGGCATGATAGTGCTCATGAGAGTGATCATGAACCCCCAAAAAAGGTCACTCGTCGTGGAATGACCGTTAAAAAAAATATCATCAATCGGGCGAGTAAAGGACTTCCTAAACTTTCAGTAAGATACTTACTAATTAACTAAATTTAATACTTAGTTAAAACTATTTGTTATCTAACTTACATAAGTTATAATGCAGGTCCAATGGAATGTTAAAGGCCAACCATTTGGTCGAAATGGTAAAGAGTTGACTAGCTTCATTGGTACTAAAGTGAAGCAAACGGTACCAATTTCAATGAATGGATGGCATGATAAACGTGATCTCGCTTTGGAAAGACGCAAACAGGAGCTATGGTGTTTGATCCAGGTATATAATTTTAGTATATAATTTTAGATCTATATGGTTATCTTTTTTTATAATTATATGTAAGCATATATTTATAATATTTTCATGGTTTGTGTGTAAGCAGAAATATTTTGATGTGGATGAGTCTCGGAAAGACTTCTGCCTTATGAAAGCCGGAAAGTTACATAGGAAGTTCAAAACTCTTCTAAAAAAGAAATGGATGACAGATGATGAAGGGAACCTCATACACCATCCCCCACTAATATATAGCGGGATTATAACACAAGAGGATTGGAATGTCTTTATAACCAAACGCACCGAAGATGATGACTTCTTGGTTTGTACAATTACCTTTTAACTTAACTATATTTGACAATTATCATGCATTAATGTATATTTATGTATCTATATAGGCATTTTGCAATGAAAATCGAGAGAGAGCAAGAAGTCCTGATTACCCTTATAGAGGCGGTGTTAAGGGTTATCAAGACATTGAAGAAGAAATGGTAGGCACAACATCCTTTATTTTTACTTTCACTTATTATGAATGAATCTTTTGATATATTTATTAACAATTGGTAAATTTTAACAGCTAGTGGAGGCCGGGAAAGATCCAACTCAAGAATCCATTGGCCGGCATGTTTTGTGGGCACAAGGCCGAGTAAACAAAGATGGTGTGATTGACAATCCGAAAACGAAAGAGGTGTCTCAAAGAATTGTAAGTATGATAAAATTAAAATTGTTTTGTAATTTTGATGGTAGTTATAATGTATAATAATGTCTAATAATTTTTTTGTGAATCAGGAGTCCATATCACAATCAGTATCACAAGGAGAGATAACTGATTGTGATGGTGAGAATGACATCCTTGGCCGTGCCTTGGAACTTAAAGAGTATTCGGGTCGTATGAGGGGTTTGGGATTTGGTGTTACTCCGACCGCTTTCTGGGGTTCAAATAGGCCTAAAAACCAAAATAGTATAGAAAGACGGTTGAAACAAATTGTATTGAAACTAATGGATGAAGTTGCAGATTTAAAAGAAAGAGTTGGACCAAGGACTGATGTACCATCCCCTAGGCCAGATAGCTTCAGAGATAGTTGCACTATTGCGTCCAATGAGGTATTTATCATTAGATCCTCTTTTTATAAAACATATTACATATTGATTTAGGGTAACAATAATGATTGTGAATTATATATATCAAACCCGCTTAAATTGGTCGCAAGGGAATTCATTTATCACGAACCGGGCACCTTACTGCACAATATACCCATACCCAAAAATCATGTGAGGGTCAGAGTTGACGTTGCAATTGTGAGGGATGCACCATTGCCTGTACCAGTACACAGTGTAGAGATCATTACTGTAAATGATGCAATTGGTACTTTTGTCGCATGGCCAACAAACCTTATCAATGTAAGTGACAATATATTTGTTAGTAATTTATTAGCTCATTGTCATAAATTATCTTTCCAACTATATTTGTTACTAACTAATTATCTTTCCAAATATATAGGTATCCCAAAGGGCAAAAGGAAGATCTCGACCTACTACTCCTGGAACGGGAGACAAAGTTAGTGGGAATGTTGCCAAAGGAAGATCTCGACCTTTCCCTTCTACTGCTGGAAAGGGTGACAAAGTTAGTGGGAATGTTGGCGAATCCCAACCTTCCCCTTCTATTGCTGGCAAGACAAAAGTGTCTCGGCCAATAGCTAGCGGGAATGAGATTGAATCCCAACATTCCCCTTCTATTGCTGGCAAGACAAGAGTGTCTCGACAAATAGCTAGTGGGAATAGGATTGCTGACAGATCTTGTAATAATCCCATGGAGTTCATCACTTTTTTAAAAATCTATGCGTCAAACCACATGGGTAGTGCAACCATAATACAGTCATTGATGGATAAAGAAATTTTTGGAGACGAGCAAACACTCACTTTCAATCAAGAGGAACTCGAAGTGGAATTTGAGCACGAGGAGGCAAGTGCGACTACTATTAGAGCATATATCAGATACATATCTATCTTATCATTTCACCTATTGATGTTATTATTATTATTATTATTTTGTATACATTTTAATTAAAGGTATTTGTACCATGAGATATTGGTCCCGAAGAATCAAACAAAAAGATTTGTGTTCTTATGCCCCGAAAGTACTTTTCTACTTAATCTCCCCCTAGATCCTAAGAAAATGACAAAAGAACAAATAAAAACAAGCAAGGAACAAATGAAAAGGAACAAGGAAGAGGTTATGGCCAGTATCAGTCAGCGCTTGGCACTAGCACGTGAATCAAGCTGTGATAGTTTGTTTTTGGCACCCATCAACTTAGGGTGAGTAATGAAATCTATATATATCAATCGTATATAATATGTATTTGTTATATATTTGCCATTAATTTGATTGTTCAAAAATTTTATAGGAGTCATTGGATATTGTTGGCGGTTGATCCCAAAAGAGATGTGATTTTCTATTTGGATTCACTGTTAGGTCATTACAACTACTACACCAAGTTGGTGGGAGTATTTAATAGGTGTGTATTTAGATACCTTGCATATTTCATAGTTTAAATTATGTGTGTATTTCGATTAATATAGTTATTTAAATGATGTTGTTTCAGTGCTTTGGCATCTTATTGGGGATTGAGTGATTCCAGGACTGCGTACAGAAAATCATCATGTTCTACAAAATGGATAGCAATAAGGGTAAGTTTATAATCAATATTCTTATGCATATGTAATTAATTAAATTTAATAACCAAGTCATATTTTGTTTTATAGGGTCCACTCCAACCAAACAACATTGATTGCGGGTACTATGTAATGAAATTTATGAAGGACATCATCAATCACAACGAAATGGAAATCCCAATCAATGTATATATAATTTGATAGTTTGTTTTTTGATAAGTAATTCAATATTTGTTTGATATTGATATAATTCTTAGTTCATTTTATTTTACTTTTTCAGTATTTTTCTGGATATGTGTCTGGAGTTCCTTTTTCTGATGAACAACTTACTGAGCTCAAAGGAGAGTAGTGTCATCATGTTGCCGGTGTTATACATGAAAATCGAAATTGATGTAATTTTTTTGGATATCCTATTTTTGTAGTACCTATATTGGATATATTGTAATTTTTGCTGTTATGTTGACATTCATGTTTTGGTACATGATGATTTATGTAATTTTGGTTGGCATATATGTGTGTATGTTGGATTTATTAATTAGTTGGAATTTGATTTGAAATTGGTTTTTGATTTGGAAATTTCATTTGGAAGTTTGTTGTTGGTTGATGAATATGAGCAAGGAGCAAGGAATTGGTAATAGAGAAGAAACAGAAAAAAATTTCTTTAAAAAAAATTTAGGCATAGGTAGCGCTTTCTGTAAGCGCTACTTATGGTAATAGAGAAGAAACGGCTAGAATTAAAAAAAAATTAGGCATAAGGAGCGCTTTCTGTAAAAAGCGCTACTTACGGTCTAAGCGCATCTAGGAATGGGGAGCGTTTGAACAAAAAAGCGCTACTCTTGGTCTATGCGCATCCGGGAATAAGGAGCGCTTACGCTTAGAAGCGCTACCTTTGGTCTATGCGCATCCGGGAATAAGGAGCGCTTACGCTTAGAAGCGCTACCTATGGTCTATGCGCATCCGAAAATAAGGAGCGCTTATGCTTAGAAGCGCTCCTCTTGCCTGTTCATTGGTAGCGCTTTTCGAGCGCTACCTTTGGGGGATTGGCAACAGGAGCGCAAGCTTTAGGAGCGCCCGAAAGCGCTACTGATGGCTTAAAAAAAGCGCTCCCAATCCCCAAATCTGTTGTAGTGAAGTTACCTTATTTCTCAACGTGGCTCACATGCCTTTACATCGGATAACTCTTTACATCCGATGTAATGGCAGAGCGGACCTTTTTAATGCGAAATTTAGCCACCTTACTTCATTCAATCAAATGATAACGACATCATCAATATAGATTACATGAAGTAGGTGAGATTGAACATTTCCAAACCATAGACTAGGAACAACAACTATACTAGAAACTACTACACATGAACTATGGGCATTCAAGCCATTACATTTAGACTGTTTAAGATCCATAAGGACATAATTGACCCAAACACGACAACGAAACAACTAGAGTAACAGTAGCTTTAGCTCCCAAATAGAGGTGGTAATCAGTGACAAAGACTCTACAGTCTTTCTCCCTATCCAGTTACAGATGATATCTTTGACTTGTGTACGCTCAATTCGACTAACCCTAGGGTTGGAAGGAGAAAATGGGATCGTAGACACCGCGTTCACGTGGCTCACATGCCTTGCCTTTGCAGATAACTGCTGAAGTTGATGCATTGACTCCTTATTTTTTTTGGGATTGCAATAATATTTCTCATGATTAGATCATTAATTCCCTCCATTTGAGATTCTCTTTCCTCGTTAGTTCCTTCTAGATTCTCACCATTCTTTCCCAAACTATCAAAAGGGAGTATAGAGAGGGTTTGTCAACTAGAAATATAACAAATTTTTTTGCCCCAATAAAAAAATAAGTATTGTCTCCATAAGATAATTTTTTAAATTAAATATAGAGACTCACAAGAGAAAAATAAAAAAAGAGAATTATTTGGTTCTAATTATACCTTCTTAGTCTTAGTTACGTAATTTGTAGAAATTTAGGTATTTTAGAACTTTTCTATAATGAATTTATGTATTTTAAAATTTATAATTTCTTTTTGAAAAAATATTATAAGTTATATTTTTGTCCCCACTAGAAAGTGAAAATGTTTAATGGAATGTGTTCAGGTAAGATGCGGGAAGAAGAAACAAAGGTGGAGTAATAGTGCCATGTTAAAAATGCAATAAGAGTGATTAGATCCTTAATTCCTTCCATTTGAGATTCTCTTTCCTCATTAATTAGTTCCTTCCAGATTCTCATCATTCTTTCCCAAACTATCAAAAGGGAGTATCGAGAGAGTTTGTCAAGTAGAAACATGGAAAGATCCACTTGTATACAATTGGGGGTATTTGCCCCCACTTGAAAAATTAGTTTGGTTAGAAATTATATGGTTTAAATATGCTTTTGGTCCCTGCAATTACACCCGTTTTTCAAATTAGTCCCTGCAATTTTTTTTTTATTAAATAGGTCCCTGTAAAATAACGTTTTTTTAAATAGGTCCTTTCGTTAGAAAAACGTTACAAAAACGTTAAGTAGGTTACACGTTGGCATTTACACGTCAGATAATATTTTTCAATTAAATTTTTATTAGCTAATGTGGTTTAAAGTTAACCCTAATGTTGTCATCTTCCCCAAATTGACCTTAAAAACCAGATCTCATCTTCAACCATTGTTAAAACCAGCAGCTTCCATGGCTTCCTCCCAATCTTCTCAATCAAATGCAAATTCGAATCCACAGATGTTCACAAGGTTACCCATATGTGGTTGTGGGAGGACTATGAGGTTGTACACCTCAAACACAACAAGAAACCCAAATCGAAGATACTGGAAATGCGTGAACTACCATGTAAGTTCTGTCGTTCTCTTTTCGCCTCTATTTTCTTAAGCTACTGTTTTCGTTTTCTGATTGTTTCTTATTTTGAGTTTTCCAGATTCATGAACAAAGTTGTGGGTTGTATAGGTGGGATGATGAGTTGAAAGAAAGTGATTTTGTCCCAAGAAATATCAGTAATTTACCCCAGATCTCAGATCCAGTGGCTGAACAAATTCCGCGTTGCAACGGCTGCCTATACGCTGACAAGCTGATGGAAGCAGTGAATAACAAGATTGAGAAGCTACAACTAAAATTAGGGAAAGAAAGGGCTAGGGTTCAGGGGGCTTCTCATTGGGTTGTTTATTACTTTGAGTTTGTTGATTATTCATGTAATTGTGGTGCATTTTATGTAGATTAAGTGATGTAATGTAATATGGTTTGAACAAAATCAAGTTGTTGAACAAAATCTGGTTGTTGTACTTTGAAAGTACTTTGAATGTAGTTTGTATGAGATGTACTTTGAATGTTTCAATTTATGCACATTGCTGTTATCTGAATGTTCTTGTGTAATCTGTTCTGGTGTAAAAGAATGACCTCGTTTAAAAACTACAATTTGCGGGGATCTATTTAAAAAAAGTTATATATTTGCAGGTACCTATTTAATACAATTTGGTAATTGCAGGGACGTATTTAAAAATTGTTGTAAATTGCAAGGACCTATTTAAAACACAAATTAGTTTATACAGATACTGGTTTGCAAGTGCAAGCAAATCTGTTATTGGGACCTGCTACATTATGAATCTTTGAACACAATTTGCAATACAAAATAGTAATTCATTGATCAAAATACTAAGTCATTTCATCATTGTCATAACCAAAGTGCAAAATACTTAATTGGCTTAACAAGTTGCCATTACCAAACTGCAAAATACTGAAATGGCTTAAGAAGTTGCCATAAACAAAGTGCAAAATACTAAAATGGCTTAACAAGTTGCCATAACCTGCAAAGTGCAAAATGCAGTATAGAGTTTGACGAAATACTAAGTCTTCTAATTTTGACTCCTAGACAAACTACTAAGTCTTCTAATTTGTGGAGCCTTCTTGTGTCAGTTCACCATCATTTCCAGCAACTTCCCCATCTCCAACAACTTCCCCAGTTCCAGCAACTTCCCCATCAACTCGTCCAGCAACCTTTTTCACCCTCAACTTTGGTGGCCTACGAATTTGTGGAGCCTTTCTTCTCACCTAAATCACCAATTCACAAATATAATAAAGTTAAATTCATAAACAGCCACTAACTTAATTAACATCAACAGAACTTCACAAACATACCCTTGTAGTAACCCCATTAGGGTCACAAACATCACATTTTGGGTAAAAACTAAATCTAGACTTACACCACATTTTTGGATCTACCTCCATCATTATCTGCCCTAAATGCCTTAAAACCTCCCACAAATGCATCCCCATCAGATTTCCACCACAAGAGAAATTGCTGTTTATACCCTAATTCCTTGACTAACTCTACAGCCTCAAAAAAACTCCATCTATCAACATCATTGATTGTGTATGGTGCTGTAAACCCTCCAGTATACCCATAAATTTCCCCACTTTCAAAATGACCCCCATGATGTATCAAAAGTTTGAAACTCATCCCTGTAAAATGAGGAAAATAAGGTAAATATTCTGTGGTCCCAAAATTGGAATATTTAATTCGAAATTACACCCCAAAAAAGCATTATTTATTTCTGTTTGGTCCCCCATGTGACAAGTTGTTCTCTTCTTTGACCATTGACACAAAAGACACAATAACACATGTTAAGTGACCCCATTACCCACTGACCAACAGCAAAACCAGCAGCAACAACAACAAATATTTTACACACAAACACTAACCAGACCAGCAACAACAACAAATAAACACAAAACACAGAGGATTTCTGAAAAAACAGAAACCCCAATGAAGGAGAACGAAAGAAAGAGGATTTCTGAAGCAACAACCAAGAAAGAGAGGATTTCTCAACAATGACAAACCCTAATCAACAACAACCAAGAAAATAAAGGGTTTAGGTTTACCCTCGTTCGTTCACCGTCGTTTTCGTTTCTTCCCCGTAGCAAACCGTCGTCCTTCAGCTTCGTTCACCGTCGTCGTTCACTTTCGTTTGCCGTCGTCGTCGTTCCTTCGTTCGTCTTCTTCCTCTTCTGCAAACGCTAGGTTTCCTCTTCCATGGTTTTTCTTCAGAGTGTTGGGTGTGAGAGTGAGGAGTTGAAAAATGTTGAAAGGTTAAAATGACAAAGGTTGAAATCAACCCCTCTAATTTCCCCCTCTAATAATCCTACGTGGAATATACATATCACATTTTAATTTTAATTTTTAATTACGTGTCACAGCCCACATGTTACTCTGTTAGCCACATCAGCAAGTGGCTAACAGAGACTTAACAGAAGGACCTATTTCAAACAAAAAATTTTACAGGGACCTATTTAATAAAAAAAAATTTGCAGGGACTAATTTAAAAAACAGCTGTAATTGCAGGGACCAAAAGCATATTTAAGCCAAATTATATATATAAATATATAACAAATTTATTTAGCCCCCATAAAAAACAAGGATTGTCTAAATAAGATAATTTTTAAATTAAATATTTCTCACAAGAGATAAATAAAAAAGAGAATTAGTTGGTTCTAATTATACCTTCTTAGCTATGTAATTTGTAAAAATTTAGGTATTTTCGGATTTTTCTATGATGAATTTATGTATTTTATAAAAAATTACAATTTTTTTGGAAAAAATATAGGTTAGTTTTTGTCACCACTAGAAAGTGAAAATGTTTAATGGAATGTGTTTTTGTACACAAATAAGTAAGATGCAGGAAGAAGAAACAAAGGTGGAGCAATAGTGCAATGTTAAAAATGATGGCGAATGAGATGATAATGGATCCAATTAAGCTAAATTAATTTTAGAGTTATTATATACAAGTATTAGTTATAGAATCTATAGTATAAGCTCAGAGTTTTTAGTTATTGTAATAAAGTTTCAGCCATAAACCATACAATTAAACAATAAAGAAAGAAATAACTTGTATTGGAGCATTCAACCACATAATGTAGTTCCACCATTAGCTCTAACCATAACTAAATCAAACGAATCCAAAAGAAGAACTGAAGAAGAGAGACAAAGGCCAAAAAGAGTGGTGTCAAAAAAGACACACCCCAACCAAGTACAACAACAACAAACAATGAGTAAAGACAATACACAAATCCTCGAGCAAAGATCATGCAGTTCTCTTTCTCTAACAAAACAAAACACAAATTTCCCTTACAATCAATTAATGCACAGTCCATGATGAAATAAAGTGGTAAAGAGATTCATCACATGGCTATTAAACTTCAACTCCACCACTGCCATCTCTACTCTCTGCCAAACCAATAGATAAACCTTCGCTGGCCTTCCCCAACCAAAATCAATCTCATAAACACCAAATTTATCTAACCCGAACTAAAATTTATTCAAACATGCATGCTACACAAATCCAAGAAAAAGTCGCTATTCTTTTTCTCTAACAACATAAAAATCTCCCCACAATCAATTAAGTCCTTCATGAAATAAAGTGGTAAAGCTATTCATGACATGGCTATTAAGAACAAGCCCAACTTCAACCCCACCTCTCCCATCTCTACTATCTGCCAAACCAATACATAAACCTCTGTCAGCTGAAGTTATCTCCACCTTTGCAGGCCTTCCCCAACCAAAATCAATCTCATAAACACCAAATCGATTGGACCCTGAAACTCCTATTATTTCAACTCCCTCACTTGCCAAACTTGTATATTTAGCAAGAAGACCATCCATTCCTTCAAAAACCCCCTTTTCATTCATCATTTTTATCTTCTCATGAATGCTCTTAGCAACAAAAAAGATCCCTTCTTCCTTTATGAAGTCTGTTGGTTGAGCATCAATAACTTGCCCCAATATACAGTTTCCAAAATAGTTACTTGGAATCGGAGGTTCTAACTTGGATCTGCAATCCATGGTGAAAGAAAAACCAAACTTCCCTCTATTCCTTTCAACTCCGTGAACCGCTTTAGCAATACAAACGAGCACATAAGAACAAGTCACAACAAAAGTTGATAAAGTTTGTGGCTTTAATTCTCCTCCCTCCAACACTTCCCATTTGTAAAACACCCTTTTCTTTATCTTATCCAAATCTGCACGTGTGAGTTGGAACGTGGCTCGAACTGTGTCCTCAAGTTTTGGTTCAGATGGGATAATCTTCAAGCTTCTCTCAATGCCTTTGTGAAAATCATAAGGGTCTTTGATGATTTCTCTATTGAATAAAGGTTCTAACTCTGACACCAAAGTTGGAGATTCGCCTTCAGTTTCTGTTTCACCAATATTTTTACATAGAGAAGCCCAAGCCTTAATAAACATGGTTGTAGATTTTCCATCAAAAATAGCATGGTGGGTGCTGATGCCGATGCAAAATCCACCGTTTGAAAAAAAGGTTATCTGAAGTGAGATAACAGAAGCAGAAGAATCATTTGATTCTAAGTGAGGTATAAAAGAACGAGAAAGTGAAGTTTCATGAGGTGAGTTTTCCAATAAATGATTGAAGTCTACATCAGACTCCGCGATGAGCAAGGAAACACCATTATCAACATCATCAGATGCATATTGGACTATTGGCTTTTGAGATTCAGAAGGCCAAATGATGTTGCCTGCAATAGGGAGGAAGTGTTGGAGGGTAAGAGAGAGGGAAGCTTTCAGATTTGGAACAAGTTTGTTGAAGAAAAAAGTAGGGTGTGATTGTGAATTTGGGAGGGTGTAGAAGAAGATGCGCTCAACTGGGTGAAACCTTAGCCAAAGCAAGTCAAAGAAAGTGAGTGGGATTGATGTTGTTTGGGTTGTTGATGGTGGAGGAGCAACCTTGCACTTCTCGTGGATTTTGATGTTGTTATTGTGTGAAGAAGCCATCTCAAACAGAGCAATATTGTTGGTTGAATTTATGTTCTGGTGCCTCAATGATTCTAGCGAGGCTTTATTTTGGACTGAGGATTTTGCTTATGTTTTAAATAAAAAATATAGAACTTTTTTTATTTATAATTAATAAATAGTATTGGAATTGGTATGGTGCGTCCCACCCCCACGCCTTAGTTGAGAGTTGAGATAAACATGAAGAGAAATAGTAAAATATATCTTTGTAAAAAAGTCGGTGATTATATAAACATTCACGAGTTATTCGGGTGATTATAAAAACATACCAGTTCCAATACTATTTATCATAAAGGTTTAAATATTTGATCCACGAGTTATGCACCAAAATAATATTAATTTTTTAAAATATAAAAGCTACACTTTTTCGTAGTATTCTAACACATCTAAATAGCTAAAAAAGAATCTAAAACTTTGAAATTACACTAAATCAAACTTTAACCCAATAATAGTCTTCCAATTCATTTTTAGCATAGTTTTTGGAATCCAGAAAACAAAAGAAAAAATAGACTGTTTGATGAAAAGAAAAAATAATTTTAATGCTAAATATATAAAGTGTGATGCTAAGTAGTGTATTTTATAGTACTTTCGAATCCAAAAAAAATTAAATGTTTCGATACGCTAAGTTCGTTTCTCAATAACCAGTTTGGTAAAAAAAATTAAATGTTCGAAAAAATAACTTATTTGATGAAAAGAAAAAATAAATTTGTCGCTAAATATATAAAGTGTGATGCTAAGTAGTGAACATGGTAACCAAAGCACCGTCCAACAACTCAGATTTTGGAACTATTATTTCTCATTGTAATCTTTTGCTTTCACAGTTATCAAGCTATAGGATTAGCTTTGTTAGGAGACAGGCGAATCTTGTTGCTTATTCCCTTGCAAGGGCATCAAGATTCTTTGTTAGCTCCAAAGTTCATTATATTGTTCCAAGTTGTATTACAAATATTATTGATAGCGAAATGATATGAGTTTGTTTTGGTCAAAAAAAATTAGTGTGTTTCATAGTACTTTAGAATCCAGAAAAAAATTAAATGTTTCAATACGCTAAGTTTGTTTCTCGATAACCAATCCAGAGAACAAAAGAAAAAATAACCTGTTTGATGAAAAGAAAAAATAATTTTGTCGCTAAATATATAAAGCGTGATGCTTTTTTGACACCCTATAAAGTGTGATGCTAAAGTAATAAGTTTTATAGTACTTTAGAATCCAGAAAAAATCAGCGTGTTTTGGAGAACTTAGAGCCCAAAAAAATAATTGTTAAAATACACGAAGTTCGTTCTGCAAAAATCGGTTTGGTGAAGACAAAAAATAATTATGTGCCAACACACGTAAAGAGCGACGATAAGCACTGTATTTTGGGGTACTTAAGAGTCCAGAAAATGTTTAGATATTCAAATACGTGAAGTTCATTGCTCCATAACTAGTTTGGTAAAAAAACTAATAATTCTATAACAAAATAGGTAAAGTGCGATACTAAGCAGTGTATTTCGAGATACTTTAGAGTCCAGAAAAAAATTCAACTGTTCTAATACGTGAAGTATGTTCTTCATTAACCAATTTGATGAAAAGAAAAAATAACTTTGTCGCTAAACACATAAAGCGTGAGGCTAAGTAGTGTGTCTTATGGTACTTTAGAGTCTAGAAAGAAAATTAAATGTTTAAATACGCTAATTTTGTTCCTCAATAATCAGTTTGGTGAAAATAAATAATTTAAATGTTTGAATTGGCAGAGTTTGTTTCTGAATGAATAAAGTGGGGCGCTAAATAGTGTGTTTTAGGATACTTTAGAGTCCATAAAAAATATCTGTTAACATACGCAAAGTTCGTTTCCTCAAAGGTAAAATTTAACTTTAACTGAATAGGAGTAATATTTTTTCATTACCTCGCTCATCTCTAATCACTCTTTTGTATTATTTATTTCGCAAAGCCTAAAAAATTTGTTATAATTAACTATGTATATTAAATAGTTTAATTTGGGATCATTTATATATTGGTGGATTAAGTTAATTTTTTTTAGGTTTCGGTATTATTGGTGCACAGTTTGTGATGGAAATAGGCTAGGTCGAGTTGGCCTTTACATGCACTGGGTTGGCCTGTGGCCTGCCGTAGGCTCATTTTTCCGGTCTGGCCTGTCATGTTTGAAAGTGTGATAAGGCCTGAAAGCCTGTTTAAAAGCCTGTTTCACTATCTCGATCTTTACGAAAGCCTGCGAAGTGATGTATGCTTTTGTAAATAGACTTAGAAGTTAATAGGCAGTGAAATTAAATTCTATTTTATATGACATCTAAATTAAATTTTATTTTATAATAATAGCTTTAATATGTCAAAAATTAATGTATGTCGACATGTTTAAATTAATAGAAAATATTAGCGAATTTATGATTTAACTTAATGTATAAAATTTAATTTAATATATTAACAATAATATTAATAAAAGTATTATTTATATTTACTTAAATAGGGCGGCATGATATGCCTAAAAGGTTTTTTTTTATGGCATGTGTAGCGACCGAAAAATCCGGGTGAGGATTCCTCGAAAGTTAAAAAAAAATGAAGCCGCCACCAAAGTTTAGTTTAAGGGCAAATATTTGAAAGTCCCTTTTGGAATGGATAAGGGTCCTTGAGACCACATTAGGGTTCGGGAGTCAGTTATGTATGGGGAAAGTATTAGCACCCCACGACATCCTTCCTAAAGAAGGTTACCTGCTAATTAGTTGCGTAAAAGATGTTAATTTTGAAAATGTTTGATCTACCCCTTTTATTTTGAATTAAAAGAAATTGAAAGAAAAGAGTTGATGTTTTTGAATTTCAGAAAAAGATTATTTACAAAAAGTCTAAAAGAGAGAGAGGTGATGTGCGACGGAGAGAGGGACGGTGGTGACGGTTCCGGTGATGACGACGGTGACAGCGAAGGCGACGTTGAACGATACGGTGGTGATGCGTCTACGGTGAACAAGGGTGGGGACGACGACGGTTCTACGGCCATCGACACCGTCTACGGTGGTCGGACTCTAAGGAGGTGAGTTTTGCTATTTTTTTGGTTTTTCATGGTTTTCTTCTTCTAATTCTGATCCTCTTTTTTTGTATTTTTATAACAGTTTTTTTTCTTTCTAAAACCTAATTTTCTAAAACTGAACTACTTGCTAGAGAAGCTGTTTGTGGCATTGTGGTTATTTTGTTTATGATACAAACTGATCTGCTCATCATATTAAATAAATAAATAAACTAATTATTTCCTACTTTTTTTACCTAACCTTTTCATACAGAATATATACGTATAACATTAAGAGGGAAAAAAACACACTTGCAGCCCCCATATTTACATACATAATATTTGGCACATAAACATCTGAATAAAACCTAGAGCATTACAAATCAAATATCTTCACCTACATATTTTGGTATTTTCGAATTCTACATAATAAAATGAAAACACCAACCTATATTTCAGCTTCTGGACTTCTTTTGTTTTATTGTTACTGCTACTCCTCTGCTGGACTGTTACTTGCCGCTGCCGTTCTTCTTTGTTTTAGAACTTTGGCGTTTCTTGTGAAAACCCCAATCTTTGGTTCTGAATTTCTCTCGATTTTTGTGTGTTTTTCTGAATTTTCGTCCCCACCTTTCTGTTGATTTTTGCCTTCTTTTATAGATGAAAAATGAATCAAAATATTAATTGATTCAATAATTTCATTCCTTTTTCAGGTGTCAGCCAGCTCAAATCCAACTAGAAGAAGGCTTCTCCAACATGATTAGGGTTTAAGCAAAGTCACAGCAGCCTTGGCCGAATTGGGTCTTGGGCTTTCAGCATTTTTTGTAATTTTTTATTTATTTTCGTTTTTTGCCCTTTTTGTATTTTTTGGACATTTTTTGATTATTGTGAATTAATTATTAAATCTGATTTTATTACATTTTTTATGGCTCTTTTTCTCTTTTTTAATTAAATGGAAAAAGGACTAAAATTGGCCTAATCCAAACAACGAGATTAAACCCGCTCAAAACACTAATAACAGGCCCAACAAAACGTTAAAAACAAGCCCACTTAGAATAAGTTATTAACATAGACACAACCACACAAGTACAAGCCCAATTAAACAAATTAAAGAGTATCCCGGCCTAATTGAGTGAATTACTAAAGTTAGATCCTCTTAGAGATGCACTGACCCAAATAAGAATTGTAGGCCCAAATGAATCAAAAAAAACTAGCTTGTAGTGAATTAGACAAGAAAAAACAAGTATTAAAAATATCGGACAAAATTGGGATATGACAACATGTAATAATAACTCTATTTTATATAGAGTTATTTATATGTTCTATGACTTAAATCAATGTGAGTTTCTAAGTAATATTATTGTTAAAATAGTTAATATGTGCTGTTTAGAGTAAAAGAGGGTTAGGAACTGATTTGTAATCATTTGACACTTTTGATGCCCCATTTTGTATTTTAATGTGTTTGTTCAATGTTACAGCAATCATTGCCCCTACAATAGGCACAATAGTCATTGCCCCAGCAATGACTGCTTCTACAATAGTTATTTTAGCAGCAGCAGAAGCATTGCACCAGCATTACTGACAGTCAATTGCTCCAGCATTCGTGACAGACTAAAATGCATCAGCAATATGCTGATGTCATTGATGACATCAAAGTCAAGTTGCTATGCAAGTGGCCCAGGTTGCAAGTGCAGCACGTCCCTTTTACTTTTTAGCTTGTAACTTTTACTTTTTAGGGACACTTGTCCTCACACCATTGGACCCCTTCTTCTTAGTTGGTGGATGATCAAATCAAGCTTTTTAAAGACAAGTGGGAAAAGAAACCCTAAAATCAACTTGGTGCCCAAGACAACTTCACTTTTTGAAGCCTATAAATACATCTCCTTCTCCTCGTTTGAGAGCATACCAAGTGACATACCAAGTTAGAGAATTAGAATCACTTACACTTCATAGGTGTGAAGGAGGGAGAGAAATTGACAACTTCTCTCTCTCTACTTCTACACCATTTCATGTTGCTGTTTGACTGTTGGCGCATCAAGCATTTGTGAGGCATTGCTGGGCAGATTTATGCAAGGGAACCTCAACCGTGTAATTCTTTTTTTATTTTCTTCCCTTTGTATTATCAAACATATGAACATGGTTATCTCTGTTTGTATGTGCTTAGTAATGTCTAGCATGAACTAAACTTCTCTAGTTTGGATGCTTTAACTTTGTAATGATCTTTTGATTAAGTTATTATATTATATATTGATGTTTGTATTTTAGTTCTTGCATTATAACTCTTTCATATTCATCTTTAGAATTGGCCAACTAAAAGTGAATGCAAATTATAAATTCAGACATGGTTTATAATTGGAACTCAAGAACTAATATGGATAAGTGCTTTAATAAAAGGAAACTTTATTATTTCCATGCTAAAACCTAGACATAGGATAACATAGTCCATAGGGTGATACTGTGAGAGCTTAATATACAAGGGTGAACTTATTTAGAGCTTAGACATAAGACTTGTAATGAAATCCTGAAGTTAGTGCTGAAAAACACGCATCAATTGCAACAGCATCCATTGCAAGTGCAATCATTGCAGGAGCATCATATATAACACAATGCTATCAAAAGTGATTTACTTAGTGAAAAGCATTCCAACTATCTTTCTCATTTGAATACACTCTATCTTTACTTTGTTTTCTGTTATCTCACACATACTCTTATTTTATTTGTTATTTTATTACTTGTTTCTCACTAGTTAAATTGCCATTTTAAACTTTAGAAATTAATCAAATCCCTGTGGGTACGATACTCTACTTTCACTTTATTACTTTTTGCGACTGTGTATACTTGCACATCACATTTTCGCACACCATGTAACCTGACATATTTAGCTAAATAGGCATTTTAAAAACCCTTAGCCTGGTCTGTTTAAAAAAAGCTTGATTTGGCTTGGGCCTGACGTAAGCTGGGCCATAGGCCCCTGTCGGACAGTCTGACCTATTTGCCGGTAACTACTCTACGACGTCGGGGAACCTAACTGGCCACATGTATACTCAGCTTTGCAAAATATTTTCAAATTTGTTAGTGAACTTTAATTTATATTTTACATTTTCCATTTGCTAATGAAAACTTAAATATCTACGAAATTCATCTTATGGGAGCAATAGATATTTTTTATGTTTAATATTATTTGAGTCTCTGCAAATAAAGCGAGTTTCAGTTTTACTTCATGTATTAAGTTAAGTAATGTTTACACCATCAACCTTTTTAAATGTTTAGTCCTTTAAGTTAAGTAATGTTTAGATCGTCAACCTTATGGGAGAAATAGTCCTTTAAGTTAAGTAATGTTTACATCGTCAACCTTTTTAAATTTTTCATCCAACACCGTTATAAAAAGCCTATGTGATAGTTAAATGCTTATTTGGCAGGTCTACATGTAATTTTTTAAAATGACTCATAATTTTTTATATAATATTTTATTAAAAATAAAAAAGTGAAAAGTTTAGGTGACATCTTCGTCGTCCATGACCCAGAAACAACAGCCTTTCCTTCTTCTTTCTTCTTCTCTTCCTTCTTCTTCTTCCTCCTCCTCATTCTTCTTCTTACTAAAATCAAATAAATTCTTGTTCATCTTCTTTCTCATAAACCCCAATTTCACACTTTTTCCCAAATTTCCTAATTTCATAGAAAATGAAAACCCTAATTTCAATCTGGGTTTTAGAATTTCTGATTATCGTCTTGTGTTTTAACTTCAATTTAGGTTTCATAGTGAGAACCATAAAAAGTTCTCAGTATATCTTCCTCGTACTTATTTTCTGGCCTGGAGCCATTGAGGGATTTGGGTTCTTTAGTTTATGCTTAATACTAGTTACTTTGTATTATCTTTCTTTTTAAATTGTCGGTATGTAGGTCTGACCGGAGTTCCATATAAAAATATCGTAATCATAGTTGAATTTATTTTTATAGGTAAAATGGTTTGAAATTAGTGTATTAGTAGTTAGAGGGGAGGGGTAGAAGAATTCGAACTCGTACACCTATGTTTCCTCCAATATTGTCTTTTTCACTCAACCATGTGAGCTACCCTTTTGGTCAAGAGTTGTTTGATTGTGCACGTGAAGTAGGAATTAGAGCTTGTAGTGGTTGATTTGCGTTCAATAATGTAAGGTTAAAATTAAATAAAAATGACTTGAATAATATTTTATATAGACACATAAGCATTAATAATAGGCACATCAACAGTTAACTGCCACATAGACTTTTTTTAACAGATTTGAATGGAAAATTTAAAAAATGCTAACGGTGTAAATGTTACCTAATTTAATGGACTAAGTTGGTAAGAAAATGTAAATGACTAACTAGTTACAATTTAATAACTTAAAGAAACTCCGATACAATTTTATCTATACTTTTATAGTTTATTATAGTTTAGAGGCTGAATTGAAGAGAGTGATAGTTAAGAGACGTAATTAAAGATTTCCTCAATTTTTTTTATTGAGTTTGAGGCGGCTTGTTTTTTTGATCAGCAATCATATTTTGAGGCGGCTTGTTTGACTCAACTCACCAAATTTTGTTCCAATTTTTTAGTAATTTTTTATTATCATTTTGTTTTCTAACTTGGGAATCTAGAATGGGACGAGTTTCACTGGCAAGCTAGCCCACTCTGCTTTTTGTTAGCATGTTGACAACAAAAGGGAGGACAGTACCAACTTGTTTTGTGAGATCCATAATCTTCCACGACGTCTTCAATTTTGTAGGCTTGACTGAATTAATGTTCATTCATAGGCAATATTTCAAACATCGCAATTTTTATTATTATTTTCTTAAAGGTTATTTGACATTTTGAACTCATTCCGGTGCTCACGAGAAAGGGGTCATAAATAATTCGAAATTCTGTCGAAAGGTAAGTAACATATGACTCCAATTTATTCTATCGCATAGGATCGATCCCACTCGGATACTAGTCGAGTACTCGAGTCCATCTTTTTAGATGGAGTGCATTAACCACTTACACCTAAACTTAGAATTCATAAAAATCTAGATAGATAGATTTGGACTACTCACTAGTCAACGGTCATAGCAACATTATTGAGTTCATTCCTAAGAGAGATCAATTACTGAGCTAACTATAAACCACTTTTGACTCACCCACAAAGTGTTTGTTGAAAGTTCAAACTGGCTTTATATAAAGCGAACCAAATTCTGAATACATCACAAGAAAACACAACATCAAAATTCACTTGTATTGTAACCGTAAGCAATGGCTTCTTCAATCGATGGACGTAAAGCAAGTGAAATATTTCAAGGCCAAGCTTTGTTATACAAACACTTATACGCTTTCATAGACTCTATGTGTCTCAAATGGACTGTTGAGTTAGACATTCCAAACATCATTCATAACCATGGTAAACCTATTACTCTTCAAGAGTTAGTTTCAATTCTCAAAGTTCCACAAACCAAAATTGGTAACGTGCAACGCATCATGCGTTACCTTGCACACAATGGTTTCTTTGAGATTGAAAAAAACCAAGAAGATGAAGTTTATGCTCTCACTGTTGCTTCAGAACTTCTTGTAAAAGGAACTAACCTTTGTTTAGCTCCAATGGTTGAGTGTATTCTTGATCCAACTCTCTCAGGTTCATATCATCAACTTAAGAAGTGGATTTATGAGGAAGATTTAACACTATTTGGTGTTACCTTAGGATCTCATTTCTATGAATTTCTTAAGGGAAATCCTGAATATAATAGATCATTTAATGAGGCAATGGCTAGTGATTCTCAAATGATTAACTTGGCATTGAAAGACTGTAATTCTGTCTTTGAAGGACTTGAATCTATTGTTGATGTTGGTGGTGGAACTGGAACCACAGCTAAGCTTATTTGTGAGACATTTCCTGAATTGAAATGTATTGTCTTTGATCGTCCGCAGGTTGTCGAGAACTTATCTGTAACCAACAATGTATCATATGTTGGTGGAGACATGTTTATCTCTGTTCCTAAGGCTGATGCTGTTCTACTTAAGGTATGTTTTTCTTAACCAAGATCTATAGTCAATTGTATATCAATTTACTTATCTCAAACCGCGAAGATATTACCGCTTCTGGTCCTATTTATAAGAGAAAAATGTTGTTTTAGGCTTATTGAAAAGTCGATGTATCAGATCGGTTATTCAATGTATTTAAAACTGCATTTTTCTCTTATAAATAGGACATGGGTAGTAAATCGCAGTGGTTGATCGTAATATTTAACATTACAAAAAGTTGCAGTCAAATGTAACTGATACAACTTTAATTGTAATTATAGACGTTGTGGTGGCAGCGATGTCGAAAATCGTGATGTCGCACCCAAATTGCGTTCATTAACATTTTTTAAAACCCTAATTTAAACTATATCTCAATTTTGACTTATATGGGATTATATATTGGAATTTTCTAATGGTTCATCTTTTTTTTTCTTCTTGCAGTATATTTTACATAATTGGACTGATAAGGATTGCATAAAGATATTGGAAAAAAGTAAAGAAGCAATTTCAATTGAAGGGAAAAAAGGAAAAGTAATAATCATAGATATTGTGATAAATGAAAAGAAAGATGATTATGTACTTAGTCAACTGAAACTTCTCATGGATGTAAACATGGCATGCCTTAATGGGATAGAGAGAACTGAGGAAGAATGGAAGAAACTCTTTACAAAAGCAGGCTTTCAAGACCACAAGATATCTCCTTTGACTGGAATGTTGTCTATTATTGAGATCTATCCTTAAACATTGCTATGGCTATTCTATTTAGCTATTTGCATGTTTTATTTTTATTGTTTCAACATTTTTCGTTACATGAGTTTAAACCTGCTTTATATGGAATTGTTTTACAATGATTATCAATCTATAATATATATAAACATTTGAGAATGCATCTTAATTAATTCTGCTCCACGTGTCAACCTCTCAGTAATTTGTTATTTAATTCTTTTATTCTGGTCCCACAATAGTGCATCTCATTAATGTAATTGCATTATATTAGGAAATTCGAAATAAAATTCATTGTTATCATTTATCAATTAAAAATGGAATTGATTTTATCTTAACCAATTTGAGTTAAAAAATTTCAATTACAATAATTATTATTATTATTATACATAGTGATTAATGACATTCTCAAAATATGAAAATTTGAAATTCGAAAATTTCCCCACCAATTTGAAATAATAATAAAATTTATTTAAATAGTCTATTGGTACTTATAATTGTGTGTCTTAAGTTTACATATTTTCGTTTTTCTCTAAAATGGATATTTATGCACAAATGGTTGATGATTTCTTATTCTTGAATGGAAATTAACTCTAGGTGAGCTCCATCAACAAGCCAATGATTTATCTATACATGTCTCTTTCACCCTTATTTGTTTGTTTTTCAATTTTCAGCATGTATGTTTTATTGGTGTTTCTTCCTCCTTCACTACCCATTTGCCAAATGGATACTGTTGTACAAATGGCATTTATAAAAACATCACATTTGTGGAGATCCCACAACATTCTAAATAAGTAATATTCCAAACCATAATATTTTTGTGACTTCTATTTTGAATAATTGATTATATATTTTTTTATTTCACAATTCTGTTTTGTTGTTGTTTTGGCTCAAACTGAAGTCATAATTCACAAACTTCAATGGTGGTACAAATTGTGCAAATGTGGCATTGGTACATCTGATGAGAGCAATGATTTTTTGTGTGGTAAATGCAATATCATCCACAACTCAATTTCACGGTATACATTGATGACTTAATCCTATTTTTGTAATATTTGATAGTATAATCTTTTTTCTTCTCATATCTAAAATACTAATATCCGTTCTAATTTCTTACATTTGATCTTCATGTGATTGTCACGGATTCACACAAGTTTTACTACCTTGATCATATTCATTGCACTCGTGTTATTCCTACAATCCCTCAATGGGCAATTCAAATATATTTATTTTTAATCTATTGTTTTTTCCCATTAAACATCTGCAAATAACTAACTTATGTTAGTTAATTTATTTATTTTCAGAAAGACAACTACTCATTAGAATGTTTGTCAAGTGAAAATGAAGAGATTCGTGTCATTGAAGTTATTATTGAAGCTAATGCGATTAAGGACTATGATGAATCTTCAAAACAAGATGTACAAGTCAAATAAATCTATATTTGAGAATCATCTCCCATAAATGTTATTCCAATTGTCATCTCATGGATTAATTAGCATTAATGATATTTTTTAATAAATATAAATTAAGGATCCCACAATAAGTATGCAATTTAAATTTGGAAAATTATTAACATAAACATGAAGTAGGAAACTTATGTACTTTCTTAATGCTAATCTCAATAATTGTATTTATATTCTCATATTCTCATTTCATGAGTATTATTATTGTTCATAAAAACATTTAATTTTACAATCATCATTCATTCTCATCGTTTAAAATGTGAGTGGTTTTCCCTAATATATACTTGGTGGCCAATAAGCAATATGAATTATTTCAAACTACCATGACATCTCAGGTTGATTTGAAGCATTTTCCTCATAATTTTGAATTGAATGTCATGATGATGTATTGGGTTGTTTGTCATTTCTCTTAGTCATACCGAGTTAGTTATTTATGATTGCAAGGATTTATTTCTAGGTTCAAGAATTATTTGTGTTTGCAAAAAAAATTGTTTGTAAGTAAGGATACAAAATAAAATATGAGAGCGTCTCTTCATTTGTACCAAAAGGTAATAAATGCATCACGTTTGAAAAATATAACTTATATTTAGCCTATAATTTTAGTAGTAGTTGTTGTTTTTCTTCAATTTAATTTTGAATTATTTAACTTTTTTTTATCTTTTTTTGATACTTAATAAATTTCGAATGTTCATTTTGGAATGGCAAATGATATAAAATAATTATCTCATATTTAACGAAAAATAAATCCAGTGAGAGTGATGGTTTTTTTTTTGACAAAGAGAGTGATGGTTTTGTATCAACAAAGTTGCTATATCTTGAGTGTAGGAAGGCATGCATAATTGGTGATAGTATACTTTATATTTAGTGAATTTTATTAGTTATTTTTGCTCTTAACTAACATGGTCCAGAGCCTCGAGAACTTGAAGGAAAATGCTGCTAGCGAAAAGCATAACACTTAGTAATTTTTGTCTTCATTGTTTCGTGAGGTCGAACATAAAATACAAGTAATTTTTATGAGAAGCTAATCAAAAATCATTCTTAAAGTAAAATAACTTTTATGAGAAGCTATACAAAACAGATTCTTATTTAAAGCAATTTTTAGATTATTTTTAGATCTTCATTTTTTATAAAAAACAATAAAAAAACAGATAGAAAAGTTTTAAAAGTGATTATTTTATTTAAAAAAGTGATTATCTTTAGAAAAAGGCTATGACAAACGGGATCTATATCTGAAAGAGTTAGTGGTATAAACCAAATATAAAATTTATTAATATATATTATTTCCCAAAAAAGTGATTATCTTTAGAAAAAAGCTATGAACGCTTTTGTTTGTCTCCGCATTAATATTAGCCATTGATTATTGGCTATTGCGCTATTATTTACATTTGGAAGCCCATTTTCTATATACTACTTGCATCCTCTATTTTATTCTATGTATATAGGTCCTCATTGTGTAAGTGAGCTATTCTTTTCTATTATCCTTCAATGGGTGATAAACCAGATATTTGTGAATCAAGAATGAAAGCGCTAAGAAATAGTAAACAAGAGTGGGGTTGGCTTAGCGAATGGAGCTTTCGTATAGGTTTGCTTTTGCGCTCTTTCAGCGATCCGTTTTTCTCTAGATTATTGGTCTTTTTTTATTACAAAAGTTTAGGTGAGTTGAGCTTCGGGGCTCAACAGGGTCAGGGCAGACCTCGGGGCTTTTTGAGCGCTTACAGAGGTACTTAGAGATCACCCACCAAAGAGGTCCTCACATCGGCAGCGGGAGTTGAACTCACCCCCTTGTGGGGAATGAGCCAACTCCTTACCAACAACTGAGCCAACCTTCATTGGTCTCTTTAGATTATTGTTCTACCGGTGAATGACTCTCACTCCACTGAGTTTTTGTTCAAGGCTCTTTTGATCCCTTTCAAGTCATGTAATTCCTCATGTTTGATTTCACTCTCTGAAAATGTTTTAAAAAAATTTATGTGAGTTTTTGATACATTTCTTATCAAATTTCTCATAATAATTCTTTTGTTATATGTTTTTAAGTATGCATCGTATGTATGATATATTTTGATATTAAATGAAATTAACAAATATTGAACAAGTAATACACACACACACACACACACACACACACACACACATATATATATATATATATATATATATATATTAGTTTCTAATTTTTATAGAGGCATACCCTAAGAGACATATAAAAATAGAAATATCAGTGGGATGAGATGGGGACGGAGAATATTTTCTCACTTCCTGTCCTCACATCTTATATTGCTCCTCATCCTTGCTCTCTACATTGGAGAGTTTTCCTCCCTCCATCCCTATCCCCGCGGGACCCTATTTTTATACAAAAAAAGTAAATAATAAACTTAAATTCAACATATTTTTGAAAATATATAAAAAATTAAAAAATATCATAAAGTTTAAAGTTATGGTAATAGGGATCATCTAATATTTTTGGTTTCTTAGCAATATTAATTTGATAAAATAATATCAGATATATTTGTTAGAGTTTAATAATAGTTTTATTGGAAATTGAGACCCCGTGGAGTAGGTGTATAAACCCTATCCCCTTCCTACTATGTCTTCAAGGGAATTTAGTAATCTATCCTCATCCCCATAGGTCAATATTCATCTTTAGGTCTTTAAACTACACTGTTTTCACGAGGATTTTCATGTATAAGTAGAAATTGACACCTCTAAGTATAAGTACAACAAACATAAATAAATCTTATTGCATGAAAACATTAACATCTAAACATAAATTAACAAACAAAATATAATTTTTTATATAATTTTCAATAGGATAAGTATACCCGGACATAGCACGGGTCAAACACTCTAGTTATCAATAAACAAGTTTACATTTTGTACTAATTTTAGACATGTCAAATTGAGCAATTCTTTGAGGATCTAATTTGAATCCCAAATTGATCTTTTTCGGGATAAAATTATGAATTCGTAATATCCTTATTTTTTTATATACAATATACAATTCATTGAATTCAAAAAGAGGAGCCCACACACGTCAATTTCTTTCACCAAAATGCTTTAGCTATATGAACTAGTAGGATACTTGTGCACACAGATGTTGCGTATTATTTTCATGAATGAACTTAAACATAATTTAAATAGTCCCAGCACCCCGTGAAAAAAAAGATAAATTCAAAGTAGATAAAAAAAGGAGTCTTAAATAAAAAAATAGATAAATATTAAAATCTAAAAATGTAAAAGCATCATTTAAAAACAATATGTGCATTTATCCCGTGTTCTTTTATATATCAATGCAATATTTTTTTAGTGTTGTTATCACGTGTTTTTTTATATATCAGTGTAGCTATCTCGTGTTTTATATATATCATTGCAGTTATCCTGTGTTTTTTATATATTAGTACAGTTATCCCGTGTTTTTTATATATCAGTGCATTTATCTCATAGTTTCAATTGATTATTTTAAATGACTAATAGATTATAGTAGATAGTGAGATATTGTCAAAAAAAAAGTAGATAGTGGGAAAAGAGGGGAGTGGGTGGATTTGATTTGAATTTCAAAATTTGAAAAAAAAAACAAGGAAAAGAAAGTTGAAAAAAAAAAGTGGGAGTCAGAAGAAAGTGGTTTGGGAGAAGAAATTTGAAAAAAATGTGATAGTAAATTACAATGTTGCCCTTAGTTAGATGAGTTGTCAAGTAAATAGGGAGGCTTGTTTGAGTAATTTAAGTGTGGTTTATTTGAATAAATAAAAAATTAGATTAGATTAGATTAGATAAATAGATATTAGATTAGATTAGATAAATAAATATTAAATTATCAATAAGAGATATTTATCTCGTGTTTTATTATTTATCCGTGAAAATTATTTGTCATTTTATAGGTATTAGTGATAAATATTTGTTAAATGTGTTTTAAATATTAATCAGTAGTTTAAATAGTTATTAAGTTTTCTTATTTTTTTTAGATATCAGTACAGTTATCCCGTGTTTTTTATATATCAGTGCAGTTATTTCGTAGTTTCAATTGATTATTTTAGTTGATTAGTAGATTATATTAGATAGTGTAAAAAGAAAGTGAGTGACTTTAATTAGAATTTTAAAATTTGAGAAAAAAATATGAGAAAATAAGAAAAAAAAGTAAGAGTAAGAAGAAAGTGGATCGGGAGAAGATTATGAATTCGTAATATCCTTATTTTTTATATACAATTCAAAAAGAGAAGTCCACACACGTCAATTTCTTTCACCAAAATGCTTTAGCTATGAATACATTACAGTTTAGTTGTTCACGTATTAAAGCATTTCAAATTATTTCAATTTAACCAAATAATAGTATAATATAATAATATAATAATATACATACATAGTAACGTCCATCATCATCCTTTATAGTACACCACAACATTTGTCGACCTTCATCCTTCATCCTTGTATGCTGATTAAACTTTTGACAATTCTTTTTTTATTCAAGAGGCTGACACAATGAGTAATGACCACATATAAGGGAAATAGAAGTGTCGGATACCCGGTTCGAACTCGGGAACAAACGAAAGTAATGTGAAATTTAAGGATAATTCTGAATATTAGGATCTTTTCCATGATCAGGTTTTCAATTTCTTGACTCAATCAACAAAATTAAGAACAATGAAAGAATTAAAACTCACAAAAATGGAAAGGAAAGAAGATGAAGATGGGGTGAAGATCGCCACATCTAAGGATATATTATAAGATCGTTGCGTGATCGCCACAAGGTTGTGTGATTTAATTCTTTCATTGTTTTTAATTTTGTTGATTGAGTCGAGAAATTAAAAACCTAATCATAGAAAAAATCCTAATATTCAAGATTAACCTTGAATTTCACATCAAAAGATGTCTTTAACTCTTGACACGTCATTTAAAAAAAATTAGTATTCTAATTTTTTTTAAAAGAGCTGATATATAGTCTGAAATCTTTTTGAAAAAAAGTAACAATATAACTCTCATTTTAATAACAATACAAGGGAAGCTGCATATGAATAGTGTTTAGAATTTGCAATGTTATCTTTTTGTCTTTCGTTTAGTACTCATCGATTTCTCTTTTTAAAAAGTATTGCCTAATTTACCATCTAACTTTTTAACTCTTTACATAGATAAATGTGAATTATTTATTGGATGTAAAAAAATCTCATAATAAAAAGGGGTATGATGCAAAAGAATATTAAATATTTATCAAAAATGTAAAACAACAATCAATTTGAGATATATTATTTTGCTAAAACAACAAAACAAAATGAGGGAGAATGTGTACTAATGATACTAAGCTAACTGAACACCTCTAACTTATAATCCGGGCTAAAAAAAAGTAACAAAACAATGATACTAAGCTAAATGTTTTGATCAAAAAAGAAAAAGCTAAATGTTATATGTAATATAATATCTATTTATTGGAAAAAAAAAATCCAAGGCTTACCTGTTGACAATTAAATTATATTATCAAGTACCTACAATTCGTATGTACATTGTTTGATTCAAAAAAATTTCACATCAGCGTGACATTTTACCGAATAATAATCAAACAAAGTATCCAATTATATTTAAAACCTGGCCTTAAGCTTGAGCCCTTCTAGAACTATAATATTTATACTCGGCATATCAATTTCTTTCCCAATCCACCATTTCAATTTTACAAAAAAATATTGACTTTTCAATTAGACCAAATATACACACGCAAACATTTAGAGAGTGTCCCTGGTTATGGAGTAATTTTAAATCTCTGGATCGGCTGTTCCACCCTTCGAGGCGCCTCCAATCCAGCGAGGGGATTAGTCACTGTGTTCGGCTATGGATACCCTAGTCTCGATAAAAAAAAACATTTAGGGGGTGTGTTTTCCAGTATTTTTCGTTAGTGTTTTCTGTCAAACAAATAAATTTGAAATGGATGAGATAAGAGGATTCGAGTTGGATCCTGGATTCACCGGTTGTCAAGTTTACACGGCCAGCCCCAAATTGTGTGTTTTTCGAGAAGGAAAATAGTTTCGAGAGGGAATTCAATCACACAACCAAAACGAATCAGAAATTCTAGGTGATTGTACGATCAAATTTGAAGTACTAGACACTTGAACTAAACGCAGGAATCACACCCAGAATAGGTAGGACATCGCAAATCCTTCGAGTACTCTGTGCTGTTGGTTATCAAAATGTAAATAAAGTAAAGACAAAACTCGAGCAATTCACGAAAATTAATCCTAAGAAGGAAAGAACATCATGAATCCCCCAAGTGCAAAGATTTAAAGAAGTAAAAACAAGTTGTTAAAGCAAGATAAAAAGATATAAGGGTTGTTGGCTCAGACAAACATTGTTCACCGCTTGTAGCCAGTGTGTGATTGGATGTGCACTACAAGAAATTCGTGCATTACTGGTGTTTACCGTGGATTTTGGTAAACACCGCTGGTCTCCAATTTGGTTAACTTGCAGGATCAACCAGTGAATCCTAAGACCATTTGTGTTTAGAGTTTTTCCAGAATTACTTGTGTCCTTGCAGTTTAAAAGTAAAAGAAGAAGATAACCGTTGATTTCTCCGCGAAACCGTCGAATTACTCCAAATGAGGGAGGATAAAACAAAGAGAAAATTCGCAGGGAACGTAAAGAAAAGGAAAATTAAAATTGCATTAATTTAAAGGGGTGGTGCACAAGATCATACATGCGTTCCTTATACTCGTTTCTCAGTGCGTGTCGGTACTTTGAGCGTGGGAACTTGGTATGAGAGATTGCGACCTGTTTTTCCTATGAGAAACTACTATTTATACAAATAGAAAATAACTGTACAAAGTTTAAAAAATGCAACTGCTACGTGCTCTTGGTAACCTTTACTTGATCCTACTTCGACATCAGCCTCCAACTCCTTCTTGTCGAAATATCTATCTTCCGCCTCTTCGACTACTTCGTCATCAGCCTCCAACTCCTTCTTGTCGAAATATCTATCTTCAGCCTCTTCGACTTTGCCAAATCTGAGGTCGAAATCTACTTGATGCAACTTGATAGCTTAATTCATTTCAGCGTCGAAATTGATATTTGTCTCTTGAAATACAAGCTCAAACTTTAAAAATAAGTCAAACCTCGTTGACTGCATTTAATTTAGCCTGTCGAAATTACAGGCTAACAAATTGCCCCCTCAAAAATGTCTTTTTCGACAGGAGCTTAAGACAAAGGAAGAAAAAGAGCATTTTTGAACTCGAGTGGCCTTCCACGTTCTGCTTGTAATTCTGACAATGCTCATATGGCAATCACAATTTCTTTTGAATGCCACGTACTTACGCTTTCTTTATCTTTATTCCAGCGTTATTTTAACTTCTTGCAATGTTGGCTTATACTTTTTCAAGTATTTGCCATTTATACGCAAAATTCTTTCATCAGCGCCAATCTCTTCGACTTCATATGCGCCGTTTGAATAGACTTGTAAAATTTTGAACGGTCCTTCCCAACTTGGGGACCATTTACCAAGGACTCTATCTTTTCTATCCATGGGTAAGATAAGCTTCCAAACCAAATCTCCCACGTCGAAAGTCTTCAATTTGACTCTTTTGTTATAGGCCTTAGCCACTCTTTCTTTTTGTCTTGTGAGCATATCTAATGCACTTAGCCTATCTTCATCTAAATCAACTAATTCATCTAACATCATATTCTAATAATGATCAGATGGGATTTCAAATTGTCTTTGAATCCTAGTTGATTGGAGGCAAATCTCTGCTGGCAATATTGCATCATGCCCAAAAACAAGTTTAAAAGGAGTACTATTAATTGACTCTTTGGGAGATGTTCGACATGCCCATAAAATTTGGTTAAGTGTCCTATGCCAATTCTTGGGTTTTTGCCCAACATGTTTTTTAATCAAACTAATGATAATTTTATTGGCTGCTTCAACTTGACCATTTGCCTGAGCATAATATGGTGTCGAACTTAACAATTTATACCCATTTTCAGCAGCAAATTCGACCATTTTCTGACCAATAAAAACTGAACCTTGATCTGTGGTGATAGTTTCAGGCACACCAAATCTATATAATATATGGTCTTGAATAAAATTAATCACTGCTTCTTGATTAACATTGTTTAAAGGAATAGCTTCCACCCACTTAGTGAAATAATCTATCCCTACTAATATGAAATGATGGCCTTTCGACGAGTTTGGCTTAATTTCGCCAATTATATCCAAAGCCCATCCTCTAAATGGCCAAGGTTTCACGATAGAATGCAATTCATTTGCAGGTACATGTTGTATTCCTGCATGCTTTTGACATTCTTGGCATCCTTTGGCAAACTCTATGCAATCTTTTAACATAGTCGGCCAATATACACCTTGTCGAAATAAGAGCCATTTCATTTTATGGCCTACTTGGTGAGCTCCACAAGTTCCACTGTGAGTATTAGATATTGCCAAGTATGCCTCATTTTCACTAAGGCACTTGAGTAAAACTCCTTCAGAGGTTTTCTTAAACAACTCATTGCCCATGTTGACATAACTTAAGGCTCTATACTTGGTTTTTCTATCAGTCATCCCTGTTGGATTTTCCAAGTAGTTAACAATTTGTCTTCGCCAATCATCATTTGACATACTGTCAATGGCAAAAACTTCAAACACATTATCACAATAACCTTTGTCGGAAACTTCATCATTAAAATTTTCAATAAAAATTTCACTTTCACTTGGAGGTAATTGACTTAAGACTAAAGAGTAGTTCTCTGCCTCCTCTAGTTTTTTCCTTGACAAGGTTTCTTGTGTCATTGCTGTCGAAATTAACTTGTTTTTAATTTCGATTAGCTCTGTTAATTTTTCTTTAGAAACTTTATAACTAGAAGCTATTTGTGTCAGATCATTGGCTTCTTGATTTGCAATACGAGGCACATGTTGAATATCAATGCTGTCGAATTGTTTCAATAAAGTGCTGGCAGCAATAAAGTAAGTAATCAAATTTTCCTTAATGCACTTGTATTCTTTCGTTAATTGTTTGATTACTAATTCAGAATCACCTCTAATTTTGACCTGTTTTGCCCCCAAGTTTAACAGAATTTCAAGTCCTGTTACTAAGGCTTCATATTCAGCCTCATTATTGGAGCAACTTTCTTTAATTTTATACTTGTATTTAGTTGGAATCCCTTTAGGTGAAATGATTGATATCCCAACACCAGTACCATGTTTGTGGCTTGAGCCATCGAAATATAGCCTCCAAGGTCGAAGGTGAACACAATCAATTGCTAATTCGACCACTGAATGGTCTGCAATAAAATCTGCCACTACCTGGCCTTTAATAGCCTTTAGTGGTTGAAATGTTAATGAATACTCAGATAAAGCTAAAGCCCATTTGCCTATTCTACTATGTAGGATAGGTTTCGACAGCATATGTTTAATAATATCAAAGTGGGAATAAACATACACGTCAACAGACTTAATATATTGCTTTAACTTAGTACAAGAGAAATATAAGCATAAACACAATTTTTCAATAGGGTGATATCTAGTTTCAGAATCATTTAAAACCCTACTGAGGTAATATATGGCCCTTTCTACACCATTTTCATCTTCTTGTGCCAACATGCTACCTATTGACAATTCTGATGTTGCTATATACAATTTCGTTGTCTTATTCCTAATAGGAGGCAATAAAATAGGAGGGTTCATCAGATATGTCTTGATCTCGTCGAAAGCTACTTGATGTTCGACATCCCACTTGAACACATCATCCTTCTTCAGTCGAAGTAATGGCGAGAATATTTGAGTTTTGCCACTTAGATTTGATATAAATCTTCTAAGGAAATTGACCTTTCCTAATAATGACTGTAATTCTTTCTTTGTTGAAGGAGGTTGTGTTTCCATGATAGCTTTCGTCTTGTTTTGATTTATTTCAATGCCTTTTTTGTGCACAACAAAGCCCAATAAATCACCTGCACTTACACAAAAGGCACATTTGAGTGGATTCATTTTCAATCCATATTTTCTCATTCTTTCGAATGATAGTCGTAGATGATCTAAATGACCATTTTCTGATGAAGACTTAACAACTATGTCATCTATATAGACTTGCATAAATTTTTCTATAAAATCATGGAACATAGTGTTCATAGCTCTTTGATATGTAGCACCAGCATTTTTTAAACCAAATGGCATCACTACCCATTCATAAACACCTAATGCCCCTGGGCATCGAAATGCAGTTTTTGAAATGTCTTCTTCAGCAATAAAAATTTGGTTATAACCAGAATATCCATCAAGCATGCTTAAATATTCATAACCAGCCGCTGAATCAACCAACATTTCTGCCACAGGCATTGGGTATTGATCTTTGGGAGTAGCATTATTTAGATCTCTAAAATCTATGCAAACTCTAAGCGTACCATTTTTCTTAATTACAGGCACTATATTAGCAAGCCATTCGACATACCTGGCAGTTCTGATGAACTTGCTTTTCAATAGCCTTTCGATTTCCGCTTTAATCTTCGACATGATTTCTGGTGCAAATCTTCTTGGTGTTTGCTTCACAGGCTTCTTCTCTGGTCGAATAGGTAATTTCAACTCAACCACCTCTCTTTTCAGCCCTGACATCTCATTGTAATCCCAAGTGAAGCAATCTTTGTATTCCTTTAGCAATTCAACAATCTGCGCCTTCAACTCTTGATCAATCTTAGCACTGATGTATGTTGGCCTTTTTATTGAGCCATCTCCCAAATCAATTTCATATAAGGGATCTTGTGCTTGGATCTTTTTGGTTGAACCCATTGGATCCTTTTCAAAACCTAAAGGCTCGTCATCATAGACGCAATCAAGCCTCTGGTTTTCGACAATGTTGTCTTTATTTTTATCTTCTGTGGCTAAAACAACCATTTGATGTAACTCAGCTTCTAGAATAGCTTTTTCTTTGTTTTCGGCCACATAGGCCGTAATTCTTTCCCATACAGTGGGTTCATCCATAAATAACTATTTATGGTCCTTCCCACCCTGTAGGCTTGACATAGCCTTGTGGGTAGTTGTCTTCGTCAATGACCTCTCTATCCCAAATGAATCCATAGTTGGGATCAAGAATCACCGAGGTCCTCACATTATCTTGGCTTTCATAACCATGTTCAGAGGAAATGCATGGCGCAATGCTTGCCAGTTTCTTGTCGAAGGTTTTCTTGGTGATAGTATTCACTTCAGCCTTGAAATAGCTTTGATCACCCTCAATATTTTCAACTAGGCCATCTTCTCTCCAAATAATGAGCCTCTGGTGAACTGTCGAAGGGATTGCCCCCACAGCATGGATCCACTCCCTTCCCAACAGCATATTATAATTTGCCTTGGTTGAAATCACCATAAACATAGTTGGCCTACTAATGCTTCCAACAGAAAGGTCAACTTCAATGGCTCCAAGAGAGTGGCCACTTTTACCTTCATAGTTGGTAAGGATTACGTTGTGTGTTTTCAGATCCGTTTCACACTTCCCAATCCTCTTCAGCATATGTTGTGGCATCAGGTTCACAGCAGCGCCACCATCAACCAAGATCTTTCTTACCCCAACATTGTTCACCTTTGCTTGGATATACAAAGGTTTGAGATGATTCCTCATCCCACAATCAGGTCTCTCAAAGACAGCGTGTTGTTCTTCCACACAACCATTCTTGAGGACATAGTAACAGATGGGTTTGTAAGTGGTTTCTTCGTCGAAATCCTCTTCGACGTCGTTTACTTCCGAAACCACGTCATACTCAATCGGGAGGATTGAGACCACACCACACAAGACGTCGAACTCTGACCCTGAGTCTGCGAAATCAGATCCCATTTCTTCGTCTAGATTGAGACCTTCTTTAACCACTGAGAGAGATGGAAATATCCTTTCAGTTGCTGGCTTTCTAGCCATTTCAAGAGATTTTGAAGGTATTTGTTTACCTTTTTCTTTGTTGGAATTTTCCACCTTGCCTACAGCAGCAACCTTTTTCTAGCGTTGATATCTACGCCATTGAGTTCTCGTCATAGGGTTCTTCCCTTTGTAATTATTGTTATAGGCATACTTGTTAGATTCAGTTGCCTTATTTTGGTTAGTAGCACTAGTGCTGCCCCTGACCAATTTTGCCGGTTCTTGTTGATTTCCAACATCCTTTCCCGCATAATACACTGGGTAATACCCAGTGCTCTTTCCACCAGAATGCACCCATTTCTCGACAGGTGACTTTGCTGGAGGAACATAAGTCCTAATCTGACCTTTCTGAGGATTCCTTGTCGAAGTAAACTTATATTGGATCCCTCTGTCATTGTAACTGAACTTTGGTCTTTTGTCGACCCATTTTCCTTTGCGTTTCAGTTGAGGCTTCAATTTCTCAAGATTCTTGGCAGCCTCTTTGTCGAAGACAGCACTGCACCTTGGGCAAAGCATAACTTCAGTGTTATTGATCTTGCAGCGATTGAGGAAGTCAATCAATTCCTCTTCAGCCCCTGGATACACTACCTTCATCTTCTCAGCATATTGGTCTTCAGTAACCATTTCGACACCTACCTTGTGTTGCACCCCGAAAAAAATCCAGTTTGGACCTTTCATCGTACAACGTGAAAATTTGTGAAGCCGCCATCAACATTTTTTATTTAGGGACCAAAACATTGAAAAAGGGTCCTTTTTAAGGCGAGGTGGTCCTTTGAGAACTAGAGATGTAGGTTCGGGGGTCGGTTAGGTGTGGGGAAGGTATTAGCATCTCACACCTCCTTTCTACCGAAAGGGAACCTTTAACTTGATGTGCGGTTTTGACAGAGTTGATTTGAAACAATTCGTTCTACTTCGACATTTGGTTGACTCCACTTATTCACTTTATTTGAAAACAAACTGCGCCTGATTGGGTCAAAGTGCCCCGATATCGTAGAGTATCATCTCAAATTTGTAGTGCACAAACAAATTTGAGATATTACCCTTCATCATTCAAAGATGCACTTCTACCCATGGAACGATTGCATAAGGAATTTCTCTTATTTCATTTCATTTCATTTTTTTTTGGAAAATGATTTAGAAAATAATTTTAAAAATGATTTGAAGATGCAAGTGATTTATTGAATTTTTTTTTTTTTAGAAAAAGGTGCTTTATTTGGGGAAAAAGGTTTTTAGAAAAAGGTGCTTGACGGGTATGACCCGCTCCTACGTATCCCCATTGTGATGAGGAATCAAAGCTACGTAGTTCTTCTTCGTCTTTTTTCTGAAATAATGCTTATGAGGTTAATGAAATGATGCATAAATGCTACATTGGCTCGACGCCCACATTATTTGATGAAGGTTTTTGTACATGATTATGGATGACTGAAATGCTTATGCTATGCAGATGATAATTGTTTTTTTCGTTTTCATTTTTCTTATGCAATGAAATGAAATGCATGATACTCGCAATTATTTTTAAAATGCACGAGAGACGTGATTTTTATTAAATGAAACTATATGCAAAATGAGAGGTTCACATATTTATATGCAAGGGAAAATAACAATGCACGAGAGATGTTTCTAAAAAATGTTTTTTTTATATGCGAGAAAGTGCATGATACTCGCAATTTTTAATGCATGAAAAATCATGATCTTCACTGGATGAAGATGTATGCAAAAGGAAATGAGTAAAAAAATTATTTACAATGCAAAGGCTTTCAAAAGCCGGAAATTCACACATTTTTTTTTTTTTGATAATTTTTTTTCGGTTTATTTGCAAAAATATTTTATTTAGCATGGATGCAGGGGTATGAAGCTCCTTTGTGTCCTACCAAGGTTTCTTAGAGACAGGATCTATGGCTATTTCTACGGGTACACACTTCAAGGTTAGCACTAAAAGAAGGACCCTAAATAAGGCTCCTAGAGCCAACGACCTCATCTGAGACCACCGATCACAGGGCCGTACGTCCAAGTGATGGTATCATCAAACAAAGCCAAACTCTAGGTGAAGTCTTCGCAACCACCCAACAAGACGTACGTCCAGTGAGCAGCCACTAATGACTTCGTTCTAGCCTAAGATATGCTCTAGCTCGGGTATAGGGCTGTCTCACCAAGAAATATAAGGGTAAAAAGAGTGCAACGTGTGTGTAGGAGCACAACGACAAACATACCCCCCCACCTGCAAAGAAAATCCAGAAACAGTCCAGACAAAGAGTCGTCTACCCTAGGGTTTTGCAAGCATATATCATTTCAATACAAACAAGTAAACTAACCTAGGGTTCCAACAACAATCATATGCACTGCTTACCTCAAGAAAGGGAGCCAAGAAGAGGGGTCATAATAGAATCGGGGGAATGCATGAACTTACCTTGAAGAAAGGGAGCAAAGAAGAAGGGATCATAGTAGAATTGGGGGAATGATGCATGAGCTTACCTTGAAGAAAGGGAGCAAAGAAGAAGGGGACATGGTGATTGGAGAAATGCATGATCATATTAAACATATAAACAAAAGAAGATGAAAGGAGAAGAAGGAACAAGAAGCGAACATAGAAGAAGAAGAGTCAAATGCACATGAATGCAACATAACAACACGAGAATGCAAGAGAACATTCAAACATCAGAAAAAGAGAAGAAAAAGAAGGAGAATAAAAGAGAGAAATAGAACAATCACATTCAAATCAAACAATTAAACCGCACATCAAGTTAATTAGGCCTGACCCTCGTTTTAAAAAAGAAAGTCCCCAGTGAAGTCGCCAGCTGTTGCACCCCGAAAAAAATCCAGTTTGGACCTTTCATCGTACAACGTGAAAATTTGTGAAGCCGCCATCAACATTTTTTATTTAGGGACCAAAACATTGAAAAAGGGTCCTTTTTAAGGCGGGGTGGTCCTTTGAGAACTAGAGATGTAGGTTCAGGGGTCGGTTAGGTGTGGGAAGGTATTAGCATCCCACACCTCCTTTCTACCGAAAGGGAACCTTTAACTTGATGTGCGGTTTTGACAGAGTTGATTTGAAACAATTCGTTCTACTTCTTTTTTATTTGAGAAAAGTGTTTTTGAAAACGGGGGAAAAGAAGAATCTTTTTATTATTTTTTAAAAGTGTGCTTGACGGGATGTGACCCGCTCCTACGTATCTCCCGGTGCGATGGAGAATTTAAATCTTACGTAGTTCTCTTTAGTCGAGAAACTTTGTGTTGGTGTTTTTTATTGTAGGGGTTTTCGGTCCTAGACTGTACAGTCCACTAGACCTAGAACAAAGACAACCCCGCCTGTACAGACGACGTGCCCCTACTTATTGAAAATGTTTTTTTGATTAAGGAAGAAAAAGATTTGTTGTGAGGTTGGTTGCTTTTATTTGGCAAGTATCTTAGGCTCGCCTGAACTGTACAGCTCGCTTACCATAAGACGCTAACCAATACCGGATGTACATCCGACTCAATTCCTTACTCATTTTTTTGAAATAGGGTTCAAGTTGTTAATTACTTGTTTTAATTCTCATAAGTATCCCAAGATGTTTGAGCTGTACAGCTCCGATCTTAGGACGCTAGACAACACCGGCCGTACGTCCGACTTGCCTCCTTATGAGTTTTCAAAAAGGTTTATTGTTGATCTTAGAAAGAATTTGATTGTCTTATGAAAACAATTTAAGAAAAGATTGAGTTTGGAAAAAGCTTTAGAAAATGATTGATTTGAAGAAAGGATAAGGGAGTTTGAGGGTGACATTGGTCACAAAAGGTTTGTTGGGATGGCGTGGCATCCAAAAGGAAAAGAAAGTAGAACATTCAATCAATTTCCAAGTCAAGAACCAAAGTGCAACATTTAACAAATTGCAAGCAAAGCAATCAACAATGTAAGCATAAGCATAAACATTACCAATTACAACATTTGAGCACAAGAATGACACTTAGTCATCAACATCTAATGGCATGCATATGTAAGATCAACAATAGGCACACAAAGAGATCATACAAAAGTTCAATTCAATTAGGTGTCAACACAAGATAAAGCACAAGGTTGAATCCCTTTTAGTAATCCTTGACGCTTGAGACAATGCACAAGTGCATAAGTGTCTAGTCCTTTTACCAAATCATCAACATTAAAGCATAACATTGACCTAGAAAGAACATCACATTTGCAAGACCAAAAGTGACCAAAAGAGGGCATTAACAAGTCATTTTTGTAACCAAAATTGATTAATCAAGTTAGAAAACTAGCATTTGCATTTTCAAGCAAGAATTGCACAAAGAAAATTGAATCATCTTAGGCAATCCTCATCACTTAAAGTGAAGTGCACTAGGCACAAGTGAGAGTCCTCTTGCCAATCCTCAACATAGAATAACTTTGCAAACAAGTTACTAACAAGCAAACCAAAGTTTACAATCAAAGCACAAGGTTGTGTTGAATCATCTTAGGCAATCCTCAACACTTAAAGTGAAGTGCACAAAGACACAAGTGTGAGTCTTCTTGCCAATCATCAACATATAACAATTTGCAAGCAAGATACAATCAATTAGCAACAATATTTTGCAATCAAAACATCAAATCAATTGCGTTGAATCATTTTAGTCAATCCTCAACACTTAAAGTTAAGTGCGCAAAGGCACAAGTGTGAGTCCTCTTGCCAATCATCAACATAACAATGACTTGCAAGCAAGATACCATCTATTAACATCAAAATAACTTGAGAAAACGTTTTTGATCACAATTGCAAACCCATTTCACAAGAAAATTAACAAACCCTAATTCTAATCATGATTTGCAAAGCATCACATCATTTTATTCAACAAAAATGCAAGATCATAGTGAAAACAACATAAATCACAATTTATTCAAGGGTGAGAAGCATCTCAAGCACCCAAACCTCCCACAGTGTTTGTCAAAATGCTTGAGACACCTCTCACCAACAACAATCAACAAATCAACAATATAACAACACTAAAATGCATGAATATGGTAGGATGCAAAATTAGAAACATGATATCTACATTTTGATGCAAAAAAGTTGAAGATGATGCTAGGTTTTAAGAAGTTTACCTCAAATCCAAGCTAAGGAATGACTAATATGAAGAACAAGACCACAAATCAACTTGAATCTTCACCAAACTTCAATGAAACCCACGAAATGCTTGCTTAAAAATGCCCTTTGATGATGCAAGCTTGAATTAAATTAGGAGAGAAGGAAGATATATGAAGTAGGAATGGAAATGAGGTGAGAAAATGGTGATTTGGTGAAGGAGAAGTGAAGAATTGATGGAGGAAGAAGGTGGTATGATTTCGGCCAAGAGAGGGAATTAGGAGAGGGAGTTGTGTGCTAGGGTTGTGTGAGTGAAAATGAGGCCAAAAGTTGTGAGAGGTAAGGTTAATAGGGTATTTATAGAATGCATCTAGGTTTGAGGGTATTTAGGTCAATATGCACTAGTTGTGCTCTAGGATTTGATTTTAATTTTGAATCAAAGGCTAGGATTGAGGCTCACATGGATTGAGGACATTGAGAAAACACAAAATGAGAGAATAGAGAGGGTGAAATTCGGCCAAGAGGTAGTGGGAGTGGTCACCAAGTTTTGCTAGTTGTCATCTTGTACTATTGTACTATTATATGACCATTCCATTATCCCTTCATTTTTGATTATTCTTCTTAGGATAATTGTACAAAAATACACCCAATTTAGGCCACATACTAGGAACCTTAAGAATATGCCATTTTATGAGATCACCATGACCAAAAATATCATAAAAACCTCATCTTGAAATTTTTGTAGAATATTCCCTATTGATCCTTTTTGAAATTTTGTGCACAATGTATGCATGCATGCGCATACATACATACATGACCAAAAATGTTTTGCCTCAAATAAATTTCTCTAAAATTGCACAATGATTCTTGATGAGAAATTATCTTATTTTTGACAATGACCAAAATACCCTTTTGCCCTAAAAACCTTGTTTTTTAACAAAAAATGCATTTCCACTCTAACAATGAATTTAAAAGCCCTAGAATGACTCTTAAAACCCAAAAATGCATGCACAATGCTCTTCACTCTTCAAAATAAAACCACACTTCTCAATTTATTTATTTTTTGCGGAAAATTAGGGTTTTAAACCTAGGCGGACAAAACTAGGGTATGACACCTTGTCGACAGCTTTCTCTACCTTAGCATTTTCAGCAACATCTTCAGTGACCTCGACCACATTGAGATCAACTTCGACCAGCAATGCATCAGCTGTTGGCAAGGGATCAGTATCAATCTTCTTTGGTGGCTTAGACTTGTCACCAAATTTCAGCCTTCCTTCGTTGATAGCATTTTGAACCAAATCCCTGAAAATGACACAACGGGAAGTGTTATGACCTAAGAAGCCATGAAATTTACAAAAGCCTCTTTTCTGTCGTTGTTCTAATGGTGGAATCTTTAGGCCTTTAGGCATTAAGATTTGACTATCAGCCACAAGCAGATCAAATATTTCGTCACATTTAGATACATCATAAGTGTAAGTTTTTGCGACAAATTTATCATTCTTAGGTTCCACAAGATTTTTTCCATTAGAAGGTTTTAACAATTTGCAAGTATAAGGAGGTCCTGGTTTTAGTTCTGCAATGTTAACCTCTTCTTCGACATCTTCATAAGATATGTCGTATTCTTGGTCACTGTCATTAGCTTCAACATAAGCAACATTTTCTTTTTTACTTTGGAATCTACCAGTTCTGGCTTTTTCGGCTTTGAGTCTTTCGACTTGTCGAACTCTATCAGCCAATTGTGCCATATCTCTTAAATGTAGTGTGTCTAGTTTCTTTCTTATAGTATAATCTAGACCACCAGCAGCCATTTCGACTAACTCATGCTCAGGCACTTGGGTAAAACACCTTGCTTTGAGTAGTCTAAATCTATTGAGATAATCATCAACAGATTCTGCATCCTTGCGTCGAACACTGGCCAATTCTTTGAGACTAATTTTACATTGTCCCATGTAGAATTGCTCATGGAAAGCTTTCTTTAATTGGTTCCAATTAAACATGGAATGTGGGGGCAGTGTAGTGAACCATGTGAAGGCGTTCTTAGTTAGAGAATTTGGAAAGTATTTCATCCTTAAATTCTCATTGTGTGCTAGATCGCCAGCCTCAGTCAAATAACGAGCCACGTGTTCGACGGTAGATTCACTGGTTTCTCCAGCGAACTTTGTGAACTTGGGAATTTTCCATCCCCTAGGCAGCTCTGTTTGTAAGGTGTATTCTGACAAGGGCGACACAAAATTAGGCCTATGTAAACCTAAGTTAAGGCCATTCTGGGCTAAAATAGTTTCGACCATATTAGCCAGATTGTTTTGTGCTCCAAAATTGTTTTGTTGCACTTGTCTGACCACTTCGTCAGCATTTTGGTTTCTATTCACCAACACCACTTCAGGGATTGCCTCTATCCTCATAGGCTCTTCGACAATTTGTTGTTGTCCTTGGTTTCCCTGATTCATAGGTATTGGAATGTTAGGCCTTTCAACAGGTACTTCGACAGGCCTGACATTCTGAATTTGGGGAATTTGCTGGTGATGTACTGGTGGAGTACCAAAGAAATCAGCAATTCTTCCCATTTGTGTTGCCAACATTTGGTAACTGTTATTAGTGTTTTGTATCAAAGGATTAAACACAGTACCAATTTGTTGTGTTAACATATTGACCATATCATGATTGCTATCATCCATTTGTTGTCTTAATGCCAACAAAGATGTTGTAGTCAAATTAGTTAGGGCATTTCGACTATGGATACCCTCCGTCGAACTATGAATAGGAGAATACCCTGTACTTGCATTTTCTGCAAATGTAGACGAATTTGTCTGAAGGCCTGCCATTAATGCTGTTGGCATGCCATACGGTAAAGCCCTTCCACTCATAGTAAATGGCATATTTCCAATCATTGGATTTGCCACCAAAGGACTCGTTGGTCCTACTGTTGGTGGCACAGAAGCCATTGTATTAACATTTGTTAATGTTGTAGTGGTCATCATTGACACAGGAGTAATTATGGGAGAAGTTATAGCGATTACTCCCATTGTTGTCGAAGAAGGCATAGCAACGGTTATGCCTGCGACATTTGCAGCGTTAACGTCACTAACCGACGCTTGTTCTTGTGTACTTTGTGCATTTGATGCAGAAACATTACTTGTACTAGAGCGTGCCATCTCTGGAAGATGTTTACCACTCCTTAATTGCATGCACAGACAAACACAAAGTTTAAGAATTCAACGAAAAACTTTTAAAATTAGCACAAATGTCCCACTGGGCGTGCCAATTTGTTTACCGTGGATTTTGGTAAACACCGCTGGTCTCCAATTTGGTTAACTTGCAGGATCAACCAGTGAATCCTAAGACCATTTGTGTTTAGAGTTTTTCCAGAATTACTTGTGTCCTTGCAGTTTAAAAGTAAAAGAAGAAGATAACCGTCGATTTCTCCGCGAAACCGTCGAATTACTCCAAATGAGGGAGGATAAAACAAAGAGAAAATTCGCAGGGAACGTAAAGAAAAGGAAAATTAAAATTGCATTAATTTAAAGGGGTGGTGCACAAGATCATACATGCGTTCCTTGTACTCGTTTCTCAGTGCGTGTCGATACTTTGAGCGTGGGAACTTGGTATGAGAGATTGTGACCTGTTTTTCCTATGAGAAACTACTATTTATACAAATAGAAAATAACTGTACAAAGTTTAAAAAATGTAACTGCTACGTGCTCTTGGTAACCGTTACTTGATCCTACTTCGACATCAGCCTCCAACTCCTTCTTGTCGAAATATCTATCTTCCGCCTCTTCGACTACTTCGTCATCAGCCTCCAACTCCTTGTCGAAATATCTATCTTCAGCCTCTTCAACTTTGCCAAATCTGAGGTTGAAATCTACTCGATGCAACTTGATAGCTTAATTCATTTCAGCGTCGAAATTGATATTTGTCTCTTGAAATACAAGGTCAAACTTTAAAAATAAGTCAAACCTCGTTGACTGCATTTAATTTAGCCTGTCGAAATTACAGGCTAACAACTGGCTGACACAATCCCCCAGTAATGGTTAAAATCGGCCAGAAATTGCACATTACTGGCGGATTTAGTCCGCCGGAAATCCGCCAGAAAATCAGTCGCAGGTAACAGTTACTGACGAATTTTCAGCCAGTAATTACTGGCAGATTTTCAGCCAGTAATTACTGACGGAATTACTGGCCGAATTTCTGCCAGTAATTACTGGCTGAAAATCTGTCAGTATATCCGCCAGTAATGACTGGCTGACAATCCGTCAGTAAATCAGTCAGTAAGCAACAAAAATCCGCCAATAATGTATTTTTTTTAAAAAGTATTTTAAAATGCAAATAAAAAACAATTCGTTTTTAATTCATTTTGTTAAATATTTTAATACAATTCATTTTTTTATTGGATAAAAAATTAATATTATTTAAATTTTTTTTTTTTTTTTTAAAAACTATTTTTTAATTTGTTTATTTAATTCAAAAAATAAAACAATAATCGAATAATTTTTAATAATGATAAAATTTTCATAAATTTCATGAAACAAAGTACTAATTAAAATATCCATAACAAATATAAATTAAAATGAATGAGAAATGAAAGAGAAAGAGAAATTTAAGAAGTTTAAGAAGTTTGAGAAAAATGAAAGAGAGAAGAGAAGTTTAAGAAGTTTGAGAAGAGAAGTTTAAGAAGTTTGAGAAAAATGAAAGAGAGAAGAGAAGTTTAACAAGTTTGAGAAAAATGAAAGAGAAGAGAAGTTCAACCAAATGCCCCATATAACCGCCAACCAAATTAAGTGCTTGACTCTTCTTTGTTTCTTCTCTTTTATCAATTTCCCGAAGGCTACAAAATGGGAAGGTAAATCATCTTCAACGATTGCTGCAACGTCCATCCAAGAGAACACATTCAGCCACACAGATTTCGTGACGCCACAGTGAAGGAAAAGGTGAGTGGCTGACTCATCTTCATCACGAAAAAACACACAGTGTTTCCCCTCCAAGGATCGAAGGATGCCTCTGCGATACAAAGCTTCTCTGGTTGCAATTCAGTTGCGCAGCACTCGCCATGTGAATATTTGCGCTTTTGATGGCGCATCAATCTTCCAAATCTTCGGCCAAATAATGCGTAACGGGTCAGCTAACAGCCCTCCAATACCTGCAGAATTTTCACACAGCAGCAAATAACAAGTTTTGACAGAAAATCCCAGCACAGAGTCACGAATCCAAGTCCAGCGCTCTGCTGTAAACTCAGCAGGAGATACCGCGAGCAAGATCTCTTGCATCTGCACAATTTCCTGCGCAACCTCCTCATCCAACGACAACAATTAAGCAGTCCATTCCCAATCCCATCTCCAACCGCCCTCGGTCCAAGAACCCATATTCTCAACCACGATATTTTTCGTACTGCATAGATTATAAACTCTCGGAAATAACTCCGCAAACCGCTCAATTCCCAGCCACTTATCATTCCAAAATTGCACCATATTACCTCTACCAATTCTCAGTTTAATAGCATCGGTAAACCAGCCACTATCCAAGCTTGAGCCTTCCCCCAATTGACATAAGTCTCTCCACCATATGGACGTCTTCCCCCATCCTCTTCGGTATTCATTAGTGCTAGGCCATCTACCATTTAATCCATATCTCGTCATTAAAATTTCCTTCCATAGGGGATTACCCTGCTCCACCAAAACTCTCCATCTTCATTTTGTTAAAAGAGCAAGATTAAACATTTCCAAGTTTTTGATGCCAAGCCCACCTTTTTGTTTTGGCATACAAATAGTGTTCCAATTTACCCAAGCCATCTTCTTATTCTCCCCGTCGCCACCCCACAAAAAAACGCCTTTGAATCTTTACAATTTCTTCAATGACTTTTTTTGGTGCTTTGTAGAATGAAAAAAGATACAATGGGAGTGACGCTAACACCGAATTGATGAGTGTAACACGGCCACCAATAGATAATTGACGAATCTTCCAACTATTAATCCTTGCCTTGATAGAATCAATAACCGGTTGCCAAGTACTCAACAACCTCGGATTTGCGCCAACCGGAATACCAAGAAATTTAAATGAAATTGACCCCATTCTACACGCTAAGAACTGTGATATCCCCTCCATCGTTCTCTCCTCCATATTGATGCCAATAACATTGCTCTTTGCGAAGTTTACCTTTAATCCCAACACAAGCTCAAAACTCCTTAGTATTGCTTTCAAGGACCACACACTTTTTTCCCCGCCATCGCAAAAAAATATGGGATCATCCGCAAATTGTAACACTTCAACCGAAAGCGACACACTCATATTGAAGTCGCTCAAATTATTGGATTCCACACCCATCCTTACCAACCCCGCCAACCCCTCCGCCGCAACTAAGAACAAAAACGGGGCAAGGGGATCACCTTGTTTTAGGCCTTTTTGAGCCATAAATTCCTCTGTTGGGCTACCGTTAACCAAAATTGAAATTGAATTTGAAGAATAGCATGTACGCATCCAAGACCTCCATTTTTCACCAAATCCCAATCTCCCCAACATATAATCCAAGTACGACCAACTTACCGAGTCGTAAGCCTTCTCAAAATCCGCTTTAGGAACCACACACTTCTTTTTTCTCCTCTTGGCGAAGTCCAATATTTCATTCACAACAACGACACCATCTAGAATATTTCTCCCCGCAAGGAAGACGCTTTGCTCATTTGAAATCACTCCCTTCATGACCTTCTTCATCCTCCCCGCCAAGACCTTAGCAAGAATCTTGTACAAGCAACCAATAAGTGAAATTGGCCGATATTCACCTAACCCTTGCGGATTGCTCACCTTTGGAATGAGAGCTAGGAATGATGCACTAATCGCCTTTGGTAACTTTGCCATTCTATGGAATTCATCAAAAAAATTCATAATTTCCGGGGAGATTACTTCCCAACAACTCTTTATGAAATTGAAGTTAAAACCATCCGGGCCGGGGCTCTTGTTCCCATCGCACTCCCATACCACCTCCTTTACTTCCTCCATTGAAAATGGCTCAACCAAGAACTCTTTATCCCCTCTTGCTATTTGATTGAAGTGGACACCATCCAATGTCGGTCTATCATAATCCTCTTCTTTAAATTTCGCTTCAAAATGATCTTTTACCGCTTTCCTCACACACCCCACATCCTCTACCCACTCACCATTGACTTCCACTTTTAACAATTGTGTTCTTCTTCTATTACCTTTGATGCAAGCGTGAAAGAACCGACTATTTGAATCACCTTCCGCTATCCACCTTACTCTTGATTTTTGCGCAAGGAGGCTCTCTTTGGCATGTAACTCCATCCAAAAGTCATCGTTGAACCGTTTCCGCTGCTCATCATTAGCAACCCCCCCCCCCCCCCCCCGAAGACAATCTCTCAATCTCGTTCACCAATCACCACTCAAAAACTACTCTCGCTGGTTGCTCCCTCACCGTTCACAGATTGCGCCACGTTCACGTTCACGTTCGCTTTCAATTTCTGTTTCCCTAAGCCCCAAATCGGGTCACCGCCGAATCCCCAAATCACACACTCAATTCACATAATCGACTTTGATTCTGCTCGATTTTGGCTCTTCCCTCTTGTTCTTGGTTCTTGGCTCTTCGCATCTGTTTGTGGTTCTGCGTTTGGCAACATACACTGATTTCGCGTTTGCTTTCAGTTCTGCGAGTGGTTAATAGGTTCAAGAACCTGTGTGTAATACCCCATCTGATGCTTCTTATGTGTTTGAGAAAGGGCCAAGAGAAGTCATTCATATTATGTGATATAATCATGTTTTCTTGTATCAATTGCTTAGATTTGTGAGTGCATGATTAATCTTGAACCTGTGTGTAATACCCAATCTGATGCTTCTTATGTGTTTGAGGAAAGGGCCAAGAGAAATCTCCCCGAGTACTTTGTTCGTACTTCTATTTAGAGCAACTACTGAGTGATGGACACTTGTCCTTATTGAGAGCTAATAAAAACTAATCTGCCTAATGACCAATCATGATTGATGCCACGTGTCCTCTGGCGTTTAGATGTTTTGAACTTGTCCCCGCGTTTGAATGGTCTAGAAGGAAACCTCCCTAACCGCTGGTTAAATCTTCGCGCGCGGCATTACAACCTTCGAACCTTGGCTTTGGAGTTTCTTCGACATTATGTGTGATTGCCTAAGTGTCGCTCATCGAATATTACCTACGTGTTGCTTTTGAACTTTCTTTCAACACCATGCTGACGTGTTCTTGCAGCTAATTTCGAATTCGAAATTTAGTTGTAATAGGGTGACATTTTCCACTCGTGAGCGAGAGAATCCCCACAAGAACGACCTCACTCGGAGCCTCGTGGGTTAAATGAAATTTATCCAATACATTTTACTTATTTTAAATGAAAAATATTTTTTTAATATAAGTATCCAAAGGATTTTAATTTCCTATTTATTATAATTCAATGGATTAAGAAAAATAGTGGATGGATCATCAACCATCCACAAGTTAATAGGATGGATGAGATCCAATCCATTAATATTTTGTTTTGCTAATGGTTGGATGGTAAATAAATGGCTCCCCCTACCCCACCCCCCCAACTTTAGTAAAGATAGGAAAATTTAGCATGAAAAGAAAAATCATTTAAAAAAGGCAACTAAATTATTTTGTCAAAATAAAAAGTCGTTGTTCAAAACCTCTAGAGATCTCTGACCCCATGTGTAGTTTGAATTCATGCCTGTACGTAATAATGGTGGGAAAATTACAAAAGCCATTAAGTATATATGTTCAAATTCTAACATTTTTTCATAGTTGCATGTTCAACTCTATGTAGGCCAAGTTGAAAGAGTAGAAAGGGATGTCACAAGTCAAAATCATAGTTCAGGAATCAGTATTATTGTTCGGTTAGATTATTGATAACTCACCTATAGGGTGCAGAAACTTAATATAAAGCAGCACAAAGCATTAATCAAAGTTCATTTGCAAAGTATGGCTTCTTCAACCAATGGTCGTAAAGCAAGTGAAATATTTCAAGGCCAAGCTCTCTTATACAAACACCTATACGCTTTCATAGACTCTATGTGTCTTAAATGGACAGTTGAGTTAGACATTCCAAACATTATTCACAACCATGGTAAACCCATTACCCTACAAGAGTTAGTTTCAATTCTCAAAGTTCCACAAACCAAAGTTGGTAACGTGCAGCGCCTCATGCGCTACCTTGCACACAATGGATTCTTTGATATAATAAGAATCAAAGAAAACAACCAAGAAGAGAAGGAAGCATATGGTCTCACTGCTGCATCAGAGCTACTAGTCAAAGGCACTGATTTATGTTTAGCTCCATTGGTTGAGTTTGTTCTTGATCCAACACTTTCAGGTTCATACCATCAGTTGAGGAAGTGGATTTATGCAGAAGATCTCAGTCATTTGGTCTCTCCTTAGGATCCCATTTCTATGAATTCCTCAACAGAAACCCAGAGAATGGTAGATCATTTGATGAGGCAATGGCTAGTGATTCTCGAATGATAAACTTGGCATTGAAAGACTGCAATTCTGTCTTTGAGGGACTTGAATCCATTGTAGATGTAGGTGGTGGAACTGGAACCACAGCCAAGCTCATCAGTGAGACATTCCCTGAGTTGAAATGTATAGTCTTTGATCGTCCACAAGTTGTGGAGAATTTATCAGAAACCAACAATTTGACATATGTTGGTGGGGACATGTTCATATCTATTCCTAAGGCTGATGCAGTTCTACTTAAGGTATGCTTTTCTGAACTAAGATCTAGTCAAATACTAATTTAAATACTTATTTCAATCCATAGCTCACTTTTCACATACGAAGTTATGTATTAAGGATATTCTAACCATGTTAGCTTTCATCATATTTTTCTTTCAGTATATTTTACATAATTGGACTGATAAGGAATGCATAAAGATACTGGAAAAATGTAAAGAAGCTATTTCAAGAGATGGGAAAAGCGGAAAGGTAATAATCATAGATGTTGTGATAAATGGAAAGAAAGATGAGCATGGACTTACTCAACTCAAGCTCCTTTTGGATCTAACAATGGCATCTCTTAATGGAAAAGAGAGAAATGAGGAAGAGTGGAAGAAACTATTCACAGAAGCAGGCTTCCAAGACTACAAGATATCTTCTTTTACGGGATTTCTGTCTCTTATTGAGATCTACCCTTAAGTATTAATGTTGTGAGCTATATGGATTTAGAAGTTATAAACTGAATAAAGCCCGTATACCACATGGAAGAACTTGTGGAGCAAAGACAATGTTGTCTAACAAGATATGCTATGGTATTGGTAAGTGTTTTTCTTCGCATTATCCTGGGGTACAATATTCTTGTCCTTTTACGGTATATATACGATCAAGCCAGTGTACTCGCTTCGTATTCATCTGTTAGACCTCTCATTAAGAAACATTACAAGAGGAGAGGTCGAATTAGTATAACTTAGTTGTTGTTAATTATAATTATCAGTTATTAAATGTCAGTTATGTGTGTATTGTTTTAGACCAAGCCTCTAATTCTTGGAGGGGAAACACTTGTAATCGAGTCCTAGTCTGTAATTTTTTGTTGTGTTAAATTTGTGTGTTGTAAGACTATTCCTCTGATTTGAGAGCATTCACCAGAGCTTACCACAAAACCAAAAATGCAAAATGATGATAGAAAAGGGCACATAACAAAGAAAAACTGGACTGAATAATTATAAATTTTTTCATGTATAGATTGTTCCGTAGGTCTCATAAAACTATATTGAGAACGTTGGCAGTTGGCAAGGGTTCAAAAACCAATGAGTTGTGCTAGAGAATTATGCTAAGCTTATATGTACAACTAAGTTTATCTAAATTCAGTATGATCGACCAAAAAAAAAACTAATTATATACAATTGGATAATTACAATGACTAGGATCTTATCTATTATTCACATATAGGAGACTTCCATTCATGGACCTAACTTAGTGGATACTAATTATCTCCATGTCCAACCTCTTTATGATATTGGAGTTCTCGGAGAATTTAGATATATTCATCCACCTCATGAACTGCACTCGCTTCGTCTCTTAATATAAGACTCTATAATCCTTTTTACACAAACTAAGAAAAGTTTGTAGTGTAATTTGTGTATAATTTATGTATAACTATTATTAAACTACCTTTTATGTATAGAAGCATTCAATGTTAACTTTTCATATATTTAGACAATTTAGTAGTATTAATAAGAGATATATTTAGAAAATAAAATGATAAATGTATCTAGATATTTGTAGAAAGGTTTATATTTAGGGAAAAGTAAAAGGGTCAAAAAGAGTCTTATAATTAGGGATTGAGTGAGTATCTCTTAAATTTTCTATATTTACATTGATATTTGGAAATTAGAATTGATATCTCAACAAACTTATTATTCCAAGTGCCTGTGGTTCCGGCCTGGCCTAGACTTATTCTTCAACATTTGATAATATAATTTAATCGTCACTGGGTGAACATCGCCATCGCCTTATACTACATAAGCAAGTAAGCCCTCAGCCTTAAATATCCCTAATAATGAAGGAGAGAATGCATCATTACTATATAAGTTGAGTTTCTATGATTCCCTCTAAAATGAATCTTACTATATAAAGGGGGAATGGATTCCCAGTTTGTTACAAGTCAATATCATAGTTCATTATTATTGTTCAATTATATATAAAAGAAAAATATTAATGCTAAGTTAGTGTGTTATGACTTTATTTGCAACTCACCAGTAGGGTGCTTGAAACTTGATATAAAGCGAATAAAAATATGAATCAGCACAAAACACAAATCATTGGCAAGTATGGCTTCTACAACGAATGGCCGTAAAGCAAGTGAGATATTTCAAGCCCAAGCTCACTTGTACAAACACCTATTCACATTCATAGACTCTGTGTCTCAAATGGACTGTTGAGATGAACATACCAAACATAATCAACACCCATGGCCCCACCCCATTACTCTTTCTGAGTTAGTTTCAATTCTGCAAGTTCCACCTACCAAAGTTGGTAACGTGCAGAGTCTCATGCGCTACCTCCTGGCACACAATGGAATCTTTGATATAGTAAGAATCAAAGAAGACAACCAAGAAGATAAGGAAGCATATGGTCTTACTGCTGCATCAGAGCTACTAGTCAAAAGCACTGACTTTTGCTTAGCTCCAGTTGTTGAGTATGTTCTTGATCCAACATTGTCAGGTTCATACCATCAACAGAAACCCAGAATACCGTAGATCATTCGATGAGGCAAAGTAGGGGAAACAGGAATTACCTCCACACTGTTGTTACTTCTGCTGCCAGCATCCTTCATGTTTTTCCAGAAATGTTGTATACTCGTCTCATATAAAATTAATATCAAAACAAGACTGATCGTAAGTCACAACAAATCCAAATGGAGGTGGATTTCTCGAAGGAAATGTAAAACAAAAGGCACTAAGAATAAAGAAATTGAAAGTGTCAATGCCATCTATTTAGCAAACTTTTTTGTGTGATTGAAATGAGTGAAAGAAATGGAATTGAAAGGAATGAAAATACAACACAGACCCCCTTCCTACTAGTGTTCTTTTTCAAGAGGTAAATGTAAATAATTTTTCAACTGCTTAGTCCTGCATGAAAAATTGTATGAAAAAGAGTCATGACATTCTTATTAAGAACAAGCCCAACTTCAACACCACCTTTTCCATCCTTGCTCTCTGTCATTCCAATTGCTAAGCCTCTATCAATCGAAGATATCTCCACCTTTGCAGGCTTTCCCCAACCAAAATCACTCTCATAAACACCAAACTTTGTTGACCCAGCAACTCCCATTCCTTTAACTCCACCACTTACCATAGCCATTATTCTAAACATCAATGTTTCCAATCCATTTAAAACCCCTTTATCCATCTTTTTTATCGTACCATAAATCTTCTTAGCAATAATCACTACCCCATCTTCTTTTATAAAGTCATCATGTTCTGTATCCACCATTTGACTAGATACACAATTGCCAAAATAATTCTCAGGAATTGGATCCTCTAACCGAGCTCTACAATCCACAGGGAAACAAAATGCAAATTTCAGCTTCTCATCATTACTTTCAGCTTCTTGAATGGCTTTTGCAATGCATACAGACACATAAGCACATGTAAGGACAAAAGTTGATAAAGCTTTAGGCTTTGGAGAATCTATTATTGGATTTGGTTCAGTGTTCCATTTAGACAACACCCTTTTGTTTATGTTGTCTAGATCTCCACGTGTGAGCTCAAACGTGGCTCGAACAAAGTCCTTCACTTTTGGTTGAAATGCTTCTGCCATAATCTTTATGCTTCTTTCATTGCTTTTATCAAAGTGAGATGAGATGAGATTCCAGTTATTTATGAACAAGCTCCCGAGCTCTTTTGGATCTTTGATGACTTCATTTCTGTCCAAGAAATCCGGAATCAAAGATCGTGGTAACGAACTTTCACCGGATTTACATATAGAAGCCCAAGCCTTAACGAACATGGTTGAAGATTTTCCATCGAGAACAGCATGGTGGGTGCTGATGCCGATGCTGAATCCAGTATTTGGAAAAAGGGTTATCTGAATGGAAATAACAGAAGCAAAAGAATCATTTGATTCTAAGTCCGGTATCAAAGTACGAGATTGAATGGCTTCAAGTGGTGAATTGTGCTCCAAGATTTTATCAAAGTTTCCATCATCATTATCACATTGTGCTAGGATGAAGGAGACACCATCATTGTTGTCGGGGTTGAATTGAATGATGGGTTTTGGAGAATCAGAAGGCCAAACAATGTTACCAGCTAAAGGGAGGAAGTGTTGGAGGGTGAAAGAGAGTGATGTTTTGAGTTTTGGAGAAACTTTGTTGAAGAAAAATGAAGGGTCTGAATGAGAGGGAGGAAGTGAGTAGAAGAAGATGCGTTCAACTGGATGAAACTTTAGCCAAAACAAGTCAAAGAAGGTGAGAGGGAGAGATAAGTGGGTTGCAGTTGCAGATGGTGGAGTAATTTTGCAGTTCTCATGAATTTTGAGAGAAGCCATGTGGAAGAAACAGAGTAGTGATATGAAAATTATGCTATTGGTGTCTGACTGAGATATGTGGTTGCTCTTAATAATACTAGCTAGGGACCTCGTGTAACATTTATGCAATAAAATAATATGGCAAGAAAAATGTGTCAAATTATTATTATTATTATAATGTAAAAGCGAAAACGAAAACTTACTTTATGATGATTTCAAAAAAAAAATACCATTTTTCATATATAGTAATAGGAATAGTAAGTAATTAGTAATAGGAATAGTACCACATAATCCAATTGCAAATACTAGTTCTTATTTATTCTTATAAAGAATAAAATAATGATACAAGCTACACCTCGTTTTACACGAGTAGAAGCTAACGGTTTGTTTGGTGAAAAGTGGAAAGAAAGACCCTAATGGTCTGATTGGTTATGAAGAGAAATTGGGAAGCCTCGTTAAATTCAAGTATGAGTGGTTAGTCTAATATCGGTTAGGAATGAGCTAAATGAATGATAGAAAAGAGAGGAGATCAATAATAGAGCTGGCAAAACAGGCTACCCGGCCCACATCGGGCCGGCCCACATCGGGCTCGGGCTTTTACGGTCCGGGCCAAAAAACCCGGATTACAATTGGGCTCAACTTTTTTGGCCCAAGCCCAGCCCTATGCGGGCTGCGGGCTTTTCGGGCTAGCCCGCATTGTGCGCCAATTTTTTTCTATTTTGTAAAAAAAAATTGCATAGAATTAATTTATCACTTTTCAGTTTTCAATCTTTTAATTAACACCACATCAATGTAAGGCTTATATATATATATATATATATATATACACTGAGAAAACCAGCATGTTGAATAAAGAGAGAGTTTGACTATGAGTGTAGTTGTGTTTTATGTAAAGCGATTCTATTTTTTATTCTATTTATATTATTTTTTTGGTTACTATTCTATTTATATTATAATACTAAGAAGAAGATCAAAAAGAAAATGAAGGCTAAGAGTGTGAAAAACGCGAACGTGAACTGCATTTGGGTTATTCTATTTATAATACTAAGATCAAAAAGAAAATGAAGAGGTGTTGAGAGTGAGAATCGTGAACACTTGGAAGTTGGGTCTTTTTGAATTGAAACTAGGTTATTGATTTTGGGTTGGGCAGCAATATTATGCACCTTTTTTAAAAAATCCCGGGCTTGCGGGCTACCCATGGCCCGGTCGGGCTAGCCCGACACGGGCTCGGGCTTTTGTGGACCGGGCTAAAAAGCCCGGGTGTAAAAATAGGTTCATTTTCTTCAGCCCAAGCCCTCCCATATTTCGGGCTAGCCCGGCTCGGCCCGACGGGCCCGGCCCATTTTGCCAGCTCTAATCAATACACCCAATGTCTTAAGGTTTTTGGTGGAGATGTAGTGTCCAAGTCTTTTTAGGGTCCAAGTCATTAGCTTTGTGTTGCTCCTGGTGCTCTCCGGACCCCTCAACAAAGGATATCAGAGCCCAGGTTTGGCTCAGTGGGGCGCGAGAAGTGAATCCTAGTTAGATCGAGACTAGCAACGTGGGTGACTCACACATGAGGGGGAGATTGTTGGGAATTCAAGTGTGAGTGGCTAGTCTCACATCACTAGGAGTGAGCTAAATGAATGATAAAAAGAGAGGAAACCCATACACCTGATGCCTTAAAGTTTTGGGTGGAGATATGGTATCCAGGTCTTTTTGGGCTCTAGGTCATTAGCTCGGTGTTGCTCCCGACGCTCTCACAAGTGGTATCAAAGCTCAGGTTCGGCTCAGTTGGGGAGCGAGAAGTGAATCCTGGTTTGGATCAAGGCTAGCAATGTGGGTTGAGGGGGAGATTGTTGGGAATTCAAGTGCGAGTGGTTAGTCCCACATTGGTTAGGAATGAGCTAAATGAATGATAGAAAAGAGAGGGGACCCATACACCTAAGCCTTAAGGTTTTGGGTGGAGATGTGGTGTCCAGACTCTTTGGGGTCAAGGTCATTAACTCAGTGTTGCTCCCGGCGCTCCCCGAACTCCCCAATAGGAAGATTTAAGAGGTGAGAAAAACGTGACAAAAGAGAAATAAAAGAGAAATAGGTGAGAAGTAAGATACATTTAGTGTATTTTTTTATCAAAAAAGGAAACCAAAAAAACTACTAAAACAAAAGTAAAGTCTAACATGCTCCATCCCCACAACATCAGCTATAAGGAGAGGCGAGACGAAGACCACGGTTTTTCACCATAATCCATATTAGCTCCAACATTGGCTAACCAATCCACACACGAGTTGCCCTCACGAAGCGTGCGAACAAAATTCAAATTCTAAGCCTTGAGAGAAAGAGATTTGATGTAGGAAAAAAGTGAAGCATATAGGTGTGTTACTTCAATATCATGAGCAATCAAAGACAGAATTGTTTTAGAGTCTAATTCACAAATAATATATCTATAAACATAGGACCAAGATGGCAATTGTTTTAGCCAAAATAAAATTGAGTGACAACGTTCAGATAAGATTTGACTTTAACCAATGTTTGGGTGGCTTTTGTAAGCTATATGGATTATCACTTACATATCTGTCTGATCATTTCCCTAAATAGTTCAGAGTTGTATTTACTGCTATTCTTTATAGATCTCAAATAAACACCTTTTTCTTAGTTTTCTTTGTGAAAAGTACAAGGGCGACAAAAGCTTCTTTCAAAACTAAAAAATTTCACGACCGTGTAGTTGCGACTCCGATTGTTGTGCCAAGCTAGCTACCAACAAATTTCTCCTCCGATAGACTGATACTCACTGCCCACCAAATTTATAAATCTAGTCTAGCTTAAGCGTACATAGAAAAAATTTGTTGGCACAACAATAAAAAATTTATAAATCTAGCTTAAGCGTACATAGTACATAGTACAAATTTCTCGTGTAGTTGCGACCTTGTTTCATTGCTCTTGGCTCCAAACACTAAAATTCTAGCACAAAAATTCAGCGCACACTTAAGCGTACATAGTACATACTTCCTTATTTCCTATTTATTCATTTAGGCCGATAATTTTTTATTGATGTTAAGAGGATAAATGATAAAACAAATATTCTTTTTTTTGTTTTGTTTGTAGACGAAGTAGAAAATACCACTAGAAACTCACGCACACAACTGTGAGGTCCCGGATTCGAACCTGGGACATGATATCCAGCCTAACAATTTCGGCATTTGCCAGTTGAGCAGCCATAAAATCAACAGCTCACATTCGACCACACCTATTATAAATAGGTTTTCACTTTTCTGCTTCTTTATCTCTGCCTCGGTGAGGTGGAAACTGGTTTCATGGCTGCTCGACCGGGACACCATTCATCTGTGTCTGTAAATAAGAACTCGCCGGGTAGGTACCGAGTGCTCCAGAGTACAGTTGGTTGGGAGGTAGGCTTGTCGAACCAGGTGGGCTTTAGACCCATTGCTGCTGACTCAGGCAATACCTGCTTGTCCTGTCAATCCCTGAGTCCGGGGTGAAGGCTTGCCCCCCTTTGTAAGTCGAATAGTTAGCTGCGGCAAAACATCCATAGGATGATCCTTGAAGCAGACCCATCAAGCCTGCTGCCTCGAACGGTCTTCTGGCCAATTACACTTGTCCCTATTGAAGAGAAGTCGTGTTAGTGACATTTGCCATAAACTGCCCCCCAGTGTTGGTAGTGGCAAAAGTATCAGGCTGAGGAATTACAGGGATAGGATTTACCTGATGAGAGAACGCCTGCTGAGGCCTGACTATGCTCCCACTCGGTGGACACTGTTGCATGCTTACCATTAGGTTATAGGAAGATACCCCCATATCGATTTGTTGCCGAATGAATGATGTGGTCATAACCACGAGCTCCTCATAATCTTGAGGGGGTTGTTCACTCGAATCGACATTAATCGCTCGGGTGGTAATCCCCGAAGCACTTATTGGCTTTGTGATCTTAGTGTTAGGGGCAGTTCCTTTTTTTGACGCCGAAGGTGGCTCCATACTTAGGTTTCTGCCAGAGCGTAAGTGCATACGCCAACAATAATCCAGTCTAGGGGAATCAAACGTGATCGTTGGTTCACCCGTGTCTGTCCCACTGGGCGTGCCAATTTTTTGTTCTTGTTAAACTCTTATATCCTAACCGTGGGATCGACCAGAGGTTTGGACAGTCTTTGATTCCTCTGTTCTTCAAACAATTGCGTCGAGGAGGGAACTCTGCTCCTCACTATGGGTTTAACTCCTCCAAAGAGGGTCAGGTTGGGTAGAAGGGACGCGAGGATTGAATTATCTATTGGCCTAGTGCATAAAAGTGAAGTAAAAGTGCGATAAAGTAAGATAAACTGATAAAAATAGATTTTTGTATTGATTGATGTGTGTTTTTGTACAAGTATTCTTCTCTATATATATACATAGGCCCTCGTCGTCCACTATGCGAGTCAATATTTACCTATCGTTGGATCAATCAAAAATCAACGTCTAATCTGCTCCTAAGCCCTAAGAAATCGGAGCCATTACCCACGGGCTCACTAGCACAACTAGTGGGATAAAACTTCCTCGCTCCACTCCCTCAAGGTTTCTTTTCTTCGCTTGATCTTCAACTGCTCCCACGTTCTGTACACGTGCTTCTATTCCTTGCCTTCTAAGCAAGTCTTCCTTACTTCGGTCATATAATTTCTCGGCCGATCATTGTCCTAGACCTGCAGCCATTATACCTAGGCAATGGAGCCATTATGGTTGTGGTACTCTATAGGTTAAGACTTACTCTACCTCCGCCCCATCCATTGCCCCTCGCGCTCAATCCCCTCCCTAGGGAATTCACATCGCATCTTGCCTCGAGCCTCTCCTTTGAGGTTGTTCCTTCCGCAAATATCTTTTGGAACTTGTCAAGTGATTCGTCTCAGTGCCCCAATTTTCTCTCAACTCTCCCTTTCAGCCCTCGGCCCACGACTTAATTTATTTTTGGGTGTTAACAAGTTTTTAAAATAAGTCAACACGCGGCATGATTTGGGTCATATGATTTATCTAACAGTTCAGACTAAAAGAAAAGGCACCAATGTATTGGCGCTATCAAGGCAATGAATCTGCTCCCCTTAACCTACTAGTATCTATGTAACTCAGGCGTTAAGTTAACTCTAGTTGAGGCAGTTCATAATTGCCAATGGGTTCAACTTCACAAATGAGTCATGTTTTTTAAATTTTTTTACAACTCATCTTATATCTAAAAAGTTTACACCGCATAAAATATGGTTTAACTTAAATATGTGTAGAATTTCAACAAAGGAGAAAAAATTAATACAAAAACAGAATCATATACAAATAACATATGAATATGATGTAGGTGTATATTTTTTGGAGTGCTTCTAGAGTGAGGGAGCAGATTAAATTTCTCACCGGTGAACCGCTAAAATTGATCGTAGGATATTGTGTCAAATGCTATGAATGATTAAGATTGAATCAACCAGTATTAAATCTCAATTATTGATGAATTTTTATACTACATTCTACGATCATATTTATGATTTACCGAGGGATTCGATTTGCTCCCTTAACCCTAGAAACACTCAAATTTTTGGGTTTAAAAAAAAACATTTCTCCATGAAAATATTGATTAGTGTTTCGTGTTGACTTTAAAAGTCAACCTAAGTTGCATCGTGAGTGGGGAGAAACGGCGAACAAGACGAACCGTATGTGAAGAAACCTGACCTAACTCACACATCAGAGGTAGCTTTCACACACTTCCCCTTTCTCGTGCGCAAACTGTTCCCGTTGGTTGGTCTCTTAAGCATTGCTTTCTTGCACCCCCCGCGATTTCTCAACAAACCCCTCACTCTCTCACTCACTCACTCTCAATCTCCAACGATCACACCCTTCACCACCATCACCACCAACACATTCCCAAGGTACTCCCCACATTTACTTTTGTTTTTCTCATAAATAGGTTTTCATCATTTTCATCAATTTTCTCTCTGTTTTTATTTTGTCCCTTTCTTACCAATTCGTTAATCTTCACCAATGGTTAATGTCCTTCTTACGTTAATGGTTCACAAATTGCCCCATTTCGTTTTGTAATGATCGTACATTGTGGATGGTTTCTGTGTCATTTTTTTTTATGAGACAGTGGCTGAACTGAACCCAAGTCTGTGAAATTTTGTCCTTTTTATTCAAGTTTCAATTGGAATTTTTCCTTGTGTATAGCGATTGATTTGGTTGTTGTGAGCGATGAGCTCAAATGGGTGTTGTTTGTTTCGTACCATAGGTAGGTTTAGGGTTTAGATTTGAGATTTTTTGTTTCTCTTTGGATCTGGGGTAATTAATTGAGGCTAGTGTTGTGATACAAATAGGATTTTAGATTCTTGTGTTTGATTGAAATATTGGCATTGGGTAATGTAAGTTATATGATATGATAAAATTTGGTTGATCTCACTTCATTATGATGATGATGATGTGCATTGCTATGTTGTCGTTTTCTATGTTACTTTTTCCCGAGTTTGATTGTTTGTTTGTAAGAAGTTTCACTCACAACTCCCTCTCAAGGGGGAGTGGACACTAGTTGTTTTATTTTGATTTTTTGTAATATGTGAATGACATTATAATGAATTTACTATGGTTAGTCAACTTGTGGGTCTGCAATAAATGTGTTGCTCTTGTTGCATTGAATTTTTGTGCAAAATTTCAGCAAAACATAATTTTTGTTGCTCTTGTGCAAAATTTGTTACAGATATGTTTGTTATTTATGTCTGTTACTGTATTCAGGTAGCTATGAAATTAGATATTAACAATCAAGGTCAGTTACTTGATTCCCCCCCCCCCCCCCCCCCCTCCAATTTGTGGTAACATTAAAAGGCTTTACTATAGGACTGTTTATTATATTCAAATCTTCCCAACTTTGTTCTAGCTTGCAAGTAATTATTATGGTAGGCTTCGTCTTCAAGCACCTATCCCTGCCTTCCCTTAATCTCAATATTCTTAGTCCTGAATATCATATGCACTTATGTCAAAAACCAAGTCTTTGAAGAGGCCATTTAGATCAATGTTAATAGATACCTAGTTGCTACAATTTAATGTGTACCTAAATGTTCTCAAGTTTCATATATTGATCAGTTGGTTTCTTACAGATGGCCTTGCAAACAGTTACTAATCCACCTCCCCCCAGTGCCCAAGTGGTTGGTAACGCATTTGTTGAGCAGTATTACCATATTCTTCACCATTCGCCAGAGTTGGTCTATCGGTTTTACCAGGAATCTAGTGTCATAAGCCGTTCCGATTCCAGTGGTGTGGTAACATCAGTTACAACCATGAAAGTAAGTTTCCTGATGAAAAACTGGCGACTCATACTTTTTTAAAATTTTTATGGAAGTTTTCCCAGGAGCCATATTCAAAGAGAATAAACATTAAAGTAAAGCAGAGATAAAAAACCGGTGACTCATACTTTAGTTCTAAGGAGAATCACTGTCTTTTTATGGTGCAGGGCATTAATGAGAAGATTCTTTCACTAAATTTCAAGGAATATAAAGCAGAGATAAAAACTGCAGATTCTCAAAAATCCTTCATGGAAGGAGTGACTGTGCTGGTGACTGGATGCTTGACTGGAAAGGATAATTTGAGAAGAAACTTTGCACAGTCATTCTTTCTTGCTCCACAAGACAACGGCTATTTTGTTCTGAATGATGTTTTTAGGTATGTAGAAGACCAGGGACCTTTGGAACTGCGTCCAGTAATTGGAGAAGATGTAGCTGCTGTTACTGTAATCCCAGAACCAGGCAAGAAAACGATTCTTCTGTTAAAGATAATATTCAGGAGTTGTTTTCGCGCTGTTAACATTTCTTTACAGAACCAGGCCGCGCTGCTGATCCTTCTGCCCTAGACCCTGCAAATTCTCACGTGAAAGAGAGCGAAGCTGTTGTCGAGAATGCTTATGAGCCATCTAACCATCATGAGACACAGATAGTTGCTGAAAATGAAGACACAGTAGAACCTGATTTTCAGTCAAATGGGAATGATGATTCTCAGGCCATTGAAATCACTTCTTCATCTCAAGAAGATGCTCCAAAGAAGTCTTATGCATCAATTGTCAGTATTGCTATAGATTTTTCACTTGCAAGCACTTATCTTATTTAAGCTTTGAAGCTTATTAAATTTCTTGTAGGTGAAAGTCCCAAAAGGGAATTTGGTATCAGCTAAAGTCTACGTGCCTACCAATACTGTAAAGAAGGGGCCTAACAAAGTTGAGAGCCAAGTAGTTGAATCAGTAGAATCTGCTGCGGTGCCTGAAGCAGCACCAGATAGTGTTGGCAGCCCTGAAAGTAATAATACTCACGAGGAAGGTACATTTTTTTTTGGCATCAACTTACATGTTTTGGCTGTCTTTCAATTTTAAAATAAATGAGCTTAAATACAACACATCGTTTAGTTTGTGAAGTCATGAAGTTGGTCACTTGAGTTGAAACTCAGCCAAGATACAATGCTTAAAGCCTTGCACATATCTCTGCTTCTAATTAAATATTCTGTTTTTAACAGTTGAAGGATACTCCATTTACATTCGAAATTTGCCCTTAAATGTGACGGTTGCTCAGCTAGAAATAGAGTTTAAGAAATTTGGGCCGATCAAGCCAGGAGGCATCCAAGTCCGAAGTAATAAGGTAATTATCATAGCAATGAAGCATCTAAATTGCCATTTATGCTGTTTCTTCAATCCTAATGCAGTTTTGTTGGAAACTATTTCTATTTGCCTTTGCAGCAACAGGGATACTGTTTTGGCTTTGTTGAGTTCCTATCTCTTGATTCAATGAACAGTGCAATTCAGGTATGGTCCTCATTAGTGGATACTTTAGATTCCTATAATTTTAGCAGTTAATCGGTGCAATTATTAAATATATTATGTTGGAGCTGTATTCAAATTGGAGAGTAATTTCGAATTGATGCAGTTATATAATCGTGAATCTGCCACTGCTCCCAGTGGATGACACGTAGTGTCTAATAAAAAAAATTAATCTTTCAAATTATAGAAAATTTCTTATTTGATACTTGTATTCTTCTTGTTTACTTGACTCTTCTATTGACATAAATCTCCACTATCTATGCATCTAGTTACAATTAGCCTCCTTATACTTGACTCATATTCTAGAGGGTGCATTACTTCTTCACCTCGCTGGTGATAGTTTCTGCAATGAACGTTTGATATACTTGAATAAGATAAATCCCTTATTTTAAGTAAATATATTACTTTTAAAAAACAAAAGCAATGGTTACCGTAACCTGTAATGTCAGGATACTGTTCTGAGCCCTTTTCTTTTGCAATGGTTCCAACTAAGCTGACTGGAGAGAAAAGAAAAACAAAACAAAAATTTAGAAGTGGAAATATACGGCTTAGTTTCATTAACTTAAAACTGCAGAAGGAAGAGACTCTGTTCTAGATGGAAATTGCTGCTCTAATATGAGATTGGTGGTTTAGGGTTAGGAAGCATAGAAACTAGAGAAAGACAATTCAAATAATAAACTGAAAAATAATTGATCGATTTAATATGTTACAATACTTTACCAAATAATTGTTACAAACCAAGAAGCAGAATTTGAGGTTTGAGAGAGTGGGTGACCTGAGAAAACAGAGAAGAAATGCAAGGATTTTGCAATGGTGACTGCAACAGACTGTGAAAAGGAGATAATTATTCTACCAAGAGTTTCCCCTACACAGTGTTTTACGCTACTGAGCTAATGCCCAGTTCTCCATTACTAACAAGTAACAAGTAACATCTAAGAATGAGTCTCTTTTCTGCCCCCTCCTGCAATATAAGCTAAGCCCCTGCTCCTACAAGTGTAACCTCTTAATGGATTCTGTGTTTTTCCATATCTTTTACTTTTATTCTTCTGTCGTGGGTACAATCCCAAGTCCACTGACAATAAGACTTAAAACTATCAAACAAAAAGAAAGATATTCTCAACATTCTTTATTAGTATCCATCATAACCTCAAACAAAGGATATGATTTTTTGTATAAATTCTAGGACATGGGTACAAATGAAGTATTTAATAAAATTTTAAGTGTAGTGCGTATGACTATGTGCATCAGAATTGCAATTAAAACCACGAACATTTGAACCAATGGTAACTCCCCTACCTTAAACCTTCAAACAATGACACCCGTCCCTGAAGTATGAACCATTGAAATAAAAATTACAGTACTTTTATTTTCAATATTTATTCCCACCACCTCTGTTTACATTAGATTCCTTCATTAATTACTATTAGCAAACAAAACATCTTACCTTGTCAGAAGTTGCGACAATCACCACCACCAAGGATGGACACTTCATAGTGATCTTTGTACTGGTTGTGCTACTTAGAAAGCCACACAGATGAGTGTTGAAGCTATGGTTGCAACCTATGTCTTTTAGCCATATCTCCTGACAAATTTAGCTGCCCTAAGTTTATTTTGATACAGATCAAGGATTAAGTCAAATTTGGTACTTCGGCTTACTCTACAAACCACAAGGCATGCAAAACACAATAAAAAGATTTTTCATCAATCTTAGCTAGAAAATTAACAGTCCACTCGTTATCAAGGGGGCTTGGTGTAAGATTTTAAATTTCATTTATTGAACTTCCGCAATCTTATCGACGTATACTTTACCTGAATAATTTTTTTTTTGTTGGAATTACTTTTATGGGACTCCCTTTGTGTTGTAGGTTGACTAACTCTTAACTAGAAAAATAACTCTTGAATTCCAGCACTCCGAATTTAGTTAATTTGTGGGGTAACTCTAACTAGAAAAATAACTCTCGAGTTGACGCACTCCAAATTTCGTTAATTTGTGGACTTCATGTTTTTTTTCCTGTTATTTCCTTTATATCTTGATTGTGATTTGTGAGGGTTAGCCTTGGCACAACAATAAGGTTTTCAAGCCTTGTTGTATCATTGTATTTTTATAATTTGTGCTTTTCTCATCAATTATCATTTCCGCTTTTCTATCTCTCTCCCATTTTCTTTATCTATTGTTTTTGGAGCAATTGGGCCCTGCTTCATTGTTTTTGTTGCTTCCACTTCCTTTCGCCTGAATTTTAGTTGTGTAATCTATATCTATAATATCCTTTCAACTGGATGCTTTTTGGCTAGTAGTTCAAGAACAATTGGAGTATTTTATCCCGTATTCATGTCAAAGCTGGAGCATGGGACAAATTAGTGTAATGGTGCAGCGATTGGTCAGCCAACCTAGGAAACCAGTTTTCAAAATATGGATTGACTCAGAAGGGTTGGTTTATGTTTCCGTTAAATCTGGGAACTTGAGAGATAAATGGCTTTTCCCTTGGCAAATACAATAGAACTGAGATCCTTGTTATTATTGTTAGTTAATAAAACGAATGAATCACCATATTAGTCCCTGAAATTAACAAAGTTCCAAAATAATCCTTGAAATTGAAAGTCCTGAATCACATTTCTGATATAACTATGTCTTCTTGAAGTGGAAGGAACGCTACATCTTGGTATAACTATCTTAGCTAGCTGCTAGACAGCCTAAACTATTTCATTTTTTTTCTAATTTATACTGGAGTGACTTGATAATGTTGCATGCCCGATTCTAGTCACATATCATCTCCAAAATCTGATTTCTTTATTCTCCCCTTCCATATTCTTTTCTCATTTTGGTACTTGTGAAAATCTTCAGATCTTTGTTCATTATTCTATGACGGTTTACTTTGTCAGGCTTCACCTGTTCCTGTTGGGGGGCGTCAAGCTGTAGTTGAAATAAAGCGAACCACTACTCGAGGTAATCTGAAGCTAACTAGTACAAATATACCCGGTGTCATACATTCAATAGTAAAGAAAAAGAATGAAAAAAGAGTTGGCTGTTTTTATAATCAAGGAGCTCCATATATAAGTTGACAATTTTATTTCCTCTTTTTTCAGTTGGCAGTGGAACGAGTAGTATTGGAAGACCGAGATTTCCATCAGGAAGAAGTGGGTTTCGAAATGATTCTTTCCGGGGTCGTGGGAATTTTGGTGGTGGTCGGGGCTATGGTCGAAATGACTATGGAAACCGAGGCGAGTTTTCTATTAGGGGTCGTGGTCCACCCGGCGGACGCGGAGAGAGTTATCACCAAGGCGGACGCGGAGAAAATTATCACCAAGGCGGACGCGGAGAAGGGAGAGGAAGAGGTGGCAGGTCTTCTAGTAGTGTAGTAAAACAAAATGCTGTGTCTAATTGAAGTAGTGGATGATTTCCTTTTTTGGTAGGGATACAAATATGGAATGGAAGTCTTGAGAACTTTCTTGCCACCCTCAACCTTCAAAGGTTTCTCATGTTAGTTTCACTTCATTTGCACAGTTGTATCTGTAGCTGTTATTGTTGTTATGGTCTTACTGGTTTAGCAGTGATCAGGAATAGGTATACAAGACAGACACTATTAGATTAACCGTTGGTTCTTATTAATTTTTTTGTTTCTATGATCCAATATTTCCAATTTGAGATTTTCATTTTAAAAGGGTTGTTCTTCATTTACTTGGAAGGCACGGGAAGATGAATTGAATGGAAGGAAACAGTGACCAAACAACTGTCATTTCACTGTTATAAAATATTTGCTTTTAATAAAATATATAAAATGTTGTTGTTATCATTTCCCATGTTAATCTTATTATTTAGAAAGCGGGTTGATAAAGTCATCTATCAACTATCAAGGGCGAAGAATCGAACATGTTCAACCAGGATCCACCAAGTTGGGCTCAACTAGAAATTACGGCAAAATTTATCACCAAATTTCGGTCCGAGTGGTAACTATGCTTGAATTTCAAGTTCGTATCATGTGTGAAGTAAAAAATTTATTAAGAGAAGAGAACTACACACAATGACAAAATCGGATACATGTGGTTAGTTAGATTCTCCAATATACATTAATCATCGACAAAATCAATGAATATTGCGTACCAATAACATGATAAGAAAAAGATCCTGCACAATTTTATTGACCTGAATTGAGCTATTTTAGGAAGACGCATTTGGTAACAGCATGTTTGTTTGAGATTCTAATCCTTAAAATTTCGTCTACATGCCTCCAATTCTATATTTTTAATGTTAAATATTTGTTAGCCTGTAATTTCGACAGGCTAAATTAAATGCAGTCAACGAGGTTTGATTTATTTTTAAAGTTTGACCTTGTATTTCAAGAGACAAGTATCAATTTCGACACTGAAATGAATTAAGCTATCAAGTTACATCAAATAGATTTCGACCTCAGATTTGGCTAAGTCGAAGAAGCTGAAGACAGATATTTCGACAAGAAGGAGTTGGAGGCTGATGTCGAAGTAGGATCAAGTAACTGTTACCAAGAGCACGTAGCAGTTACATTTTTTAAACTTTGTACAGTTATTTTCTATTTGTATAAATAGTAGTTTCTCATAGGAAAAACGGGTCACAATCTCTCATACCAAGTTCCCACGCTCAAAGTACCGACACGCACTGAGAAACGAGTACAAGGAACGCATGTATGATCTTGTGCATCACCCCTTTAAATTAATGCAATTTTAATTTTCCTTTTCTTTATGTTTCATGCAAATTTTCTCTTTGTTTTATCCTCCCTCATTTGGAGTAATTCGACGGTTTCGTGGAGAAATCGACGGTTATCTTCTTCTTTTTACTTTTAAACGCGCAATTCTGGAAAAACTTTAAACACAAACGGTCTTAGGATTTACAAGTTGATCCTGCAAGCAGAAGCAATTTCAAACTAGCGGTGTTTACCAAAATCCAAGGTAAACAAATTGGCACGCCCAGTGGGACGTTTGTGCTAATTTTAAAAGTTTTTCGTTAAATTCTTAAACTTTGTGTTTGTCTGTACATGCAATTAAGGAGTGGTAAACATCTTCTAGAGATGGCACACTCTAGTACAAGTAATGCTTCTGCATCAAATGCACAAAGTACACAAGAACAAGCGTCAGTTAGTGACGTTAACGCTGCAAATGTCGCAGGCATAACCGTCGCTATGCCTTCTTCGACAACAATGAGAGTAACCGCTATAACTTCTCCCATAATTACTCCTGTGTCAATGATGACCACTGCAGCATTAACAAATGTTAATACAATGGCTTCTGTGCCATCAATAGTAGGACCAACGAGTCCTTTGATGGCAAATCCAATGATTGGAAATATGCCTTTACTATGAGTGGAAGGGCTTTACCGTATGGCATGCCAACAGCATTGATGGCAGGCCTTCAGACAAATTCGTCTACATTTGCAGAAAATGCAAGTACAGGGTATTCTCCTATTCATAGTTCGACGGAGGGCATCCATAGTCGAAATGCCCAAACTAATTTGACTACAACATCTTTGTTGGCATTAAGACAACAAATGGATGATAGCAATCATGATATGGTCAATATGTTAACACAACAAATTGGTACTGTGTTTAATCCTCTGATACAAAACACTAATAACAGTTACCAAATGTTGGCAACACAAATGGGAAGAATTGCTGATTTCTTTGGTACTCCACCCATACATCACCAGCAAATTCCCCAAATTCAGAATGTCAGGCCTGTCGAAGTACCTGTTGAAAGACCTAACATTCCAATACCTATGAATCAGGGAAACCAAGGACAACAACAAATTGTCGAAGAGCCTATGAGGATAGAGGCAATCCCTGAAATTGTGTTGGTGAATAGAAACCAAAATGCTGACGAAGTGGTCAGACAAGTGCAACAAAACAATTTTGGAGCACAAAACAATCTGGCTAATATGGTCGAAACTATTTTAGCCCAGAATGGCCTTAGCTTTGGTTTACATAGGCCTAATTTTGTGTCGCCCTTGTCAGAATACACCTTACAAACAGAGCTGCCTAGGGGATGGAAAATTCCCAAGTTCACAAAGTTCGCTGGAGAAACCAGTGAATCTACCGTCGAACACGTGGCTCGTTATTTGACTGAGGCTGGCGATCTAGCACAGAATGAGAATTTAAGGATGAAATACTTTCCAAATTCTCTAACTAAGAATGCCTTCACATGGTTCACTACACTGCCTCCAAATTCAATTTTTAATTGGAATCAATTAGAAAAGGCCTTCCATGAGCAGTTCTATATGGGCCAATGCAAAATTAGTCTTAAAGAACTAGCTAGCGTTCGACGCAAGGGGGCAGAATCTGTTGATGATTATCTCAATAGATTTAGACTACTCAAAGCAAGGTGTTTTACCCAAGTGCCTGAGCATGAGTTAGTCGAAATGGCTGCTGGTGGTCTAGATTATACTATAAGAAAGAAACTAGACACACTACATTTAAGAGATGTGGCACAATTGGCTGATAGAGTTCGACAAGTCGAAAGACTCAAAGCCGAAAAAGCCAGAACTGGTAGATTCCAAAGTAAAAAAGAAAAGGTTGCTTATGTCGAAGATAATGACAGTGACCAAGAATACGATATATCTTATGAAGATGTCGAAGAAGAGGTCAACATTGCAGAACTAAAACCAGGACCTCCTTATACTTGCAAATTGTTAAAACCTTCTAATAGAAAAAATCTTGTGGAACCTAAGATAAATTTGTCGCAAAAACTTACACTTATGATGTATCTAAATGTGACGAAATATTTGATCTGCTTGTGGCTGATGGTCAAATCTTAATGCCTAAAGGCCTAAAGATTCCACCATTAGAACAACGACAGAAAAGAGGCTTTTGTAAGTTTCATGGTTTCTTAGGTCATAACACTTCCCGTTGTGTCATTTTCAGGGATTTGGTTCAAAATGCTATCAACGAAGGAAGGCTGAAATTTGGTGACAAATCTAAGCCACCAATGAAGATTGATACTGATCCCTTGCCAACAGCTGATGCATTGCTGGTTGAAGTTGATCTCAATGTGGTTGAGGTCACAGAGGTTATTGCAGAAAATGCCAAAATAGAAGAAGCTGTCGACAAGGTAGGTGTCGAAATGGTTACTGAAGACCAATATGCTGAGAAGATGAAGGTAGTGTATCCAAGGGCTGAAGAGGAATTGATTGACTTCCTCAATCGCTGCAAGATCAATAACACTGAAGTTATGCTTTGCCCAAGGTGCAGTGCTGTCTTCGACAAAGATTCTGCTAAGAGTTTTGAAGGATTTAAGCCTCAACTGAAACGCAAAGGAAAATGGGTTGACAAAAGACCAAAGTTTAGTTACAATAACAGAGGTATCCAATACAACGATACTTCGACTAAGAATCTTCAGAAGGGACACATTAAAACTTATGTTCCTCCAGCAAGATCTCCTGTCGAAAAATGGGTACATTCCGGTGGAAAAAGTACTGGTTATTACCCAGTATATTATGCTAGAAAGTATGACGAAAAGAAACAGGATATGAAAAAGATGGTTAAAGGGAGCACAAGTGCTACTAACCAAAATAAGGCAACTGAATCTAACAAGTATGCCTATAACAATAATTACAAAGGGAAGAACCCTATGACGAGAACTCAATGGCGTAGATATCAACGCCAGAAAAAGGTTGCTGCTGTAGGCAAGGTGGAAAATTCCAACAAAGAGAAAGGTAAACAAATACCTTCAAAATCTCTTGAAATGGCTAGAAAGCCAGCAACTGAAAGGATATTTCCACCTCTCTTAGTGATTAAAGAAGGTCTCAATCTAGACGAAGAAATGGGATCTGATTTCGCAAACTCAGGGTCAGAATTCGACGTCCTGTGCGGTGTTGTCTCGATCCTACCAATTGAGTATGACGTGGTTTCTGAGGTGAATGACGCTGAAGAGGATTTCGACGAAGAAACCACTTACAAACCCATTTGTTACTATGTCTTGAAAAATGGATGTGTGGAAGAGCAACACGCTGTCTTTGAGAGACCTGATTGTGGGATGAGGAATCATCTCAAACCTTTGTATATCCAAGCAAAGGTGAACAATGTTGGGGTAAGCTTGATCTTGGTTGATGGTGGCGCTGCTGTGAACCTGATGCCACAACATATGCTAAAGAGGATTGGGAAGTGTGAAACGGATCTGAAAACACACAACGTAATCCTTACCAACTATGAAGGTAAAAGTGGCCACTCTCTTGGAGCCATTGAAGTTGACCTTTCTGTTGGAAGCATTAGAAGGCCAACTATGTTTATGGTGATTTCAACCAAGGCAAATTATAATATGCTATTGGGAAGGGAATGGATCCATGCTGTGGGGGAAATTCCTTCGACAGTTCACCAGAGGCTCATTATTTGGAGAGAAGATGGCCTAGTTGAAAACATTGAGGGTGATCAAAGCTATTTCAAGGCTGAAGTTAATACTATCACCAAGAAAACCTTCGATAAGAAACTGGCGAGCATTGCGCCATGCATTTCCTCTGAACATGGTTATGAAAGTAGAGATAATGTGAGAATCTCAGTGATTCTTGATCCCAACTATGGATTTATTTGTGATAGAGAGGTCATTGACGAAGACAACTACCCACAAGGCTATGTCAAGCCTACAGGGTGGGAAGGACCATAAATAGTTATTTATGGATAAACCCACTGTATGGGATAGGATTACGGCCTATGTGGCCGAAAATAAGCAAAAAGCGGTTTTAGAAGCTGACTTACAACAACAATTAGTTGATGAAGCCGCTGGAGATAAAAATAAAGACAACATTGTCGAAAACCAGAGGCTTGATTGCGTCTATGATGACTAGCCTTTAGGTTTTGAAAAGATCCAATGGGTTCAACCAAAAAGATCCAAGCACAAGATCCCTTAGATGAAATTGATTTGGGAGATGGCTCAATAAAAAGGCCAACATACATCAGTGCTAAGATTGATCAAGAGTTGGAGGCGCAGATTGTTGAATTGCTAAAGGAATACAAAGATTGCTTCGCTTGGGATTACAATGAGATGCCAGGGCTGAAAAGAGAGGTGGTTGAGTTGAAATTACCTATTCGATCAGAGAAAAAGCCTGTGAAGCAAACACCAAGAAGATTTGCACCAGAAATCATGTCGAAGATTAAAGCGGAAATCGAAAGGCTATTGAAAAGCAAGTTCATCAGAACTTCCAGGTATGTCGAATGGCTTGCTAATATAGTGTCTGTAATTAAGAAAAATGGTACGCTTAGAGTTTGCATAGATTTTAGAGATCTAAATAATGCTACTCCCAAATATCAATACCCAATGCCTGTGGCAGAAATGTTTGTTGATTCAGCGGCTGGTTATGAATATTTAAGCATGCTTGATGGATATTCTGGTTATAACCAAATTTTTATTGCTGAAGAAGACATTTCAAAAACTGCATTTCGATGCTCAGGGGCATTAGGTGTTTATGAATGGGTGGTGATGCCATTTGGTTTAAAAAATGCTGGTGCTACATATCAAAGAGCTATGAACACTATGTTCCATGATTTTATAGAAAATTTTATGCAAGTCTATATAGATGACATAGTTGTTAAGTCTTCATCAGAAAATGGTCATTTAGATCATCTACGACTATCATTCGAAAGAATGAGAAAATATGGATTGAAAATGAATCCACTCAAATGTGCCTTTTGTGTAAGTGCAGGTGATTTCTTGGGCTTTGTTGTGCACAAAAAAGGCATTGAGATAAATCAAAACAAGACGAAAGCTATCATGGAAACACAACCTCCTTCAACAAAGAAAGAATTACAGTCATTATTAGGAAAGGTCAATTTCCTGAGAAGATTTATATCAAATCTAAGTGGCAAGATTCAAATATTCTCGCCATTACTTCGACTAAAGAAGGATGATGTTTTCAAGTGGGATGTCGAACATCAAGTAGCTTTCGACGAGATCAAGACATATCTGATGAACCCTCCTATTTTATTGCCTCCTATTAGAAATAAGACAATGAAATTGTATATAGCAACATCAGATTTGTCAATAGGTAGCATGTTAGCACAAGAGGATGAAAATGGTGTAGAAAGGGCCATATATTACCTCAGTAGGGTTTTAAATGATTCTGAAACTAGATATCACCCTATCGAAAAATTGTGTCTATGCTTGTATTTCTCTTGTACTAAGTTAAAGCAATATATTAAGCCTGTTGATGTGTATGTTTATTCCCATTTTGATATTATTAAACATATGCTGTCGAAACCTATCCTACATAGTAGAATAGGCAAATGGGCTTTAGCTTTACTTGAGTATTCATTAACATTCCAACCTTTAAAGGCTATTAAAGGCCAAGTCGTTGCGGATTTCATTGCTGATCATTCAATAATTGAATCAGAAATTAATTTTGTGCACCTTCGACCTTGGAAATTGTACTTCGATGGCTCCAGCCATAAAAATGGGTCTGGTGTTGGGATGTTAATCATTTCACCTAAAGAGATTCCAACTAAATACAAGTATAAAATTAAAGAAAGTTGCTCCAATAATGAGGCTGAATATGAAGCCTTAGTAGCAGGACTTGAAATTCTGTTAAACTTGGGGGCAAAACAGGTCGAAATTAGAGCTGATTCTGAATTAGTAATCAAACAATTAACAAAAGAATACAAGTGCATTAAGGAGAATTTGATTACTTACTTTATTGCTGCCAATACTTTATTGAAACAATTCGACAGCGTTGATATTCAACATGTGCCTCGTATTGCAAATCAAGAGGCCAATGATCTGGCACAAATAGCTTCTGGTTATAAAGTTTCTAAAGAAAAATTAACAGAGCTAATCGAAATTAAAAACAAGTTAATTTCGACAGCAATGACATAAGAAACCTTGTCAAGAAAAAAAACTGGAGGAGGCAGAGAGCTACTCTTTAATCTTAAGTCAATTACCTCCAAGTGAAAGTGAAAATTTTATTGAAAATTTTAATGATGAAGTTTCCGACAAAGGTTATTGTAATAATGTGTTTGAAGTTTTTGCCATTGACAGTATGTCAAATGATGATTGGCGAAGACAAATTGTTAATTACTTGGAAAATCCAACAGGGATAACTGATAGAAAAACCAAGTATAGAGCTTTAAGTTATGTCATCATGGGCAATGAGTTGTTTAAGAAAACCCCTGAAGGAGTTTTACTCAAGTGTCTTAGTGAAAATGAGGCATACTTGGCAATATCTAATACTCACAGTGGAACTTGTGGAGCTCACCAAGTAGGCCATAAAATGAAATGGCTCTTATTTCGACAAGGTGTCTATTGGCCGACTATGTTAAAAGATTGCATAGAGTTTGCCAAAGGATGCCAAGAATGTCAAAAGCATGCAGGAATACAACATGTACCTGCAAATGAATTGCCGTCTATTGTAAAACCTTGGCCATTCAGGGGATGGGCTTTGGATATAATTGGTGAAATCAAACCAAATTCGTCGAAAGGCCATCGTTTCATATTAGTAGGAATAGATTATTTCACTAAATGGGTGGAAGCTGTTCCTTTAAACAATGTTAATCAAGAAGCAGTGATTAATTTTATTCAAGACCATATATTATATAGATTTGGTGTGCCTGAAACTATCACCACAGACCAAGGTTCAGTTTTTATTGGTCAGAAAATGGTCGAATTTGCTGCTGAAAATGGGTATAAATTGTTAAGTTCGACACCATATTATGCTCAGGCAAATGGTCAAGTTGAAGCAGCCAATAAAATTATTGTTAGTTTGATTAAAAAACATGTTGGGCAAAAACCCAAGAATTGGCATAGGACACTTAACCAAATTTTATGGGCATGTCGAACATCTCCCAAAGAGTCAATCAGTAGTACTCCTTTTAAACTTGTTTTTGGGCATGATGCAATATTGCCAGCAGAGATTTGTCTCCAATCAACTAGGATTCAAAGACAATTTGAAATCCCGTCTGATCATTATTGGAATATGATGTTAGATGAATTAGTTGATTTAGATGAAGATAGGCTCAGTGCATTAGATATGCTCACAAGACAAAAAGAAAGAGTGGCTAAGGCCTATAACAAAAGAGTCAAATTGAAGACTTTCGACGTGGGAGATTTAGTTTGGAAAGTTATCTTACCTATGGATAGAAAAGATAGAGTCCTTGGTAAATGGTCCCCAAGTTGGGAAGGACCGTTCAAAATTTTACAAATCTATTCAAACGGCGCATATGAAGTCGAAGAGATTGGCGCTGATGAAAGAATTTGGCGTATAAATGGCAAATACTTGAAAAAATATAAACCAACATTGCAAGAAGTTAAGATAATGCTGGAATAAAGATAAAGAAAGCGTAAGTACGTGGCATTCAAAAGAAATTGTGATTGTCATATGAGCATTGTCAGAATTACAAGCAGAACGTGGAAGGCCACATGGTACACCAATATAGGAATAACGCCAACAACATTTAACAGTGATGACGTCAGGTAGGTGAGATATTCCGATCAAGTGTAAAATCTATTTCGACATTGAGTTCAAAAATGCTCTTTTTCTGCCATTCACATAACTCCTGTCGAAAAAGACATTTTTGAAGGGGGAAATTTGTTAGCCTGTAATTTCGATAGGCTAAATTAAATGGAGTCAATGTGGTTTGATTTATTTTTAAAGTTTGACCTTGTATTTCAAGAGACAAGTATCAATTTCGACACTGAAATGAATTAAGCTATCAAGTTACATCAAGTAGATTTCGACCTCAGATTTGGCTAAGTCGAAGAAGTTGAAGACAGATATTTCGACAAGAAGGAGTTGGAGGCTGATGTCGAAGTAGGATCAAGTAACCGTTACCAAGAGCACGTAGCAGTTACATTTTTTAAACTTTGTACAGTTATTTTCTATTTGTATAAATAGTAGTTTTTCATAGAAAAAACGGGTCACAATCTCTCATACCAAGTTCCCACGCTCAAAGTACCGACACGCACTGAGAAACGAGTACAAGGAACGCATGTATGATCTTGTGCACCACCCCTTTAAATTAATGCAATTTTAATTTTCCTTTTCTTTACGTTTCATGTAAATTTTCTCTTTGTTTTATCCTCCCTCATTTGGAGTAATTCGACGGTTTCGCGGAGAAATCGACGGTTATCTTCTTCTTTTTACTTTTAAACGCGCAATTCTGGAAAAACTTTAAACACAAACGGTCTTAGGATTTACTAGTTGATCCTGCAAACAGAAGCAATTTCAAACTAGCGGTGTTTACCAAAATTCAAGGTAAACAATATTGTATTGTTATTCTTTTAGATATAGTAATTAACCTTTTTTCTTTTTCAAAATGTAACAACAAAAAAGTCTACCATCAATCTATACAAACAACTCACTACCAAAAATACTAAATTATCCCTCACTTTTATCTTAATTTTAAAGCTAAAAATGTCATTTAAAATTATTTTCTCTCACTCACTTTTATCATAACTGAGTCTCACTCTCACATCATCTTTTATTCTTTATTTCACTTTAAAACCTACTTTTTTTTTTCTTTTCTTCACTATTTTTACTTATCTTTACTATCAACATAATCGGAATAAAAAGCTTTTCATTAATAAGTTTTTGGATCCTATGCTGGCTTGATGAATGAGTAATTTTTTAAGTACCTTAAATTAAGTACTGTAACTTAAATAAAAAAGAAGAAAAGGATCGAAACAAAAGCGAGGATTGGTGTCACCGTTAAATCGACACGTGTCAAAGAAAGAGGAGAGAGAAATGAGAGCTAGTTGCAGGGGTTAGAGGGGGCTACCATTTACGGATCCCAACTAGTCACATCATTTCTGACACAAGGTACACTTTTCACGACATCCATGTTCGCCACGTCATCATCTGCAACTTGGCCTTTTACGGAACACGTGTCATTAACCCACGGTGCCATAAAACGGAAAAAGTGCAACTTGGCCTCTTATGTGGGTCCCATAACAAGATCCGCTAATAATCTTCATCTGATCTCTCTTGCTTGCAACTCACTAACGTGTTGTCCGGAGATTCCTTCCTGTTTTTGTCTGCTCTTCACTTCATTCAACCTCACCCGTTCGATCTCAATCATCATGTTTTATTCGTACGGTCCACGTTTTTGTTACCTCGCCCAACTTGCTTATTTAAAAACAAAATAAAATCAGAGAAAGTAAACATACGGTAAATAATGGTTGTGGGGTGGTACCCCACCTTTGCTTTGCTGGCCTTCTTTCCTGTCTTGTTTTTTTCCCACTTGTAAAACTATGGTGTACGTTTGATGATGCTTAGATATTTTTTATTTAAATTTTATAATAATAAAACTTGGAAAGATAACATCAACTTGCCTTTTTTTAATGTAGGTTAACAATATGACATGTTGCTTTTCAACATTAATTAATAAATCAATTAATTAAACTGCATAATTTTTTATTTGAAGTAGATCTTTGAGTTCACAAGTGGTGGCCATTTGTAAAATATTTAGACGCTCAAGTTAATAGTTAAATAAAGTTAATGTAAGGATTAGAGTGAAAGTGTACCATGTTTTTGGAGTTTTATTCAAATTTGTATAGTTGTAAGGTGAAACTTATAAATATAGGCTGACCTTTAGTTGCAGAGCGAGAAAAGTGAACTTGTTTCATTGAGGTAAAACAAAATGTAGCATAAATGGTGCAAAAAAACTTAAATAATCAAATTTTTACAAATTAAATAATTTAAATGACCTCTGGTATAATTTAGCCAAAATTAAGCTTGCAGTATTAGGTTATTACTATTATATTCTTCACTTATTTTCTATTTTACAAGTCTACTTATGTAGTTTTAGTCTTGTTACACGGTTGTAAATAGAAATAAAGAAATGTGGAGGAAAAGATTAAAAAAAAGGAAAAAAATAAAATAAAAATAACAATAAAAAATAAAAAATTAACATAGATAAAATAAAACTCCATCTATCCCATATTATTTATTGTTTAAGATTGTAATTTGTAACATGTCCTTTAAGAAAAATATTTAATAATTAACATCAATTTCATAGAAAGTTTTGCATAATACACTATATATTGTGGTCCCACTTTATTTAACTCTTACGGTTGTGACACTTAACTAATAAAAGTAACTGATAGTCTATAATTCATATAATTATCTCATATTTATTTAATATGCCTCTTGTTGCTTCATCTTTCTCAATTATCTTATAGTTATCTTTTTTTGTCTAAACCAAGGTATCCATCGCCGAACGCAGTAACTAATGCCCTCTTTAGATTGAAGGCGCCTCGAAAGGTGAGACAGTTGACCCACAGATTTAAAACTGCTCCATATATTTCATAGTTATCTAATATGCTTTTAGTTGCTTGATCTTTCTCTTTTTATAATTAAATATTGAAAAATAAAATTACATCAATATTTTTAGAATTTAGTAAAAAAAAAAATATTAATACTTCATTAATTTCGTAAAATGTCAAGTATGAAACAAAATTTCTTGCATAAAATGTGAAGACACGTGGGATAGAGGAAATATAATCTTATCCCATATTTAAGGAGGGGCATAAATGAAAATAAATATTTTAATACTTTATTTAAAATATAAATCACAACTAAAACTTTTGATTATTGAATGTACAACTTTTTGAAGAACATTTAATGTATGTACTAAAGAGGGGTGTAAGTAAAAAGAAATATCTATAACTTTATTTTAAATATAAATCACAATTAAAACTTTTGATCATTTATATGTAATCTTTTTGACGAATATTTAATATATGTACTAAAGACAGAGAGGCATAAATGAAAAAGAAATATTTAATACATCATTAAAAATACTAAAGGACAATTAAATTGAGCAAGTGAATGAGCAATGTTAATGTTCTTTTGAAAAGAAAAAAATAGGAAAGGTAATAGAGTGACTCGTGGTGTATATGCATAGCATAGTGCTTATCTTATTCGTAACCGATATGTGTCTCGTTGTCATTCCATCACGTGGAGGATGATTTCCTTGACTTACATTATCACGACACGTGTGCATCGTAACTCGCAGCCATCTCAATCCAAAGGAAAAAACTTCTAGTAGAAGACAACCCACAACAAAACAAACAACACAACACACAAGAACAGAACAGAACACTCCCCCCTCGTACCTGCCACCTCACCACCCGCTCCTCTCGCCACGTATTTCTCCCCTACTCCCTTGTCCTTCCACGCGTCACTCTCTCATCCCACTAAGGACATTCTCGGTATTTCATACCCCCATTTGCTAACTCTTCACACTCCCTTCAGCCGTTTTTGTTTCCACCTTTACCCCATTTCTCCTTTTCCTTTTTCCTTTTACCTTTTTCATTCATTTCTCTCTCTCTCTCTCTCTGCTTATTAGTTTCATTGCAAGTTGCAAAGTCTGATAAAATGTGGTGGAATTTCTGTTAAAAAAGCTGAACACAAAAATTAAGTCATTGATCCAAAAATGGCTGAGGTTGAAGATAGAGATAACACTCATCAAAGCAGGATGAACAATTTACCAAGAGATCTACTCAAAAGGTTCATAGCTTCCAGCCACCGTCGTAACCACCGCCTCCCGTTGCCGTTACCGGCGGCGAGGTCCAACCATGCAGATGCAGAAGTAGTAGTCGGAGGAGGAGGAGGAGGAGGTGGAGAAGAAGAGAAAGAAGAAGAAGAAGAATTAGAGCTAAGTCTTGGACTATCTATGAATGGAAGATTTGGAGTGGACCCAACAGCGAAGAAAATAAAGAGAACAACATCGATACCTGAATTTGTGAACCATGAAGAGATGGGATATATGGTTCCGGTGGCTACTGGGTCGACTTTGATAAGGACATGTTCTTTACCGACGGAGAGTGAGGAACAATGGAGGAAGAGGAAGGAGTTGCAGACGATGAGGAGAATGGAAGCCAGAAAGAAACGTAGTGAGAAGCAGAAAAACTTGAAAGCTATGAGGGAAAAGAATCTTGTTGTTGCTTTAGAAGAACAAGGTGGTGGTGGTGGTGGGCTGAGGAGAACGACGTCGTTGACTACTCGTGTTGGTGGACTTGGATTGAATTGTGAGAAGGAAAAGGGTGGTTCTTCATCGGAATCTGATGGTCAACAAGGTGGTCAAGGTAAATGATCTTTTTTTTATTTTATTATTATTACTGTTTTTTCTAACACTAACTTTTTTAGTGCTCTAATTTCAAGGTGTTTTAATTTTTGATGAATTTGCTTTCTTGTAACTCCTTTTTTAGGGGTTTTTATGGTGACCTTTTAGGATGTTTTAGTCATCAATTGACTCCCAAAACTGGCAATTTCACACTATTTTTTGTTTATGGAACACTATAACACTATTTTTGTTTTAGATTTAGGTATTAATTTGTTACATCAATTGACAAAGATGGTTTACTATTATTGGATTCTATTGTAAGTTTGTACCTGTCACATGGTGGCGAGTCACTGATCATTGTATTCTACTGTCAAGGTTTGTCATGCCTTGTCAACATGTCAGAACATGTCTGTACGTCTAATTCTAATTCTAATTCAGAAATTGTTTAGTTCAATTTCACAATTACTGTAGATTTTTTTTGTAACAACATAATGAATCTAATGGGATTATCAAAGATGAAATTGCCTTGTAATATAGATCTCGGATTGTTCATAGATGTAAAGTGTTTGTCTATTTTTGTCCACATTTTCTATTTTTCTCTTGTGTATTTGTATTTTGTATTGTCTGTCTGCATTTTGAACCCTTTTTTGTTGCATGCATTTTTATTGGGTCTTTAATATGATGCTTTGGTAATTTTAATGTTAACCAATTGGGGAGTTAGCAAAAATGGAACAATACATGGAGAAAATCTATGTAAGATTTGATAGTATTGAATTTTATATAACTATATTTGTATAATTCTTTTAAAAATATATATATTTGTATACGGATGTTATGTTATGTTACGTTATATTATATACACAAAAATAATTGACATACATTTTCACCTATCTGATTCATTAGGAACAGCACCAATGGATACTACAAGCCCTATTGCTACCAACTTGCTTACAGATGAACCAAAATCACCAGGAGTCAGAGCCGGAGCAGGAGTTACCGAAAACTCGGGCAAGGTCGCTGCGGCTACGATGAGGAGTCTGCCGAGCCAACATTCGGCACCTCAAGACAGAACCAAAGAGATGGTGAGGAACTTGTTGGAAGACATGCCAAGTGTGTCTACCAAAGGAGAAGGTCCAAATGGAAAAAGAATAGAAGGTTTTCTTTACAGGTATGGAAAAGGTGAAGAAGTGAGAATATTGTGTGTTTGCCATGGCAGTTTTCTTACACCTGCCGAGTTTGTTAAGCATGCTGGTGGCGCTGACGTGGCTAACCCATTGAAGCATATTAATGTTGTTAGTCCAAGCTTTTTATAATTTGATTTGGGCTATTCAGAGAGATTGAGGGATATATGAGTAATCATATTTTTAACTTCATTGATTCCTGGATATGTTTACTCTTATTATACTCACCAAACCATATAGTACTTCTAATCTCCATGTGATGTGGAAGTCTTGTTTGTCCTTTGAAACCTTAGTTGTGTTACTTAGGATCGGATTCGTTGCTTCTTATTATGTGACTGGGCTCTTTGTGGGATGAAATCAAATGACAATGATAATTGTTAGAGTTTCAATTTTTATTTAGTTTTTATTGTTGTAATTTAGTTTGTTTAGTTTTGGAGTGGAGGAGAGGGAAGTTTTGGTGGGGTATGGATTCTCTACCTTGAGAGTAGAAAAATGCATTGCCTTTGTCTCGATCGTCATCTCTCATATTTTTTCACTATATTTTTCTACATTTTCTCCCCTATTTTATCCTTAAAATCACTTAAAAGGTAGGTGATTTTTTTCCACCAATTCAAGGTAGACAATTCATTTCCAACGAGGGGTACTCTCCACCTTGAATGTATATTTTGTTTTTTTATAATCCTAAAACTTTTTTATGGGGGATGGGGATTTTGAAAGGCGTGGGAGGGGTTAGAAAAAATCTTTTATTAATTTTTAACTTTACATATATTACAAGTTTTTCTTTTTTTTGATAGGCAATGTTAGTGGATGGGGAAATGTTAGTTTTCGGGGATTGAACCCGAGACCTCCTTCTTGCACTCTTTGGTGCACTCCTTCGGTATCCCTTAACTCGCCAACTGAGCTACCTAATTGGGATTATTACAATTTTTTCTAAAACTCTCAAATAAGGTGGGTGGGAATTATCTTTCCTTTCCCTCTCCTCTCCTCCTTCCCAAGTTATCTCCCCTTAACTCCCAAACGGAGTCTAGGTGATTATTAAGTTTTTTAGGAGTAATATACTCTCAAATACTAGTTTTTTAATACACTTTTATATTAGTTGAAAATTAAATGGGTCATATTATGTTATGTGGATTCATATAAATTAGGAAGCTTATACTTATGGTTCGTGGTTTTTTTAATGTTATGTGATTTTGATCTCTCCGTAAACTTTTTCTAAGGTTATTAAATTAAAACTTTATCGAGAGTACTCAGGTTTCTCTTGAATTATTTTCATTAGTAGTTTTCTCTATGGTGAGCCAAACATATTATTTTCATTTTTTTTATTTAAAAAAATAGATTTGATCACAAGAGTACTCAGTTTTCTCTCGAATTTTCAGACCGGTTTTCAGTTTGATTTCCAATTTTTGCAGAAAGCAAGTCTTAGGTTCAGTTGGAGTGTAAAAGGGTTTGGTTTATAGTTCAATGGTTGGACCGTTTCGCTTGGTCTGGATATTTATAAGAGAATTCATTATTGCGAAAGACTTCAATATGTGTGTAAATACTACGTCTAGGGTTCAATTAGCACTCACTAAAATCTGGAGTGTAAAAGGGTTTGGTTTATGGTTCAACAGTTGGACCATTTCGCTTGGTATGGATTTTTATAAGAGAATTCATTATTGCGAAAGACTTCAATATGTGTGTAAATACTTACGTCTTGGGTTCAATTTGCACTCACTAAAATCTCCTTCAAGATATAGTAAAGTTTCTTAGTAAGAATTACTCACACAAGTGTATTGTTAATAGTAGTTTACCAAACAATAGTTTTCTAACTTTAGTTTGCATATAAGAGAAGAAAAGAAGTGATTCAGTAGGATGAATTATATTGAATTTGACTTAAACATATGAAATATCTACTTGTAAAAGTGTTCTATATAAAAATCAATTCATATTATTTGTGAAGAGAAATTATTCATGATCGAGTGCATTTTTTATCTAAATATATTAATCCTACAATGACAGGCTTTAAGAACATCTAATATTGTGATTCTCTTTTGTTTTGGTGTTTTTATATTCTTATTATTTGAAAATCTTCACAATTTTTCACTATCTTCAAAATAAATCCAAATCTCATTATTTGAGAAATCGCATGCTTTCAGTTGGTAGTTGCAATTTGAACATTTATTTAGTAAGTCACTATTCCATTTTTCTCCGAATAGATTAGTAGACAAGTTTTGAATCAATTATACATTAGAACAAGCATAGACAAACCTATACACAAGAGATCTTAATACGATTGAACGAATTGTCAAGTGACACATTTGTTAAGGTCTTGTGTCATGTATCCTTTTTATGAGGTTTTAAGGGACTAACCTTCAATTTAAAAGAAGTGACACCACTCAACTCTATTATAGGTAGACTATATCGAGAGCACTTCCATAATATAAGCACTTCTGCACATACATGCTATAGTTATACCAAAAGCAAACCTTTCAACTTTACACTGGTAGTCTAAGTACTTATAAACCTTAGGATATATCTATTGTTAGTACTTTCAATTACTCTGATGGTGTACTATTACTATTAAACTCAAGATTTAGTAGGGTTCCACTTGGTAATTATTTAGATATAGGTTTGAATCTCATCCTAAGTGATGTTTTAAAACATCACATCTTTTCTCAACTCTTTCGTCAAAAAATCGCAAAAATTTTCCCTCTCTTTTAAGTTTTTGAATATCAATATATATGTGCTTTTATTCAATGTTCCTTGACATTTTATTATTCATTAGTTAATATACTCTTTAATACTCCCTTCGTCTCATATTACATGTCGTTTAAGGTTGTGGCACAGGAATTAAGAAAAGTAGTTAATTTTGTATAGAAAAGAGAGATTGTGAGTTAGTTTAACAAAATACATCAAAAACATAAAAAGTAGAATTGTAAGAACAGATATATTAAATAATGAAGACTATGTCTGGAAAAGAAAATTGATGTTGCATTGGTATTCTAAAAAGTTATATATTATGGGATAATTTTTTTTGATTATAAAATCATATAATATGGGACAGATGGAGTAGTATTGAATACTATAGCAAAAATGGACCGCTTGTCACATTGCTTTTTACTTTCATTTGGAGGTCTTTGATATTGTCGCCTGTTAGATATATGTATAAGCATTCAATGACGATTTCATGTTAGAATTTTATTTCTATTTTATTCATCTTAAATATAATTTACTGAATGCTTTAAAGTTACCTAGCTACAACTAATACAACTATCTATATATGAAAATATCAAAATATCTTCAACCTTGAATAATAGCAAATAAATTCTTACACTTTACAATTCATATCAACTTCGTTAGAAGGATTTCCACATATATAACCAATATAATGTAACATAAGTGAATGATATTTGGATTCTTTAATTCTAATCAAGAGTTTAGTTGTTGCTCGATGCATATGGATAAACATCTGATATATAAAGATTAACTCTTTAGATGGACCTAATACCTCAGGAGACTAGTTAATGCAATTGCAGGCAAATGATATCTTTATATTTTTCTTTGATGGTGAAAGGATATATTTATATATCAAAGAGAAAATATGACTTAAGTAATACATACACCATACTAAATATGAACTCTCTAACATTTATTAATAGAGTGAATCAATTTAATATAGTATTTATGGATAGTACAGATTACTATATATATATATATATATATATATATATATATATATATATATATAAAATAATGCCATGATATTTTTTGTCGTAATTAAAATTGATATGAATTATGCAGTAAAACATATTTATTGAATATCAAATATAAATTTATCATTGCAATTATAAAGTTTTTTTTTTGACAAATGCAATTATAAAGTTTTAAATTCACATAATTAAATATATCTAAAAGGGATAGGCAAGACTAATTTCTACTCTTGAAATTAGACATTGCAGCAAGCATTTGTTTAACAACTTTAAAGCAAAATTTCCATTGTTAATTTTGAGAGATCTTTTTTGGATGGCTATTAAATGTCTCCAAATGAATTTCTTTACAAAAAGACAATACAATATTTGATGGATATCCCCTAGCACACTTAGTCTAGACATGCAATTCATGAAAGGTACAAAAGTTCACACATTACTATTTGAGTCATTAATGGATGGATCGTTGATTTTAGAAGTATTGAATTTAGTGGATGGATTGAGGGCAAAAATCATGATGAGATTTTGTAAGAAGCTTCACTCTAGTGCAAATTGGCTACAAAATGTTGGGCCAAGAATTGTGGCAACATTGAACAAGATTATAGAAGATGCAAGATTTTGTAAGGTGAACCCAGCTGATAGAGACCTATTTGAATTGTATGATGGATTTTCAAGATTTCTCTATGAACTTGTATTCACAAGAATGTGAGTGCAAGGCAAGGGTGGAGAACTATAGTGATTCATATTACAACAAAGATATGTACATCACAACTTATTCTAGCTTATTTAATTAGTCCTCTGCCTGATCCAAATACTTTGGAAGAAGTAGATGTGCTTCCACCTCCATTGTGTGGGCTTCCAAGAGGGCCAAAATAGAAAAAGAGATAAAGATGAAGATGCACCATCAAATGTAAAAAGATGAGTAATTTTTATGTGGTTACAAAAATTTAGTCACATCATTTAGTCACACACACAAAACAGAAATAAATCCACTCTCAACAATCAAATGCTCCAACCGTGGATATCTGGAACACAACTGAAGAAGTTGCCAAAGGGTTCCAATTAAAACCAAAAGAGCAAAACAACTAATTTATTACCATACTTTTTGCTTTCAAAAAGGTTATTGTTTTCAAAGTGTATATATTTCGATAGTGCACCTGAAATACAATGTTTTCAAATGTTAGGGAGGTTTCAGAGGTGCATCACAATCTTCAATTAGAAAGGAAATTTAACATGGATCACCCCAAGCAAGGGCTTCACAAATGCAAAAACAAACAAAAAGGGTAAAACAGGTGCTCGCGCTCAGTAGTAAGAGCTTAAACCTTGTATCCTCAAGGTGCTTAGCACAATTTAAAATATATATTACTTAGCACAATGCTTACTTTCAAATTGTCAAAAATAACTTTATAAAATGTAATCCTCAAGGTGCTTATATATATTGAAGAATGTTAGGGAAGGCAGAATTCCTAAGAATGCTTCAAATCCAGCAACACAAGAAGAGAGCATATGTGGTGCTATGGTTGGGACTTCTTCAATACACAAGACAGCCCCTACTTACTGATTATTTCTATTTCCAAGATATCCCTGTTTGGAAGGGGTGTCAATTCTCACCATTTCTCAAAAGAAATGGATGATCCATTACTTAAGGGCATGTTTGGATGGAGGGTTTAGGAGGGGAGGAGAGAGGATGCCTTGATTTTCAATTCTAAAATTATAAAATGTTTCTAAACAAAAATGAAGTGTGATTACCAATGTTTTATTATTATCTATTATGTTGTTCTTTCAAAATTTTCAAAATCTCAAATAAACACTAAAGTATTGACCAAATCCTTCAAAGTCCTCCCCTCCAAAACCTCCCAAATCCTCCCTCAAACATACCCTAAGCTTTGGGTGTATAAAATATATAAATGTAGGCCTAATATATATTTTCTATTTTAGGAATGTGTATATACACAAAAAACTTAGGTAATGGAACATTTGTTTCTTTTGAGTAATGGAGAGGGTCTCAACCCGTATGGAAGTTAATTTCAATTATTATTTTTTGCATATCATAATTAACTTTCACACTATTTCTGTCATCTAAATGTTAACATCATACTATGTATAGCATCCATTATTAACTTCTAGATGGTAGAAACAAAGTCTAGAAGTTAACTTTCAAAAGGTACTTAATGTGATATACATTGTTCCTTTCTATTTTCATTCTCACTCGCCTTTGGATCTATTTTTGTTACGTTCCTCATTCCTTCCTTCTCTTTTTCCCCTTTCATCTTTCAATGAGTTTACTCTTCTCACAAACTCAGTCCCCACCTCCCTTTGAACAGTTTATTGTCGTAGTTGTTCTACTTGGTTGTATGTTGAGATTTGAAATTTCTGAAAATTAACTTTCGGAGTGCAACTTCAATGTGCTCGGAAAACTAATTTATGAATTAATTTTTAGCTTGGTTTTGAATTCAAAATATTACATCCAAAAAGTAATTTCATGTACTTTCATGGATATGAAATATGTGTACCTTCAGTAAATTTCCGTAGGTACTTTCGGGTGTCAACTTGCGAGACATTTAATTTAAAAAGCCCAATAAAAAGTAACACAAATAAAATCCAACTAGTTAAAGGGTACTTCTAGGTGAGGGAGCAAATTAAATCTCTCACCGACGAACCACTAAATTTGACCGCAGGATATTGTGTAAAATGCTATAAATGGTTAAGATTGAATCAACCAATATTAAATCTTAATCGTTGATGAATTTTTATACAATATGGAGAGGGATTTGATTTGCTCATTCACCTTAGAAGAACCCCTAGTTAAAATACTACAACTAAACTGAGAAATGCTAGCAACACTCTTTTACACACTCGCTCCTATACTAACTCTGATTGGTTAAAATTCACGTGGATTCCATCGCTTTGAAAATGGGACCGATTAATTTAGTGAGATCCACGTTAATTTTAACTAATCATAGAGTGAGTATTGGAAGGAGAGTGTTGTTATCACTTCTCAAACTGAATAATTGTAACTAAGCCCTCTATCGGTTACCTTATCAGATGTATAAATAAATGGTTCATAGTTCAACTTCCAGAATGAAATGAGTACCCAAAAAACATTCTTCTCGATAATGAGTGCAAAAAATATATCTCCCAAAAGTTACTTTCAAATAGGGATACTTAGAAATATATGGGTTTAAAAAATGGGGTGTAAATAGCAACCCCAATACTAGAGTCCCCTGGTCCAATACATACTGGGCTGTTTAACCCACTAATATATAATATCCCACGTGGGAAGTCTGCTACGCCACGTCTCACTATTTAAAAATTAAAAATTTGTTTTGGACCAAAAAAAATTAAAAATTAAAAATTTGTTGTGATTGCCGAGGCTTATTTTATTTATTCTTTGGAGGATAAATAAATCAACAAGTCCACAAGAAACAGAATAGAACCACATCCTCATCCTCGTACCTCGTACTCGTAGATTATTACAAAAACTAGCAATGGATCATCAGCAACTCAATGTAATATTTGTTCCATATCCAACTCCTGGCCATATGCTCCTCATGATAGACAGTAGGGGTGAGCAAAGGACGGGTTGGGACGGGTTACACTTGTCCCTTACCCGGCCCTAAAACAGCAAGGTTATTTGCCAAACATGGTGCTAGTGTTACCATCATAACCACCAAAGCAAAATGCTTCAACATTCCAAAAACACATAGACAGTGACATCAGTTTAGGATACCCCATCAAAACTCAACTTATTCAGTTCCCTTCAACTCAAGTTGGTCTCCCTGATGGAGTTGAAAACATCAAAGATGGCACTTCCTTAGAATTACTTGACAAAATCGGAGGTGGAATATAGATATGCTCAAAGGTCAAATTGAGCAACAGTTCAAGACCTAAAACCAGATTGTGTAGTGACTGATATGATGCATCCTTGGACAGTGGAATCAGCTGCAAAACTTGGCATTCCAAGGATTCACTTTTACAGAATTACAGCTCAAGCTGCTTCTCCAACTGTGCTTGTTATTTTATCAGGAAGTATATTAAACCTCGTGAGGGCTTAACCTTTCTTAATCAAAAGTTTGCAATTCCTGGTTTGCCTGAAACCATTGAGATGACTCCTCTACAACTAGCTAAATGGGCAAGGACTAAGGATCCCTCCTCAAGCTATTTTGAAAAAATGTATGAATCAGAAGAAAGAAGTTATGGAACAATATACAATAGTTTTCATGAGCTTGAAGCTGATTATGAGAAACTCAGCAAGAGTACAATGGGGATCAAATCTTGGAGTGTAGGACCAGTTTCAGCATGGGCTAACAAGGATGATGATGATGATGATGATGATGATGATGATGATGATGATGATGATGATGAGAAAGCCAGTAGGGGACACATTGATGAGGAAAGAAATTGGAAAAGAGCCTGAGTGGCTAAATTGGCTTAACTCCAAGCAAAATGATTCTGTACTGTAAGTTTTGGAAGCGTAACAAGGCTCCCTCATGCTCAGCTTGTGGAAATTGCTCATGGACTTCAAAATTCAGGTCATAACTTCATCTGGGTCATTAGGAAAAAAGATGATAAAGATGAAGGTGGAGAGAACTTTCTTCATGAATTTGAGGAAAGGATGAAAGAAAGTAAAAAGGGGTATATCATATGGAACTGGGCACCACAGCTTCTGATATTGGACCACCCTGCAGTGGGAGGAATTGTGACTCATTGTGGCTGGAACTCCATTCTTGAAAGCATTAATGCTGGTTTGCCAATGATTGCATGGCCTATGTTTGCTGAGCAGTTTTTCAATGAGAGGTGGCTGGTTGATGTTTTGAAGATAGGGGTGTCGGTGGGAGCGAAAGAAAACAAGATATGGATTAATAATATTGGTGATAAGAGTCATTGGTGAGAAGGGATGAGATTATGAAAGCTGTGGTGCTTTTAATGGGAAGCAGTCAAGTGAGCAAAGAAATGAGGTTGAAAGTAAATAATCTTTCTCATGCTGCCAAAAGAACTACAGAGGAAGGTGGACACTCTTACAACCACTTGCTTCACTTGATTGATGAGCTAAAATCATTGAAGAAATCTAGACAACTTGATAAAAGCAGATAGCTTTAATAGTGATTGAAATGGAGAGGACTGAGTAATCTTGATGCTCTAAGCGGTCTTCCTGATGAAGGCCTTCAAATTTAATAAGACAGTCATTTTGGTTCCTGAATGTGTGAGGCGTTGTTATTATAGTTGCGGGAAAGGAAGTAATAAATAAGGATTTCTTCAGAGTTTTAGTAGTACAAGTAACAATATTTTAATATTATCTTGTTATGACTTATAACCCTTTGGTTATATAAAGTCCAGTTCTTGTACCATACTACCATTTGAATCAATTGAGTAGTATGAGATTTCCTCTTCTATTTTGGTCTTCCCCTAGATATTTTAGTATTTATGTGAGTTTATGAGAAAATTTTGACCAATTGATAACATACTGGTATGGTATCAAGCGTTTAGTGATGTGAGTGTCAAAATATTTTTGTGTGTGAGGAATAAGAGTTCTTACCAGTTTTTGGCAAAATAGTAAATTATGCGAAAGCTGCTAAAGAAACATGAGATATCTTGAAGTTATCATACAAAGGAGTGGAGAGAGCCAAGAAATCCAAATTGTAGTTTCTACGTAAAGAATATGTATCCTATTCAAACTGTAGAACAATATTTTTCACGTGTTACAAATCAAATCAATCAAATGAGGGTGTATGGAGAAGACATATATGTTTCATTCAAATAAAAATAATAATTAATATTATTAAAAAAATAATTTCATTAAATTAAGAACAATAAAATAAATAGTCAAATATTCCAAATTTTTCTAAAAATCAATTTTAGAAGTTATAATCACTATTACATATACAAGTCATGGAATATCGTTTTATGGATATGGACTTACGTTTGATGTTCCATGACTTGGAACCAAAAAAGCACCAAGTGCCACTCAAAGAATGACTTCTGGTCGAGACACAACAGGACTCTGGACGAGAGCTGGCATGCGATCGCCACACAAAGTCATAACCATGATGATAGTCTGCAAGGTTCTCCCACATAAACTGAAAAAAAAAAAAAACAGTTTCGTAGAAATCTTCAACTTTCCATAACGAATTTCTGTGTTCATGGTGATAAGCAGAAAATACAATGAAAATAACAATTCTAGATTTCTAGGCAATCCGAGAAGCCTAGGGTCTCCCAAGATTCCAATCCCAATTCCTAATTCTTGCCTAACGTCTAATTTCCCTCCCACTCCTATTTATAGCACTCAATTCACTCACACTCATTCTCTCCGATTACTGCCAAGGCAGCAGTTAGTTACAACTGAATATTTCTAATGCACTCCCTAAGATATAATCCCCTACATCCCACTCACTTGTTCCCTACCCTTACACTTTATTTATTTTAGGATCCTATCACAACCCAACCTACAAAACTACAAAACTGAAAAACTGGCCATTCAGTCTAAATAAGAAATCTTGACTTTAGGGTCCGTTTGGTTGAAGAGAAAGAGGGAAGAGAGAATCTTTTCTCTCTTCCCTCTTTCTATTGTTTGGTACACTCTCTTCTCTCTTTCTCTCCTCCCTTACTCTCTCTTCCCTCTTTCACCTCAAACAAACACACTTTTAGTGCAATAAAAAGTCATTCTCTCCTCTCTTTCTCTCTTCCCTTTCTCGCATCAACCAAACAATTGAAGGTCATTCTCTCTTCTCTCATTCTCTCTTCCCTTTCTCTTTCGCTCCAACCAAACGGACCCTTAAGTTTTTTAAGAGTCACTTCAGTAATTGACACATGAACATAAAAGTTGTAAAGAAGAAAGCTTCTTACCTTCATTTACATGTAAACCAGTGTTCACAATCACATAAAAAACTAAACTCAGCTCTGCTTCAATCGTAGCCTGGGGAAGTGGGGATAGTAAACAGACGGAGGAAGAGACGATGGGAGTCAAATGCAAATAACTTTCTACCCATTCTGTAAGATTTTCACTCTTTAAAATGTCAGAAGCACTTCCCTTCAGGATATACAAATTCTAGATCCATGCTGCCTTCCATATGGCATCAGTAATATACACAAAAATTAGTAATAACAAAAAAAAGGATGAAAACTAAGAACAATACCATATAACATATCCATATCTTATAGAATTGATCACTGACCTTAAATAACAACCCATTAATTCGGAAGAACACTATCTTGCATGAAGAAAAGACAAAACAGTAGAATCCAAAAGGCGCACCCTGGTACTATCCCTGTTAAAAGGTCAAAAAATCAATAACAATAAGCCTCCCAAAATCAACAGAAAAACTATGAATAAAACATACACCAATAACTCAGACCATAGTGCAAGCATTTTTGCTAAAATTCACTACTTATTTTCCTGGCTAGCGTTTGAGAGGTCAAAGAATTCAATTAATCCAACGCAAACATTATTCTCTTGCACTCAACTTAAAAGCTTCACACATTTGAGAGAAAAAAGAAGAGTTTGCTACAGGAAGAATAGAAATTTTTTGCAAATTCATTTCAAAAGGTCACAACACTTTCAAAAATAATAACCCGCATAAATTTCAAAGTGAAACTGAATAAGAGAGAGTATGCTTCATGTAATGAAAATGTTGGGGGAGTCACACCAGCTATATCTTTGAACTACAAAGGGAAAAAAGTATAATGGGTACTGTAAACAGTGATGTGTTGTTGTCAATGATTATTACAAGCAAGCACTCTCTTAATGGGTATTGTACACTTCATCCAGTATGTAACAAATGGATTATTACAACGCCAGCAAAAGAAGAAGACAAAATCTGATTAGAAAGGAAAAAGATCCGAACTTTACATACACCCAAATGCAAGGCTTGCAGCAAGACTGTTCACTGTTACATTGGATATAATCACAAAGGAGTACGATGAAGATAGAATGGATGAAGGAAGAGAGGGAGGGTGGGAGAGAGAGAGAGAGAGAGAGAGAGAGAGAGAGAGAGAGAGAGAGAGAGAGAGAGAGATAGCTACCTGGGTCAGAGATGTCGGAGGCACTGGTGGCAGAGGTTGACTCTGCAAACTCGAATATCGAAAATGCAATCTCGCACCTTGAATCAGAAGACCAACTTCATCTGATCTACCTCTATGTAACTCACACAACTGTGTATCTCCACTGCCGCAGTAAAACTTGTCTGTCAAAATAGAAAACATAAAGAGCCAAACCAACCAAATAGACATCAGATGCAATGCAAAAACTGAAAGAAAATAAATCGCCAAACCCTACCCATAACCCACCACATATGAAGGGAACCAACATGAGGACAACAGATATATAGACAGCAGAGGATATCTTCATCCCCAAAACTGGGTAAATGATAATGAATCATGTTCCACGAATATACGATCATTTAAAAAAATGGGAATCAACTGAAGGAGAAATCACATTTACTTGGAAGCAATGGGAACTGAAACGGTACTTTCAATTGTTGGAAAGTGCATTTTATCTATCTGTTGGAATAGGCAGTGAGGAATACAAAGCAATGTGACACACACATTGGAGAAGTGAAGCAGCGGTGGCAGAAACGAAACAGCGCATAGGTTGGACAATTTTGTCCTTAATTTTGGCGGACTCGATGCATTTAGGCGGGTAAAAAGTGGTGGAAGTCAATTCCCACTGTAAATGAACTTTAATTTATAGATGTGATTTGATATTTAATTTTTTTTTAATGTTGAGTAGTATATTAATTCAAATCAATTTTTAAGTTTTAAAATATAGCACATTCATATTTTTAATTAATAAACGTAATAAATCAGTACAAACCGAGGGTTGATTAAGTGTGTGTTTGTACTACCAGCAAAATCATGGTGAAACAGACTTGGACGTGGAAGCTAGTATTACAAGCTTTGGACTTGCCATGCGTCTAAGCATTAGTTGCCGCGATTCCAAACATGCTATAACTAATTAACTAAATCAATAACCTGCTAAGTGCTAACTCAAGTTGACTGAAGTAATGAATACAATTGGCTTTAAGTTTTGTAATATTCTGTGTTGTTTCATTACTTATACGTAATATAATATTGAAAATATATAATATACAAAATAATAAATATAGACAAACCTCGGACTCAGACTAGATAATTGTACTGTAAACTATTCTCTGAATCTTCTTCAACAAATTCTGATAAGTCATTGGTTTCAGTTTGGTGTAAAGCCAGCCCCTCAAGGATCCAAAACACCTCCTGTGAAAAGGGCTTTGAATCATCAGCTGATACAAATTCTTGAACCACATTGTGAACCTCAATCGAACTACACCCCGGGGTTTTCTTTATTTTCCTGTTTCTTATGAGTTTCCTAATATGCGATACACCTTCCCACTTGCCAAGTTCTGCATATAAGTTAGCCAACAAAACATAGTTCCCAGATTCCTCAGGCTCAAGCTCTAAAAGCTGTTGCATTGCAATAACAGCAATCTCAACATTGCGATGAATCTTACAAGAACTCAACAAAGAGTTCCATATCCTTGAATCCGGTTTTATTGGCATCTTCAATATCATGTCAAGAGCCAGACCAATTCGCCCCGAGCGTCCAAGGAGATCAACCATGCAACCATAGTGTTCAATCTCTGGCTCTATTTTATAATCCACCTTCATAACATCAAAATATCTCAAGCCCTCATCCCATAAGCCTTTATGAGAGCAAGCCAATAAAACACTAAGAAAGGTTATCTCATTAGGAGTGACTCTTGCTTTTTGCATGTCATGAAAGAGTTGAATTGCCTCATACCCTTTTCCATGATTAGCTAGCCCAGCGATCATAGTACTCCAAGAAATCACATCCTTGTCAACCAACTTATCAAACAAGCACCAAGCTTCATCAATGCAACCACACTTAGCATACATTTCAACCAATGCATTGCATATACCACTCTTGTGCAAAAACCCTTTTTTATCCGCATACATGTGAATCCATTTCCCAACCTCAAGTGCTCCAAGCTGCGCACAAGCCGGCAAAACAGCTATAATACTAATCTCATCAGGTTCAATACCAATCATTTGCATCTCACGAAAAATCTCCAATGCATCCCCATGGCATCCCATTCTAGCATACCCACTTATCATACTTGTCCAAGACACAATTGTTCTAGAAGGCATTTCATCAAACAGTTCCCTTGCATTCTTCATCTGCCCCAATCTCGCATACCCAAATATTAAACTATTCCAAGAAACCACATCTCGTTGAGTCATTTCATCAAACACATGACACGCATTTGTCAAATCGCCACATTTAGTATACATATCAATCAAAGCATTCTCTGTTACAGAATGTGAATGAGGTCCAAATTTGCAAACTAGCGCATGAACTTGCATTCCAAAACTGTGACAAAGAATGCCAGCACATGATTTTATGACAAATGGGAAAGTGAATTTGTCTGGCAAAGCTGTTTTCATTGAATGTGTGAGCATTTGAATGAAGAGAGTGATTGCTTGAGAATAGTGATGATTGTGAGTGTATGTTCTGATGATTGCGTTGTAAGAGAAGACGTTTGGGTGAAGGAGATGTTGGAACAGCAATGTCGCGTAACCTACGAGTCCCATGTTGTCGCATGAGTCCAACATTTTTGTGACAACGAAATTGCTCTGTGAAAGTGACAGCGTTACGACGTGGGCGTGAATCTTCTTCAGTTGGGTTGTTTTTACGCAGTTTGTTAACGCCGCGAAGTAACGGTTTTCGAGTTCTCTTCTTACAATAGTTCCCATTAATGAATGAGGGTTCGGCTGTTGATGGGTTGCATGAGTGTGTAGTTGGGTGCGGTTGCAGAAAAGGAGGAGGAAAGCAGATAGTTGCGGGGAGGCTAGTGTTGATTGCACCGTCGCTTCAAGTATATTACTCCATCCATCCGATATTATATTGTATGGGAAAAAGTGATGTATTATTTGACAAAATTTTTTGGCTCTCATATAATATAATATAATATAATATACGACTAAGAAGGGAGTATTTCCTTTTTTGTTGAGGGCTTCTTTTTTATTTTGATTTTTTATTCTTGCCACCTCGCACTGTCGCACCTTTATTATGGGGTGTTTAAATGTTTTCAACAAAAGATTAATTCCATAATGTGACATCTTTATTACTCTCATTCCTATATCTGATGAGGTAACATGTATGAAAATTTCCTTCGCCCTTAAGCTTGAATGACAATCATTAATCTTATAACTCGCGTTTGAGGGACTCCTTGCATAAGCTTGTGGGACTAGCTCAATGTTCTCATGTCCCTAAGAGGCAAATCTAGGACAATATCATCATTGCTTAAGAGATTTTTTATTCGAGAAGGTCAAAGAACGATCAGAAAGGTTGGAGGACAATTAAGATTGTCATGTAAAAAGATGATGACAATATTATCTAAGATAAGGTGATCTGAACCCCTTATTTTTTGTGTTGTGTATAGAGTGACTTTTTCATCTTATTGATTATGCCATCTCATTCAAAGCTCGGTGCCATATCAAAGTATCCAAAAGAGGGCCTAGTATCTCTTATTTAGACTTTGCAGATGATTCAATTCTTTTTGAGAGAGCTTGACTTAAAAGGTAAGTTGTGGTAAAGTATTGCCGCCACTATTGGTTCCCATACAATGGAGGACTATATTAGTGTACTGATCGTTCATAAAAGAATTAATATGGGAACTTTTAATGTTATGTTGGGTAAAGTTGGTCAGTGCCCTAGCTCTTGGTAGGGCCGACCTAAGCATAAGGTATTCTTAGTCCTTGCTTTAGGCCTCAAAAAAATATATTTTTGTCTGGGTAAAAAGTGTCTCCAAATGAAGTAAAATATATTATAAAAAGGTCATGCCTCCATATCAGGAACAGAGACGGATTTGTCAATCAGCGAATTGATAAATATTAAAGGAAAAAATTAAAACTACAAAGAGTTAAATGTATTTTTAGTTCCTTCCTAAAAAAATATGGAGTTTTTAGTTTTAGCCTCCTATAAATTTTCCTTCAACTTTTGGTCCCCATTATACTTTTGTTTATACTTTTTGTCTCCGACGTTAAGTTGATATTCAGCTGGTTAACAAATTACTCCCTCTCTGTCCCATATTAAATGAATTTCTAGCCAAAAAAATTTGTTCCAAAATACATGACTTTTTAGAATACCAATGAAACATTAATGTTACTTTTCCTATCATACCCTTCATTATTTAATAATATCTATTTTATAATTCTTCCAATTTATATTTCTAATGAAGGTTAATTTGGTAAACTAACTCACAGTCTCTATTTCCCATACAAAATTAACTATTTTAATTATTATGTGTGAAATGAACCAAAGTGACATAATATGGAACGGATCACACTAGCAATTGTTACGTCAGACTTTTTAATGACTAGAATGTCAAATCATTTGTCATGTCAGGTAATTTGGTATCATAGACATTAAAATATGACATGGCAAGTGTCAGCATAATAGTCTGTTAGCAAAAAGTGTAAACAGTGATCTAAAGGAGGACCAAAGTACAAAAAGAGATATAACGGGGATCAAAAGTTGAAGGAAAACTTGACAAGCACTGAAAATGAAAACCCAATATTTTATAGGGTGTAACTACATATTTAACCTAATTAAGAATCATTTTATCATACAAGTATACAACCAGCATGATGTAGCACAAGGGGTAGATACTTGGGTCCCTTAACTATTTGGTCATGAGTTCGATTCCTGACTGGTGCGTATAGAAAAACATTTGTTGGGATAGATCAACCCCATAAATGGATCTCCGATACCTCGAAGGATATACTGATTAAATGATAAATCAGATACTTTATAAAAGTTTAGAGCTCTAATCATTTTTCTTAACATGCCCAAAATTTAAACCGCATGCAAAATGAGATGAAGATAGTAAGCCGCAACCTTTAACATTTTAATATATTAATTAAATATTGTAATTTTTTTATAAATTTGTAATATTAAATTTAACTAGTGTTCATGAGAAACATATGTATGCATTTATTTATTGATTAAACACTAAACAATAATACTCCAAAAGTCGTTGTTGTAATGCAACTTAAAGGTGTTTTGTTCCACTAGTTGGAGTTTTTATGCGCCTTGCGTAAGATTCTCTTTTGCAATAAAATAGCAAAAATCCTCCATATGCTCCGAAAGTTACAGGCGAGCGACTGCTAGCTAATATGTCTCTAACGGTTACTTTAAACACGCTCCCATAAATTGACAATACTCTCATCGCACCGGTTTACAAGACAAAAATTATTTTTTTAAGTTCATTAAAAAATTGATGTGTCTGAAAGAAGTACTAGTAATAGTATTGGCTTGGCTTAATTACTCTTTTAGATATCAACTATAAATAACAAAAAAACATTGTTTATTAATATAAAATAGGTAAAATTACAACAGATGACCTTTAAGTTATTTATTTGTAATAAGTTGGCCCTTTAAGTTTTTTGTAACAAATAGGCCCTTTTAGTGATTACTCTAGCTTATGTATTTCGATGTAATGCTACTTTATATATTGTGATTACTCTAGCTTATGTATTTTGGCGTAACCAAACATATTTTGGTGTATTTTGATGTAATCAACGATATGGCATTTTACTAACAGGGCCAACGGTGTCAACGTTAGATAACTTAAAGTGCCTACTTATTACAAATTAAAAAAACTTAAAGGGCCAACTTGTTACAAATAAATAACTTAAAAGTCCTCTCGTGTAATTTCGCCTCTAAAATATGTGTTTGTCAAAAAAATAGCTAATCTCATTCATAGGAACAATAAAACGAATTATTTGGAAAAATAAAATCGAAATTTATTAAAGAGTATCTTGGGTAATATATACTAAATAGTAAATAGGATGAAATTAATTATTCAAAAAGACATATGTAAATTTTAATTAATTCTAAGATATTGTGGGAACAAGAGTGTAATTAAAAATTGAGTACCAAATTTGCAAAAGTAGAAAAAGTGGAAATCAAATTAATAAAAAATAAAATAGGAGGACCAATGTTCTAGATTTAAAAAAGTAGGATTAAAAAAAACTAGATTTTGTTGATTAAAAAGTTAGAATTTTTGTTTTGGAAACATACATATTTTACACAATTACTTAATGAATAATTTCATTTTTAAGATCTTAATTATTACTTCTAAAATACTTTTTTTACTCATCTCTTAAAATACTTTTTTTTTACCAATCTTAAAATACTTATCAACATTTAATTCTCACTAAACAATAATAAAACATTTTGTGAAGAAAAAAGTCAAAAGAATAAAAAAGAGTTTTATTATATTTAAAACCTTTTTTTTACAATAATTATATTTAGAACTTAAATATCATTAAATCAAAAAATATTTAAATTTTTCAAAATTTAAAAAATTAACAAAGTAGTCAATGAAGACTATGACACAAAAATTCTTCCAACATACTCCATTCATAACACATTAAAAGCAAAAGTGAATTAACAAAAATTTATATATTTGAACTAAATACATTAACTTTTGTTGACTCACTTTTATTTATAATGTGTTCTAGAAGGAGTAACGTATAGATGTTTCAAAAATTAAAGATGCTTTATTTTTCTAAAGTCAACGTTTATATGTTCAACAATCTCAACTAAGTTGTTCATATATACTCCATTATCCTCTCATTTTCTTCCTAAACCAAAACACAATTCCAATAATGTCTTCTCCATCTCCTTTCCTTTTTCCTCTAATTAATTCCACAGTCCTCCCAAACCCTTCAAACTTCTTCTCTCAAAACCTTCTTTCTTCACCACTCCCCACCAACTCTTTCTTCCAAAACTTTGTTCTCCAAAATGGTGACCAACCTGAATACATTCACCCTTACCTCATCAAATCCTCAAACTCCTCTCTTTCTGTTTCCTACCCTTTTCTTCTCTTCACAACAGCAATGTTATACCAAGTTTTTGTCCCAGATCTTACCATCTCTTCCTCCCAAAAACCTCACACAACAAAAAACCATGTTGTCTCATCTTACAGTGATCTTGGTATCACTCTTGATATACCTTCTTCTAATCTGAAGTTCTTTCTTATCAGAGGAAGTCCTTTTATAACTGCTTCAGTTGCAAAACCAACATCTCTTTCCATCGCAACACTTCATACCATAGTTTCTTTATCTTTCTTTGATGACAAAACTAAACATACCCTTCAGCTCAATAACTCTCAAACATGGCTTATATATACCTCTTCACCAATCAATTTTAACCATGATGCTTCTGAGATTATATCCAAGCCTTTTTCTGGTATAATTCGTATAGCAGTTGTTCCTGATTCAAACAATAGGTATGAGAAAGTTCTTCATAAGTTCAGCTCTTGTTATCCTGTTTCTGGTGATGCACAACTAAAGAAGCCATTCAACTTGGTTTATAAATGGCAAAAGAAAAGGTCTGGAGATTTGCTTATGTTAGCACACCCTCTTCATGTTAAGCTTTTATCAAAAAAGAATAACAATGATGTTACTGTTTTGCAAGATTTTAAGTATAAAAGTGTTGATGGTGATCTTGTTGGTGTTGTTGGAGATTCATGGGTGTTGGAAACTGATTCTATTCCTGTAACATGGCATTCTAATAGAGGTGTTAAAGAAGAATCACATGATGAGATTGTTGCTGCACTTGTTAAAGATGTAAAGGAGCTGAATTCATCTGCTATAACAACAAATTCATCTTATTTTTATGGTAAGCTTGTTGGAAGAGCTGCAAGGTTTGCTTTAATAGCTGAAGAAGTGTCTTATCCAAAAGTGATTCCTTTGGTTAAGAAGTTTCTTAAGGAAACTATTGAGCCTTGGTTAGATGGAACATTTAAAGGAAATGGCTTTCTCTATGAGAGAAAATGGGGTGGAATTGTTACTAAACAAGGGTCTAATAGTACAACAGATGATTTTGGATTTGGTATTTATAATGATCATCATTTTCATTTAGGGTATTTCCTTTATGGAATAGCAGTTCTTGCAAAAATTGATCCTATTTGGGGACAAAAGTATAAGCCTCAAGCATATTCACTTGTGACAGATTTTATGAACTTAGGTCAAAAATATAACAAAAACTATCCATTCTTGAGGTGCTTTGATCCCTACAAGTTACACTCTTGGGCTGCAGGGTTAACTGAATTTGAAAATGGAAGGAATCAAGAAAGTTCAAGTGAGGCTGTGAATGCATACTACTCAGCAGCATTGGTAGGACTAGCATACGACGACACGCGTCTTGTTTCGATTGGATCAACACTATTAGCATTGGAAATTCAAGCTGCAAAAATGTGGTGGCATGTGAAATCTGAAGATAATTTATATGGAGAAGAATTTACAAAAGATAATAGGGTAGTTGGTATTCTTTGGGCTAATAAGAGAGATAGTAAGCTTTGGTGGGCTTCTGCTGAGTGTAGAGAATGTAGACTAAGTATACAAGTTTTGCCTTTGTTGCCTATTACTGAGACATTGTTTTCTGATGCTGGTTTTGCTAAGGAGTTAGTTGATTGGACTTTGCCTTCTTTGAAGAATAAAACTAATGTTGAAGGGTGGAAAGGGTTTACTTATGCTTTGCAAGGTATTTATGATAAGGAAATTGCATTGAAGAAGATTAGAATGTTGAAAGGTTTTGATGATGGAAACTCTTTCAGTAATCTTCTGTGGTGGATTCATAGTAGATGATGAGGAGTGATGTACTAAAAGGTTTTGAATAATATCATTTGTGCAAATTTCAATTAAAAAAGGATCTTGTAATCTTATGTTTCAGTTTGAGAAATTTATCAATTAATGTATTTAATTTTATTGCAATATATGAATTCCTACATTTGATGTCTGTTTTTTTTATCATGGTGGTGTAAAAAAAAACTGGGAAATTTGAATTTTTAGAAAACTAGTTTTTGGGTGTGCATTTGGGGTGAATATTAAATGCACATCTAGAATCGACACCGCTAACCTAATGGCATAAGCTATCTTGGGACATAGAGTCAACTCAGTGTTTTCGGCAGGGCCTGCCCTACACTTTATGGGGCCTAAAGCGAACTCCGATAAGAAAATTTTCATGAGGGGTAGTGCGGAGGAGAAGGAATGAATTTTGGAGTTTTCATGAGTTAGAGAATTTTATGTCATTTCATATTAAATTGAGAAGTGGCAAAATTAAAATAGTGAGGTGGTAATAACACTGCCCTGTTCCCTTACTGCTGCGTGTTTAGGATCTTGAGGCCCAATGGACTAATTGACCAAAAAGGAAAATAAGTCCAATGTACTCTTTTATTTCACTGGGGTTTGACTTTTCCCACATCCCTTCCTACTCACCGATATCCCTAAACCATGCGAAATGAACAAAATGCCATTAATGAGGCCAGAGCCTCCGTTTTTTTTTTCTGAAATTTGAGTTGGTTCGGTTATGGCCAACCGAAACAGGTTCGACTACCCTCAGCCGTACCTTATATATTTTGACACACACCCCCTTTTTTGAAATTTACAATGTTCGGGTTGCCTCAACTGAACCCATTCGGGCTGCCTCAGTCGAACCCCCTTTCCCTTCTCTTCCTCTTCTTCTTCATCAAAAACCTTCACTCAAAGTTTGAAACTTTAAAGTGACCCAGAAGCAGGAGTGTTAGATAATAGAACCATAAACCTTAACATCATAAAATACAAATTTTATACCATTTTCTTTGAAATTTCAGCAACACGACCAGTAATAATTAACTAAAGAGCAAGTTAACAATTAAGGAACGACTTACCAGCCATGTAAGATTTCCCTCGTCATATGCATGAAATGGACTCAAATAATCTGTGCAATAAATAAGGCAGTGCTTCCATCAGTACAGTTGAACATGGAAGACACATGCTTCCAACATGTATTTTGTTCGGTACATGACAACCGAACTGGTTCGGAGACTGACAACCGAACCATTCTAAAATACAGCGTGAGGAGGTTTCCTCGCGTGTATCACGTGAGGGTAATTTTGGAATATTTTAGGTTTGGGGTGTGTGGTGAGTAGGAGGGAATGTGGGTAAAGCATGAGCCTTCACTGGGGCGCTCATCAGATATATAGATACTACCCAAAGAAAATGACTTTTTTTATCCAACAATACTCTATTATATAATACCAAACAATATGGAAAATATTCAAGTAACAATAAATACATAATAAATACTCATCAGAAAATAATGACATGGCAAATATTAAATTAACAATAACAATCCTCTTAAATATTGACTAAGTCTACATAAGCAGTCATTTTTATCTCTGCAGCCAACGACCTCCACTGTTGCATGCTACCAACATATGACTTCTCCCAATCACGTGCTATGTTCAACCTATTAGCATGCCATACCGGATCAGACAGAGGTAGTAGTCTGACATCCTTCATAAATACCTACAAAGACAACATAATAATCATGTTAACCGACCCTCAGCAATATTAAACCCCCTAAAGGGTTCATAGGTCAGCCACTGAACACGGTGTTCTTGTTCAAAATAGGAGGATAGTGTGTAGAAATCATACTTCAGGAGTGTGGAGAATGTTGTGTTAATGAGAAGTAGAAGAATGAGGTGGGGTAAAAGAGGGTTTGGATGGTTAGGAGGGGAGGTAGGAGGTATGGGGTGGGGATTTTGGAGGAGGGTGAGGGATGAAGAAATATGGGAGGAGTGTAAGAGAAATTTTTTAATATTAAGGGTATTTTGGTATTTTTATATATTAAGGGGGTGGGAGAGTAGTAGAGGGAGTGCGATATAAAAAGTCCCCAAAGAAATCAAGGGAAATGAAATAAGACTAGAGAAAAAATCCCAAATTGATTTCACATTTGACTCAATAAAAGGTCTCAAAACTAGCTTTAGTCTTAAAAACTATTGCTTTTTGAGACTAAAGATCAAACTCCTTCATGTCTCTTAACTCGCTAAGTGAGCTACCTTACTTATTAGGACGAAAAATTAATATAGTTTGTGTCACGTTCCAATAGAATTCAAAGTTGAACATTTATAACCATATACTAGAGAAATAAAGGTGGTAAGTTGATTAAGGTTTTCTTGTTGGAAAATGTTTCTTGGCCGCCTTAATCCTATTTTACATTTAGGAATGGCAACGAAACTTGACGCTGCGGGTACCTACCCAACTCGAGTTTGTCGAGGAAACCCCCTTTGACTGAGTGTGGGGGCGAGTTTGAGGATGTCGATACCTGCCTCGCCCCCGCCCTGAACTCGCTCGACTAAACATTAATTATTAGTTTTTATTTTATTTTATGCATATATATATATTCATTCACTTTGTTTCATATATTTTATTTATTATTAATTTTGATCTCTTTTAAATAGAAATATCTATTTTAATACTTAACTTTATTTTATCATCGCATAATAATTATGATTTTATTATATTAATTATCATGAATATAAATTTTTAATTTTGTATATAAATAGTGGCAAAACAGGAGACAGGGAGACAAAACCTGCCCTGACCAATCCTGTTACCATGCCTACATAGGCCTAGAGAGAAATAGAGGCAAGAGAGCAAGAAGTGGCAAATGTAATAAGTGATGCGATAATGTTATGAGTCTCACATCAAGTAGATAAAAAAACTCAATATGATACTCAAAGCCATGAGCATCGATCTCTTACTTAATGGACTAATGTTTTGGCTTGAGCTCTCATTATGGGCTTAAGTCATAACTGTTAGTGTTTTTATTGAAGATGAGCTACGGAAAGAGTTACCTATAGGTAAGATTCATGAGTACCAAAAACAAGATTAAAGGAAGGAATTGCTAAAACTCAAAAATGCTAAAGAAAAATTACTAACAAGTAAGCCTCCTTTCATAGTTTCTTTGTGTATCATTCATTAAATCATGTGAGCAGATATAGAATCCTAGTTACAATGAAAACAAAATCTTATAATGGAATAAAAACAGAATTTCCTAACAAGCAATTTATTCTAAATTCTTCTATACTAGATACACTTATTTAACACCTAATTAGATCATTTATCACATATTTGGGTCATAACAACCGAATAAGGATAAACGAGTAAAGCCACCACAAGTCTCTCTTCATAAGCTTAAGCCATTCATTACTCATAAGAAGAGAGATAGAAATATAGTTGAAGGTGTTAGATGTTGTTGACTTTTGTTTGTGGTCAAAAATGAGAACTCATTATTTGTTGATGCGTCAAAACAAAAGATGCATATACCCATTTCACCCCACTTCTCTGTTTGATCTGAAACAGAGAACATGCAGAGAGCTTAAGCCTTAAGCACCGATCCGATGGTCTTATTTGAGCTCAGTTGTGTGAATTGTGGACAATGTGTCACAAATCTTGATCACGCGCGTGGATATAAAAAACAAAGAAGACAAGAAGCATGGAAATCATATCGTATCATGTCATACAATCACAAACTTAGATACTGCATGTATTGTCCTTCCATAACCGACACGTGGTTGTAGTATCATTTGTTGATCTGACAAAACTAATTCCTTCAGAACATGGAAACGTATGAAGCAAGAGATACTATACAAACAGCAGGAAATCAGTGAGAATTTATTATAGCTACGTGCAAAATTAATCCAAATATCTGAAATTTAGACAGAAAATAAAATGTGTATTTTCTCTTGTATCATGAATTTCATAGTAGTATTTCTTTACACGTCACTTCAGGGACATCAGATGATCAATCCATTGATTATGAGAATTGGCATAAATCAAATCTATTCTGAATTGGGTCAAGAGACACACTCCAACACTTGATAAGTTCAATTAAGTTAGTATCCGGTGTAATTCAACTCACTTATGACTATCATGAGCTAACGGCTCAGATTGATCCAATTGCTGACACAATACTTATAAATACGGGCCCATATAGCTGAAAAAAGGTAAACTCTCATTTCCCTGTCACATCTATAATTCTCAAACATTGACTTGAGCGTCAAAGTGCTATTGCATGTAGGTATCACACTCGAGATTACTCTGAGACTCGACTTGGACAGCAGGAGCTCTACCAGCTACAGCCAACTGAAAGGTACATTATAAATGATATTGGAAGAGTGTAGCGAGCATGCGGGTGTTGAGGGGAAGGAGGGAGAAGATGAGCATTGACCAATAAGAAGTGACACTGACAAATATCTTCCCCCATGCCAACATTATTAATCAATGACCCTTTGAACGTAATTAATTATGGGCCTAACTACTTGCTTGTTTACTTTCCGTTCCCATCTGCTCGCTAGCTAGTAGCTACTGTGTGTCTCTCTCTTTACTACCACAATTCTACTACTAGTCTACTACTCTACCCTGCAATGCACCTCTCTAATTTGCTTCACTTCCTAATTAATGCATCTACGTACTAGTACATCCATATGGAATGTAACAAGTTTGTGTATCCCGGGCCCGTTTCGATCGGTTTATTTGGACTTATCTACTACTATAAGTACTTATGAAACTGTTTGGAAGAGCTTATGGAAACAACTTATGACTTCTTCATAAGCTGTTTTCAGCTAATTTCCATAAGCTAATCGAGATAGCTTATGAAAACAACTTATGGCTTATAGAAAAATAGTTCTAACATTATTTTATTGTTTATTATATAAACAGCTTATGCATAAGCACTTATACGATAAGCGCTTATGCCATAAGCTGTTAATTAAACTGTTTATCCAAACGGGCCCACTATCGTGAAAGAACTCTTGTGTGGCGTGTTGATAATATATTATGGTTTAGACTTTAGAGAACCGGTTAGACCATGAACCGTTGTATTCATGTTGGTTCATTAGGAAAACCGACTTATCTCAACATCGATGAGAACCGGTGAAGAAACGACAAAAACTGGAGGGAGAAATTTGTTAGAACCAGCCAGTTTTAAAAAAATTAAAAATTTGTTTTAAATTAATTTTTTTATTTTTTAGTTAAATAAAAGGTCTCTATCAAGTTATAAAATTATATATATATATATATATATATATAGTTTTTTTTATTATTTATCCTTTTAATTAATATTTAGTCGTACAAAATAATTATTTTATCTTAGTTTATAATTTAGTTATATTTAAAATTTATTACTTAATATATCATATAATTAGTGTCTTTACCGGTTCAATGACCAATCTGATTCAAGCACAATTGAACTATTGAACTTTAAACTAGTGTCTCCACCAATTGAATGAGCGGTTTGATTTTCATAACAATAACATTGATAATTAATTACACTGATACGCTAATTACCCAACTTCCCAAATGACGTAGCTCAATATATGCCAATTTTTTCTTACTTAATATACTTTTTATGTATGTTAAAAAGTAAAAACAGTTGGATGAAATTGGTAAAATGAGAAGTCACTTTTCATCACTTACTTAGTATACTTATGGCCTCTGAGCACACAGCTCACAGGTTATAGGCAGAATAGTGGCCAAGCATTTAAAACTGATATTAAAACTGATAATAACTGATCAAACTGTAAATATATCAACAAACAAAATGAGACGGAGGGAGTACCAAACACGTTGTGTGAGGACGACAAAGCTGTCTATCTTGCTTGTCCCGTCGTAATCCCGTCAAAAAATTGTTAGACGACAGGCTAGTCAACCAAAGAAATAGTTGAGCTTGCTCCGCCTCGTAGTGGGTTGGTGGGCTAGTGTACCCCGCCATTAAAACAACAAATTTAAAAAGATGGTTAAAAATAATTTGAGATAAATCAGATAGATTGGTTCGCCGAAAGCAAGGTAAAAGTAGAAAATTTGTAGGCCTGTTTGTCAAAAAAATATTAAAAAAACATTTGAAAATAATTTAAAACAAGGGAAAATTAAAAAAAATTCAAACCTTGCAGGCTAACCTGTCATGGCCCCCTCGTAGTGGGTTGACGAACTAGACATGTCGGGCTAAAGCGGATTGGGAGGCTCAAAACACCAAACCACCCTACCTTTTTTTAGGTGCACTAGCACTCGATGGGGTCAACCCATCGGGTTGGGCTCGTTTTACCACCCTAAGCTCATGATCCCAACCGTGAGTTATTTTCAGGAATCAATTAGCATTTCTGTCTATTTATTTGGGCTACAACACGTTCATCTATATACAATGATGTCAACAATTGGATGCACCGAAATTATGATCACAACAAATCTCTGATTATTAAGTTTGTATTGGACGGGGAGTTCAAATTGTCTTATTTGAGTTTATCCAAACATATTTATGAGATTGTTTTAGAGAGTTTACAGAAACATCTTATAACATGTTCGTAAGTTATTTTCATTAACTCTTATAATATCTTATAAAAATAACTTATAACTTATATGAAATTATTTCTAACTTATTTTGTCTTATATCATAAGAATGGCTTATATATAAATACTTAGTGTTGGTGTTATATATATATATATATATATATATATATATATATATATATATATAGAGGTGAATTACATCTCTTTTACATAAAATCTTAAGACATTATGGTGTGTGGGTTTTCACTCATTTATTGAACTGGTAAACATGCGGTTGCTATAAAAGCTTAATCACTACAACAGAAATAGGCCAACAGGGGCGCTTTTTTTTATCCATCGGGGGCGCTTTCGGGCGCCCCTGAATCTGGCGCTCCTGATGCCAACCCCACAATCAGGAGCGCTTGTAAAAAGCGCCCCTGTTGGTCTTAGTTCCTCAAACCAACAGGGGCGCTTCTAAAAAGCGCCCCTGATTGCTTTTTTTAAAATTTTTTTCCTGTTTCTGGTATATCCTATAGTTTGCAACACATCCCTACTCTCATTTTCATCAACCAACAACAACTAATATCAAACACCTTGCCTGCATACCCAAAATGTCACATTCAGGGAGAAGCTATTGTTCTCATCATTGTAATAATAAAAGAACAAACACACAATAATACAAAAGCAAAATCCCAGAATATATCATACTATAATAAGCAACAAAAAGCACGTACCAGAAAGTAGAAAGTAGAGAAACCCTAACATTTTAAATTGCACAGTTATGGGAACGTACCAGAAAAAGGCAACAGCTCCGACGGAACAGGCAGCAGTGTCGATGACGGCGTGGTTGTTGACGGCGATGACGGCGGAATGGGCGTTTGACGGTGTGGTTATTAACTCGTTCACTGTTTCTGTTTCGCGTAAGGGTTTGCGTGAGAGAGACTGAGTTTTGTAAATAAGAAGAGACTAAGAAGAGGGAGAGTGTGAGAGAGCAGGGTTTCAGGTAAGAGAGACTGAGAGACTGAGAGTGAGAGGGAAAGAGTTGGTCAAAAAAAAAAAGAAGAGGGAAAGAGACGAGTACTGAGAGCGAGAGGGAGTATGAAACGGAAATATTAGAATATTAGGCGTCAGGGGCGCTTTTTAAAAGTGCCCCTGATGTCCAAAATACGAAGGGCCTTTAGGGGCGCTTTATAAAAAGCGCCCCTGATGCCCAATATACGGAGGGCCTTCTTTTGGGCATCAGGGGCACTTTTTAGAAAGCGCCCCTAAAGAACCTCCGTATTATGGGCTTCAGGGGCGCTTTTTAAAAAACGCCCCTAATGGGTGCGCCTTTTTTTAACAATTCTGTCGTAGTGAATTAAGCTAAGTCTACAATACAAAATGACAAAAAGTTTATAATTTCTGTCAATTATAGGTATTGTCCAAGAAAAATTATTTTCTAATTGAAGCAAAGTATTAGAGAGTACTTGGGGAAAGACGGGTCCGAAGGGCCCGTCTTTCATGTGTTGGTGGGTTGATGGGTGGTTATAGAAGTAATAGATAAATAATAAATAATAATATAGTGAAATAGTGTTAGTGGGTAGTTATAAGGGTATTTTGGTCAGAAAAATCTGACACCAAAAAAATGAATTCCCTTTATATATAGGTATCGGGCCCGTCTTTCATGTGTTGGTGGGTTGATTGGTGGTTATAGAAGTAATAGATAAATAATAAATAATAATATAGTGAAATAGTGTTAGTGAGTAGTTATAAGGGTATTTTGGTCAGAAAAATCTGACACCAAAAAAATGAATTCCCTTTATATATAGGTATAGATAACAGGAATGGATAAGGGCAATTAAAAAATGAGGCGGTCAAAGTTCTTGTGCTTAATTAATGTAGGATCAACGTGACAGGTTCTTGGTCATGCAAAGACCATGTGAGCCAGTTCCATTCAGATTTAAGAAAACCCATCAAAATCATCCTCGACTGAATTTGTTGCCATTTAATACCAACAACAACTCCTTTTTATGTTACTCCATTGAGTGTGAATTACCTAATCAAAAAGTTTTCCTAATTTCAACTTTTAATTACTAAAACAAAGTCAGTCTCATATTACAAGTAGTAGTTGAGTTAGACTCTCAATTTGGTGTAACCAACATCGTTGGTTTAGTGGATTAATCCACCTTGGGACACGGAGGATCAATTCAGTGTTCTCAGATTTAATTTTCATACTGGACAAACTCAGTATTGGCCAATGCAAAATTTAATCTTAATTAAATACAAGCGAAAGTTAGTATTTCGTTAAAAGCATACACTCTACGAGTAGTAAATAATGGTCCGAACCAAAAACGATTTTCAACGCGCTGTACCGAGTTTGTAAGGCTTTAGGCCTGTTTTCCTCTTTCCCTTTTTAGCAATTGTATAATAAAAAAAAAGACTTTCAATTACTCTCTTCACAACAATACATCTTGATTTTTAAGAATAATTTTGCTTCTTTTTACAACATTAATTATTGTCTTATTAACAAATTATACTCTTAACTATCAGTAAAAAGAATATTACTCTTAACTAGACATTATAGAAAGAGAAATGGGTATACAATGAAATAATAAATAGTCAAAAATATTAAAAGTAAAAGACAGTCAAAAGTACCAAAAAACTTATTAGTTTTTGGCTTAACCAAACTTTTGGTATTCCTATTTATCAAATCTATGTCCATGTTTGTTTTTTCAATTTTGGTCCCTTAACTTTATCAAATCTGCAATTCCACCCATTTTGATAAAATAAGGAGACCAAAACTTCAGTCAAACCTTAGTTTTTTTATATGTCTATGTATCAAGTGTGGATTTGAAATTACAAAGGCTAGCTTGCCATATATAAAGATGTTTTCTTTACCTTAATGCATGTTTAATTAGATGAAGTCAAAAAACATATCTTTTGTTCTTAAGGATACAGTTAGGTTAAAAGTAAAAAGTTATATTTAAAATTAAATGAGAATTTGAAATAAGATTTATTACAATAATTTCATAACATAAATATTTTTTTAAAAAAAATCACTTGAAATAGTAAGCTTCTATACAAAAATAGTATTTTTCTCCTTCTAGTACAGTTTATTTCTTTGATAAGACAAATTTCTTCCTCTAGAACAGTTTCTTTATCAACATTCTTTGGTAGTTGTATTAGATAAACCAAAATTAGTATCTACACAAAATAGGTCAAAAGAAGATTTTTTTTTGAATGAAAATTGAGTTTCTAGGTAAGGTACCCAAATTGTTGATGACACTCATAACTGATCTCTTTCTCTCTCCTATTTAATCCTTACTGAAGGGCAGACACGCCTAACTTGCCATCACTCTCATAGACAACTAGCAAAGCAAGAGAGAAAGTGAGAGACATTTTTCCTTTCTCTATAATAAAACTTCTTCTTCAGTCATATTCACTTTCTTCAATATTTTCACTAGAAAGTCATGGAGCAAAAAAAGTTGCTTTTTCATGTAGTGATTTTGTTGTTCATGGTGTTCCTTAGAGGAAGCAAAGCAGGAGAAGAAGCTGATAGGATTTTTGAACTACCTGGACAACCTAAGGTGTCTTTTCAGCAGTTTTCTGGTTATGTTACTGTCAACCATGTTGCTGGTAGAGCTCTCTTTTACTGGCTCACTGAAGCTTCTCAAAATCCTCTTAGGAAACCACTTGTTATTTGGCTCAATGGAGGTTAGTTAGTTAAAACTTACAAACCAAACACTCCCTTATTATTCTTCTCTCTCTACACACAAACACACACCAAATTCATATTAGAGTAACATGACATGCAAGTTCAATATATGAACCAATTATTTTCTTCGAAAATATTGAGTGATATCTCAAGAGATTAGTCTATGAAGTTGTGCTTGGAGTATATCCAATTTAAAGAGAAAAAAAAACAAAATCACTGTTATATTGAATATTAGTGGGATGATTTTTCCTGATATGGTATTAAAAGGCTTAAAATGTTTCTTAGTATTCCTACCTTGGAAGCTAATAGAAAATGGTTAAAATACAACAACTATACTGTACTACTACATTGCTATACCGACAAACTAGTCAACAAAAATTTGCAACATCATTTTTGACCTTTTGTTCAGTGAATCCTTGATAAGACGTTTTTGATTTATATTACCTTGAATATGAATAATACAGTGTACTACTTAATTTGAAATTTAAAGCATGAATGAGGAAACATTTATTCTTTTACGTATAACTTACCTTTTAAATAAGTACACTACTATATTTCATTTAGCTTGTTTATTAAAGTAATTTTGTCCTTAATTATATTTCTGTGGGTGGAGAGAAGATACTACAATGACAGTGTGTCATTACATTATTGAAGAGAAGAAAATGAGAAATTAAATAGGGTGTAGATATGCATTGAATTTTTGTACTGTTGAGGAAAATAAAAACAAAAGAAAGTGTAAGTAGAGCCCACATGAGTAGGTTGTCATTTAGCAATGGATAGCTTGAAATGAAATGATGATGAAACTAGCAAAGATGAATGGCATAAGAAGGGCACAGTGAACGTTCTTGTCTTTGTTTCTCTCTCTCTCTCTCTTCTCTCATCCATATTTTGAACATACATACACGCATACACACGCATGCTACTTATTAATGCTTGAAAGCAACTAAAAACCAGAATCATTAATTATTAATCAGCTTCTCAGAGCCATTATTTAAGGTTCTGTTACGCAACTTGGTGCACCATCAATGCAACCCTATACCTATGCCATTACCATGCATTGCATTCAATTCAACTTTACTTGCACCTACTATTTGATTTTTCCTTTTTTTTCACTACTGTTAACATCGGTTATAAAGTTATGCTAAAAGTATTAAGTTTTTACTATAAAAGTTTGCATTTATTGTACTTTTATGTTTTTAATGTATAATAAATATTTTTTACCAACATGTTGTTGGGACTTGGGAGAGTGGTTAAACAACTCTCTCTTTGAATAAGAACCTAAGTTCTATTCGGTTGTTTGAATAGACTTTAGTCCTCTATGTTAGTTGGTGATTATGTTGTGTTCTTCCTTTCTTTATAAAGGAGTTGTTAGTGGTTAATTGTTATGAGAAGGAAAAATGGGGAAATGTTTGTTTTTAAGGTTTGAACCATCAACCTCATTCTTCTGTTATGTGTTCTGTTTGGAACGATATTCAACATTTATAGACACGTGCGAAGCTATACTCCGTAGCTTTCACAGTCACATCGACTTTGTCTTGGAAATGATATCTTTCTGAACACACGCTTAATTTAGAATTAGAGGTATAGTTCAACCACTTCTAAAAACAATGGCCGTCTTGTTGTCAATTTAAGGATTAGTCACGTAACAGGCTTAAATTAAGACCCTAAGATTAATAAAAAAATCAATTTTGATAATAAAAAACAACTCACTTTCATATTTTTAATTAATAAACAAAAAACAACATATTGATTAACCAAGCTTTGTTCTTAATTTTTTTATAAGTAAATTTTATTGATAGGTACTATTAGGGATACTTTAGCACTCATAAGACGAATCCTATGCAGCAAGTTGTAGAATCGCTGCACAATATACTTGCTGCAGAGGATCCATACTCCTTATAAGGCACTAAATTTTTAAAAACTTCTAGATTCAATTTTATTTTTGTTACAACAATGTTTTGTACTTTCAAATCCATTATTATTTTTAGTAATGTGCTATATTTTGTGGTTAATTAGGTCCAGGTTGTTCATCAGTGGCATATGGAGCATCAGAAGAGATAGGCCCATTTAGAATAAACAAAACAGCTTCTGGACTATACATTAACAAATTCTCATGGAACACAGTGGCCAACCTCTTATTCTTAGAAGCTCCGGCAGGCGTCGGCTTCTCCTACACCAACCGCTCTTCCGACCTTCTTGACACCGGTGACCGCCGCACTGGTATGACCCACCACCCTCCTATCCAAATTAAATGCCACCATCATTCACGGTTCATTATATATGTCAATTAATTTCAATGTAGGAAACAGTTATGACTTTTTTTTTGGTAGGCCATATAGAAAATGATAAATAAGATGAGGTTGTTATGATTGGAGAGAAAAAAAAAGAGTAGGTGAATGAACTAGGTTCACAAATTTTTTAATATACTTTTAACACTATTATTGGTATTCAATTGATAAATGTGTCCTAAACATAATTGTCAATGGACCATTTTTTGGGTGGTCCAATTTCCTCACATAATAATTTGTGTATTGACCTACAATCAAAGTACATGGCCCTTGCAAACTAGTAGCCACACCTATCTATTGTACTTTATAGCATTCCCTTTAGTACAATTTTTTTTCCTCATAATCATAATTGAACAAGGAGGGATCCTCTGCAGCCTTTGCAGCCTCTGCACGGTGCTGCCTTTGCTGCCTCTAAATCTAACAATTCTGCTATCTGCTGCACCGTGCAGAGGCAGCAGGGGATCCAAATCCCTTCTGAAACGTGGTCCAGATAGAAAAATAACCCATAAAGTTGTTATACACTGTTGTCGTAAACTTTTTTAACACCATCAGTTAACAAATTCATGCTGAGTGATTTTTAAGGTAATTGAGATAAGGTCAATTTTTTTTTACACCGTGTCGTTTCGTGGTTAGTTGATGATGTAAAAAATGTGTACAGCGACAGTGTAAATAAATTAATCCATACATTTATAGTTTTTCCACTGACTAAAAATGAATTGATTATGTGTTAATTCTGTTTCAGCCAAAGACTCTCTGGAATTTGTAATCCAATGGCTAGAAAGATTCCCACGTTATAAAAATAGGGAACTTTACATCACGGGAGAAAGCTATGCAGGTCATTATGTTCCTCAATTAGCTAAGGAAATAATGACATACAACACAAAAACCAAGCAACCAATCAATCTCAAGGGAATAATGGTAAATATATATTCACTCAACTTTGATCTTTTTGAATATTTACCATAAAAGGTTGTTGGTCACGTACATTTGATGTAATAATAATGAAAATGGTTGTATAGGTTGGGAATGCAGTGACAGACAACTATTATGATAATTTGGGCACAGTGACGTATTGGTGGAGCCATGCTATGATTTCAGATCAGACATACAGACAATTGATGAGCACTTGTGATTTTCATAGGCAGAAAGAATCCGATGAGTGTGAATCACTATATAGTTATGCTATGGATCAAGAGTTTGGCAACATTGATCAGTATAATATCTACGCACCTCCTTGTAACAATTCTGATGGCAGTACGGCCACCCGCCATACCATGCGCCTCCCTCACCGTCCCCATCTGGTATTCATCGAAAACTTCAATCGTGTTTTTTTAATAGCAAAATTAGTAACTAATCGGAGTATTAGGAGTACCTCAACCAGATTACACCATGGAGCGACGTCTAGGGAAAAACATATGATTGGTCAAAATTGAATTTGCAAAGGATACTTCAGGACTATCGATTGCCTCCCACTACAATTAAGAGTGTCCTCGAACCACTTGTAATACAAGCACGGGGAGATAACTCCTCAAATAGAAATCAACTTCATGATAAAGATATAATATGATCGAGAGTCTGTTTAAGATCATGTACTCCCTCAGAAAAGATAGACTCATTACTTATATTGAAGATAAAAAGTTAGTTTGTTGGATAATTAGGTAGTTAGTTAGTTATTGATGTAATATGGTTTATATAGAATATTACATCAATACCTAACTAACCAACTAACTAACTAACTAACTAACTTTTTGTCTTTAATAACTTAGGTCCAAAATGACCTAAAGGACATAATGCCAAACTAAATCCAAAGCACAACCATATTTTGGCCGGTTGGGAAAGGAATCGAAGAAGAGGAAGAATTGGGTGAACAAATCTTGTGTCATGACAAAATCTCAGCCTAACCAGCTAACAATAGCATACCAGACCGTAGATTAAAAAGGGCACCCTATTAAAGAGATGAATAGGCGACTCCTGAACAATGCTCTAGAGAGAGATTGATATGTTATATATGTTTGCAATATATTATAGTCACATTATTTTCTATAACTTAAGGTGTTATTAAGATGTCTGATGGAAATTAATTTTTTGTATTCTTAGGGTGTGAGGCAATTGTCTGGTTATGATCCATGTACGGAAAAGTATGCAGAGACTTACTACAATAGGCCAGATGTTCAGAAAGCACTTCATGCTAACACAACTCGTATTTCTTATAAATGGACTGCTTGCAGGTGAGCTTTTCTTGTAATTAAAGTACTGTTGAGTTGAGTTGAATCCCAAGTTTGGTTGTGAGAATTAAGGTTGTTTTTGATTTGATGCAGTGAGGTTTTGAATAGAAACTGGAATGATACAGATGTATCCGTTCTTCCAATTTATAGAGAGTTGATAGCTCATGAAGTAAGAGTTTGGGTTTTCAGGTTGGTTTTCAAATTCACATCAAATATAATTCTCCTTATTTAGGTAGTGTGATTGATGCTAATTAATAATGATTGTGTAAATTAATACACAGTGGAGATGTAGACTCAGTGGTGCCAGTTACAGCAACAAGATATGCCCTTGGACAGCTTAAATTAGCTACTAAAATACCATGGTATCCATGGTATGTCAAAAATCAGGTTAGTGCAATTCAATAAAACCATTGTCTTATATTGTTTAATTTTTATGTTGGCTAACTATTAATAGAGCTATTCAGAGTCTGCAGCAGACATAGTAAAAATATTTGATTACTAGGGTAATTATAAATGGCTAGTATAGTATATGTTGCTTTCAAAAAAGTATATGTTGATACAAAATTAATATTCCTTTGCCAAAATTGAACTTGCTTAGAATGGAAACCATAGAAGGCAATACCTTCAATAGTAGTTGAGAATATTCCTTTCCAAAATTTATCACACACCTATCCCTAGTTAATTTTTACTTCACCTTTGAGAGAGTGGGCCTACTTCCTGGCCCAAAAGAAAAGCTGCAGTTATGTTGAGGCAGTTCCTATACATAGCAAATGAAATCATGAAATGCTAACAATTCTAAATTTTGGAATCCAGCCAATTTGAAACTATTCCGCGAATGCATTTAGGCTATGTTTGGTAAAAGTAGTGGATAAGCTACCTTATAGCTGAAGAGTAGATAGTAGATAAGCTAACAGATTGTCTTTAAAATGTTCAATAAAATCAATAAGCTCCTAGTAAGTATTTGATCAATTTATTTATTTGAGTTTTACATCTATATCTATATCTATGTGTATACATACTAAATAAGTTGTGGTATTTGTGAAGGTTGGAGGTTGGACAGAAGTGTATGAAGGGCTAACATTTGCAACAGTTAGAGGAGCAGGTCATGAAGTCCCATTATTCAAGCCTAGAGAAGCCCTTCAGTTATTCAAATCATTCCTTGCAGGAAAGCCTCTTCCAAAGGTCCAAAAATAGTATAACAAGAAGGTGGTTAATTATTAATTAGGAAAGGGGGGAAAGATAGAAAGAAAGAAAAGAAAAAAGGGAAACAAGTGGAAATGCCTATATATAATAGGTGCATGCTAATTAAATTTATTTTATGTTGTATTTTTATTGTTCCGTGAACCAAGTTTTTATGCCATTTTTCTTTGTCAACAAATTAACAAGTTAGTAGGGGTTAATTATTGGTGGAAAGAACAAGAGTTGATTCTAAATTGTGAAAAGAGCTTTTCTTTTAGTGTAAACGTTTCTCACTTGGTATAATGAGTAAAATGAACTTTATAAGAAGGTAAAACAAGCGTGCCTCTATAATAGTAGATGGGTCCATTGTCTAAGACCATAGTGTTAATTATACAGAATTTAAGCAATGAACAAATTTGGTACTTGGAAAGTTGGAACCACTTTGGTGTGCATGTCACTGGATTCTCATCATGTCTTGAGCAATGATGTTTTTTGAATAAAATGCAACCTTATGTCAATGATCTTCTCACTGAACACTTGATTTTTTGAGAGACAAATGATTTACAAAATATTTCAGCCAAATAATCTCTTTGATTGCTTTGATGAGTGAAAAGGTAACTTGTTAGGAATCTTCTTTTATCAACATATCCTCTACAAAATCAAAACTCACATGCCTTGCCAGGCCACTCAATTATGATTATGATTTTCCATCAACCTACTAACCATGCTGTCAGCATATGCCAGATTACCGTTGGCAAACTAACATCTGTTTTTGGTATAAACTGTGTATTCTCTGCTCGCAACTGCAGAGACTAATCCTTCGAGCCGGGTAGGACCACAATAGATGACAAAGCTCTCCCTCAATAGATTTAACACTGCTGCATGACCCAAGACTGAATTTGAACTCAAGACCTTAGTTAAGCTGGAAAAGACCTCAATCATTTCATCCAAGTGCTCGTATGCAAACCATAACATACTTTAATCTTCGCGTAGCATTAGAATAGGTATGTTACTCATGAGTTTCCGACTAATCAGTTTTAGAAAACTGTCTCACAGATAGCTTGATATGTTCAACTATATAGTCTGGCAAACAAACTTGGGATCTTGCATATTAAACTTTCTAAGCACCTTGACTCATGTAAGAAGATTAACCTGTTAGACCTCTTTTTCACCATGACTTAGAATTCTTTTAGCAGAGTCCAAATTTTTCATTTCAAATTTTGAACTTAGAAGATCCGTTAGCAGAGTCCAAATTTTTCATTTCAAATTTTGAACAAGAGGAACTTCTTTAAAAATCAAATGAGCTTCTTTTTATGAAGCCTTTTATCTACCTCCTCTCCTGGTCTCTCACCAAATTTTATGATGAATATGATATGATGTTTCATTTTGAGGAGTTTCTGTTTGTGGTATGCAATTTGTTCTGTTAATAACAGAAAAACTGAAATTTTGGTATCAATGGAAATTGAACCCACAACCTTGGAGTGAAACACACAAACTATTACCACTAAGCCACATGATGACTTAGTCAATTTTAAGTCCTAACAATTGAGTAAAGTCCTAAAACAATTTTAAGTCATACCAACTTTTACTCAATAAATTTGTTTTTCTCCCTAACAAGGCTAAAGATTCTATTAAGGGCACAGACATTGTCAATTTGCTTTTCATTTTAATTGCCTTAGTTTCATTTCTCATGCATGTCAACTCTTCTCCTTGTCTAAGCGCCAGTTTGGATCTGCGGCAGGATTTCGCAGTGACCCAAAACCACGGTCAAAGAGAAACTAGAACTTGGAACTTCAAGTTGGCCGTGAAATTTCCACGGCGAATCCAACAACAGAAGCGTGTTCTGAGATGCTACGTGAAACCGAACACTCGCCATGTTTTATTGGCTTCCTTTTGTAGGCTCATGCCAATCAAATTGACTCCTCGTTTATCTAGTTCAATGTGATGTGTGGGCTACGTTTAAGCATGCTATTTCCATGGAATGTCTTACTTCCCGACTATAGTAGATGACTGTGTTGCGTAGGGTATAGGCATGTTTTGTTTATGTTGCACCCCATGAAAAATAAAAATGTTCATTTAACTATTATATAATTTTTATTCGGACGCGCCTGAATTTAAAGTTTTGCGCATAGATCTCTCAATTCTTTTAACTTTGATAGTTAAATAAAAATTAAACTCTCAAGTAGTCACAAGTTTATGAAATTTATCAAATTAGTACTAAAGTTTGTGAAATTTGTCAAAATAGTTTTTAAATTCTTAAGAAATCTTTTTTATTAGTCATGTCAAGAGGTCAGACCTGGTGCATTGCCGATTTAGAGCACTGATGTCGCTTTTGTACCTCGAATCCTACGTGTTGACCTGACATGGAAGGTGTACCTGCATACACTTTGATGCCCAAGTCAGTTTATGGGATTGAGTATGAAGGATCAATAATTGCTAGGGTATTTATAGGCATCCAGAAGAGTGGGCACGTCATCCCTTGATGGCCAGGTCGCACGGATAGCGATCTGGGTCGTTTCTTGGCTTGGATGGATCTTGGCTATCCATTTGCATTAGGCACGGATCCTTGGCCTAGCCGGCTTCCGAGGTGGTTATGCTACCCCAGACCGAGTCGCTACTCAGTCTGGAAGAAATCTCTATAAGGGATTACTTATATAACTTTAGGAATTAATTTGATTGATATCACAAACTTTAAGTATTATTTTTTATATATTTTAGAGACTAAAAAAGGGGTGTAACCAACTTGGAGACTAGATTGAGGATTTACTTTAAATAAATATAAAGTTAAATAATTTTGTTTCTTAGTTTAAGAAAATCAAGTGAGGATATTTGAACATTAAATATCAAACAATTTTGCAACTCGATCAACAATTTTGACAAAAAAAATTGCACTCTTGACCTAGTGTCTTGAGTGCACCACCGGTATAAATCATTACAATAAATTCTACTACTGCCATTGGAAAATTACCTATGAATTATTTTTTAGTCATTGGATCGATGAATCTTAGCCAACTATGAACATCACGAGAGCGGTTAGATGAGATGGTAGCGGTCTCTTCTAGATTAACCAAAGTTCTGGGTTCGAGTCCAGCCTTGAGCATGCAGTAGTGTTAAATCTCTTGATGGAGAGCTTTGTCGACCATTGTCTTCGCAGTTGCATGCAGAGGCTCATTGTCTCTACAGTTGCATACAGATGATACCTGATTTATACAAAAAAAAAAACCTATAAACATCACAATGCTAAGTAAAGCAACTCCGATGGCAATTCTTTTTAAACAATGCTTACACGACTTAAGAAGTGAGCTACAAAACATGCATTGTAGTTTCTCTTCTTTTGGTTACGAAGAATTTAGGGTGAAGGGATGATGACTCAGTCCAAAGCGACCTCCCGAATACAAATCTTGTCATGCTCTACTAGACCAACCTCTTGAAGTTTGCATTGGAATTGCTCTAATATAACTAGTTGTTAGCTTGAATATTTGTCCTAGTTATAGGCTTGAACCCAAAATCTCCACTTTGCTTAGAAAAGTTTACGGGGGGTGGTAGTTAGGGATGGCAAAACGGGTTTGGCCCGCTGGGCCGGCCCGCTAACCCTTCAAAAAAAGGTGAGTTGGGCTAGGGTATTGGGACCGCTGACCCGCTGAGCCCGCCTCGCCAAAAGGAAAAAAACCGCGAGCTAAAGCAAGGATGGGGCAGGTCAGCCCGCCAGCCCTTTTTTTTTTAGAATAAAATCATTCAGATTCAGACCAGCCCATTTATCTTGACAAAAAAAAAATCTAGCGCCCAGCCTATTTTATTATTAACGTTCCAAGTAACGTTTCCAAGCTTCTCGCTCTCTCTGTTTCCAGGAAAGGTGTTATTATTATGTTTCCAGTAACGTTTCCAAGGGAAGCTAATTCAGTATATATGCTTTTATAAATATATCCATGTTGATGCCATTTACTGTTTTCCATTCTATGACCAACACAACCATAAACTGGATCCCCAGGAACTTCCAAGCTTCTCGCTCTCTCTGTTTGTTATTATTATAATGGGTTTGGTTTTGTGAGAGAGTGAGGAATGATTATAATCGGTTTAGTTTTTGTTTCTGTATTTGGTTTTGTGAGAGAGAGTGAGGAATGATTATAATCTGTCTGGTTTTTGTTTCAATATTTGCAAAAAAAAAACTAGGCGGGCTAGCCCACCAGCCCACTAGCCCATCACTTGGCGGGGCGGGCCAGTCTTTTGAACTCGCTGCTTTTGGCGGACCGGGCCAGGCCGCCCCGTTTTTGGCGAGCCGAAGGCAAGGCGGGGCGGGGCGGCCCGTTTTGCCATCCCTAGTGGTAGTTACCATTTCACCTAGGACCAAAAAATCCACTTAAGTCCTCATAGGAGAAGTGCTCCATGGGACTTAGTCTTAATAACCTAGTTTAAGAAAACTGTAAGCTACTGCTTGACTAGCCTTACCAAGTCAAGCGTAATTAAAGTTAAAACATTTGATTATCTAGATCCGGTGAGTTAAAATTAGAGTTTTCTGCTCAAAAATAAATTGAGTTCAATAATCAATGTCTTTAATATTTTAATTATGAAAACGAATCTGAAAGAAGGACCGGTACGAGACTATAATCAATTTTTCAAGGGTAGTTCATGTCAAGTTGCAACCAAAAGACGATCGTGGTGAGATTGGTCATAGAAATCGCAGCCACACCATTATTTTATATAGTATATAAATAAATAAATATAAATATAAACATAATAATATTATAATAACATATCTAGAATTTATCCCTTTTCTTTTTTAAAGCTCCAAAAAGCTGGCAATTTTCCTCCTTCACTTTCTCATTTTCATCTCACACAACACAACAAAACAAACAACTATCTCTTCGTCACACAAAAAAAGTCAATAAAGTTCCGTACAGTTCTTTTTGATGCTTCTGCTGTTGTTACAGATCTTGTTGAAGATTCAATTCAAGCCTTGTTCTTCATCTTCTGTTTCTTTCATCACTCACCAGGTAATTTAAAACTTCTATGTGCTTCCTCTTCTTGCTATATCTTACTTGTGTGTTCATCTGGGGTTGCAATTTGTTTAATATATATAAAAAATGTTTTTTTTTGTGTGTTTTATGCAGGCTTAAGAAGGTTTCTCTTGTTACCCACATGAAATTTTTGTTTTTAGATTCAATTGTTGGGTCCTGCTAAGCTTAATCTTGTAATTCCTAATTCTGGGTAGGTGTGTAAATCATTGAAGAGTAGGGTTTTAGAGAAGGGGGTGTTTTTGTAGATTTTGGAGGTGAAAGGTTTTGAAGTGATTTTGGTGGTTGTTCTTTGTTGGATTCTGATTATCTATGGCTGTGGAGGAATCTGAGCCTGTGATTCCGGAGCTTGAAAGAGAAGAGAACTTAATTGCTGCAGCAAGGCATATTGTGAAGGCTTTAGGTTCAAAGAAGAATCTTACTAGTGATGCTAAGAAGATTCTTGCAGATCTTGGCTCACAGTTGTCTTCTATGAACACACATAATGAGAAGGAGGAGGGGAAGTTTAAGAAAAGAGAGGATGATATTGATGAGGAAGGGGAAGAGGAAGAAGAGGGTGTTAATGCTATTGATAAAAGGCTTGCTGTGATTCAAGAGAAAATAATGAAATGGGATGAAGATCAATCCATGATTTGGGATTTGGGACCTGAAGAAGCATCTGAGTATCTGAACACAGCTAATGAAGCTCGAATGTTGATCGAGAAGCTCGAGAGTATGCATTTGAATAAAGAGGATCAAGAGTATAAGTTTATGCATAGAGCCTATAGTGTTCTTCAGACGGCTATGTCACGGCTTGAAGAAGAATTCAGGAACTTGCTTATCCAGAACAGGCAACCTTTTGAACCTGAATATGTCTCCTTTCGGTCTAGTGAGGAGGATGGGAATTCTATAGTCTCTTTGGGTGATGAATCGTTCGATGAATCGCTACAAAGAGATAGTGTCAGCAGAGCCTCTGAGGAGCATATCATTGATGTGGTGCATCCGGCCGTGATACCTGATCTCAGGTGTATTGCAAACTTGCTTTTTGCTTCTAACTATGCACAGGAATGTTCCCATGCTTATACTATTGTCCGGAGGGATGCCTTAGATGAGTGCCTCTTCATTCTTGAAATGGAAAGGCTTAGTATTGAGGATGTCTTGAAAATGGAATGGGGTACTTTGAATTCAATGATCAAAAGATGGATTTGGGCTGTGAAAATCTTTGTTAGGGTGTATCTTGCAAGTGAGAGCTGGCTTAGTGATCAGATTTTTGGGGAGGGTGAGCTTGTTAGTCAAGCTTGTTTTGTTGATGCATCTAAGGCTTCAATATTGCAGCTTCTTAATTTTGGTGAAGCGATGTCTATTGGTCCACACCAACCCGAGAAATTGTTTCGTATTCTTGACATGTATGAAGTTCTAGCCGACCTTATGCCAGACATTGATGCTTTGTATTCAGATGAGGTTGGTTATTCTGTTAAATTTGAATGTCATGAGGTTCTGAAGCGATTAGGAGATTGTGTGAAAGCAACATTTCTTGAATTTCAAAATGCGATCGCATCAAATCCATCGACAACTCCTTTAGTCGGTGGTGGGATACATCCTTTGACTAGGTATGTTATGAACTATCTTAGGACTCTCACCGACTATAGCGAAGCACTGAATCTGCTTCTGAAGGACCACGAAGAAGAGGATGCGATTTCATTGTCACCTGACATGAGTCCAGGTACAGAAGAAGATAGCAGAAGCCAAGGATCTCCCAGTAGAGTTTCCTCAATGTCCCTTCACTTCTTATCAGTTGCTTCAGTCTTGGAAAGCAACATTGAGGAGAAGTCTAAGTTATACAAAGAGACTTCATTGCAGCACTTGTTCTTAATGAACAACTTACATTATATGGCTGAAAAGGTTAAAGGATCCGAACTTAGGCTCGTATATGGAGATGAATGGATTCGAAAGCACAACTGGAAGTTTCAGCAGCATGCAATGAAATATGAGAGAGCTAGTTGGATTTCCATTCTCAACTTGCTTAAGGACGAGGGAATTCATAATCCGGGAACAAATTCTATCTCGAAAACTCTCCTCAAGGAGAAGTTACGCAGCTTCTACCTTGGCTTTGAGGATGTTTACAGGATCCAAACAGCTTGGTCGATACCAGATGTTCAGCTTCGCGAAGACTTGCGGATTTCTATATCGGTTAAAGTGATTCAAGCTTATAGGACATTTGTTGGAAGGAATAGTAGTCACATAAGTGACAAAATTATTAGATACACTGCTGATGATTTAGAAAACTATCTTTTGGATTTCTTTGAAGGATCTCAAAAGTTGTTGCAAAATCCAATTAGGAGGTGATAGCAGATAGGCAAGAATAATCCTTTTCTCTAACAAACAGGTTAGGGTCCATGCCAAAACCTTCTTGTTCCACTTATTGTGCATTATATATATGTAATGATTGGAAGAATTCTAATAGTTATACTGCTTTTTTGCAATGTATTCTTTAGATTCTGAATCAAAATAGTAGTAATACGATATTTTATTGCCTTTTTCTTTGCAAGTGTGTGTCCAATGAATCTGGATCCGCTGTTGCATGCGGAATGGTGTTGAGCCTGTGAGAACCGTTAGATCTAGAAAGAAAGCACTTCTCTCTCTAGATCAGACGGTCCTCGCTATGCAGCACCATTCTGCGTGCAGTAGAGGATCCGCACTCGTGTTCAATACATGTGGTAGATCTCCCTTGATGAAAAGCAGGATTGTGTGGTAAAAGTCTCTTGCCTGAGGAGGGTTTTAACTTGCTGAGACCAGAAAATTTAAAACTACATTGGAGTTGTAAGACCATAAACCAAGTCAAGTAATTTGACTTCAATGAATGGTCCTCCAAGAAATCTATATTGGTCAAAATCTAGATATACTGTTTTGTCTATTTGAAATGGCCTTCATAAGGCAAGAAGATATTTTAACTTTGACCTGTAGTTAATGGAATTGTCTGGAAACAATGGATTTGAAGTCAACTTTGGATTTTCTTGTCAGGTGCATTCACCAAAAGACTGTAAAATTCAATCAATTGGGATTTCATTTAATAGCCAATTAATTAATAGCCAATTGGGAGTATAACTCTTTTTTCTTGGTACCATCTTTAAGTGAAAAATCTATTAACTGAAAGTGACACTTCCTTGAGCAACTTGAAATCTTTTGAGGGTCAAGGGGGCACATGTCAAATTGTCAGCATAGTTGATCAATAAATTTTGATGGGTTTATTGAATATGGACCTAACTCTTTTTGTCAAGGCATGTGAATTATGCGGATTTGAAGACTCTTTGCCCCCACCACAACCCCCCCAAAAAAGGTGCAATTTAATGGATTGGTACGGATCATCCACCATGTTGTTGCTTCAAATATCAGCAACTATTCTCTCTTCTTTGAATCTTCTTTTCCTAGAAAAATTTAATGGAAGAGGTGGTTTGAAAGGGAATATGTTTTGTCTAAACGAAGTGGCAAGTGCCACGTGAAACTCGCACACAACTATGAGATTTTGGGTTCGAACCTGGGACGTGATATCCAGCCTAACAATTTCGGCATTTGTTAGTAGAGCTAGGCCTTACGAGTGTTTGAAAGGGAAGGGTCTTAATTGGTCGGCCTTAATTTAAGTATAAATAAACAGCTTGGAGCATATATATTGACATGTTATTATCAGTATATGCTATTGCTAAGCTGTCATGAGTGCTGTATGAAGACAAAACTCTCATGATGTAGCTGTTCCTCTTCTATTAACCCAAAAAACATATTGCTCTGATATTCCTTATTATTTTATGTATATAGTTTATAGATATAGAATATTTGATTATGTGAACTGTGATCCAAATTAATTTTTAATGCTTCAAGAAATTCTTTCTAGTTGTACAAATCCTACCTTGATTCTATTCCCAAATAAATTTTCTGTGGCTGAGATAAAATGTTGGATATTCATGGGCAGTTAATTTATACCACCAATTAAAAGCATTAAGCATATAAGGTTTTCTATATGGAGTGTCACAAACCATGAGTTGATCTTAAAGGTTTATTCCTTGTAGTTTTTGTTCAATAATTATTTTAGAATTCTAAATGGTAAACCAAATGAGCGTATATTTCTTTCTGAGATTGTTATGTAGTAAATATGCAAAGCTAAGTTAATAAAGTCTGATTACCCTGTTCATATTATAGGTAATGATTAGTTTTTTTTTTACTCAAACGTAACAATTAGTGTTTTATGCAAAGAGAGTGGAAGAAAGTAGGGAGTTTCCTCATCTTGTTTGAGTGTTTTTGTAGAGGAGGGGATGGATTTGAAGAGAGAGCTGAATTCCTCATGTTGTTTGAGAGTGTTTTGGGGAAGGGAAGAGAATGCTTATGATTAGTTTTTTTATTTTTATTTTGCGAGTATTGTAAAAAATTGGAAAGGATTTGGAGAATTTTTAAAGCCTTCCAAAATCCCTTCACAATTTTGAGTTCTCCGTTTTAGGGATTTTTCTTGGTCAAATATGCAAGTGTTAGGGGTTTTAGTCCTATGAAAAAATAGTCTCGTCCAAGGAGATGGACAATCCTCTCTTCCCTTCCTTTTTCCTTTTCTCTTTTCTCTTTTCTCGAAAGTCCTCTCCTCCCAAACAAAGCTCGAAGCTATTGTTTTTTATACATTTTGTTTGCATTAAAACGACAATAAGATATTGAGAATATTATGTGAGTAGATTAATGATCATCTCAAGAGTCATAGATATATGAGATATCAAATCTTCACATAAGTATAGATATTAGAGTAATTTTTGTATCATGATCAGTATGAAAATGTTGCTTAATAGTTATGTAAGTGTCATAAGAGCGTCTCATGGTGACCACTGTGTAAGTAATCATTTGATTTGAAGTCACTATGATTCCTATATGATGAGTTGTAAGCTTAGGATCCGTCCCTCCTACATAACATGAGTGATGCCATGAGCGTCTTGATAGAACGAGAATGTAAATGCATGGTGTATTAGAACGCATCAATATATGTGATACTAAAACTATTCATTGTAACAAGTCTACTTGAGTGTTGAGGGAGCAATTGAACTATACATGGATGACACCCTTATGTATTGCGTTCGGTTATGACATTTAGACAAATGCGCAATTGCATTAAATCAGATCATTCATGTTCTCATGGATTGGATACAATAGAGAGCATGACGCCGAACATTCGTTTTATGATTTATCCATCCGTATTTTCTATATATCTTTTTTTTTATGTCAATAGTTTTCATTTGTAATAGCAATGGAACTTGAACTTATTATTTTTTTTCCAATTATTCAAGTAGGGTACGTTCGCGTGGCAGTCTATTAGCTAGTTGATCACCAATTTAACATATTAGAGACCAAAAGTTTAAATGAAAATATAAATAGAGATCAATAATTGAAGAAAAATTTATTGCCGATCGAAAAGAAAAACTCGTACTTTATAGGGATTAAAAAGATAGTTAACCTTTTGTCAAAAAAAAAAGATAGTTAACCATATAGGATTTTTCTCAACAAATCAAAAAAAAAACAATTTTGTGTGTACTAAATTAAAATCTAGACTGTTGGGGTTACTCGTGCAGCTGCATCTGTACATCAGAGAAGTGACCACGTGGCAACTCACATAGCCAAATCCAAATCCAACAAAAGGCCAAAGCCCTATTCAATTGTTAGGTCAGCGTGGAATAGCTAGAGGGTTTTAGTTTAGCAAGAGAAAAAAGAGAACCACCCTGCAGTGCTTTTCAAGGTTCGTAAGATCTCAAGATCAAAACTTTCTCACTACCCATTTTCCTGTTTCCATTATCATTTCGTTCTTCTTCCTTTACAGTTTGTATGGCTCTTTTTTTTCTTTTTCAATTAATCTGTTAATTGGGTTTGTAACACTTGATTACTTTGACCTTGGTGATGCATTGCTTAATACTGTGCAAGATTTGCTTTTTCAATTATTCTGTTAATTGAGTATGTGGTTTCAATTGGGAATGAATTACTTGATATAATGCAACTAAAACCACCTATTATTACTACTGTGAGTTCATCACTGCCATTCATTTTATTTTAATTTGATTTTAGGTATTCAGTCATTTGTTATTGCACGCATAGCCCTTTAGGTGTTTGACTAATTTACAGTACATGTTATCAGTTATAATTCTTTTATTCTTTTGGTACATTGAAATGGGACTCCACAGCGATGACCAGCATCTCATAAACTTAGTCTAGGCTTTTGGCCACTTCAATGGTCAACCACAATACTTGGTGGTCACATACAATTACTTATGTTGTGGTTAATTTGAAAATATATTTCAATTTCACTAAATCAGATTCTGATTGCATTGATAATTCTTTTTACTTGAACTGCTGTTGGAACGTTTGTACTTTTAGCAGAGCATAGGTTGCAATGAGAATGTATATATTGGAGTTGTCTAATTATTTTGTGGTGTGGCGTTTTTTAAGGTTTGAGCAATGGCGTTCTTCGGTAAGATTGGAAAGTTACTCAAGAACTCTGCTGCCAAGCACATCAATCAAGAGTTTTCTATGTCTACTCCTTCAGTATTCCAAGCAATTAGATCCATGTCATCTGGAAAGGTTTTTGTTGGAGGTACATTAGCTTATCATGCTGAATTTTTTAAATGGAATTGGAACATTATTTTGAATTTTCAAATTTCAATTGCATTGCAGGTATTTCATATAGCACTGATGATACGAGTCTTCGAGAAGCGTTTGCTCGCTATGGAGAAGTAATTGATGGTAGTTTTCTTTCTGACTAGCACTATGTATTTCAGCTTGTAACTTTGTTTCCAAATCTAACACCGTAAGCTAAAGCAAAGCAAACCAGTTTAATGTTTGTATTTTATATAATTTGACAGTGGTTACTTTTTTGTTTTGACAAGTAAAAATAATATTATATAGAAGTAAAGGTACTTATTTATGCATGTATCTTATGCTATTGTTTTTTTTTTGTGGCTCTACTTCACATTGTTCTTTGTTCTTTGCTCCTCTCTTTTATTGTCACCAGTAGTAATGTGTGAGAAACTGGCAAGCAATAATCAAATGTTTATATAACAAACATTAGAAATGGTGGCTTGTTAAGCATCATATTTCATGACATGGTGATTATTGATTTCTACACTGAAACTGGTTGTTTTAAATTCCTTCCAGTAAGGATTATTACGGATCGTGATACGGGCAGGTCCCGAGGTTTTGGCTTCATTACTTTCACAACAACCGAGGAAGCGTCTTCTGCCATTCAGGCCTTGGATGGCCAGGTATTATCAATTTTTCTTTCTATTCATCTTGCTGATTTTTAAACATCGCCATTTCACATGTTGGGGGTGATTTTAAAGCCTCATTTATGAAGAAATTGTATAGTTGTCATCACTTAATATTATATATGTAATAGTGAAATGCCTTATGTTCATACCTGTAGTAAGCAGTTGCTGTTATTTTGCCCAGGTAAGAAATAAATATTGAATGCATATGTGCATGTGGCTGTAATATTGTTGTTACCTGCATGACGGTTTTCTTTTTGTTAATAGTTCTTTGCGATAAATAATATATTTTTACATTTTAAAATTATTTCAAGAGTCAATTGAAAAAGGATAATAGAGAAACCATGCAAGTTCTTGGGAAATGGAATTGGTTTTGTAAAATATTTCACCAAATCTATTCTCTTTATTTTTAAAAAAGAATGAGGATGCAGTTCTTCATATCACGGTGTAGTATAGTTCTAGCATTGGTTAATACTATTGCCTAATGGCTTCAATAGAGTAATCTTGCTACTGTTTGCACTTTGCAAATCTCAAAATGTTGGCAATATATCTTGTAGCATCTCAAATTATGTTGTGTCGCAGGATCTTCATGGTCGTAGGATTCGGGTGAACTTTGCTACAGAAAGGGCACGCCCTGGGTTTGGTGGTGGTGGTGGTTATGGTGGTGGCGGCTATGGTGGTGGAGGATATGGTGGTGGCGGCTATGGTAGTGGAGGTGGCGGCTATGGTGGTGGAGGTGGCGGTGGCTATGGCGGAGGTGGTGGTGGTGGCTATGGCGGAGGTGGCTATGGTGGTAATAACAGGAGTGGAGGCTATGGAAGTGGTGGTTATGGTGGTGGCAATGCTGAGACCAGTTACACTAGTGGTGGCGGTGCTAGTGATCTTGGCGCTGCTGGTGGTGAACTCAGCAGCAACTCTAGTTTGGGATATGGTGGTCAATTTGGTAGCACCCAAGATGACAGAATAGGCGTAGATAAAGATGAATTCAGTGCGCCACTTGAAGACAATCATGTGATGGAGAACAATGATGAACCTGATGACTATGCCCAGACCCGGAGGTGAGACTATTTTCGTCGAGAAGACATTCCTTGATAAGAGCAATTAACCTTAGGGATTGATGATATAAGCAAATGTGTCTCAAATATTTGTTTACTTTTTTCCCCTTTTGGTTTTCAAAACTCAATTGTTTGGCTTGAATTTGATAGTTTGTCAGCTCAACTGATATAAAAATAAGCATTCTGGGGTTGATTGCTACCACATTTTGAATGATTTTATTTTACAACCATTTGACACTTTGAATGACTCGCTATATCATTTATGGTCAATGATTTGAAATGGCACATTTTGAGAATGGGCCAACTACCTATACGAGTTGGTGTAATCGATCACTTTGGTGTTCCTCATAGATCATATTATAATTTTTTCTTACATACTCTTTGTCGTCCTTATTATAAAGAAAAAAACTCTAGAAAAACACTTGTGGTTGAGTGCTTGTTTGGATACGCGGTTGCAAACCCAAATCGTACGATTGCAGTATTGAACGTGATTCCAAGGTGTTTGGGTCTTCACGGAAGCGCCTCTCCATCGCACGACAACACTCAGAAACCACGGCAGCAGAGAAGCAGGAAATTGTAGCTTCCACGGCAATAACAACTTGATTCTACAGTTTATTATTAGTTATCATCAATTTTTTTCCTCCATTTCCCTTGTTATACATGTGTTTTTGATGTTTAATTGCACTTCTCCATTATTGCGCCGTTTCTGCAACTCCGAAGGTTAGGGATGAAGATAGTTTGGGCTTGGACTAAATTTTGTTGGGCCTAAACCCTTTAACAAAATTTAAATTGGACTATTATATTGGACTTAAAATTAGGCCCATACTTCGTACAACCCCCCTCTACTCATTGAGCACTCCTAACCCCCTAATATCCCCAAAATACCCTTACGTGAAAGGCTCTCCCACCCCCCTCCTCTGAATTTTTAAAGGTTTGGAAGTTTGGAACCGTACCAGTTCGGAACCAAACTGCTGAACTTGTGTTGTTGGGAACCGGAACGGTTCTCTAACAAACTTCTGAACCTATGTTGTTTGTCCATCACATATACACCAAAATTACTTTTTAAGAAATCGTGTATAATTTTGTTTGGATAAATTGAAATGGTGTATAATTAATTAATCATCTCGCATTGTTATTATAAGTCTCACTTTATAAAAGATTAAAATTGAAAACTAGCAATCAACTTAATGCACTAGAAAATTGATGATTGATTCATATAAGGACCGGCAAAAATGACTAGTTTTTATGTACAAAGTCTCTGCATACTTTTCCAACAAGTTGTGTTTGTTCTCATATTGATATTTTATAATCAAATGAAATTAATCTTTGGCTTTTCTTTAACTAATTCTATAACCAAAGGAAATTTCTATTTTCAATTTAGAAAATAATGATTACATTTCTTCAGTAACAATTGTTGATTAGAAGGAACAAGAAAGATAAGCCAAAGGTTGAACGAAAATACAAAAAAGGGTATTGTCATTGGAAACTATAATTTCAATCACCCAGGACGGCCATCAAAAGGGTGCCAAGTGCCAACCATAAAAAGGAGAAGCAAAAACCAATTTTTAGCCCCTTATCATAGTAGAGCATTGTTACATGACTTACATCACATAAGTGGCCAACTAAACTACTAAAAATCGACTACCAGTGTGCATGTGTACTCATATTAGGACAAAAGAATTACAACAGACAATCTGGAAAGCAGTTGAGAGTGTGCATTACAACCTCTAGAGTTCATATGCTACTCAAACATCCAACTAGTTTGCTCCAAAAATCATGCTCAGGGCTTCCCACTCTCATTCCACTGTGAAAGAGTAACCATATCCAGCGATTAGCAAGAGCTAATGGAATGGCTAATTCCCAACCGAAATAATTACTTATTTACATCACTTATGCCCGGCATCCACTTTAGAGCTCATAAAGCCCAGAAAGGCTTTTGAACCCCAATTGCTTGGGTGGTGCGAGCAAGTGGTTCCTCACTAGAATTGTCTAGATCGTCATCGTCGTCGTCATCATCCCCATATTCCATTAGCTTGACCAGAGTATCTGAAATAAATAAAGTTTCACACAAATCTAAAAGATTGCCAATAAAGAAATAGGAGCAGACAATAAATAATCAACACCACACTACAAATTACCTAGAAAACAAAGAATGACGCAGTACAGCAAAATATAAGATTTAAAGTTGCTCAAAATGTAGTAAAAGCGGGTTTAATGCTGACCAGGAACTGCATCCGATTTTGTCTTGAGTAAATTCTTGCTCTTGTCTTGTATTTTAACTTCAGGTGGATCAGAAAACTTAGGTGGTGGTGGTGGTGGTGGTGGGGGCATAGCTCTTTGTGGAGGTGGTGGGGGCATAGTTCTTTGTAGAGGTGATGGAGGCAGAGTTCCCAAAGTTCTTGGCGGACGTGGTGGAATTCCATTGGATGATGCTTGGATCAACTTCTTAGGAGCAGGCATGGTGGATATATTCCTCACAATCAAGTCATCAGATTGTCCATTAGGTTTTCGAGGCTCAAATTCCTGCAATGGAGTTAGAATGGGAGAAAAGAAAAATCCAACCACAACATCTGAATCAGATAATTTGCAAGTGTTCCAGGAAACAATGCAAAAAAGATACAACGTAGGATAAACAGGCAATAACTTGTCAATTCTAACATTCTATAACATGATCAGTCACGTACAGGTTAAAATCTAACAAGATTTCATGGAGGCGTGAGATGTTTGTATCTCTTGGCACCAACGGGTTAAATAGAAACGCAAGAATTTCAAGTGAGATGGTTTTATCTTATCACTTCCTGTAGGACAAGGCTGACAGAACAACACCATGGTTTTAGAAATATTATAAGATGTTTTAGAGTGTCTTTTCAATGGATGACTAAGAAATGAAAGATCTTTATGATTTTAATGTCGTTCACCCAAAACTTTTATTTTATTCCTTTTTCTTATTGTACTTTATGATGATGATGATGATATTTAATTCTCTAGTTTATGTTTTCTCTATCTAATTTCTTCAGGAAATTTGGAGCCCATACATGCAAGACTTAAGAGAAAGGCAACTAGTATGCTGCAACATCTTTTGCAGCAACGTTGCCAATAAGGAGAAAAATCAGAATAATATTTGGATTTGGCAAGGGCATATACTGTAAAGCCACAAGCAAGCACTCCATAACTGAAAACCCTGTCAAACATACAAACCAACGGCCCAACAGATAGGTCCAGTGTCAGCCTATTAGCTTCATAGAAGGTCAGAGAAAATACCTGGAATATTAAGCATTAAATAGTCAGCACAAGATAATATGTTTAGATCATAACAGAGGTAGAGATGAAGGGCATTAGAAAATAAATTTTTGTACTATTATCTTCTTTGATAAAGAAAGAAAATTATCAAGAGAACAGAAAAGAATAAAAAGTTCAGTTTGGGAGGGTAAGCCATCCACAGACAGCTCTAATCCAGTAAAAAAAATGAAGATACAAGGCTCTCTGCTCCTAAAATGAATCTACAACTGGTTCAGTTTATTTTATTGTGTCAAATGGTAATTAGATCCAAACATACAGATGGAAGTGAATATGCAAAATGCATGCATCATGCAAGTATAAGAACCACATCCCACAATCCCAGGCTGTGATCAGAAGAGAGGGAGGAGGGGGGAAATAGGAATAATATAAGGGCAACAAATAATTGCTTTTATCCTGGAAAAGAATAATAAAATATCATCAAATCAGTCAATTTGGAGAAATTAGCTTATCACAGACCTGCCTACATATGCACCAGAAACATTTGATACCTAATACTACTTCAGTTATTGGATTACAATTTTAACACTTGCTCCCTTTCATTTTGATAACCAAAAAACAGAAAGATAACTACGTTTAAAAAAATAATGAATAATCTCAAAAAGTCTTCACTAGCAATGTCTATATGGAAAAAAAAAACACCACTCCCGTAACATATAATATTTTCATTGGGAGTGATCCTCTCATGTTGAAAAAAAAACATGAGGGGGTTATCTTGTTAATCCCCACCATTGAATTCTCTCATCCCCATTTTTGATATTTTAAACACACACTTTCTCCTTTTATTTACATATTAAATTAGTGGTTGAGATTAAACATGAAAAAAAAATAACATGAGAGGATCCATTGCCTTTTTCATTTAAGGAAAAGCTATTCTACGACTATGCATTAAATGTTAGAAGATGGTGTCAACTCAACTATTGTGTTTCTTGCTCACAATAATACGTTATTGTAAAGTAAAATCAATATTCTAAAAAATTGTTATGCCCAACCCATTTAGAATGACAAAAAGTTTGTTTTTTCTTTGCATCATTACTGCAGGCCTGATGTCAGGTAACTCTTGCTTTGATGCTTTATAAAATATTCAAATTTCCACATCCAATTAACAGTAAATCAGAATCCATAGAGCAAAGGTATTAAGCCAGACTTCCCATAAACCAAGTCTTTTATTCACAGTAACCTTACTAGATACAACAATTAAATAACGGGGATTGAATGATATTCCCCCTGACACAAGTAGTGATGTAGCTAAAGATTTAATCAATGGCAATGCAATAACCTGATTGAATTTTGTGCCCTTCGAACCAACTGGTAATTCTTGAAATTTCCGCCTCTGAGGTGCCCGCTTCTCCTTTTCAAGACCAGAGCTTGTGGTTGACTTGGATATTCCGTTTGATGCTGATGTTGTGGGAGCAACTGTTGAAGCAAGAGGAGGTGAGTGTCTCAGGGCAAGGGCAACTTGTTGCAATGGGGTAGCTTGAGGATATATTCCACCATATCCAATATAGCTAGTGCCACCTGATACTAAAGGCGGAGTATAACCAGTCGTGTTTGCTTGAGGACCGGAGCTTAAATATCCCGTAGATTGTGGTGTAGTTCCTGAAGGGAGGGCAGTGGCAACAGCAGGCACTCCAACCAAGGAAGCCGGAGAAACTGGTATCAAAACTGCAGGTGACGACATTGAACTAGAGGTTAGGCCTGTGCTTGCCTCTCGCTCGATTCCAGAACTTTGAACTCCGGCCAACAACTGATGTGGGGGTGAAATAGCACTATAAACTTGTGGGGGTGAAATGACAGTAGAAATCTGCTGTGGCAATGAAGGGATGCTATAAACCTGTTGGAGTGGTGGAACAGCACTATATACCTGCTGTGGTGGTGGAACAGCACTATATACCTGCTGTGGTGGTGGAACAGCACTATATACCTGCTGTGGAGGTGGAACAGCAGTATATACCTGCTGTGGAGGTGGAACAGCACTATAAACTTTACATGATGAAACCCTATGACAGTTAAATCATAAGTTATTTCCTAAAACTTAAAGAAATCCAATTTATAGTAATTTATCATGGTGCCAACATTAAAATAACCAACTAACACAGATTAAAGAATTGCAATGGCAGAAAATCATTAACAAAATAACATTCCAAAATCACTTCAAAATAGCAAGTGATAGTAAATAAATGAAAAAGGTTTATACTTTATTGTCATTCCACAAATTATCAACTAATAAAAAATTAAATTTTTCATTTTTTGTAAGTTTGTTTCTGAGCTGATATCTGAGAAAAACATGAAACATTTCCTTAATTTTCCACTCTGGGGGGAGAAACAAATACTGGCTCAAAGATCCTATGCCTTATCACAATGTAAAATTAAATACCTCGAAGCACCAAATTCCATACTGATTGTATCCAAAAGATTTTCAGCCAAACACTTGGCATCTTCAAGGCTTTTTGCATTGTTACTAGACAAAAACAGATGCAGAGGCTGCTGTCCATCTGCTACCAGAAAAGGACTCGGATTTTAAGGCATTTTATATTAAAATTAAGCTATGATGAAATAACATGACCTTCAAAAGTTCAGATCAAGAAACGAAGAAAGTACCTTCTCCATTTGAGCTTTCATTGTTTCCTGAACCACGTCCTCTCAGTATTACTGTTGCTCCTGTTTCATTCATAATGTGATTTATATACTGGTCCTGCACGTTCAAATCCAAACCACCACCAACACCAAAAAAATTCTCCCAATTGAATGGAGATGTCAGAGAAAGCTTCAGACATTAGATTATCTCAAATTTGTTATTTGTACATAATGTAAACTAAGAAAATATTAAAACAAAAAATTTTATCCAGCAAATGGAAACAAAAATAATGATGCAGGGTATTCAATGTGTAATAATAATGTTTAGCCTCTAAATTTTATTATGTACGTGTATATATACAGAATTATCCACACACACCCCCACCCCACCCCACAAACGTCTCCTCAAACTAAGGTTTTTTTATTCCATACAAAATGTGCTTCTAAAGTCATCAGGAGAGCAGTAAGGCATCTATCTGAAGATCACTTTTGGCACTTCACTGGTATTTCAACACCATATGTAACTATAAATAGCTACAACACTTTTCCATTCCCCCAGTCCATCTTCCCTTTTTTCCTAGCCTAATTAATCAACTCCTGGAAAATCAGATCACCTAACCTAAGCCATACTGAAGTATTTTTACTACATCAAATCATAAGTTTAGAACAATTCACGGGTAATCCAAGACTAGTGGGGGAAAAGATTAAATAGTAAATGTATGAAAAACAAGGCAGCAGATGACCATATGGTCACATTGCAAACCATAAAATGAGACCCAAAGAGCCAACAGAGTACAGAAGAGGAACTTCAAACAAAATTGTGTCCACTTATGGTCATACACAAACACCACATACAAGTTTAACTAGACAAATCAATTAGGTAGAGAAGGACTCACATTTGGTCCACGTATACGGGCAACAATGTTCCATGATGGGTCAGCATCAAAACCCAAAAACACACATGCGCTTAATACCTGATTCATTAGGACATTTTAGTTGGAACTTGTCAACACTTCACATTACAAAAGTATGCATAAGCTAGTAATGAACGATTGTCTACCTTCACTCCATCAGTAAAAGGTGAGGGTGATGAAGAAGAAATTGATTGTGAATTTTGCCCCTGCCTCAGCATTTCTTCAACCATAGCAGCAGCACGATCAACAACTAAAATCCGTTCTGCTGTCTCTTTTATCTACAATATAATATAATATGACCGACGTCACCAGAAGCAAACCAAATTATGTAATTATCCCTATGTAACACACCCATTAATCCATTCTTATGTCATGAGTGCTGATAGAAAAAAACCACATGGCTCAAAATTAAGAAACCATTTTGTTACAAACAAATTCAATATTCTCTTTCACAAGACATTTCATTAATTGATTGGATTAGACTTTACTCTTCTTTTGACTTCTTAAAGCCTTCCAATCTATATGAGTTTTTGTTACAGTATTTATGAAGTAATAAATGTTTACTTCCATATCAAAATAAAGGATTAGAGAAGCAAAAACATCCAATGAACTCTAATTATTTGACCCAATCATCGTGCTGTATAAAAAACGAGAAGTATGTTTTACATGAGCTCCTGCAGAGATGTGGAGATACAGTGGTTTCTCTCCATCCATTGGCGTATTGGGTGGTCGATACTTCCCCCTGTGGGAAAAATTCAGCATAAACATTATTTCCAGGGGTATATAGAAAACACTAAAAGGACTTTAAAAATGCTCTAAACAACCTACAAACCTTGTTATAACTATAGCACCGGTGCACCTCTGGATCTGAAAAAGAAAAGAACAGTCATTAAAGATAAAAATTAAGAAAGGCTTGGACTTAAAAGAATGTACGATTGTTGTATATAAGTCACCTCCTCTTGTGTTTGCCGCTTTGTCAACTTGTAGCGAACAGAAGATTCTGCATCATTTATGACAATTTCTCGAGCAATTACTAACTCATCTTGGATCTTTTGCTATAAAATTTACCCCACAATCAGATACAAAACATACATTTAAAAAATGGAAAATGTTTACATACATACATACATACATACATACATATATATATATATGTATGTATGTGTATATCTGTGTGTGTGTGTTCTATGTGAGGTTGAATAGCCAATAGGCGCAACATGAATGGAAGATATGCCGAGTGAATTCTCTGAGAAATATTCATCGCACCTTAGATTTTACAATGTTTTTTGTGCTTGAAAAGCAAAAAATTGTAACAGCAGTGTAGAAACGAATAGGCTTTTATCTGATACATTATTTTGAAAAACAAATACATTGTTAGATTATTTATTTTGAGAAAGATTTGTGACTCTTGAATTTACAGAAAATCGGCATTGTCATTTGCCACCATGGCAACGTCATGGTATTACTATTATCACATGGCGAATTCTATACCAGCTGCTATAAGCCGCAACGCCAATTATCCACCATGTTTCTGCCATAGGCCACAACACCAGGTTTATATGGCAGTGTTTTGCCGGCCGGCAATCGGAATAATCTGCCATCCAAAAATTGATAAAACAGCTGAAACTTTACAACTAAACAGCTTCGTAAAATCTCAGGCTTTCCTTTCGACACTAGACATGGACTCATTTTTGGTAAAAACACTTGTTTCTGCTTGCATTTTTGCATCATAACTTCATGTTAGTTAGCGCTTATGCAACTTCGCTTCTGTGGGCGTCTTAAAACTCCCGAGAAAATAATATGATTCCTGGCACCCCTCTGCTCGGCTATGTTTTTTTGTCTCTCTGACAACCGGGACAATAACTAAATAATAAGTATTGTCTATATTTCAATCATAAAATTATTACTTATATAACTTATTGAATTGAAATATTGAATTGGGTAATCTCTGATAGAACTTAAGTCAGATTTCCACATAGCTTTATGAGTAGGCGTGTGGCTGTGGAGGATTCCTTTTGGCCACACCAATTATCTTGTTTCCAAAAAAATCATAGCACACTTCCTATAAATCTTTATACAGCAATATTGTTTTTTGATTTACGTCGAGCTAGAGATTTGGATTTTTGAATTGAAGAAACTCTGGTGGAACACAATTCACCCCCTTTTTGGTGGTTCATGTTTCTTAGTGATTCCAAATCCCCTTATCATTCCCATATCAAGCACCAAGTTCGCAAACCCTTGGATGAAATTTCATACTGAACAACTACACACTTCCTTTCCCACAAAATGAAAACAATAAAACTTTGCAGCAGTATGATCATGAAAGCACACCTGCAAACACTTTAAGGGACTAGACATCTCACCTGATTCACTTTTTGCGCCACAGCTGTGTTTTGCTGCTGAAGCTGAACTGAAGCTGCCAGTGGATTTGTCAAAAGAGCACCGGAAATCACTGGAGTCATGCTGGAAAAAGCAACTCCAGCAAGGGGCAAAGAATTGCTCAAAGGGAGAACTCCAGGAACTGCCATCCCAACTGGTACCAATGACTCTGCCGGTTGATCCCACTTTCTCTTCTTTCTAAACATAAAGCAAAACACTCAAAAAGATTCTCACAACACAAAACATGCATCAAGTACATAAAGTCAAATTTGTTTAGCATTCTGCATTCCCATTCTGTGTCAAGTCTGTGATTGTTTTGGCGTCAGCACACCCCTAATTTTTCTAGCTTTAATATACATGATCCGAATTTAACCAAAATAAAGACAAATCTATTGTGAAATCAACACCACATAAACGTCCAACTAATTTCACATAACCAACAAAACCACAAAAGGGATAAATTACAATGAAGTAGGTTACCTCTGTCTTGTCTGCGAAGCTTCGTCGGAAGAAGAAACCCTAACGCTGTTCTCCTCCGTCATTGTTTAACCGATTCTTGATTTGTTTCGCCAATCGAAATTGAAAGAATTGTTTGATGTAATCGCCGATTGTTTCTCTTGCTTCTTTTGTTTTCGATTAATAGAAATTGATTCAGGTGATCTTCAGCGTTGGATTGGAACGCGTTTGATCGCTGAAACGGGGTTTTGTGGCTATCGATATATCGCCCTGCTCTTGGCACGGGAAAAGCTGCCTTTGGTGGAATGGTACGAGACAAGTTAAACGACACAATGTAAAGATAAAACGACGATGTAGTTTGACACTGGAGAAGTAGAGATTATTGGTGTTGGTGTTTTTCGTACTAAGATAAGCTGAAAAGATGACGGCGCCTGCAATTTTTTTTTACCGATAAACGGATTATTTTGTGGAAAAAAAGCATGTGACCCGAAAATAATTTTTTTCGCCAAAATAGGACACTTTTTAGATTACCAAAGTAGAACACTTTTTTTTCAGGCTAGAAGTCTCCCCATGTGGTAGAGAGTAGAGACTTCTTCTACACTGCGGTTTTACAATTTTTTTTGGTTTTACAGTGCAGAAGTCGCTGAAAATTCAAAAATCCGTCGGAAATGTAGGGAGGAAAAACAAATCCGCCTGAAATACAATGTTTTCCACCGGAAATTTACCGACGGAAAAAATCTGTCGGAACCGTACCAGCGGAAAAAATCCGCTGGTAATACGCGAATTTCTTGTAGTGTAGGCTGGCCGAGCTATAATGGGTTGGCGAGGTGAAATTACCAACCCAACCTGCCATTTTTTGGCGAGCTAGCAGACCCGCTCGACGGGCTAAGCCTATTTTGTCATCCCTATTAGAAACCTTCCTTCTTGGAAGATAAAAAACGAGACATATTGCTCTAAAACTAAAAGAGATTAATTTTGTCTCGTCAAGGAAGCCATCGAAACAATCCGCAAAAAAGGATAAATTGATCCTTATCATCAAATACTCGATTATCAAACTTCAATTCTCTGGAGAGCTAAGGAGAATCCTAGTGTCATACCACCAAATTTGAATTATCTTTTGTATCTTTTGTTGTTCATTTTTTTGTTTGTATACTTGAAACTCACACACAACTGCAAGGTCTCGCGTTCAAACCCGTGTGAACATACTCTGGAGCCCCCGTTGCTTCTTTTTTACATTCCATATATGAATACATCTTTTTGGTAAAGTTGTTTGTAATGTGACCAACATTCTGGCAATTCAAACAAAAGGAAGTCAATTTCTCTTACAATACCCATAAAGAAACCGTAACCTAATCTTTTAAGCAACAATTGATTTATAAGCTTTAATCTCAAGACTAGACAAATGGGTGTGCCAATACTACTAGCAATGACGCAAACAAATTTTTGGGTCTACAATGTTCTTGTGCATGATCTTTAAGTCTAATCTAACATTGTGCACTTGCATGCATGTTTCGTAGTTAAGGGATTAAAATTAGGCTACAAAGTGAACAATTAGAGAAAACCCGACTTACAATTCCATAAAGGTTGCAAATCAAATCATCTATAGAAAAAAAAATCATAATAACCTCTTCCAATGAGATTAGACATCACTAACAATCATTTAAAACACACAAAAAGCAGAAGGTCAGAATGATACTGAAATTATCGAATGGAAATCAACAAAACCTATAGATTGACAAACCTAACCTATTTATGGAAAATCCTCAACAATGAAGCTAGGAGGAATGTCCCACCAAACAAAACCATTAGTGTTAGTATCATGCCCAACAAGTTTATCAACACGTGTTACTCTCTCTATAAACGTAAGTGAAAGCGAAGTTCATTTGTCTTGTCTAATATAAACACAAATACTTCCAACTTTTTGGGTCAGCAATCTCATGCATAGTGTAACTATTGCCAATTGAGGCAGAAAACCAACCAAGAGTAGCAGCGCTTTTGTCTCTAAAAATACCAACACATGCGACATGCCTGGGACAACCCTTAGCAGTGCCAATTAACCTCTTTGATGTTAGCATCGATTCTATAATGACCAATGATATTGAAGATCTTGATAATCATAAACTCAATGATAGAGGAGGACATTTAGTGTTTAAACTTTTTGTAATTTGTGGTTTCAAACACAGCTAGTGCTTGATTTTCAATGAATCATTGTTTATCGAAAAAATTAAAACATATATTTGTCTGAACATAATTTTTTTCTTCTTTTCACAGCAACTAATCTAGATAAAACATATATTTGCAATAACGAAAAATAAAAGTTTTATAGTTACATGGACTAAACTGAATAAAAGATATATTGGCAGAAAGTAAATATATATTTATGCTTTTTTTTTTTTGACAGCATGCTTTATTTTTTTAGAACATATATTTAAGCCTACTTTTAAAAACCATTATTTGGTTTTAAAATTAATTAAAAGATTAATATCTTTATAAATTTTTAAAAAACAGATAAGTATTTTTACAAAATTAAAAATTAGTTTGGTCACAAATTCACAATTCTAAAATTCTTCAGGTATAAAATATTGACGAGAACCCCATTGGTTACTACTGAATAACACGGATCGAGATCCCCGTGCTCCTCCTTCAAGAGAAGAAAGACCGCTGATAACCTTTCCCATCGACGGTCAAAATCTTCCCACCTCAAATTTTCCCAATACCCGCGTTTTCCCTCTCCCTCTCCCTCTCCCCAAAATCTCACCGCTTCCCCTATATATCATTCCAAACACTGGTTTCAACTCATCGCCTCCCAATTTTCCTTCTTCTTCTCAAAAAATCAAATCCTCACAGACCCTAATTTTCTCTCTTCTCTCAGATCCACATGGCTCGTACCAAGCAAACTGCTCGCAAGTCCACCGGAGGCAAGGCTCCAAGGAAGCAACTCGCAACAAAGGCCGCTCGGAAATCTGCTCCGGCGACCGGAGGAGTGAAAAAACCACACAGATTCCGTCCAGGTACAGTGGCGTTGAGAGAGATCAGGAAGTACCAGAAGAGTACCGAACTTCTCATCAGGAAGCTTCCATTCCAGAGGCTTGTGAGGGAAATTGCTCAAGATTTCAAGACTGATCTCCGATTCCAAAGCAGTGCTGTTTCTGCGCTTCAAGAAGCCGCTGAAGCTTATCTTGTTGGTTTGTTCGAAGACACTAATCTCTGCGCTATTCATGCTAAAAGAGTTACTATTATGCCTAAGGATATTCAACTCGCTCGCAGAATTAGAGGCGAGAGGGCTTAGATTTGATTCTAAGGAATCATTATCTTTAGATGCTGCTTAGTTAGGGTTTGATGTGTATTTTTCATATACTGTTTTAAAGTTTAATCTAATTCCTCTGTAAGATTTCAGTGCTATTGTAAGAAAAATCTGCTCGCTTCGTTGTCAAAGTTTGTGTTACTTGTGAAGTTAATTTGATCGTTATTCTTGATCCTGAATTTTAGTGTTCGCTTCATGCAAATTTCAGATTCAATCAGAATATAAATTGTGACCATTGAAACTCTCTATTATATTTTCTGATTGCTTGCATGTACGGGAAGAAGTGGGAAATGTATTTGAGGCTAATATTTGCAAATCGTTATTCTAGCAGAATTATATCGTTTGCAATATGCTGGTTTGTATAATGAAAATAATGTTGCCTTTGTTAATAGAAGAATTGTAGTTTGTGATCTATTGAGCAAAGCGTCGCTGAGTTGAGAAAATTGAGTTCCTCTAACTTCTATCTTGTAATTTCAGTTTGTAATTAACATTCCATATAAGTTACTAATGTGTATTATTCTTCATATCTAGTTTGCACTCTCCAAAAGCTTATTTTGGAATTGACACATTTCAAAGATCAATACAGTAAGGGAGACATCGTAGACACCGGCCACTAATCAGTATCACTGAAACTCTCTCAATAGTAACTTGATGAAGTAGTGGCTCTTTAGTAACTTGGAGGCCAATTTTTTACCCCGTTGCCTCAGCTATTGCATTTCAGATTGTCAAGGTCCCCAATCTGGAAATTCTCTGTATCAATATTTATTTTGGGCATATCATATCAAGATTAAGGTCTATTTGACTCAAGCTGAATTCGATTGGGTGAATATCTTTTTCCAATTTGGAAACTCCCTGCATAAATATTGATTTTAAGCCATGAGGCTTGAGGGGTGTCTTCTCTACTTGGGACTTCACGTCTCTTTTCCTTGACTGATTACCCTTTCGGAGTTGGCATGGTTAAAGTCCCGAGCATGTTTAAAACCTCTTGGTTCTATTGGTTTGTGCACATTAACAATAGTGAAACATAGGAAAAGAGACGTGAAGGAAAAAGCGAGAGATCTAAGGGGGAAGAAGCCCTTTTAGGGTTACACAATTAGAATGGCAAAAGACTAAAATACATGAGATATAAATAAATAGAATATATACTAGTAAATAGAATACATATGAGAAATGAGAAGCTAAAAAGACTGAATTACCTTAAACATAATTACAACAAAAATTCCTCAAACTCGTGATGCATTAACAAGAAGCATCGAGAGTTTATCGACCAAAAAACGAAAACACTCAATGAAATGTGTTTTTGTGAGGAAGTTAGCAAAATTTAAGAAGGAGGAAACAAATGGTAAGGTAAATATTTAATGTCAGAGATGATGGCAATAGGATGCCAATCAATTTCAATGTGCTTGTTGTGTTCCTGAAAAATGTAACTATTAAATACTCCCCCGTCTCAATATTATAGTAGTCGCTTTAGAAAAAATAAAGAGCTTCATTTTAATTGACATTTTCAGTTTCCTATGAATATTTATTTTTTTCCTTCCAACTTTGCCCTCTTCGGTGGTTGCGGGTTTCTCTTTTTTTTCTTTATGGCAAACTGCATAGTACTTTTCTTGGAAAAGTTAGTATAGAGCCAGGGCCGGCCCTGAGGGTAGGCCGGGGGTGCGACCGCCTAGGGCCCACGTTTTTAGGGGGCCCCAAATTTTTTTATATTAAGCCTAAATTATACTAGTATAAAAAAGAATTTAAATAAAAAAAGCCCAAATTATCTCTACAAATTCTGAAATAACCTAGATCGCACTCCACATAATAATTAGTCCTCATGATTCCATTCAATTCCTTCTTTCCAACACACCCCATTCATTTCTCTATTATAAAACCTACTTGAAATCTTCAATGTCACAAGAGAGATTGAATGGTTTGACAACTTTGTCAATCGAGAAGGATATGTTGGAGAACAATGATGTTGATGAGATTATAAATGATTTTGCATCTCAAAATGCTCGAAGAAACCGTTTCTTATGGCTTTCCAAGAAAAGAGAAAACTTTTGATATTTTGTAAAACTATTATTATGTATTAAGACGTATTATTTTAATTGAAATAAGTTGTTTTTTTGTCTTCTATTGAAATATTTTCAAATTAAAAAATAGTTATGCAAGGGGGGCCCATTTCTCACAAATTGCCTAGAGCCCATAAAATGTCAGGAATGAGACTGTATAGAGCCATGTGAGTTGCTACACTATCTTGTTAGTCACTCGATTCGTTACTTGTTTATGACAAAAAGTACTCCCTTTTGTGAGTCTCTTCATATTAGTATCAGTATAACTGTAAAGGTGGAAACAAGTTGCTAGTTTGGGAACCTCACAATACAAGCGGTAAAGCAAATTCCGCGCGTTTGGTCAAAATTCAAGTAGTAGATTATTGACTAGAATTCTATTGGTTACTTGTTAATGCAACGGATCATGATCCCCGTGCCCGTCTTTCAAGAGACGGATAACCGCAGATAACCTTTCCCATCGACGGTCAATATCTTCTCATCTCACATTTCCAAAATTTCACAATACCCGCGCTTTCCCTCTTCCCGTCCCAAAATCTCACCGCTCCCTATATATTATCCCAAACACTATTTTCCTCTCATCGCTTCCCAATTTCCTTCACCCTCTCAAGAAAGAAGATCAACACAAACCCTAATTTTCTCTCTTCTCTCAGATCCACATGGCTCGTACCAAGCAAACCGCTCGCAAGTCTACCGGCGGCAAGGCCCCAAGGAAGCAACTCGCAACAAAGGCCGCTCGGAAATCTGCTCCGGCGACCGGAGGAGTGAAGAAGCCACACAGATTCCGTCCAGGTACAGTGGCGTTGAGAGAGATCAGGAAGTACCAGAAGAGTACCGAACTTCTCATCAGGAAGCTTCCATTCCAGAGGCTTGTGAGGGAAATTGCTCAAGATTTCAAAACTGATCTCCGATTCCAAAGCAGCGCTGTTTCCGCTCTTCAAGAAGCCGCTGAAGCCTATCTTGTTGGTTTGTTCGAAGACACTAACCTCTGTGCGATTCATGCCAAGAGAGTTACCATTATGCCTAAGGATATTCAACTTGCTCGCAGAATTAGAGGCGAGAGGGCTTAGATTCGGTAATCAGGATCCGATTTCTATAGGTGTTGCTCAGTTAGGGTTAAATTCTTGCTTAATGTGTATTTTTAATTTTCTGTTCTGAAGCTTGATCTATGGTTGTTTTGTAACGATCCCGTGCTATTGTATGATAAATTTTCCGTTTTCGGTTCGTTGTTAAAATCTGCTATGCTTATTGAAGTTCACCTAAGGTTGTAATCGATGCTGAATATTTTACGGAAAATTTCTCATCGATTGTGTATATGAACTGTGATTGCGATCTTGGACATTCTGATGTTTAGAAACCAATTATTTTCAATCGTACGGCATATTCCATTGGATTTTCAAACTATCACGGACATCAGATCTTGATTTTTACATGATTTTTTTTTACAGAAGGTTAGTTCGCGTATAACCAATTTTGCATTAAGATTAATCCGGATATAATCAAACAGTGAGGAACTTAAGATTAATTTCAATTTTGTATATGGTTAATCGGGATATAACCAAACTGTGAGGAACAGGTTAACTTCAGTTTTGCGTAGGCAAATGCTCAGCATTTTTCCATTCTTGCTAGGAATTGGGTCTTCCAAATCATTTGACAAAGTTTGCTATTTAGTGTTTGAAGGGATAACGAGGTGTTTGATGCTTTTCTCCCAGCATGTGGTAAATATCTCGAAATAGAGTACCATACGTCTCTTTCTTTGCATATGGTAAATACCTCGAATTTTGAATCTTCACTTTGCATGCGTGGGTATGAGTTTACAGGTGGAATTTGCCATTTTGTTTGTAGATAAAAAGCAACCTATCTTTAAGGAGTTTGTGAGACTGGTAAATTGACAATCAATTAGGGGATGTATTGGTTTAGGATTTCATAAGATTTTAAAAGACTTTTTTTGGGTAAAAAAGTCTGCAGGTATTCAATCAGGATTTTGTCACTTAAAAAAATCCACAAGTATTCGTTTGAGACTTTCTACCACTTAAAAACAATCTATAGGTATTCAAAAATATAATGATTTTAAAGGATTATTTTATTAAGGGGATGTATTGGTTTAGGATTTCACAGGATTTTAAAAGACTTTTTTTGGGTAAAAAAGTCTGGAGGTATTCAATCAGGATTTTCTGTCACTTAAAAACAATCCACTGGTATTCGATCCGGATTTTCAGGATTTTTTAAAGAGTCTATCAAAATCCATTGGTATTCGTTTGAGATTTTCTACCACTTAAAAACAATCCATAGGTATTCAAAAATATAAGGATTTAAAAATCTTGGGATTTTTCAAATATATTCGTTTGAGTGACTTTTTAGTACATTCTACAAATACCATACCTTTAAAATCCCACCTATAACCTTGGGATTTTTCAAGACTTTTCTTGGAGAGTATTTCTTTTCCCTGTCTCTTCTTTTTCCTGTTCATAACCATCTTCTTCCTCGATTCTTCTTCTGCCCTACCTCATTTTCACTACCACGCCTGTCGTTGTTTTCGTTGAACACTGTGTTGACGTCGCTGGTGATGCCCTTTCTTCTTGCCATTCATGATAGAGCATCTTTTCACAATATTAAAAAAAACACACTTAACATCAACCCCAACCCAAATTCCTTGAATTAGATTCTATAGTTTCCTGCACATGTAATGTGTGAACTATAGGGTTCACTAATTGGGGTTTTTGGGTTTTCATTTCTTTGATTTTTTTAATTTTTTTTTTAATTTTTCTAGGTTTTTGGGTTTTCATTTCTTTCATTTCTTTGATTTTATTTTATTAATTTTTATGTAATTCTTGCTGGTTTTCTATTTTTATTATCAAAAAAAATACTTGAATATTTTATCTCACAAATCCACTAAAATCCTGCAGAGTCTACAAAGTCCTGCAAAAATCCATTAAAATCCTGACTTAAAAGTTCTGCATAATCCTGCAAAGTCCTAAAAATCCTGAAATTCCTGCAAAGTCTACTAAAATCCATAGGACTTTTTTCAGCTAAAAAAATCCTTTGAAATCCTGAACCAATACACCCCCCTAAATGGATTTTGAGTGACTTTTTAGTGTTATCTATGCATACAAAATCCATTAAACAATCCCATCCAAATTGAAAGGATTTCTCAAGACTTTTCATGTGACTATTCTTCTCTGTTATTTTATCACTCATTCTTCTTCTTCGTTAGTCTTTTTTTTCGTTCCTAATAATTTTGGTTCCGGATCCAAATACTGAAAATCCTCTTCGTTAGTTTTCTTCGTTACTCACTCAAATAATAATTATAGCATAATAAGATCTGTTGATTTCTTCTTAACAAAAACGTTAGTCTTCTTCGTTAATCACTCAAACGCTATTTTTGTTTTAATCATCTTGAATTTGATTATGCTACCCATTGTTATGCAGAATGAAAAAAACCAGTGGATATGAAATAACACTAATACCTCTAACGTTTTTATTCTATTTATCTTTGTGGTTTTGTGTTCTAACGTTTTTATTCTATTTATAATTGTGGTTCCGTGTTCTATATTTACCCAGAAGCATGTTCTAGAGTTTATCGGTAAGTGAAAGAAAGAATATAAAGAGTCCAACAAAGTCCTGCAGATTCTATTAAAGTCCATCAAAGTCCATAATACACAAATCCATTAAAGTCCTGTAGAGTCTTACAAAGTTTTGGAATTTCATCAAAGTCTTTTAAAATCCATAAGACTTTTCTTAACTAAAAAAGTCCTTTAAAATCCTAATCCTAAACCAATACATCTCCTTAGTGTGTAAGGGTTAAAATAGTTGTATATGATATCTCTCCATTGTTTTGTATAAAGATTAGCATATGCATTCAAAAATGTGACTCCTCCCATCATGTTGCGAATCATTTGTTTATCTTCATCTAGCATACTTTGACTAAAGGATGCCTCTAATTTGTCCATATTTACCACTTGCTTAGAAGCCCTATGATAGGTGGATGGTATTGTTTTGTACTTTATGCCACAATCTAGACAGTACATCAACACAAAATGAAAAGATAACGAGGGTCACCTTGCATGAGGTATTTGGGGACTGACATTTGTTTGGAATGCTATTGCTATTGGGTTTTTTTTTGATGAGAGAAAGGGCTAAAGCCCAAACAGAAAAACTACACACTAGCTCCACTCAGCCCAACTCTATCAGAGTTTAAGGCTTGAGTCACAAAGGTTGGAGGACTACAGTAAATATTACAGCCCAAATGCAAATTTAAACTAGACTTAGCAAATAAGTCAGCAACAGAGTTACATTCACGGTAAATATTCTTCCAAATGAAATTAGAAGCCTCATCACCAGTAGCCTTTATGTCTTCAATAATGTTCTGATATGGATGGTTGTGGGCATTTAGTGCATTGAGCAAATCAACCACCAAGTGAGAGTCACTCTCCACAATTAAGGAAGGCACGAATTCTTCCCGGTCCTTTCCAATTCCAAATCACTTTGAAATTATGATTATGGATAGGATTAGGAGCATTAGATAGAACTTTGTATGCTGATTTAGTTGAGAATCTCCCATCAGGGGAGACTTTCCATTTGAATTCATCATCATCATCACACATCACAGTAGTAGGAATAATATCCATAATAAGCTGACATATATATGGTTGGGAAGAAGATTCTCAAAAAGAAGGCAGTTCCATTCCCCATTATTCCTAGTGAAATGACTCACATTTAGGTTGAGATCAAAATCAACAAGGTCCATGCATGTTGCAATAATTACACAGAGGACCCAAATCCTTCAACCAAGGATCCTTCCAAAATCTATTGTCCTCACCATTGCCATGAGTCCAGGTAAGGTTATCTCTGAATTTGTTCCATTCATGACCCAAACCTTTCCAATAATTAGACCCCAACCTTTTAGTATCCACTTTAGGAAGCCCATACCTACCACACTTGTATTTAGTACGAAGCAGAGAACCCCAAAGAGAGTCAGCATTGCTGCAAAATTCCCATAACCCTTTTTGAAGGAAAGCAGAGTTTGCTTGTCTAGTCGACCTCAACCCAAGACCTCCCTCTTTCTTAGGAAGACACATTTTTTCCCAACTTATCAAGTGAATTTTCCTCTGATCAGGTTCATCTCCACAAATGAAATTCCTACAGAGCTTGTCAATTTCATCACACACTCCTCTAGGGAGCTCACAAGACTGCATTACATAAGTAGGCATGTCCTGTATCACAGATTTAGCTAAAGTAACCCTTCCTGCAAAGGACAGGGTTTTAGCCTTCCAAGAGCTCAGCCTCTGGTTAACTTTTTCAATCACAAAGTTGAACGTATTAGCACTGACCCCCTCTTATGAAAGATAGGAACCCCCAGATATTTATATACCAAGATCGTCAGTCATTTGGAAACCCAGCTCATGGCAAATATCTAACTTAAGAGGAAAAGGCACATTTTTGGAGAAAAACACTCTAGTTTTCTCCTGACTCACCTTCTGACCAGAGCAACAACAAAACCTGTTCAGAATTTCCTTGATAATAGTAGCTTGGGCAAGGCTAGCCTCACCAAAGAAGATAAGATCATCCGCAAAAGGCTAAGTGCGAGAATTTGGGCCCTCCTCTAGTAACTTGAATAGGCTTCCAAGATTCATTGTTAACTGCTACCTCAATAGCTTGGAATAATCTTTCAATACACATAACAAATATATAAGGGGAGATAGGATCACCTTGGCGAATACCTCTTTGAGGGAAGAACTCATCTAGAGCCTCACCATTCCATAAAACTTGCATCGGAGGAGTTGAAATGCAATGCCATATGATTTGAATAATTTTATTAGGGAAACCAATATCCATTAGAGTCTCTTTAATAAACTTCCAACTCAACCAATCATAAGCCTTCTCCAAGTCAATTTTAATTGCCATCCACCCTTTCTTACCAACTTTGCTCCTCATGGAATGGAAGATTTCTTGGGCTATTATAATGTTGTCTTGACTGTGTCTCTTGGGAATGAAAGAGCACTGGGCTGGACCAATAAGATTAGAGAAACCCCCACGAATTCTGGAAGTAATGATCTTGGTGACAGCCTTATACAACACATTACATAGACCTATAGGTCTAAAATTCTTCATAGAAACCATAGAATCTGATTTAGGAATAAGAGCAATGGAATTAATATCCTTAACTCTCCAAGGATTTTCCCAAATATCTCTAACAAGGTTGCACACAGATTCACCCACAATATGCCACTGATTGTGGTAGAAAAGAGCTTGGAAACCATCCGGTCCAGGCGCTTTGAAAGCTCCAATACCTTTAATAGACTCCCAAATCTCTCTGTTGGAAAGGTCCCCATTTAGCACAGATAGAAACTCCTCATCCATCATAGGAAATTTGCCAGACAGATGGTAATCATAGGAATCATCACTAGCAGAGAAAAGATTCTGGAAATAGCCCGTAGCAATCCTCTCAAGATCAAAAGCATCTGTGACCCATCTCCCTTGCTCATCTTGAATTTGATAGATATAGTTCTTTCTTCTTCTAACCGTGGTAACTCCATGGAAAAATTTGGTATTTTTGTCTCCAACCACTTAGCTCTAGACTTTTGGAACCACAACATTTCCTCCCTAGCAAGAATAGTTTCATATTCTTTCCATGTGGCTTTTTGAATATTTATCAGATGGTTACTCTAGCCTCTTCTAAGATCTCTGTCAATTCTTTGCAACTTCTTAATAAGAGCTTTTTTATTAGCAAATATGTTCCCAAAAGTATTCTTGTTCCAATCACAAAGGATTCCTTGGAGTTCCTTAAGTTGATTAGGAAGGTTAGAACACTCCATTCTCCAAGAATCATGAATAAGTTGATTAAGGGATAGGCGAGTCATCCATATTGCCTCAAATCTAAAGGGTCTTCTTCTCCTATTCAAACCTCTTCTATCATCAAAATTCAAAAGAAGTGGGCAGTGGTCTGATTTGAATTTAGGGAGATGAATATTGTCCACATTTGGAAATCGGATACGCCAATCAAGATTGCAAAGAGCTCTGTCCAATCTCTTCATAGTTTGACCCCTAGCCCAAGTGAAGATGTCTCCTTTAAACCCAATATCCATTATATTACAATGAGAGATCATATCTTGGAATCCAACATCGTGAGCTTGGTTGTGAGCAAGAGGAGGGCCAGCTCTTTCATGGTCATGAAGGGTTGTGTTGAAATCACCAAGCATGATCCACGGGTCATTTATATCCAAGAAAATCTCCTTAAGCTCATCCCAAAGAGATTGTCTTCTAGCAAAATGGGGATTCCCATAAACAAAAGTAACATACCAAGAACAAGCATCGTGATAGCTTACCTTAGCATGAATCCATTGAGAGGAGGAACAAAGAATAGTGACATTCCAATGGCAAGAGTCCCACAACATCCAAATCCCCCTAGACTGCCCTTGGGCATCTTGAATATAGTTTTTATCAAAACCAATTCTTTTAATTATCTTCCTAGCACTCAGACCACTAGTATGCGTTCCATAAGAACAATCATAGAGGCAGACAATTCTTGTTTAATATCCCGAATAAGGCCAACAAAGCCTTTAACTGCCGTCCCACGACAATTCCAACTAATTAAATTCATTAAATGGATGTGTTGTTGCGAAGGTCCATACCTTCATTGGTTTCCATAGGCATCACTTCGGATGCTGCCTCCAAATTCCTTTTGACTTCATCAACTCTAGAAGAGTCATTGTTATCGATGTTGGCAAGGGCTGTTCTATTTCCAACCATTCCTTGGAGTTTAGTAATGAAATTAAGGCCCATAGTTTCATTCATGGATCTCATATAAGCAAAAACTGCTTCCTCCTCAGCGTAAATTCTCTTCCCTGTGGATGGAGGTTGGACATCAACCTTAGAAGAAGGTCTAGAATCATTCTCTTTCTCTTGAGATTGCTTCTCATTGACATTGGCATGCTTGCTATCTCTCACAGGAACTTTATCCTTTAGAATTGTTACTTTTTCCATGCGTATGTTACCACACTTGTCATTATTATTTTGTTTCTTTCCTCTGTTTTGAACTTGAGGATTTCTTCCTCCAGAAGTATTTCTAACTTTTTCTTTTGCAATAGGTATGCTATTTGTTCTGAGTGAAGCATCTTGCTGGCTAGCCACATCATTCTTAGCCACTTGGTCCTTCATATGGGCTTTCGGGTTCTCTTCAGGATTCAAATTGGAATGGCTGGGAATAGCTTTAGATCTATTGGCAGCAATAACCTTTTGAGTCTCCATAACTCTAGGGGATTTCTTTTTCTTCTTGGTGATCACATATTTGGGGATGTTCCAAGGACCCATTCCCACATCATTTTGTTCTTGAGTCTCTATATAAGTCTCCACACTAGACCCTTGTGCAGCAACAATTTGCTGATCAACCTGAACCTCTTTTTCCTTCTCAGTGGCTGTTTCATTTTGCATACTGGTATCCCTTGTAGTATCCGTAGGTTTGACCTCCCCTTCATTTCCTAGGAATTCTATGCAATTTTCTTTTTTGTGCCCATATTTGCCGCATCTAAAGCAAATTGAATGCAGTCCTTCATATTCAAGACAGAATTTAATTCCTGTAACCGAAATGTGAGAAGGTAATGACTTACTCAAATCAAGTTCCACACATATCCTAGCGTACTTCCCCCTAGAATGCAGAGAAGTAATCTTGTCAATTCGTAGCATAGTACTAAGAGTATTACCTGTTCTGTTCAGAAACTTAGCATTACATAGTTCCACAGGTAATTTAGGGATTCGAATCCACACAGCTTCCTTCTTAGTGAGAGAGTCTGATGGAGAGAATAGAGGACGCCATCTCTGGACTATCAGATAGTGATCAGCCACTTTCCAAGGACCCTCAAAGAGGGCATGTTTGTAAACTTCAATATCCGAAAGTTGAACCATAAAAAAATCATCTGGGAGATTAGAAATATGCATATCACCATGTTGTAACCAAGAGCGACGAAGCTTGTTCTCAAGCATTTTGAAACTCACCTTTTTCCCAAGGACTTTCACCACCAAGGTATTGCGCCAAGGCTTGGCCCAATCTTGCATTTCTTCCTCTGTGACGCCAATATCAGCACAAGAATAGGAGCTTTTCTGAACAGGAGCTATCTCTTCAGCTACTGGTTCAGAGATTTTTTCTTCAGCCATGTCGTCTTCCAAAAGATCCCCCCAGCTAGCATCTAGGTCATCATCTCCCAACACCTTCAAGAGCACATCTTTGAAGGACTTTGGAGATTTCGGGTTTTCTGGAATAGGATCAGACATTGTTTCTTCATTGCTAACATGATTCTGGTTTTCAGTGATAGGCTTGTGTTTTTTACAGTTACCTTGGACAATTGTTTCAGGTGGAGACGCGCCTCTAGGGGTGCTGGAGCTCATGCCGTAGCAGAGGGCGGTTAACGGCTATATCGCGAGGAGAGAGAAAAATTACCCTTTTCAAGAGGAAAAAATCTCGTGTTTGCTATTGGGTTGGTCATAGTCTCATAGACAAGGATAGGGCACAATAGAAATGCATATCGTCGTATCACGTATGAGACTCCTATATATATATATATATATATTTGTAAGGTCATCCAAAAGAAGAGCCATTAGATCCTATCGGCATCCTTGGGTTATTAAACTTCAAATCCACCACGCCTTTCTTTCCCTGACTTCAGCTAATGCAAGCATTCTAGGGTTTTCAATGCATTAATCATTATAAGTGACCAACCTTCTTTGCATGGACATGGACCCCCAATTTCAATCCTGATTTTGTAAAAAACTCAAGAAAGGGGATCCAACTTCACCCAAAACGTCCATAAGAGATGACGAGGCAGATTGTAGTGCCTTTGTGGGAATCAATAATGTGCGTCGCGTAGAAATTCAGAGTATATGATAAGAATGTTGTCTTTTATTGAACGAGTAGAAAGTTCTGGTCAATAATCTCTTAATCATCAAGCTAATTCGATTCTCATTTGGTAATGAATCTTCTAAGGATAGGGGTGATTAGTTTTCTGGCCATGCAAACAAAAAAACTTAGATTTCTGATATCAAGATTCTAGGATTCATGGAAAAAATGCTAGTTCAAAGGAACCCACAATTGACCAAAAAAAAAAAGGAACCCACAATCCCTGAATGTAGATGTTGACACTCACTCTAGTGTTGCTCAAGCTCATTTCGCTGCGGTCAGGGGCGGACCCACCTTATGTTGAGGGGGTTCAGCTGACCCCTTGGGAAAAAAAATTGCACTTACCACCTCCTATAATTTTTTTTTGACACCCCTGATTTTTTTTTACACTCAGTGACCCACTCAGTCTCACGCATGACACAGACAAAAAAAAACATCTTGCTCCCTTCTCTCTTCCAGCAGCGTGAAACTGAAACCAGAATCACAAACAGAGAGCTTTCTCTCTTCTCTCTTCCAGCGGCAGCGACCACCACCACCCTCCAACCGACGACCACCACCAACACCAAGGACGAGGACGACCCCTCTTCTCTCTTCTCCTCTTCCTGCGATTTCAACCAAAGTCCAGAATCCAACAAATTTATGTGAAAACTGAAAACCCTAATTTTGTTAAATTCCCAATTTGTTCTATTTTACTTGTAATGATTGTTGTTGTAAATCTTCTATTTACTTGAATAAATCAATGTTGAAAACTGAAAGTAATCTTCTCTTTGGTATTTGTATTACTAATTTTGTTGCTGTAAATCTTCATCAATGTGGAAAGTAATCTTCCCTAATTTTGTTCCTGTAAATCTTCATCAATGTTGCTGTAAGTAATCTTCTCTTTGGTATTAGTATTACTATTAGAAATTGCAATTGATTTGGTATAGGTGGAATCCTCAATTGATTTGGTATATATGTCAAATCCTCAATTCATTTTGTATATATGTGAAATCCCTAATTTATGTTTAATTAGTATTAGTATAGAAATTGCAATTGTTTAGTGTTTTGGTATAATGAAGTGAAGTCTGTTTTTAATTCTAAGAAGGTCATGGATAAATTTTTAGTAAAGAGACCAAGGTCATCAATTGGTGAATGTGGATCAAGCTCACAACAACAACAACAAGAGCCACGTGTTGAAGTTAATTTAGATGAGTTGCCATCGGATCCTGGATTGCGAAGAAAAATTGCGACATATCATCCTAACGATCAAGATAAGATACGGAGAGCGTATTTGCAAAAAGGGCCATGTCAACCTAAAAAATTTGACACCCGTGACCCCGGGGTCCTGGATCCGCCACTGGCTGCTGTTCATGAAACACGTAAAGTGGTTCAGAACCTTGAGCTGTTGGCTAAGCATGAGGAAATATGATTGATGAAGATAGCTAGGAAGAAGACAATCCTTTGGATCAACAAGAAGGTGATTTGAAGAGGTGGTCTCCAAGTTACAAAGAAAGAAACTTAGACAACCAAATCGCAAAGGCGAGATAATTATCAAAACCAGTCTAGTGTTACTCATTCCAAATATGTACAATAAAACGCCGAGGTTTGGCCAATCTAGCCACAAAATTCGTCCCAAAAGAATATGTCAAACTTATTTCAGAAAAGGTAATTATTGTGCTAACAAATTAGCTGATTACAATTTTTCTGTTTTAAGTTTCTCCCGATGAGATTCTGTTCCTCAGTCTAGTTTTGAGGATATTGTTAAGAACATTTTGGAGTTGACTTACCAAAGATTCACGTAATGTTTTCAGGTTGTTGACTCCCCTTGAGTTGTACTATTTTTTAATAATAATAATTTGAATGGTGCTAAATATGATTGTTATAATGGATGTGTCCATCTAGTTGTGATGTCCTCTAATTTTTTTGGTATAAATATGTTATCCTTTGCACGCAACTGTATATTGTACAATTATAATAAGCGAAAAAACTCTCCCTCAAGAGATGAGCCGAGTAGGACAATAATGGACGACAATACTACATGTCCAAGCCTAGATTTGAACTTACAACTTTAGTTAAACTGAAATAAACCCTTATCATCTTATCCATGTGTTGTTGGGTTAATGTCCTCTAGTATTATAAGGTCTTTTCACCTTACTTTTTGCTAAAAAAAAAATGAAATTTCTTTCCTAATTCTAGCATAATAGAAAAGAGATAATCGTAGTCCCACACACACAAATTGAAATGACTTCTCCAAAAAGGGACTTCTTCTTTTTAATTATTTTTTTGGTTGTCTTGTTTTCCTAACTTTGACTCTTTGTGAACGTGATTCTCTACTTTGTTTCCTTTTCCCTTCAACACTTTTCGTGATTCAATTCAACTTTCTAGCCGTCGAAACCTCTCGGTGTCCGCGCCATTGCAGCACCGGCACCGTCCTATTTCTGTTCTCTACTCCACATTCCCAATTCCATCGCATTGATCTCCAATTAAAACAGTTAGTTCACTTCACTCTTTTCAAATCAAAGTAAAATCCAGAATAATACAAAAAATCAACGAAGATTCAGCACGTTTTGAATCAGGTAAGAAAAATTCTCCAAACTCTTTGCATTTCATTACAGATCATACAATTAACTGCAACTGTGCCATTAAAATAACAATTCCCAATTTTTCTGTTCAATTCAGTTGATGAAATTGTAACTTTTCCTACCACAGCTAATAATTATTTTTTGTTTTTCAATTTTTATTTTCAGTATTTCTTTGTTAATAATTGTTGGGGATGTCTCTGAAGTTTAGGAGATAAGAAAAAGAAAAGGAATAAAGGTATGCTGTGTTTGTTTTCTTACTGCTGTTGTTATTTATTTGATTATCCACACACCGTTTTGCTATTCAATGTGGTTGTGCAATGTGCAGTGATAAAATGGGAGCTGCTGTGTTGCTTGATGCAGCAGCGTTTGGGTTCGTTACACGTTGTCCCTTTGTTCCCAAGCATCCTTATATACGTGGAACAACTTCAACTGTGACAAGAAGAAACAGGTGTGCTCAAAGAACTGAACTCTTGTGATATTTTGCTCGTTACTTATGTCAAGTGATTTTAGTGATCCAAAATTATGTAATTTTTACTTGTTTGTTTGTCTTACCCGTTCCTACTTTATTTACAAGTATTGAAGTAATTGTCTTAGGGATGTTTAAGTTTACAGATTAGCTTATCCAATAAGTGCTAATCATGCTAATCATAGTTATAAATGCTTAAATTCAATAAGGTATTTGTGTTTGGATATAGACGGTAAAAAGCTGTTGGCATTCTCAATTTTGGCTTTTCATTATAAGAATAGTGTTTAGGGTGGATGAGAATCAAATAGGGGACAGGGATAAATTCTGTATAGGCTGCTTAATCTCGGGGGCTTCTAAAAATAAGCTGAAAACAATTTCTGGGTATATCATGAGTTATTCTTATAAGTTTTTCCCAACACTTGCACAAGTGCTTTTGTTGTGAGATAAGGTCAAATACGTTCTAAATAAGATCTTCCAAACACCTCTTAATCTTCTTCGTTCATCTTATTGCAGAAATCATTACTTTTCTAACAAGAGGATCTTCAAATCAGTACACACAGTTTTTTCACACATGGTAAGGAATTCCTTGTGTACTTAGCTTAGTGTTAGAAAAACGTATTTCATAACTAACCAATTTACAGGATTAGCAGTAGAGTAAAAGTTATCTTATATCTCAAATTTTTGTGTGTTGGCCAGTGTCATTTTTTGGTAAGATAAAAGGAACCTCAGTTTAGAAAGAGCATTTTATTGCAATTGGAATGATGAATACAAGGTTAACAATATTTGTTCGGTAAACCCATATGCATTTCTCCCCCCAACTAAGCTTGGTAAATCCCCACTGCAGACTGCTAGGGACCCCCCTACCCCGCCGAATAGGATATACAATTAACCAAATAACAAGTGATAAACGACACAATTCAAAAATAAGCTAACAAGGTGACTATATAACATCTTACGAAAAATATATATAAAATAAAGATATTAATTGTAGCAACCCTGAACTATACAGTCATTCATAGCTGGTTTATTTTTCTTTTCCTTACTCTTAGATTTTCTCATGTACATACTCCAAATCTGGGGCCTACTACGTTGAATTAGGGGTCAACAATCCCAAAATAAAGGATTTGTTGGTGATATTATAGGTACAATTGATCACACGAGTCGTTTAGTGGTGACTCATGACTACATGTTGAACACTATTAACGTTGAGTAGTTGAGTACGTGTTTTGTTAGAGAAAACATTTTCTGTTTTTATTTCCACTTTTAATTACAAAAATAGAAGTTTGTTTCTTGTTTTTAAATGTTTGTACAGAGATAGTGAAAAAACTTATCTTTTTACCTTTTCTTTTTAAAAGATTTGTACGGAGACAGCAAAGACAACTTTTTTTACTGTTTGCTGTAAATATTTTTGAAAACAGGTAACAAAGTGGTATTCTTGCAATTAAAAGTGAAAATAGAAAACGTTTCCCTAAATCAAATAGGCTCTTATTTTTCTAAAAAGTAAATATTTTAACCAAGAATTTTGTTGTAAGTTTCCCTTCCCCCCTTTGAAATCTGTAGATAGATCTCTCCAGTTCTTACAGTCAGCTCTAGTTCTCTGTTAAAAATGAATTTTAGATGTTAGCGTCATTCACAATACTATATTTTTTTGGCTCATTACCATTTTGGAGAAACCGAGTTTCAGCATGCCGACTGAGTTTCCGAGTTTCAGCATGCCGATCGAGTTTCCGAGTTTGATGTCTTTTTATGATGATATGTTAAGTGGACACAAATGACAAAAGGTTCTGCTTTGTGATAATGATGAATGACCTATATTTATTCTATTTCTGTGACTGACAGAATGATTCAGATGACATGTTTACGGATGTAGTTGGTGATCAAGATGGTTATTCAGGAAAAAAAGAAGTCATGGGGATAGACGATGAATTAACGGTAGCCAAGAAAGCCCTTTCAGAGGCCGAAGACAGACAAGAGGCTGTAGAGAAAGAGAGAGATCATTTACTTGAAGAACTTGCTCGTTCTGAGGCTAAAAAACAGGAATACATCTCTGCCATTTTACATGACAAAGAAGTAGCTATACAAGAACTTGAGGGTGCCAAATCTCTTTTCCAGAAAAAGCTGGAGGAATCCGTAGAGCAGAAGTTCGCTTTGCAATCTAAGCTGGTCCTCGCCAAACAAGATGCTGTTGATCTTGCAGTGCAGGTTGAAAAGTTAGCAGAGGTTGCTTTTGAGCAGGCAACTTCTCATATAATACAAGATGCTCAACTCAGAATTTCGTCTGCTGAAACCACAGCTGCTGAAGCGACTCATCTGATCAAAAAGCAAATTAAGGATGCAACCGAGGGTACAATGTCATCCATTGTGGAGAAGTCAAAATATGCTGTAGAAAGGGCTCTAACTTTGGCAGAGGAAGCAAGTAAACATGCAAAAGAGGCCATTGAAACATTTATAGATGGTACATCTCCATTTGTGGAAGTTTCCTCTGTCCAGGAAGAAAATATCAAGTTACAAAGAATGTTAAGTGATGTAGAATCTCAGTTGATGATTGCAAGAAATGAGGTTGATAGACTGAAGATAGAATCAGAGCACACCGGACAGAAGCTGAAGGCATTTGAACAAAGAGCCATTGATGCGGAGAAAGCTTTGCTTGATCTTCAGGAGTTAAGCAGGAAAACCGCTCTAGAGAAAGAGGAGGAGATGAAGTCATTATTGGAGAAAATGAAAAAAGACATGGAAGAAAGGACGAAGGCAATTTCCAAGACTTTTAAGGTGGACTTGAAAAACATCAAGGCTACTATTGAAGCTGCCAAAGAAGCTTCCCATTGTAAAGATAATGCGTACCTAAGAAGATGTGAAGCACTGCAGAGGTCATTAGTGGCATCAGATGATGCTTTGAAGATGTGGAGACAGAGAGCTGAAATGGCTGAATCATTGCTTATGAAGGAAAGGCAAGAGGATGGAGATTCTGTCTTTGTAGTTAATGGTGGGAGGATAGATCTTTTGACAGATGTTGATTCTCAGAAATGGAAACTACTGAGTGATGGCCCTCGTAGAGAGATACCTCAGTGGATGGCAAGAAGGATTAAGGCTGTCATTCCCAAATTTCCACCAAGAAAGAGTGATGTTGCTGAAGCACTGACATCAAATTTCAGATCGTTGGAGTTGCCTAAAGCCGATGAAGTATGGTCTATTGCTCGAGAAAAGCCAAGGGAAGGGGATGCTTTAGTTGAACATGTTTTTGAAAGAGAAACAATTGAGAAGAAGCGGAAGGCGTTAGAGCGTGCGCTTCGACGGAAGACGATACAGTGGGACAGAGCCCCTGAACAAAAAAAACTAGGTCAGTGTGATGTGTCTGCATTTCTTGAAATTAAATTTAAAAATGGCTTCTGGAAGATTTATTTTGTTAATATGGTCTACCTTTAAATGCAGAGCCAGGAACAGGAACAGGGCGTGAGATTGTGGTCAGTATCTACTTATCCGATAATTTGACAGATTGTGTAAATGTGAATTAGCCCAAATGTATATTGAGTTGCTCAAATCTGGTGATTGATTAGGATGCGCTTTTCTCCCCCTTTTAGCATGCAACTTTATGGTTATTCCAATTTAACTGTTCAATGATCTAGTTTATTTTTGCGTTGTATTTTATTTATCTGGTTTTTCTGAATTTTTGTGAAATATTTATAGCTTCATGGTCCTTTTTCTGAAATGATTGTGTATATTCCTTGAAATGCGGTAAATTTTTTGACTTCTAACTAATTATTTATGCGCACTGAATGCTGTTCAATTCATGATTTTACATTTTGCTTGTAGTGTACTTTCTAAGTGCATGAGATGACATGACACATCTGCGTGATTGGTTGACACTAATATGCATGGACTCCTGATGATCTTATGTTGAGTTTGTTAAATGTTCTCTATGCTACTTTTGAAATTTTGTTCCAGACTATGAATATTGCGTAATGCCTGGGCCTGAAGCACTGGTTAATATTGGTTTTTCAAGTTTCACTTCTAATAACACCTTGTAGGTTGAAATTTGGGCCGGCAATGTTGGTTTTCCCAGCTGGCTGAATTCGTGATGAAATCTTCTCTATGTCATTGAGAGAGGATTCTATTTGTACTCGACTTGTGCTCGACTTCCATTATAGGGTTAAATATATTGGTTTTCCCAGACTTGTGCTCGACTTCCATGGATTCTATTTGTACTTTACCATATTCTTCCTGGAATTAGAAACGGAACATTTGTGTTAAAACATATGTAAGATTATGCAATAATCAAGTTTAGAATTGATACACCAGACAATCAAGCGGTATACTGTGCATATAGAAGCACTGAAGCAGTGAGTGCTTGTGCACTATATGCCAATTTTATCACTGCATTGACTAATTTACCATTCATTTCTTCAAGTAGTATTTCATTATAGGGTTAAATATATTCGCGATTCCTATAAAATCACGACTGTTCAAGTTTAGTCCCTAACTCCCTATGAAATACTAAACTGTTTTAATCCTTGATGAGGGACTAAAAACACAGTTTTTGTTAAATATAGGGATTAAAAACGGAAAAAACTTTTATAGGGACTAAAGTTGAACGCTCGTGATTTTATAGGGAATAAAAGTATATTTTTTCCTTCACTATATAACAGGCATTGTTTTATTTGCTTGATCATGTCTGTGGGTGTTCATTAACTCTTGATATTGCAAGTATTTGTCACATGCATTATCTATTGCTTGTATTTATCTCCTATAGAGTATAGAGGCATGTAAAAAGGGGAAGAAGAAAAAATAAATTAGCTCTGATGAGTTTTTAATTTTCTTAAGTTTCAAGCTTTTAACTGGGAGAGCTGGAGAAGGGACTGGTATAGGGAGTTAGCATCCAAAGCTTCTGATTTATCTCAATGTGGGGTGACGGCAGTGTGGTTGCCACCACCAACAGAATCTGTTGCCCCTCAAGGTTTGACTCCCTTTCTTCTTTCTAGGGTACATAGTAATATCAGTGTGTATTATTCTGTCAGTGTTAGACTATAGTAATATCAGTGTGTATTATTCTGTCAGTGTTAGACTACTTTGGTTACTGCTACACTATTATTGTGTGTTATCTTGAGCTGTAGCAATTCTGTTATTTCCTGTCAATTTCAGGCTGTTAAATTTGTCACAATAGATTTTCAATTGTGGTGACTGAACGGCAATGCTGTTGCAGCTTCTGTTTGAGGCCATTGGGTGTCTTACATATAGTTCAGCTCTTTGCATCAGAGTATACCATTTTGAATTACACATGATTAAACAGAATTCAGTGACTTCAGAGTTCAGACTCAGATTCTCTCTGGGATTTTCTGTCACTTTCTCCTGCTTTCTCTTATTTCCTCAGCTCACTGTTTTACAATACTTGTATATATTTTCATCAATTTTCTTCACTATACATTCATTGGGACTAGGCAAGACGTCCTTCAATCATGACATAAGGCCATGTTTCATTTTTTCTCTATTTGGTTGTAGATCTATTTATATGATGACCAAATGATCTGTATACATACGATTGTGTGATCATCTTCATACATATTGTGTTTGTCTGATATAAAATTAAGATGCCATTGGTGGTGCTGCAGCCATTCGTTGTTCACTTACCTTTTTTTTTGTTTAAGCCCTTGGTATAATCCAAGTTGAATTGGGTGGACACCACCTTACCTTCAAACCTTACTACAAATAGATAACTGGTATCAAGCATAGTAGTAAGTGTATTCAACTGCAATTGTATGTTTCAATTGAAAAAGTAGAGTTTTTTTAGCTTTATCTGTATGAAAAAAACATTACAATCTTTTTCTGTAATTGTTCAGAACTTCAGATCATAAACAAGTCATTCAACCCCTTTTCCACTAGGTAGGGTCGACTACATGGGTCAATCAGCTACCATGCTTCTCATATTAAAGTTTGATCCGCCCGCTTCTTTGATATATTGCAAGCTCATCCAATTCTTTGTATCACTTCATGTAGTAGAATTGTATCTAGTCAGCTTCTGAGTAATGCATGGTATGGCTACCGTATATTCGCTTGCACCATTGAACTAAGAGATATTGTCAATGCATTTAAGAGAATATCCAAAAAAAAATCATTTGTATTTTAGTGTTTTTCTGTAACTTTTTGAAGAAAGGTGCATAAGTAATGGGTATGTTTGGGTAAATAGCTGAATTAAACACTTATCATATAAGTGTTTATGTATAAGGTATTTCTATAATTAGAGAGAAAATATAGTCAAATTGTTTTTATCTAAGTTATAGGCTGTTTCCATAAACTATCTTGGAGAGCTTGTCGAAATAAGCTGAACGCAATTCGTGGACATGTCATAAGTTGTTTCCATAAGCTCTCCCAAACATCTAACAAGTGCTCATGTATAGTGAGCTCAAATAAGTTGTTCACAAATCAACAGGCCTGATATGCATAATCTAAAAGAAGCATACTTCATGGATCCATGCTTTGCTGAGAACAGAGAGTTTTTTTGCATTGGATAACTTTTATAAATTAAAACCAAATGTAGGATTAAACTTCCCATAATTTCTAACTTAAGGATACATGTTTTTGCAAGCTTCATTCTCTTCACAAGAGACCTGACAGCATGGTATTTTTATTTTCTTCCCATGAGGGAACCTTCTTAAATTTAAAGCCAAATTTTTAGTTTATGAGCTAATATGTGATTGACCTGTGGTATGTCATGAACTATAAACTATATGCAGGTTACATGCCTTCTGATCTTTACAACTTGAATTCATCCTATGGTTCTGTTGAAGAACTCAAATATTGTATAGAGGAAATGCATTCTCAAGATCTGCTGGTATGTTATTGTTATGTTGGTAATTGAATTAGAGAATTGAATATCTGAAGATATATTATAGGCAATTATTTCTTCATATTTTAAAATAATATCACAATTGCTATTAATAATTGAGTGGACCAGAAATGGAATTGGAATTGGAATGCTAGGGGAAGGGCAATAATACCATATAAGATACTCAAATGAAAAATGAAATACTGCACTGCGATTCAGAATTTATTGCTTTCGGACATCCAAAAACAACTATTTACTTTGTCTTTTTTATATAATATAAAGCACAAGTTTACATTTCTTTTGTGGATAATTAATACATTCTGTCAAACTATGTTTGAATCACAAATAAGGAAACTGAGTTGACTGAATACTGGAATTAATTGAATTCATTATTTTAAATTATTTGGTGGTTGGAAGAATTTGAAGTCATTCAAGATCTCAATTAAGTACTTAAGATAAATTTAGTGCGAATGGTACTACTTCATAGTTATTTGCAATGATATTGGCTTATTTCATGAGACTTAAAGGGAAACCTTAAATACCTTCTTGGTTCGTGAAAAAAAAGTAAACATATCTGTTATTTTAGATTGCTGTAAGGGATTGTTTTATGATTTTATTTGTTTTATGTTTCTGGACGTGGTTCTATTTTTTGTTATCAGTTTCGCTGTTGCATAAATGGACTTAAATAGTTAATCTATTTCTATGGGACAAATTGTTATGGCATGACTTTTTATGCATACATCTCCCTTTTATTATTGTTTAACTTTTTATGTAGTATGGTTGTAGTTTTCATAAGATGTTTCCTTTGTAAATAGGTTTTGGGGGATGTTGTACTTAATCATCGATGTGCAAAAAAGCAGGTATGTTTAACTTTTAATCTGAATTCTTGTTTATCTTTTATGAGAAAGGTTACAAAATCTGTTCGTGGGCCATTGATTGAGGGTTTAATCTATTGAAGATATTATGGTTGTCTGCAGACTTTTTGGTCTTCAGTATGATCCTTATTTTCCCTTAATTTTGTTGTAAAAGTTTCTTGTAGAAAGTAATGTTTAGTTCTAGCATGAGATAGTTTTGAGCTTGTGTTTGTCCACATTTAATGCCACATGTTGGGGGAGTGGAGACAGGGCAGTTATTGTTAAATCCTTTATTTACGGCTTAAGATTTCTGCTCTAGTATTTTATTTTTAGCATTTTTTTTGTGATACTGCAAGCCCTGCATTATAGGTGATCTATCCTTGCTATCCGCATTCTTTGTCAATAAATTATGGCTTAAATAACCTTTTAGTTCCTATGATATAGGGATCTTCTGGTTTTGGTCCTTGTAAATTTTCTTATCGGTTGGTGCCCCTATAATTTTTTTTTTTAATTTTAATCTCTGTTGTTAGGATTTCTCTATTAAGTGATGAGGTGGCTAGCAAAAGTTCACCTTACCTGATTGTAATACATGGCACAAAATATTATTCTTTACATGTAAGATGACATGTACCCATCCCTTCCCCTCCACATGTCATCTTACAAGCAAAATAGATATTATGTCAGTGCCTACATCAAGGTGATGTGGGTTTTTTGCTAGCCACATCATCACTTAATAGAAGAATCTTGATGGTAGGGACTAAAATAATTTTTTTTATAGGGACACGAACTGGCAAGAATATGTATGAGAAAGACCCATATATATATAGAGAGAGAGAGACTAAAAAGTTATTTAAGTCATAAGTTAAATTTCAGCACAAGGTATATTGGGCCATACATGTTGTTCAGACTTCAAGTTCAAATGACTCTGGCACCGCATGATTTAGTGGGTTCCATGTTAGTTCCATCCAATAATGGAGAGTCTGTTGGATTGAGCTTGTTGCTTGCCTTACTATTCTTTGTATTGCACCTAAAAGCTTAAGCTTAGTCTGTCAGTCATCTGTCTAATTCAGTGATAGGAACCAGAATTTCTCATCACTCAATAGAACGATGAAACTGAATCAAATTGTATATTAATGGTGATAAAACTGAAATACAATGACGTAACCGATAAACTAGGCAATTCGAGAAGCCTAGGATCTCTCCCAAAGGCACTTATAGAGGCCTAATCTCTCCTAAAGGAATAACTTCCCAAATTCATACTTGCTTAATGATTCTAATCCCCTCACTCCTATTTATAACCTCCACTAACTCCCCACTTTCCCTCCAATTTGCCACATAAGCAAGTTAGTTACAACCAATTCCCTCCCTAAGCCATAATCCCCTATATCTCATATATTTAATTTCCCTCCTACATTACATTTATTTAAGATCCTATCATTCAGCTATATGCATTGAATTTACGATTCATTGCTAAGAACAACACTGAAACTGAAGGTAGGAGACTTTTCTGAAGCATTATCCTTTGCATTTGCTTTATGCTCAAATTTGTTAATAATGGGCAGCATCATGTGTCTTGAGGTGCAGGTTATCCTATAATTGCTTTGAGCTTGGATTCATAGTATTATTCATTTTATAGCCATAGCATCCAAGACTCTAGTTGGGGTTATCTCTTTAAGCGGTGCATTTCATTATTTGTGTTGTAAAATGGCTACTATAGAAATTAATAATAACAACTTTTTCTTGTTTCAGAGTCCAAATGGTGTTTGGAACATTTTTGGTGGTAAGCTAGCATGGGGACCTGAAGCAATTGTATGTGATGATCCAAATTTCCAGGGGCGTGGAAATCCTTCAAGTGGTATACTAATATACCTTGGGAAGCATGCTATTTCAATCTTTGTTTTTTAACAAGTAATTTACATTTGAGGGAAAATTCTAACTTGGACCACCTCTAGTCCACTGTGCACATCTTGTTTAAGATTGTTCGATATATAATTAAAGGATTGATGGGAACAAATTCGGTAGATGTCACTAATATAAACTCTTTCCACAATATAGAAACTTACAATGCTTTTTGAGCTATTACATTGATGAATTGAGGTTTCTCCTTATCTATGTACTTTTTCAATGCTATATATGTAGGGGATATCTTCCATGCTGCACCAAATATTGATCATTCTCAGGACTTCGTGCGAAAAGATATCAAGGAATGGCTGAACTGGCTTCGCAATGATATAGGTTTTGATGGATGGCGTCTCGACTTTGTGAGGTAATTTTTTTCATGTTAAAGTATATTGGGGGCTTATGACGATTTCGTTAACCTTAAAACCCTACTAAATTTCTCTACTTTTTGAAGAATTTTCCGCGTGAAAGTAAATGAAATCGATTGTCGAATTGGCATAACTGTCTTCACTTTTGTGATGTTTGTGACAACAGATAAGTCCATGTTTTTAGTGTCTAGTGCTTGATGAAAGAAAACTTTGCTTTTCGAACCATCATGCAGTTGACAAGGTCTAATTCCTCCGCAGTCACTGAAGCAATGTAGAGGATAAAGAAAGAAGGTTTAAATACGTATTTAGTCCCTGCAAATGTCCCTGTTTTTCGATTTAGTCCCTGCAATTTTTTTTTTAAATACGTCCCTGCAAAATAACTTTTTTTGGAATATGCCCTTCCGAAAATTGGAATTTTAAATACGTCCCTGCAAAATAACTTTTTTTAAATACGTCCCTGCAAAATAACTTTTTTTTTGAAATACGTTCCAACAAAAGAAAATTGTGATATTTTGCAGGGACTTATTTAAAAAAAAGGTTATTTTGTAGGGACGTATTTTAAAAAAAACTATTTTGCAGGACGCATTTAAAAAGTTTATTTTGTAGGGACGTATTTATAAAACAAGTTATTTTGCAGGGACGTATTTAAAAAAAAAAATTGCAGGAACTAAATCGAAAAACAGGGACATTTGCAGGGACTAAATACGTATTTAAACCAAGAAAGAAATAGACTAACTGGTCTAGAGTTCAATCCTTGTTGTTCTTAACTAAATTTTTACTTGAAGATATTGAACTAGTCTTTTGTTTTATTTTTTTACCACAAGACAAATTGTCATCCAGGCGAGTTGGCATGTTAAAGTCGTAAAAACCATTGTTTGGTCCTTTGCGTAATAGCTTAAACTTTAGTCAAGTGGTTCTTTTAAAGTAGTAGCCATTGGAAAACGCTAAAATAAAATTTGTTAGAAATGTCAGCATATTCTTATGAGAGCATTCTTGCAAGAAAATTATTATAATTTTAAGCTGCACATTAAAAATATTAAGCTAAATGATGAAATTGTTAGTAGAAAAGCCATATCATCATATCTCATATTAAATGTTCAGGGGTTGTGATACTTTTACATAAGATTAGCAAAACCGGGGCGGTTCAACCGGGCCTGCATCTGTCGACCAGAGTCATAAAACCGGCAAACATAAAAATCAGACAATACACCAAAAAATGGGTTAAAACTGGACTAAAAATGGGAAAACCGGTGGTTTCCAGTTTGACACGGTTCTAAACAAGAACTTCACCAAAAAAAACTTCTAATACTTTATCAACAATTGTATTAGGAAAAAGAAAATAAATATTTGATTTTATCAACAATTGTTCAAATTATATTAGGAAAAAGAAAATAAATAGATTTCCATGCTTATTCTTGTACGTTATTTTTAAGTATACGTGATCTATGTTCTAAAAAACGATATGCTAGTTCTTTTTTTATGTTATTACTAAATTACCTAATTTATTTTCCATGCCAATTTTTTTCATATTATTATTATATTGCCTAACTATTTCATTGACATTCCTAACTCCTAAATGCTAGCCGTGATAGTATAGAAGAATAAAAATTTCATTAGAATTTTTTTTGTTATATTATATATTTGTGTTTTATTATATGTTTACTTACAATGTTTTTAAATGTGCAGTCCAGTTTTGATAACCATGCTTTTAAGGACGTATGGATAATATGTAGCCAAACAATTAAAATATTTCGGTAGTCTCTGTCTGCATGCCATGGATCTTTAGTTTTAATCTTAACCGAATGGAACTTGTGAAGAGATGCCAGTTCCATCTGTTCTATAATTAATTCTATTGTAAAATTTGACAGCTGCTTATTTTTGCACACAGAGGATTCTCTGGTACGTATATTAAGGAATATATTGAAGCATCGAGTCCTGTATTTGCCATTGGAGAATACTGGGACAGCTTGGCTTATGAACAAGGAAGTTTGTGTTACAACCAAGGTTATTATTGACTGCTCGTATTGATATTAGTCATTCTTATAATGCATTGAGGAAAGTAGAGTTTGAATTGTGTTCATAAATTTGTAGGGTACATGCTGACCTGATTTCCACATACTATAAATGATAGGATCCAACCTGAGATGTTGGGCCCAAATAGGCATTCAGTTAATTAGTGGCCCAAGTCCATTATATGGAGTGTTTTACAATTCTGTTATAAGGGATTGGGAAGAGAGAGATAGGGCATCTTTGATCATCTTTCAGTTAGAACCATTTGAAGGTTGGGCAGAGGGTTTATTCTCTCTGAAGGAGCAATAGCTCTGGGGTTACAGGGGTTAAATTCTTCTGTAATACATCTTGTTTTTCAGTATCAATACAATTTCTATTTCTCTGAATTTCTGGGTTCTTAACAATAAGTACACACATACCTGTATAGCTTTTAATCAAATTATCCATTGGGAGAAGACATTTGTCCTGCTAATTGGCTACAGCAAGAAACATAAAGAATGGGGAGGGAAACAAGGAATTCAACAGGCAATTTGTAGATAGAAGCCACGTTGCCTGGTACCATTACCAAAACATTTAAAATTTGCTTCTGGGAACATTGTTGGAGCTGTTGTCACTTGCCAGTAGATACATCTGATATCATAGGATGTGATACAGTTTCAGCATTGGAACAATCATATTTTTAAGACAAAAAAAGGCACGCAAAAACATCACTACAAGGCGGAAATCCCAACTATGATGTCACCTCAAACCTTATCAATCATTTGCAATACGCCTACTATTATTAAAAAGGAAATAAGAATATAAAACCCATAAGGACAAGAACCAAAACCCTTGGAAATCAACCAAATCAAAAAACAATCATATTTAGTACTACTAGTAGACTGTCAAAACTCGACAACTTTTAGAAACTGCACTGCATATGAATAATACAAGAAGCAAAAACTATTTATTTATTATCATCTTATCTTCTAATTAGTGACCTCTATGGACAATAGATTTTTAATTTATATTACCAATATTGCCGTTGAATATTTTGTTTGCCTTCGGGAAAATCCTGTAGTGCCATTGTATGTGTTCACACTAATTATGTGATATTCTCTGCATAAATGCTTGTTTACATTTATCATATCTTGGTTCTATTAATATAATATGAAATATTTCCAGCATATACTACTTTATGTTTTTGTCTTGCAAGCTATTTCTAACATTTATAAAATACATAGATGCTCATCGGCAACGGATAATTAATTGGATCAATGCAACTGGTGGTACTTCATCTGCATTTGATGTCACATCAAAGGTACATTTAAATTGAGTAAATTTTCACATCAGTTAATGAAGTTTCCCCGTGTTGTCAAATCCAGACATGAAAATTTTAGTTTTAAAGTACATCAGTTTAGAGATGTAAGCAGGTCTAGAACGATTCAATTTGAAATCAAGTAATTCTGAGACCAGCTATGAGATGCACAGACAATTAACAAAAGTAATCAAGTAAAAAGGTGTACCAAAGCTTCCCAATCTCTATACATATCGGAAATAACAACATCCCGCGAAAACCATTAGCAGAGCACCATAGAGGCTATAAACACTAATCCTTTCCACAATATGGTAAGGGTATCACAACGACCTCCATTTTGCCAAATCCTTTACCTATCCATAGGAAAGTGTTCCACAGCCACAAAACAATCAGGAGCTGTATTTATTTATTTATTTATTTATTTATTTATTTATTTGGATGTGAATATGAACATAGATTTTGTTTTAGGGGATAGATGTTCAGTTGTAAAAGCATTCATATAGAAATCATGAGGCGGGGTGCATATAAAAAGAATATATTTTATAAAAATGAGGAGAATATACGTCTTGAGGGAGGAAAAGAAATCTCCAAAAGGAGGAAAAAAAGTGAAATAGCTCATAAGGTTCTCCTATCTCCCTTGAGTCCCTCAGCATCATACATCAGCAATACCTTTGAAATAACCACGTACATAGATGAGGGAGAAATAAAAGACACAACTTTATCTTGTAAGATATAGTAAGAGAGACATATTTGAAATAACCAAATAACTGCATGCACTGTGGACCAATTCACAAGCTTAGCCTGCTTTTTTCTGCCAAAGCTCTAAAATGTATCAAAAATTGCTCTAATGTGAGAGTACGTTCACAATGCATTGCCAAAAATGTCAAAGAAGTTATTCACCCAGAAAGTAGCCGTCTTACAATCGAATATGAAATGGGCTGAAATATCTGAGTTAGATCTGCATGGGAAAGAGCTGTTTATAGTTTACAATGTTATTATTTGTGTTAATCTCATTAGTTTCTGTTGTTCAGATGAAAGACTCGACCCCGTAGACTTTCCAAACTTACTTTGTTGTTAAAATTGACAGTATGTCTATTGTTTGACTGCTTATATTTGTTATTTTGAAATTCTCTTTACCAAATTTTGCTTTCATGACACGGGGGGGAGACAGGAACCAAAAATAGAAAAATTTATGTGAGAATTTAATATTATCTCTCTGCACTCTGAAGATTGTTACTGCTTCTTACTCTTTTCTAGGGGATACTTCATTCTGCTCTGCACAATCAATATTGGAGATTGATAGATCCCCAGGGGAAACCAACAGGAGTCATGGGATGGTGGCCTTCTCGTGCTGTCACATTCCTTGAGAACCATGATACAGGGTCCACACAAGTATCTAATCTCTCTCCCTCTCTCTGACAAAGTATGATGCATTAAAAAATCAACATTGGCAATTACATGGAATTTATGCCAGAGGAGTATCACCTTGTATAAGAGCATGCCTTATAATTTCATTGTTTCTTCTATATCAATACAATAAGTCTATAGTCGTGACTTGAAATTTCGATTCTGACCTTCGACCAATTCTAAAGTCCGATCCTTGTTTCCCTCAATCGTTGTGAGCCATTACATATACTGTTACTGACTTATATACTTAAGCTACAACCTGGCCTTGCTAGAAAATGAAGAAAATGGATTTAACACTTCCTTTTATTTTCAGGGCCACTGGCCGTTTCCACGAGATAAGCTCATGCAGGGATATGCATATATCTTGACTCATCCCGGAACTGTAAGTTCTTAATAGATTAACATATACGATTTCCCTTAAAAATTGAACTTTATTTGTGTTAATCTAAATAATGCAGTTTCTTGTTTAAATGACTAAGAAATCAAATGACTAAGGAATCATATTGGTTTTAAGGGTAGTTGTAATTTGTTTTCCCAACATCGGTGATTAACATGATTACTTTTTCCTTTTCTTTTCAATTTTGTGCAGCCTGTGATATTTTATGACCATTTCTATGACTTTGGCATCCATGATGTAATAACTGAGTTGGTCGAGGCTCGGAGACGGGCTGGGATCCATTGTCGGAGCACTATCAAGATATACCATGCAAACAATGAAGGTTACGTAGCTCAGGTTGGTGATGCTCTAGTAATGAAGCTTGGACAGTTTGATTGGAATCCTTCTAAGGAGAATCGTTTGGAAGGGAGCTGGCAGAAGTTTGTTGACAAAGGATCAGACTACCAGGTGTGGTTGAGACAATAATTTTGATGCGAAATCAATAGGCATGGCTCTTTATTATGATGGAAATTAAAAATAGCTCCAATATGGTGCATCCATCGAAGGTAAAAAAGAGAATCTTGTGTACAAGCATAACAACCAACATATTCATAATAGTTACGGTTACTTCTTTATCTATTACTTATCAGCAGATTCAAAATGCCTGTATCAAGAAAATGCCATCATAATATATAAATAAGAATAGTTAATATTGGTCATGAAAAAATGATGTCCTTTTGTGGTTTTTGCAATGCAAAAGTTAAGTCATATCATTTATTTTATAATAAAAATTGCAAACCTATGAGAATTTTATTACATATTTGAAGGCTAGCCGTATATGTAGCCACTCCTATCGAATTGTAAGTAATACATTGGATTTTCTCCTTAAAATGTTTTTTGGAAGAGTGTTTTTAGTTATCGTGTTATTGGTGCGCATTATTTATCGATTTTGTTGGTAATTAATTTATGTTGGGGAATCTAGTTGGCCACGTGTACCGTCTTTGTTATGTGGTTCTCCACTTTAAATAGGGTTTTTGTCACACTCAAGACCTGAGTTTGAGACATTGAGATGAGATCCGAACTTAGTTACCACTTGAACCAATCTTTGTTCACGTCTGCGAGATTGAACTTTTTTTCAAAAGAAAAATAATGTGCTATATGGCGTAATCTGGTATCTTGGATTGATCAAATGGTTAGAAACAAGGGAAAGGCGAGACATCTTTCCCTGCCCGCTAGGCGATCTGTACTCTTATCTTAAACCACACGACATATGATGCAGTTAGTGGCAAATCCACACTTATGTGGAATTGGGGGAAATAGTAAAATATTTTTGTTTGAACATACTTGACAATTTTTTATGCCATAAGAAATTAGGTGTTACCTTGTAAGGACAAAAATTTTAAAATGAAGAAAGCTATAGAATATAAAAAGAATATACTAATTTTATCCTTTTATTCTTTTAATTTTTAGTACTCATCCAACATTAATCGCATTCAGATTTTAAATCTTTTTACCATAAAATTACTAATATTATAAAAATGATTTATATTCCTTCTTGGATGAAAATATTATAAATTACTTTTTGTCCATTAAGTACAATATCAACAACGTCCAAATCGCGCAACCCTTCCTAGAAATTGCCACTACGATTAGTAAACTGCAATAAAACATGTGATTACGTAAGAGACTACGTGGAAATTAGAAAGTAGACAGCAATGGACCCCTATCCTAGAAATAGCACACCTCCCTTGCTATTATATATATATTATCAATCACTCACTAAATGCATGTATCTTCCAGTTTCTGAAAAAAAACATTTTTTGAGTCAAATGGGTATCCCTCATTTTCTTGTTATTCCATATCCAATTCCAGGACATGTGAATCCCCTTATGCAATTATCTCAACTTTTAATCGAACATGGTTGCAAAATCACTTTCCTCAACACAGAATTCAGCCACAAAAGAACCAACAAAACTGCTGCTGATAAACACAACAACCTTAATCCTCAGATAAACTTTGTTACACTCCCAGATGGTTTGGAACCTGAAGACAACAGAAGTGATCACAAGAAAGTTATTTTCTCTATCAAAAGAAATATGCCAGCTATGCTCCCTAAGCTCATTGAAGATGTTAATGCTATGGATGCTGACAACAAAATTTCTTGTATTGTTGTTACTTTTAATATGGGTTGGGCCTTGGAAGTTGGACTCAAATTTGGAATTAAAGGGGTTCTTTTATGGACTGCTTCAGCTACTACTTTGGCTTACTGTTATAGCATCCCAAAACTAATTCATGATGGAATTATTGACTCAATTGGTAAGAAATGTTTTTTTGTTCATTTTATTGTTACACCATAAGTACTTACTCCTTGTTTCAATCACAAATAATTAATCAAATTAAACATGTGAGGGACTAAAAGTTAATAAGTCAATGAACCAGTTTGACTAATTCCAAAATATCTGTCTATTGTTTGTTATGCATATGGGAAAAATTATGCAGTGTTACATACAAATTGCTTCTACTATTTTTTATTTCTTTTTTATATAAGTAGATTCTACTTATTTTATGCTATCTATCTATCTATCTATCTATCTATCTAAGAAAGTTAGCTACTGGTGTGACATCAAATAGGAGTCTAGAGGTGTCAATTTTGGGTCAGCCTAACGGGCAGGCTTAATGGCCTAATGTTTTAGGTTGGGCTCACTAAATAAACGCACATAAAAAACGAGATCGTTTTGGCCCATCTTAGTTTGTTCATGGGTCAGGTTCGACCTACTTTTTATTCTTTGTTAAAAGTTTGACTGCGACTAACTCAGTATTTTAAGTTGGGCTAAAAAAACACAGCTCAATAGACAACTGGGCTAACCCAATTCAGCCCGCTTTTGTGTAGTGGCCCAATGGGCTGGGCTGGCTGCCCAGTTTGACAACTCCAACGAAAGTTCATTAACCTTCTTAAAATCGTTTTCTTACCCTTTTTTCATCTTCTCGGGTGTGTTGTGCAGCCGTGAATCACGAATATCTCTAACTAGTAACTATAAAATCATGAGAGCTTTCATGATTTCCTTTTGGAATTTGCAGGAATTTCCACAAAAAAAGAAGTTCAACTCTCTCCGAACATGCCTATGTTGGACACAGCAAACTTTCCATGGCCGACCCATGACAAGATCTTATTTGATCATATAGCACAAGAGATGAAAACCTTGGAATTAGGAGAATGGTGGCTTTGCAACACTACATATGATCTTGAGCAACCAACATTTTCCATATCACCAAAATTCCTACCAATTGGTCCATTAATTGCAAATGACACTAACAAAAGTTCATTTTGGCAAGAAGACACAACTTGCTTAGAATGGTTAGATCAACAATCACCTCAATCAGTCATATATGTTTCCTTTGGTAGTTTAGCAGTAATTGATCAAAACCAATTTAATGAACTAGCTTTAGGACTTGATCTACTTAACAAGCCTTTTCTTTGGGTTATACGTCCTAATAATGATAACAAGCAAGTAAACTATACATACCCTGATGAATTTCTTGGAAGTCAAGGCAAGATTATTAGTTGGGCACCACAGAAGAAAATATTGAACCATCCTTCAATAGCTTGTTTCATAAGTCATTGTGGTTGGAATTCAACTATAGAAGGTTTATATAGTGGTGTACCTTTCTTGTGTTGGCCATTTGCTGGTGATCAATTTGTTAACATGTCATATATTTGTGATGTGTGGAAGGTTGGAATGAAATTAGATAAGGATGCAAATGGGTTAATAGTAAAGGAAGAGATAAGGAAAAAAGTGGAGCAATTGCTTGGTGATGAAGATATTAAAGAAAGGTCATTGACCTTGAATAACATAGTAGAAGGTGGCCCCTCCTTAAAGAATTTGGAAAATTTTATCACCTGGTCAAAGTAATTATGCTTATGTATAGTTTGGAAATTGTTGTAATGTAACTACCCGTTTTTTTTCCAGAGTTTCACTTGATATATTTTGGCCAAACTGTATCTTGGATCTTTTATCTTTGACCAAAGTTTATGTTTGGTCTTTTATCTTTTAAATCTGTATCAAGGTTGTCCTTTTAAACATTTAAAATTGCAAATGAGTCCCTTAAAAACTTTCAGTTAAGGCCAATAATAATGGACATAAATTGGCTCATTCTCTACAAGGGCGTGAGTTCAACTCTCGCTGTTAACGTGATGACCTCTTTGGTGAGTGATCTGTAAATACCTCGGAGCCCAACTCCTCTAAACTTTTTGTAATAAAAGAAATGGACATAAATTGCCTAATGAGTGATTTTTTCTTTTAGTGTTACTCAATCCAGACTCAAATATAAGAAACAAAAGTACATACACTTGGTCCAAGTTTGGGTCAAGTACATGTACATTTTTTTTAAGTCCGGAGAGTTATGTTTTGACTTTTGAATCACAAACTCGTTGAAACTTTAGGCTTAACAAATGTCGTTTTTTATAGGTGCGCTTTTTTTATAATAGTAATTTGGAAGAATGAAAAAAATTAATTATATCAATTAAGTTGACATTAATCATTTAAATTATGATTATTTTACAACACATAACTACAAGAATTTTGGCTTGTAGCGTGGGCTAAAAGCCAACATTAATCCATTTAGCGAGGACTAAGTGACGGAAAGGCCGACATTAGTAGTGTGGGTGTCGCGGCCCACACTAACGGTTGCCAGCTACGACATGAAATTCTTATAGTAGTGATATGTGATTATAATTCTAATTGGTGATTCTTTACTATGTGAGTGTAATATTTGTTTACTTTTTAGTATGAAATTTACTTTGGATGAATAAAATATAATCTTTATGTGATTTTTTTATCTAAAAAATATTCTTTCTTGCTTTATAATATTATTAATTTAGGTAAAGTAAATACTTAACCTAACACCATTAGTAAAAAAACTTAACCTAACACCAACCCCCTCTAGTGAATTTCTTATAAAAGGGTGACAACGTTTACTTTGAAAATACCATCAAGCAAGCAGCGCTTTTCCAAAGTGGTGTATCTCTTCCCCTCTTACTCCCTCTCTATACATCCCTTTGTCCCTCTGTCCCCCTCTCTACATTTCTCCGTCCTTAATCATTTCAGAGAATTATACAAGTGGGTTTTCCCTATCTATTTATCTATAGATCGATCGATCTATCACATATAAAATGAGTTATAGTTTTTACGATTGAATCGATTATGATAATATGTGAAGGAATGGTAGATCAATTGCGGCTTTATTATACTCGATCAACTATATAAATGAGGAATCTCAGATCATTCATCTTTTTATTTATTTATTATTTGGGCATTTTTTGTTGGCTTCTTTTATCATGCTTCATCTTGTGTTATTTTCTCTCCAACAGATCCACTCATCCACGGGCGAGGCAACAAAACTCAATTCAAGGATGATCTTTTCAGGCTTGGTTATGTGAAAATTATCGGTGTTGTCATATATTTCTTTTTCTTTCTCTGTTACGTATTGCTCTATTGTTCGTAATGTCCGACATAGATCTCCAACGACTGTGATTTTCTTGATTAAAACGATTCAAGCGGAAAAGAAAGAAGACACGATTTTGTGTCATTGTTAAAGAAGGCAATAATCATGAAGATATTTATATGTTTTTCTCTTTAATATTTACAATTATCGTTGCTTTTGAATTAATTTTTGATATTTTATTATATTTAATATTATTATTATTATTATTAATTTTTTAACATATATTTTAATTATTGTACAAAGGAGAGATTGTATCGTGTAGGTGACTTTGATGGTGGCATCATTTTTGTGTAGATGACTTATTTTTTAACTAAAGTGTGTATCCTGTAATTTGTAGGACCTCGAATTTGAAACGACTAGGGCTACAATTAATAGGCAAACTGGCGAAAATTGGAACCAAAGTTGGAATGGGATTATGGAGGGGTCTTGAATCAAATTACCATTACACCATTAGTTAGTAGGAATGATTACATTTTTTCTGCAATTGGGAAATATTACATGTAATCACTGAATCAAAATTCACTTCTTTCTTTGGACGAAATGAAGCTGAAGCCTCTTTCCAAAAAAAATGAAGTTAAAGTCTTACCCAAAGGTATTGAGTATTCGATATATAAGAGTTATGGTGGGAGCTTTATGTCATGTACTCAATGAATTGGAACATTTAGAGAAAGTGAATATATGTCATAGCCTCCTTGGTGAATCCAAATCCTAAAGGATCTATTTGTGATCTTGGAGATCATATAAATGGTACAAGTTTGGGGAAACTTATCGTTTGTAGAAAATGAATGTGCCTTACATGCAAGTATGGACGCAACAATGATCTAAATGGACCAAGCTTAGGTGAGATGGAGGATATTTGGAGTGAAGATGAGATAGAGTCACTTCCACATTGATTAATTTTACTCATGTATGAACTCAATCATTTTGATTTCATAGACCAAAATTATCATTCCTTTTTGTTGGATTAAATTTCATAAGTATTGTGCTCATTTGGAACTATGTTTAATACAATTTAGAATATTGTCGTATTGTAGAGTTATCCTTATTCATAAATGGTTAAAATCCCTATTTATTATGGGTAGTTTATATTACATATGATATTGATTATTATCAATCCATATGAGGAGATTTTGGGTCAAGCATAATTTTGCTAACATATTTGTTATAATTGATTGTGTATCGTGGAATTAAATGGATGTAGAAGAACTACATAAGAACTTCAAGCATGTTGTTATCTGGTTCAAGATGGGAGAGTTTTTTATAGATTAATACCTATATGTGGAGCTCATAAAAAAAAAAACTATATGCGGAAATGGAATGAAGAAGACGTGTTCTATTTCATGTGTTATAATTTATCTTTCCAATCACTCAATTAGGAAATATCATTCATTCACTTAGGAATTAGTAATTTCATTAACCTATTTGTAAATTGTAAATGTATTTATCGTGAAGAGTGTATAAATAAAAGATTGATTGAGTGCAAAACTGCAAATCCTCCAACATTTATAAATCTTATACGGTATCAACTTAGCTTTTGCTTAACAACATTTCTTCGACCCCTAACCCTCTGTAATGGTTTCCACAGTTATAACTCCCTCCAAACCTTCTTTTCTTCTCAATGCTACCCAGTGGCAGATCTACTTGTATTTCAGGGGGTTCAAGCGTACCCCTTGAAAAAAATAAAACTAGCACTGACACCCTAGGAAAAAATGTTTTTTGCACACCCTATAAAACATCTTTTGCACCCAAATTCCTAGTTTTGTATCACTCTAATGCATCACACTCATACAATAACTTACACTTTCACATATTTTATTTTAAAAAGTTTTTCTCTCTTTTCAAATCAGTTCTTGTTCTTATCATCCTAATTTTGATTCTGTCAATGCTACTTAATTGGTAATTTGTGTTAGTACTATTTAATTAATTTATATTTTGTTTTAGTGCTACTTAATTTAGAGTGGGGATCAACTTACTCCAATAGTAACTCAGGTAGAGTTACTCTGCTTTTGAATAGTTTTATATTATTTTTATGATCATGTATACCAAAAATTGTAGAAACTGAGTATAAGTAGCTATTGAATCTTTTAGTCCATATTTTACTTGTATTTTAAAAAGTATAATATACATTCAATTGAACTTATTTGACCAAAGATCAAACATTTTTAAAATTTTATGAAAATTTGCATATTTGATCTACTCAATTAGAACTATTAATTTGACGGTTGGATCGATAAAATTTAATGTCTACAACGTCAGGCTACGACTCTCTTCAGCATTCAAATCTTTGGTCAAATTAACAGCACTACACCACTCCAACCTCCCATTATAGTTACCGATGGTATATCAAAACCCAACCCAACCCAACATACACAAAGGTTCACTATTGATCAACTCATCATCACCCTTCTTCTCTCACCCATGACTGAAACTGACAATCTCTTCTTTGCCCTTAATTATGATGATGCTCACACATCTTGGGTTACTATTGAAGCCCAGTATGCAAACACCTCTCTCTCTCTCTCTCTCATGTCATGTCCATCAAAAATTAAATTCAACGTTGCACCAAGGGCAAAAAATTCATCACTGACTATCTCTTCTTAATAAAAAGTCTTGCCGAGGAACTAGCTGTCATTGATAGCAATATCTCTGATGATTATCTTATCCTCTACATCCTCAACAGCCTTGGATGTGACTATCATCAATTTTTTTGCCTCAATTTGGGCTCATGAGTATTCTTTTTTGGCATAAACTGGGTATCCTCTGCGCGCACTTACAGAGACTAATCCCTCGAATCGGTAGGACCACAATGGGTGGCAAAGCTCTCCTGAACTAGCTGCCATTGATAGCAATATCACTGATGATAATCTTATCCTCTATATCTTCAACAGCCTTAGATGTGACTATCATCAATTTTTTTGCCTCAATTTGGACTCGTGAGTATTCGTTTTTGGTATAAACTGGGTATCCTCTACGCGCAATTGTAGAGACTAATCCCTCGAGCCGGGTAGGACCACAATGGATGGCAAAACTCTCATTCAAGAGATTTAACACTGTCGCATGCCTAATACCGAATTCGAACCCAATACCTTAATTAAATTGGAAGAGACTCAATCCAATTGCTCTTTGTTACTCGTGAGTATTCTATTACCTTAGAAGAACTTTACAATTACAACGACCTACTTGCCTATTTTTTAAATATATTAATTATTGACATTCTTTGATGGACACATGACCGTATACTGAATTGAAATATTGTTTGAACATCAAAATTAGTGACATATTTTTTGTGTACCTTTAAAAAATTAATTTATTTTCATACTTCTTCTCCTTTTATTTTTTAGAACCATATTCTTGTGAACCTGAATTATCTTTTGAATCCATTTAATTCGGTTACTACCAAATATGGACATTTAATTGACTTAAAGGTATGTTTCGTACCTGCAAATATCACAATAATCCAGTTTCGTCCCTGAAAAAAAAAAGTTTCAAAAAATACCTTGCAAATACCAAATGCTTCTACTTTAGTCCCTGCCGTTAGTTTTTGACTAACAGCGTTAATGATTACTGACATGTTATTTATAGGTGGTTTTTTTTTATGATGTGGCATTTCTTTTTTGTTTTATTAAATTTTGCTTTTTGTTCAAAAAAAAAATTGGTCTTCTTCTTCCTATCCTCCTTCTCCCCCTCACCCTTGACACCCATCAAATCTCCTTTCCTTACACAAAATCTCCTTCTGTAACTCAGATTCACATGAAACCAAACCAGAAATTCAGATATTCAGATTTGATTTCATCATATTCAACAACAAACGAAAATGTGAACAAACGAAATTGAAACAAAATTGAACAAACGAAAATGTGAACAAAAGAAATAGAAAATATTCAGATCTGATTTCATCATCTTCAATATATGAACAAACAAAATTGAAAAGCGATTACATCATCTTCAACAACAAAAACATTCAGATTTGGTTTCGTACTAAAAAAACGATTTTCATATTAAAAACGAAATCTTCAGATCTGATTTTGTATTGGAAACGAATATTCAAATCTGATTTTGTTAATGTTCTTCAAATCTGATGTTTTGGTGTTCGTTTTGTGTTTCTGGTGTTGTTTGTGTTAGATTAGGGATTTGGGTTTGAAGAAGACAATCATGAGGTTGAAGATGATGAATAGTAATAGATGGGTTTTAGTAAAGGGTTGTGGTGAAGTGGTTAAAGAGGGTACTTGGTAGCAAAGGGTTGTGGGTTCGATTCCCAAACTTGCCAAAATGCTACATTTTTTAGTAACAATAATGTGTCCCACATAACCATGCGAACGCCACGTGGCAGCCATCCATTGGTTGCTGACATGACATATGTATTTGTGATGACATGGGTTGATGACGTGGCAACCGTTAGTTTTTTGGATGGAAAGTTAACAACAGGGACTAAAGTAGAAGCGTTTGGTATTTGCAAGGTATTTTTTGAAACTTTTTTTTTGCAGAGACGAAACTGGATTATTGTGATATTTGCAGGGACAAAACGTACCTTTAAGCCTATTTAATTTCAACATTTTTGTTAATATTCTTATTAAATTTTATAATCTTCTTATTTAATTTATAGTTATAATTTAGTTTTTATTCACAGTTACTTGACAACATATTTTACAGACCAACACAGAGTCGACTCAGTGCTCCTGAGTTTGATTTTCGCAGTGGACAAGCTCTGTACAGTTTAAGAAAAGAAACCGAGCAATAATGTTTATAAGAAAGTTTGCTAATAAATGCGTAAAATTTTATTACTCATTTAAACGAAGAAATTTAGCCAACCCCGTGCATCGCACGAGTTATGGGGCTAGTAGCAGCATAAACCAACAACAAAAAACAAACCATAAAATCTGCTAAACCGAGAGGTGGGAGCTGCTAAATGTCAACATGTACAGCAAGTGCAGCGCCCCTTGTGTCTCATTATGTTTTTGTGTATTTTTAAGTAGTAGAAGATTGAAAATAAGTAAGAGATAAGATAAAAAATACTAGCATAGTAGCATTCGGTGTCCAAATTTGAGTATTCAAGTGAGAAAGCTCTTTAAAAAATGTTTCTAGTGTCCATGGCTGTTACGTACTCAAATTGATAAGCGCATTGACTTGTCTTGCTCACATGACCAATCAAGTTTAGTACAACATTTTTTCAACATTATTACTTAACACCAATTCATGTCACAGACTATATATACAAAGGCTTTCAAGTTTCAACTCCTTCAATATCATCTCACACATAATTGAATAATTTCACAATACTCTCTGAAAATGAGCATCCCCCACTTTCTTGCTATTCCATATCCAGTTCTAGGACATGTGAATCCCCTTATACAGTTCTCTCAAGTTCTAGCCAAACACGGCTGCAAGGTCACTTTTCTGCACACAGAGTTCAGCTTCAAACGAGCAAACACAGCTGGTTCTAAACTAGACAACCTCAACGGATCAAATATAAGGTTTGTCACACTACCAGATGGTTTGGACTATGAAGATGACAGAAGTGATCAAAAGAAAGTTGGTTCCTCAATTAAAAGTAACATGCCTCATATGCTTCCTAAGCTCATAGAAGATATCAATGCTTTGGATGCTGACAATAAAATCAATTGTATTGTTGTTACTATGAATATGGGTTGGGCCTTGGAAGTTGGCCACCAACTGGGAATTAAAGGAGCTTTTTTCTGTCCTTCTTCAGCAACTACCTTGGCTTTATGTTATTCCATCCCAAGCTTGATTGATCATGGAATTATAGATTCAGATGGTAAGAATAATTCTTTTACTCTTTTCTTCATATTTGATACAAGTTTCCTCATATGTGTTTCGATGAAAGTATTTTTTTAGAGTAATACAATTTTTTAGGTGAATTGAAATATTTTAATTTAAATTTTTCAATTCAAATATAGGGTCAAAAATATTTTTGTTGTTTGGGCAAGGGGTGGTGGGTCTTGGGAAAATTAGGTGTTCTGGAAGGAGCAGTGGCGGATCCAGGACCCCGGGGTCAGGGGTGTCAAATTTTTTAAATACACAATTTACTAAAAATATAATTAAAACAACTATAATATATTTAAATAAATAAATTACATTTCATAGTTGTCCTCTACGTGATTTCATATTCTGAAATCGTTGAATAATAAGCTCAGAGTCAATTTTATTGAATACATCACTCTCACTGTATGTCACCAAACAATCGTTCATCCATGTATCCCCCATCCAATTACGCAACCTATTCTTCACAATATTCATAGCAGAGAAAGCTCTTTCTACAGTTGCTGTTGTATCCTTAACATGAACAATACCTATAAAACGCTCAACAATAGTGCCATTTTTATTAACATAATGCAGAGCAAGTGCCATTTGTTCTTTAGTTGATACATCACGAGCTTCATCAACAAGAATAGCAAAGAATTCATCTCCAATATCAACAATAATAGCATTAGTAGTTTCTAATGCAGCAGCATGGGCAATATCTTTTTGGATTGTTGGAGCAGTTAATTGATGGTTTTCAGGAGCATTATCCAAAACAACACTCTTTATCAAATCATTGTGCATGGCAAGAAATTTAAGAAGCTCAAGAAAGTTACCTTGATTGGTGGAAGTCGATGACTCATCATGACCACGAAAAGCTAATTCTTGCTTTAAGAGCCAACGAACACAATCAATAACAGCAGTTAAACGTGTTCGGTATATGTTCTTAACTTTGTCAGAATGCCTAGACATCGCCGTGTCAATATGTTGATCTTGCTTCATCAAGTCTTCACATTTCCTGAAAGCAATGTTATGAGCACTATTAGGAGGTCCAACATGAGACGCGATCTTATCTTTCTTGTTCCAATGCTTGAATCCCTCAGTCACAAATGTATCACCACCCCCTTGCTTTCCATAATCGGGCCTAAAGAGATAACAATACAAACAATATGCTGCATCTTTTTCAATGCTATACTCTATCCAATTTCCAAATTCGGTGAACCATGCCGGAGAAAATCTTCTCTTTGCGCCTCCAATATTTCTTTGTGGAAAGTTGTGATTTTTAGGTTGACATGGCCCTTTTTTGCAAATACGCTCTCCGTATCTTATCTTGATCGTTAGGATGATATGTCGCAATTTTTCTTCGCAATCCAGGATCCGATGGCAACTCATCTAAATTAACTTCAACACGTGGCTCTTGTTGTTGTTGTTGTTGTTGTTGTGAGCTTGATCCACATTCATCAATTGATGACCTCGGTCTCTTTACTAAAAATTTATCCATGACCTTCCTAAAATTAAACATAAATTAGGGATTTAAGTTTTCACATACAACAAATTAGGGATTAATTGTGATGACAAATTGGGGATAAACAGAATTAGGGATTTAGCAATACCAAATCATTCAGGAAGAGAAGAATTAGGGATAAACAGAATTGGGGATTTAAGTTTTCACATACAACAAATTAGGGATTAATTGTGATGACAAATTGGGGATAAACAGAATTAGGGATTTAACAATACCAAATCATTCAGGAAGAGAAGAATTAGGGATAAACAGAATTAAGGCTTACCAATTAGAGAAGAGGAGAGAAAAGAAGAAGTCGCAGGCTGTGAGGATGTCGTAGAGAAGAGAAGAGCCGTCGCAGAGAGAGAAGTTGAAATCGCAGGCAGAGAAGAAGTTGAAATCGCAGAGAAGAGAGAAGAGAGCCGTCGCAGTCGCTGGTCGCAGGTGGATGGTGGTGGTCGCAGGTGCCTGGTGGGTGGTGGTCGTCGTAGGTGCGTCGCTGGAAGAGATTCACGTGTGGTCTGTTTGGTTGAGTTTTTCAGACTTGAAGCGCTGGAAGATTCACGCGTGTGAAGAGAGAAGAGAGTGGTGGGGTCAAAGTGTCAACAAAAAAAATTCAGGGGTGTCAAAAAAATTATAGGGGGTGGTGGGTCTAGGGAGAAATCTGTTAATACACACACACACATATAAGAAATTCCGTGTGTGAAATTTTGGTGTTAGTTGTTAATACGCTCTATCTAAAACACAAGTTTGATTAGTATTTGAATTCAATCCTTAGCGATGAAATAATTTGATGTCAGACTTTACTTAACTGCTGATCGAGCTTCAGATCAGTCAAACCCTTTTTCTCTAGACTCCAGAGTAAGCAAAGAAAGAAATTAGGCGTGCAAACACAAATAAGTAATTCTTGACATTTTCTTTACAATTGCAGGAGTACCCACCAAAAAACAAGAAATTGAGCTTCGGCCAAATATGCCAAAGATGGACACAACACACCTACCATGGGGAAGCATGGACAAGAACTTCTTCACTCATATAATTGAAGAGATGAAAATTCTAGAGTTAGGAGAATGGTGGCTTTGCAACACTACTCATGATCTTGAGCCTGTAACATTTTCCATATCACCAAAATTCCTACCAATTGGTCCATTGATTGAAAGTGACGACAACAAAAGTTCATTTTGGCAAGAAGACACAACTTGCTTACATTGGTTAGATCAACAACCACCTCAATCAGTCATATATGTTTCCTTTGGTAGTTTAGCAATAATGGATCAGAACCAATTTAAAGAACTAGCTTTAGGACTTGATCTCCTTAACAAGCCTTTTCTTTGGGTTGTTCGTCTTAGTAATGACAACAAAAATGTAAACCATGCATACCCTAATGAGTTTCAAGGAAGTAAAGGTAAAATAGTTAACTGGACACCACAGAATAAAATATTGAATCATCCTTCTATTGGTTGTTTCATAACTCATTGTGGTTGGAATTCTACCATTGAAGGTGTATATGCTGGCACACCTTTCCTTTGTTGGCCATTTTTCACTGACCAATTTCTTGACAAGTTGTATATTTGTGATGTGTGGAAGATTGGACTTGGTTTTGACAAGGATGAAAATGGATTGATATCAAGGGAGGAGATAAAGAATAAGGTGGAGTTATTACTTTGTGATGATGATATAAAGACAAGGTGTTTGAAGTTGAAGAAAATGACTAGGAACAACTTGGTAGAAGGTGGTTTGTCCTTAAAGAATCTTGACAAGTTTATCAACTGGTCCATGTGTAATGCTTTTGGATAAAAAAAAAATTAGTTGTTTCGTTTTGATTTCACTATCATTAACTTATTATATCCAATTTTGTAAAAATTGTGTTATTTCAAGTTCATGAAATTTTTGTAGAAAAAATACCTCTTAGTATGTATCAATTGGCTTTTGTTAGAGCATGAATCCTTAATTTTTTTTATCACAACCCCATAATATAAAACACGTGAAAAAAATAGGAGTTGAAGAAAAAAAAATTGGTAAGGGGTAGTGAAATTGTAATCTCAAGACAACCATACATATAGGTACCTCAAGATCTTGTTCCCCTTTGTCTTATTACTTCCCATTGCAGTTGATTACAATATGAGTGTTGAAATTATCTTTCCGTTTTGTTGGATTAAATTTTGAAGTAGTACCCAATTTAGTCCCTCACTTTTCAAAAATGTTCAATTAAGTCTCTGACTTTTCACAAATGTCAATTTAGTCCTCAACATTTACAAATGTGTGTCAATTTGGTCCTTCTGTCAACCATGGTTAGTTACAAAGTTGATGTGGCAAATGTCAGAGACCAAATTGACACTACCAAAAAAGTAAAAAATCCATGTCAGCATGCCATGTAACACAAATGTTGGGGATTAAATTGATACTTTTTTCTTCAAAAAAATAGTTTGTTACGAGAACCAAATTGATACTAAGTTATGTAAGTCAGTGACCAAATTGATACTAAGCTACATAAGTCAGAGACCTAATTGATATCTAATAAAAAAATCAATCACCAAAGTGCTACTACTTTTTTTAAGTCATATACGGCATTGTTTCAACATTCAACCTTGTTTATGATTCTATTTCTACATTCAACCATGCATATATTACATTAAAACGGAAACTTCAAATTGAGCAAAATAACGTGCATTACAAAAAATTTCCAAGTAAACAACACAAAGTACAATTACATAAATTCGTTACGTGAAACACTTTGGTCCAAAAAAACTGAACCATAACGTATAATTAACGGTTACATAAACCATAAATTCATTATGTGAAACACTAAATCCAAAAAAACCAAACCATAATGTATAATATAACGACTCCACACTTAGGCCTCCTAACCAACCACCATGTATGGTTGAATGTAAAAATAGAATCATAAACATGGTTGAATGTTGAAACAATACCACATATGGCTTAAAATAAGTAGTAGCACTTTGGTCATTGATTTTTTTACTAGTTATCAATTTGGTCCCTGACATATGTAACTTAGTATCAATCAGGTCCTTGACTTATGATAATTAGTATCAATTTGGTCCGTGACTTATATAACTTTTTAGTCCTCGTAACAAACTATTTTTTTTAAAAAAAGTGTCAATTTAGTCCCCAACATTTGTGTGACGTGGCATGCTGACATGGATTTTTTATTTTTTTGGTAGTGTCAATTTGGTCCCTGACATTTGCCACATCAACTTTGTAACTAACCATGGTTTACAGAATGACCAAATTGACACACATTTGTAAATGTTGAGGACCAAATTGATATATGTGAAAAGTCAGGGATCAAATTGAACATTTTTGAAAAGTCAGGGACTAAATTGGGTATTACCTCATTAAATTTTCATAAGTATTTTACTCATTTGGAACTATGTTTAATATGATTTAGATGATTTTTGTATTGGAGAGTTATCCTTATTCATATATAAATGGATAAAATCCCTGGAATTTTAACTCTCTCTCTCTCTCTCTCTCTCTCTCTCTCAAGATAAATCTGGTCCGTTAGATAACATTCTATGTTATGAAAAGCATTTAAATACTCTGGAAACACAGCCAGCGCCTGATTCCCACGCTAGCCCAATTACGCCATCTGATCCTCCTAGCATCACGCACCATTCATCTCCATCGTTGGATCTGTTCAACAACTCTCTGCAGTAGGCGGGATTCTCGCCTTGGTCAACGCATCATCAATATGCTTTTTCGCCTTCCCATGCGCACAAGTTCCCAAGTCTGACGCACACACTGTCCTAAGTCACTTCTTCCCAACACATATCAACACCGTTGGATCTTACCTACCATAAATCTGAACCATTAAAAACAAACACACTACATCATCCCACACCCTCAGATACAACTACCCACCCTCTCGCTAATCCCCACCGTTGCGTCCCGTGTCAATCCGTGCCACCCCCATCTCGCCCAACCTCAAGACGCCACCTCACCCAAACCACTTCCCTCCATCACACAAAACCTTTCCTGGACTAGACCCTCCACATACCGCTAGGCTATTTAAGTGTAAGGTGTCTCTGTCCCAGGAAGGTAGCTCAGTTGGCGAGCTAAGGGACATGAAGGAGTTGCAAGAAGGAGGTCCAGGGTTCAAACCCTGGAAACTAACATTCCCCACCCCTACTAACATTTGCTTATCAAAAAAAAAGTGTAAGGTGTCTCTTGAGAAGTTATGAAAAACCTAATTGCCTCTTTTATTTCTTAAATTTCCGTCTTTATCTTCTGTTTATTTTTCTCTAAATTCTTGGTAGTTGTAGAACCCTCTATCACCCCCTCTTACTCCCTTTCTATGCGTCCCTCTCTCCCATTCCCTCCATTTCTCTGTCCTTAATATCTTGCATTTCAGAAAATTATAAAAGTGGTTTTTCCCTATCTATCTATCTACCCATCACATATAAAATGAGTTATTGTTTCTACGATTGAATCAATTATGATAATATGTTAAGGAATGATATACCAATTGGGGCTTCATTATACTCGATCAGTACTACCCATCACATATCATGCTTAATCTTTTGTTGTTTTGTCTCCAATAGATCCATTGGCGAGACATTAAAACTTAATTCAAGGATAATCTTTTCAGGCTTGGTGAATGGAAATTATTGGTGTTGTCATATTTTTTTTTGTTTCTCTGTTATGTATTGCACTATTGTTTGTAATGTCCTACATAGATCTTCAACAACTGTGATTTCATTGACTAAAAATGATTCAAACAGAAAAGAAGATGAAACCTTAGTTAAATACACCCCAAATTTGAAGGTCTTGAGTATTCGATATATAATAGTTACGATGAGAGCTTTATGTCGTGTACTCAATGAATTGGAACATTTGGGGGAAGGTGAATATATGTCATAACCTCCTTGGGTGAATCCAAATCCTTAAGGTTATTTTGTGACATCGTATGAATGACACAAGTTTGGGGAACTTATCATTTGTAGAAAAAGAATTTGCCTTACATGCAAGTATGGGCGCAACAATGGTCTAAATGGACCAAGCTTAGGTGAGATGGAGGATATCTGGAGTGAAGATGAGATAGAGTCACTTCCACATTGATTAACTTTACTCAAGTATGAACTCAATCATTTTGTCGTGTACTCAATGAATTAGAACATTTCGGTGAATATATGTCATAGCCTCCTTGTGAGTCTGGTATTTCTGTATGGCAAACTCATTGTACTCAAAATTGTAGAGTCTCGAGGTTAGTGTTATTTCCTTTGTTAAACCAATTGTACCCTATTCCAATTGTAATATCTGTCACGAGATTGTGATCAATAGGGTTTCAAGCCTATTGTGGCATATTGTGGCATCAACAATTCAATAAATCTGGTCTTAAGCAATTTGCTTAGACTCCCAGATGTGCACATCACTTTGATGTGGAACTAGGTCATCAAAGATTGAGTTTTTCTCTTCTTTACCTTTTATGTATACGAGCTCTGTGCAACATCCAAACAATCATTCCTGCACTGCATCATTGCATGGTACAACAGCTTCATTTTGCACTAGACTTCTAACGGTGGAAGTTACACATAAAATTGTATGTTTTGGAAATTCACCATTTTACAAAGACTTCTAGTGAGGATCCTTAATGTGTTTGATCTTGAGTTGTGCTATTTCTTTGGGCTTTTATTCATTTTTGATTCTGCATATATTTATTGGCTTGAAACCCAATAATGTTTTTTATTCTAACAAAATCAAAATCCTAAATTCTCTACACCAAGTTCATGATGTCCGGTGTGAGACTCCAAGTTAAGTTCATGAAACCCTCCTTCCACATAAAAATCAGCTACACAAGGAGTGAAATATTGTGCTATAAAATTAAGCAATGGACACCAAATTAACTATAAATGATTGGAAAAAAACATGAGGATTTGAATGTAAAATTAAGCAATGAATACCAAATTAACTAAATGATTTGAAAGAACATGAAGATTTTAATGTAATAAAGAGAGGATTCTAGTTTAGGATGGCAAAGATTACCAAAAAGAGGATAAAGGATTTCCTTACAGATTTTCAGACACAATAGCAACCTCTTAGAAAACGAAGTCAAGTTTACAAACACAATATGCAATTTCTTAGAAAACCAGAAGAAAAATTTAAAATGCTCAAAAGATCCTAATTTTTTTATTCATCAAAACGATCACCATAGAAAATGGCAGAGCCTTTTACAGTCAGAAACACACCAAAGGTGGACGGCAAAAATACTAAGAGATTGTAACTCCTTGCTTGAATTAATTGCAGCGATAAAGTCATGATGAATGGTCATTTTATGTTGATTTCTAAAAATTAGAGGAAATAGAGGAATGAAGTTGCACGTGTAGTGGTTATAAAGAAATAAGCAAGCAATGTAGGGTTATCCCATTAAGCATTTACATATGAAAAAAGTTTAAATGCAAAACACCGTAAAAAATCAATTCACATCTCTAAAACATGTTTTGTCTCTTATTTGCTCATTTATCAGCCAATTGTGTTCAACTCATATTGAGTTTTAGAAATTGAATTAAAGCTAGAGATTTCAACGAAAATTCTGCAAATTCAAGAACAATGTAAACACTATGACGATTTTGTCATTTTTGGATATGCGCTAGGTGCTTAGCTACATCATGGTGTTTACAGTAGTAGTTTCCTTTATTTTTTTTGGTAATTACATTAGTAGCTTCTTCATCTACGTAAAAACGAAATTAGGACGAATTATTAAAAAAAAAGTATAGTAAACAAAGGTGAAAACATTGGAACTTCAACTCTCTTGCTCTCCTTGCTTGACATGCAACTCAAAATGCTAGGAGAAAGGACGGTTTTGATGAAAATCTCTTTCCAATATGTTGAAGGAAACCATTAGAGGAAATAGATGCAAGGTAGCTAGCTCTATGATATTTAAGAGACGAAATGGTGAAGTTGCTGACTTTTGGATTTCTCTCCTCTTCACATCTCTAGTCGTTCTCTCCCTTTCTCACTCTACAACTCTCTCTTCTTTCTAAAACTCTATACTTCAGCTGAAAAGTGATGGAAATAGAAAATGGGAAGCAATATATGTTGTTCTATTAAATGTTGTCCCATGTTTTTCCCACACCACATGCTACTCACAAAACACCCCTTACCCATGCGAAATGACCAAAAGGCCATTAATGAAACGCGTATTTTTGGAGTATTCGGTTACGGGCAATCGAATGTGTATTATTTGGCACACACCCCATTTTGCACTATTCGGTTGACCTCAACCGAATGTGTATTTTTTTGAAACACACCCCATTTTACACCCCATTTCACGATTCGGTTGACCTCAACCGAATCATCCGTTTTCCTTCGTTGGGGTGTTTTTGAGTTAAGGGTATTTTGGGGATTAAAGGGGGTTAGGGGGTGTGGGGTGAGTAGCGTGGGGTGTGGGATAAGCCGGGGCCTAAATGTTTTCGACTGAATTTGAAAACAATGATTGGGCTCAAGGGTGTTGGGTTTGCACTCTACTCAACAGAATGCATCACTTTTCTAATCACACCCCTTTCTTTTCTACATACAATCATTCACCAAAACACATAATCATCCCACATCATCAACTTATAACTCACAATTATCACATAATTCCACAATAGACTAATTTAACCAAGCATTTAAGAATTAATTCACTAAACACCTCAAGTCAATAAAAATTAAAATCAAGCCACCTAAAAATCAAAGTAATTATAAATTACTTTGGGTAATTCCTCTCGTCTAAACTAATGCATCATGAATAATAATCACAATAATTCATATAACACTTTAAACCAACCAATCAAACAATTTAAAAACACTTAGCGTCCCTAAAAACAATTTAATAAATAGTAACTTGTGTCTCAGTAATTATGTTATGGGAAGAATTTGAATTTTACTTACTATACATCAAACATTTAAAATTGCAAATGCGTCCCTAAAAAACTTCCAATTAACGTCAATGAATAATAATGAGTGCCTTTAAGACCAATAATAATGGATATAAATTACCTAATGAGTAATTTTTTCTTCTCTTTTTTTGACAAAAGTAATTTTTCCTTTTAGTATTAGTCAATCCAGACTCAAATATAAGAAAAAAAGTACATATTTGAGTCTGGATTAACTAATACTAGAAGGAAAAATTACTTTTGTAAAAAAAGAGAAGAAAAATTTACTCATTAAAAATGCCTATGTTGGAGTCATGATTACTCATTAATATTTGAGTCATGATTTCCTTTTGGAATTTGCAGGAATTTCCACACAAAAAAGAAGTTCAACTCTCTCCAAACATGCCTATGTTGGACACAGCAAACTTTACATGGCGAGCCCATGACAAGATCTTATTTGATCATATAGCACAAGAGATGAAAACCATGGAATTAGGAGAATGGTGGCTTTGCAACACTACATATGATCTTGAACAACCAACATTTTCTATATCACCAAAATTCCTACCAATTGGTCCATTAATTGGAAATGACACCAACAAAAGTTCATTCTGGCAAGAAGACACAACTTGCTTAGAATGGTTAGATCAACAATCCCCTCAACCAGTCATAAGGAAAAAAGTGGACCAATTGCTTGGTGATGAAGATATTAAAGAAAGGTCATTGAGATTAAAGGAATTGACCTTGAATAACATATTAGAAGGTGGCCACTCCTTAAAGAATCTGGAGAATTTTATTACTTGGGCAAAGTAATTTTGCTTTGTATAGTTTGAAAATTATTGTAACTTAGTTAACCTTTTTTCTTTCCAAAGTTTCATTTGATACATTTTTTTCAACAGACAATTTCAGTGAATAGCAGTTTAGTAAAACTTCATTTGGATTGAATTATGTCAGCTATTTATGAAAATATAAAGTTTATCCCATCGAATATTAAGTCAGAAATTAAGATTTAGCAGAAGTCGTTTTCTGAAAACAAAAAGGTAATGCTGAGCTTCAGCACCACAAACATAAATAACCATTCACAATTAAGATTTTTTTTTTACCATGTAATTAGTATGTAGATTCCACCACCTATGCTAATGACTAATCTACGTCGGGAAATCTATGCTAATTACACTTGCCACTCGAACCAATCCTTTCTCCTAATTATTTCTTTATTATCTTAGTGTAGAACTTTAGGCCTGATTGATATTCATCCTTGACGCATTTGATCCCGGCGTAGAGGATGACATGACAGAAACTAGCTTGCTAGAATCTCGCACCGTTTCACTCCAAGACCGTTTCACTCCAAGAGGTGGAGAGAAACGATTATTCGGTTATTGATTTTTTAGAATAGTAATTTGGGAGATTAAAAAAAATATATTATATCAATTAGGTGGACATTAATCATTTAAATAATGATTATTTTATAGAGACCGAATATATTTGGTCACTTTAGAGACCCATTTAGACATCGTTTTTAAATGGATAATGTATTTTGATTTGTAGCGTCCAAATTAGTGATAGATTTTACTTAGTGACTTCGGTCATTAAAAATAGAGACTGATATTTCGATCGCTAATAGTGACTAGTTTTTTGGTGACTATTTTTTTTTACTTAACCACCAAGTAGTCGCTAAATAAATTTACCCTTACTAAATTCCTTATCACAAACTCAAGATCTTTTTTCTTTAACTAAATATTAATATTAATATTAGGATTTAATTTATATACACAATAGGTATATAAGTGTTTTACACTATCTACCAATTCAAGATTGACACATCATTAAAAACAGATTAGTCAATAAAATATAATCTTTAAGTGATTTTTTATCTAAAGTATATTTTTCCTGCTTTATAATATTACTAGCGGTATACTCGTGCATACGAACAAGTACTGTTGTGTTCTTTATATAAATTGACTAAGTTATAAATTAATTAGTCCGAATATATATAAAATAAATACATACAAAAAACCAAAAATATAAAACCAGTCATGTTAACCAGCTGTTGTCTTGTGTCCCTAGTGACATTTTTGGAGAACATGACACTAGTCTTAGCAAGATTCACTTGTTGGCCAGAGATATTGCAAAACGGATTGAGAACTTGAAGGACACACCCCATTTGCTCCTGACTAGCTTTGCTGAACAGAAGCAAGTCATCTGCAAACATCAAGTGAGAGATGCAAGGGCCATTTCAGCCAACTTTAAGACCCACCCAACTACCTTTGTCAACGGATTCTGATATGAGGTGGGAGAGTTTGTCCATACACAAGACAAATATATATGGAGAAATTGGATCTCCTTGCTTGATACCTCTCTGAGGTCTAAATTATTCTGATCTAGAACCATTCCACATCACATTGGTTTCCACACTTGTAACTGATCCCATTATGAGTTTGTTCATACAATCAGGCAGCCCAATCTCACCAAGAGTCTTGCTAATAAAGGTCCACTTAATCTTATCATAGGCTTTAGATAAGTCAACCTTAATAGCAAAGAATCCCGTTTTTCCTCTCATTTTGGGCATGCTATGAGATATATTCTCTTGAATTTTTCTACCAGGAACATACCCAGATTGATAAGGACTAAGAATCTTAGGGACTATGTCTTTCAATCTACCAACAATTATTTTGCTCACAACTTTGTATAGGGAGTTGCACAAGGAAATTGGTCGAAATTGATCTATAAATTCAGGTTTAACTACCTTGGGAATTAAGCAAATATCTGTTTGATTGAATTGCCCAATGAGGCTAGGATTAATCCAAATTTTCTGCACAAAATTACACACACCCGCTCCTACTGTGTCCCAAGTATGCTGATAGAACCCAACATGAAATCCATCAGGGCCAGACGCCTTCCAAGGAGCTATAGAGAACACTGCTTGCTTGATCTCAATATCAGTCACAGCGGTAGTCATCTTCTGAGTGTCTTTAATGTCAATAGTTGCGTAAGTCAGGGCAGTTTGGAACCAATTTTCAACACCATTAGGTTCAACAAAGAGTTGATGATAGAAACTATTAGCCATGGCTTTGATAGTTGCTTCATCAGTTTCCCAAATACCATTGTGATTCCTTAGAGCTAACACTTGGTTCTTTCTCTTTTGAGCAGTAGCTTTAAGATGGTAATATTTTGTGTTTCTATCCCCACCTTGAAGCCACTTAGCCCTAGAACGTTGGAACCAAAGGAGTTCTTCCTGCTGATTAACTTCATTCAGGTTGTCTTGAAGTTTTCTTCAAGTCTCTTGAGGTAGGCTTTCTCCCTTCCAATGGACTGCTTCTTCTGAATGCCAGCAATTCCCTTTTCTTCCTTTTAACTAGAGCAAATGTGTTTTTTTCAAGTTGAGAGTTTAGTCTCCAAGTTAGAGAGATTCTGCTCTATATTCAGATCAGGCTGCCAGGTATTCTGAACTTGAGATTGGTAGGATTTATCAGTGAGCCAAAGGCTCTCAAATATGAAGTGATTCAGGCTTCCATCATGCCCCTTTCCTCTAGAAACAATAAGAATGGGGTGATGATCTGAATACTGAACTCTAGCAAGCACTCTAACAAAAGCATTGTGGAATCTAAGGTGCCAACTATCATTACAAAGAGCCATGTCTAATCTCTTAAATATATGGTGCCCATCATGATAGAGATGGCCCTTCCAAGTATAAGTTGTGCCCACAAAACCCAAGTCCATCAAACTGCATCTGTTATTATGCTCTGTGAATTTAGCAATTTTGGCATTTGGTATAGTACCACCACCCTTATTTTCCATAGCACTAGCTATGTCATTGAAGTCTCCAGCTAAGATCCAGTCCCCCTGCATCCTATCAGCAATACCAACAATCTGATCCCACATAATCTTCCTATTCTGATAATTAGGGCTAGCATAGATAGCAGACAAGTACCAATCTTGTTCATTATTAACACAAACCTCAGCATGTATGAATTGGAGGGACATACTCAGAATTCTAATCTACAGATTATACACTCCTTCCAGGCAAGAATGATCCCTCCAGCATAACCATTAACTGGGGCATTATAGAAGCCACTATACCCAAGATCAGGAAGGTCCTCTTTAGTTTATATGGATCACATCTTGTCTCCACTATGATCAAAATATCAGGTTGATGAGCATCAACATATTGCTTTATATTTCGAAACAAATCAGGATTGGCAGCTCCACGAACATTCCAGGCCAAAATTTTTGCTTGAACAATCATGAATATCAGCAAAAAATAAGGAAAAGATACCCAATTAACTCAAATAAGGCCCAAACTTGGGGTCAACACCACCTGCTCCATATTAGAAGGGTCCTCCTCATCACTACTATCCTCAGAATCTTCCATATGCCCTTCCTCCTTGTTTGACGTTCCTTGAGAGATGTCATTGTGATAATCCCAGAGTGGCATCAGGTGGTCTTGGTTCATGAGCATGGAGATTTTCCATGTGTCTAGGAGCATTGATTTCATGCCCATGTATTCCATGTTGATTGCCTTCTTGTTTTTTTTTTCTAAAAGACTAAAAAGTTAGTTTAAATTTTTTGCTAATGGTTAAAAGATAGATAGTAGATTTATAGTAGTCTTTATATTTTGTTCTAAGTTTTTTCTCTCTCCTTTCTCTCTCACACGTCATTCCCACTCTCTTTTTGCGTGTCAGATGTTTTTTCCTTTTCTCTATTCTTGCATCAGCTTGTTCACTCTCTCTCTCTCTCTCTCTCTCATTTTCTCACTCCGCGTCTCTTCTCTCTCTCTCTCTCTCTCTCTCTCTCTCTCTCTCTCTCTCTCTCTCTCTCTCTCTCTCTCTCTCTCTCTCTCTCTCTCTCTCTCTCTCTCTCTCTCTCTCTCTCTCCACGTCACTTTTTAGTTATAAAAAGTTTGTATTTTTTTTGCTAGTAAATTACCAAGTTACCCCCTAAATAAGGTTTTGATAGTATTTTGAGTTATGGGTATTTTTGTAAATTTGGTGGTGCTTGTTTTTCTTAGAGTATATAGTTGGTAGTTGATTGATGATTAATTTAGGTTAAGTAAATACTTAATACTTAAGCTAACACGATTTCTACAAAAAACATAACCTAACACCAACCCCCCCTCAGTGAATTCCTTATAAAAGGGTGACTGCGTTTACTTTGAGAATACCAGCAAGCAAGCATCGATTTTCCAAAGTGGTGTCTCTCACCCCTTGTTACTCCCTCTCTGTGCGTCCCTCTGTCCCTCCCTCCCCCTCTTTCCATTTCTACGTCCTCAATCATTTCAAAAAATTATAAAAGTGGCTTTTCCGTACTATATAAATTGAGGAATGGTATATCAATTGCGGCTTCATTATACTCGATCTGTATTATATAAAATGGGGAATCTCAGGTCATTCATCTTTTTTTTCTATTTGATTACTTGGGCATTTTTTGTTTGCTTCTTTTATCATGCTTAATCTTGTGTTATTTTGTCTCCAACAGGTCCACAAGCGAGGCAACAAAACTGAATTCAAGGATGATCTGGGAATTATTGGTGTTGTCATATACTTCTTTGTCTTTCTCTATTATGTATTGCTCTATTGTTCGTAATGTCCGACATAGATCTCCATCGACTGTGATTTTCTTGATTAATAACGAGTCAGGAGGAAAAGAAAGAAGACAATATTTTGTGCCATTGTTAAAGAAGGTAATAATCATGAAAGTATTTTTTCTTTATTCTCTTTAATATTTACAATTAAAGTTAGTTTTGAATTAATTTCTTATACTTTATTATATTTACTATTTTTCTTAGTATTAAGTTTTTAATTTATATTTTAATTATTGTACAAAGGAGAGATTATATTGTGTAGGTGACTTACTTTGATTGTGGCATCACTTTTGTGTAGGTTAATTATTTTTCAATTAAAGTGTGTATTCTTTAATTTGTAGGACCCCAAATTTGAAACGACTAGTGCTACCATTAATGGGCAAATTGACGAAAATTGCAACCGAAGTTGCAATAAGATTATGTGGAGGGGTCTTGAGTCAATTACCATTACACAAATTGGTTAGTAGGAACGATTACCTTTTTTCTGCAATTGGGAAATATGGCATGAAAATCACTGAACTAAAATTCACTTCTCACTTTGGACGAAATGAAGCTGAAGTCTTAGTTAAATACACCCCAAATTTGAAGGTCTTCAGTATTCAATATATAACAGATATGGTGGGAGCTTTATGTCATGTATTCAATGAGGTGGAACATTTGGAGAATGTGAATATATGTCATAGCCTCCTTGTGAATCCAAATGAGGAGATGATTGTCGTATTGGAGAGTTATCATTATTCATAAGTGGATAAAATTCTTATTTATTATGGGTAGTTTATATTAAATTCGATATTGATTATTATCAATCCATATGAGGTGTGGAAATGGAATGAAGAGGATGTGTTCTATTTGAGGTGTTATAATTTATCTTTCCAATTGACTTGGCAATTCACATAGGAATATCATTCATTCCGTTAGGAAATTGTAATTTCGTTAACTTCCTTGTAAATTGTAAATTGTATTTATTTTTAAGAGTGTATAAATAAAATATTGATTGAGTGCAAATCACTTCAACATTTCTAAAACTCATATGGTATCAGCATAGCCTTTGTCTAACAACATTTCTTTTATCCTTAACCCTCTATAATGTCAACCGTTGTTACAACTCCCTCCAAAGTAACCTTCTCTTACCATCACCTTCAAGATGTCTCAAACCAACTATAATGTCTGAAAACATCAGGTTACTACTCTCATCTTTGGCATACAAATCTTTGATCAAATTGACAGCATTACACCAACCCAACCTCCCATTATAATTACTGATGGTATATCAAAACCTAACCCAAAATACACAAACCGGTTCACTATATTATCGCCTTTCTTCTCTCACCCCTGACCGAAACAAACAGTCTCTCATTTGCCTCTAATTATGACGCTGCTCGCATACTCTGGCTTGCTATTGAAGCCCAATATGCAAACACCTCTTACTCTCATGTCATGTCCATCAAAAATCAGATTCGACGTTGCACCAAAGACGACAAATCCACCACTAACTATCTTTTCTCGGTAAAAAGCTTTGTAGATGAACTAGCTATCATTGATAGCAATATCTCAGATGATAATCTTACGCTCTATATCCTCAACAGCCTTGGACCTGACTATCGTCAATTTTTTTGCTTCAACCCGGACTCGTGAGCAACCACCTACTTGCCTATTTTTTTTAATATATTTATTGACATTTTTTTATGGACACATGTACTGAAGTGAAATGTTGTTTGAACATCTAAATTAGGGACATTATAATTTATCTCTTTATTTTTTTAAGATTATGAAAAACCATGAGCCCATGCCAGCTACATCACAAGATGTGCTTTGCCTTTACCCATACAATTTTTCCAAAACAGTGCCAGAAAACTATGTACCATTAATTGGCATAGCAGCATATATAAACCAACAACAAAAAACAAACCTTAAAATCTGCTAAACCGAGAGGTGGCAGGCAGCTGCTAAATGTCAACATGTACAGCAAATGCAGCGACATTTGTGTTTCTATATGTTTTTGTGTATTTTAAAATAGCGTCAGTGGTATAGAAGATTAAAAAGTAAGTAAGAGATAAGATAAAAAAAAAATACTAGCATAGTAGAATTCTGTGTCCAAATTAAATTTGAGTATTCAAATGAGAAAGCTCTTAAAAGATGCCTTGACCTGTCTTTCCTGCCTCACATGACCAATCAGGTTTAGTACAACACTTTTTCAACATTGTTACAACATTATTACTTAACACCAATTCATGTCATAGACTATATATACAAAGGCTTTCAAGTTTCAACTCCTTCAATATCATCTCACACATAATTGAATAATTTCACAATACTCTTCTGCAAATGGGCATCCCCCACTTTCTTGCTATTCCATATCCAGCTCTAGGACATGTGAATCCCCTTATACAGTTCTCTCAAGTTCTAGCCAAACCTGGCTGCAAGGTCACTTTTTTGCACACAGAGTTCAGCTTCAAACGAGCAAACACAGCTGGTTCTAAACTAGACAACCTCAATGGATCAAATATAAGGCTTGTCACACTACCAGATGGTTTGGACTATGAAGATGACAGAAGTGATCAAAAGAAAGTTTGTTCCTCAATTAAAAGTAACATGCCTCATATGCTTCCTAAGCTCATAAAAGATATCAATGCTTTGGATGCTGACAATAAAATCAATTGTATTGTTGTTACTATGAATATGGGTTGGGCCTTGGAAGTTGGCCACCAATTGGGAATTAAAGGAGCTTTTTTCTGTCCTTCTTCAGCAACTACCTTGGCTTTATGTTATTCCATCCCAAGCTTGATTGATCATGGAATTATAGATTAAGATGGTAAGATTAGTTTTTAACTTTTCTTCATAGTTGATACAAATTTCTTCATAGTTGATTGAAAGTGATAACAACAAAAGTTCATTTTGGCAACAAGGCACAACTTGCTTATAGTGAAGGAAATGACTAGGAATAACTTGGTAGACTAGGACTTGATCTTCTTAACAAGCCTTTTCTTTGGGTTGTTCGTCTCAGTAATGACAACAAAAATGTAAACTTTGCATACCCTAATGAGTTTCAAGGAAGTAAAGGTAAAATAGTTAATTGTGCACCACAAAATAAAATATTGAACCATCCTTCCATTGCTTGTTTCATTAGTCGTTGTGGTTGGAATTCTACTATTGAAGGTGTGTATATGCTGGCACACCTTTCCTTTGTTGGCCATTTTTCACTGACCAATTTCTTGACAAGTTGTATATTTGTGATGTGTGGGAAGATTGGAATTGGTTTTGACAAGGATGAAAATGGATTGATATCAAGAGAGGAGATAAAGAATAAGGTGGAGCTATTACTTTGTGATGATGATATAAAGATAAGGTGTTTGAAGTGAAGGAAATGACTAGGAATAACTTGGTAGAAGGTGGTTTCATGGATTGTCATCAAAGAATCTTGACAAGTTTATCAAGTGGGCCCAGTGACGAATCCAGAAATTTTCACTATACATTAGCTAAAAAATAAAATTAGTACCAATGTATTTTCTTTTTTATTTATGTCTTGTGAATTTCTACATTAAATCTATCTTATAGGAGCAATCCTTATTTTTTTATGGGGACAAGATAAATTTGGTATATATATATTCTAAACTAAAATAATTTTTCAAGTGGGGGAACTTGCCCCCAATTAACAATAAGTGGATCCGTCCCTGAGTGGGCCATGTGTTAATGTTTTGGATAATTTTTTTTTAGTTGTTTTGTTTTGATTTCACTATCGTTAACTTATTGTATCCAGTTTTGTGAAAGTTGTGTTATTGCAAGTTCGTGAAATTTTTGTAGAAAAATACACCTCTTAGTATGTATCAATTGGATTTTGTTAGAACATGACTCCTTAATTTATTTTAATCACAACATGACCCCTTAATTTAAAACACGTGAAAAAAAATAGGAGTTGAAGAAACAAAAAAAAAATGGTAAGGGGTAGTGAAATGAAAATCTCAAGACAACCATAGATATAGGTACCTTAAGATCTTGCTTGTTCCCTTTTGTCTTATTACTTCCCCTCACTGTTGATTACAATATGAGTGTTGAAATTATCTTTCTGTTTTGTTGGATTAAATTTTCATAAGTATTTTACTCATTGCTTCAAAAAAAAAAGTATTTTACTCATTTGGAACTATGTTTAATATGATTTAGATGATTTTTTTTATTGGAGAATTATCCTTATTCATATATAAATGGAAAAAATCCAAAAAAAATTAACTCTCTCTCTCTCTCTCTAGATAAATCTGGCCCGTTGGATAACATTGTATTTTTTGAAAAGCATTTTTAAATACTCTGGCAACACAGCCAGCGCCTGATTGCCACGCTACCCCAGCTACACTGTCTAATCCTTCTAGCATCACACACCATTCATCTCCATCGTTGGATCTGTTCAATGACTCGCTGCAGTAGGCGGGATTCACGCCTTGGTCAACGCATCATCAATTTGCTTTTTCGCTTTCCCAAGCGCACAAGGTCCCAAGTCTGACGCACACACTCTCCTAAGTCACTCCTTCCCAACACATCAACACCATTGGATCTTACCTACTATAAATCTGAACCATTAAAAACAAACACACTACAACACCATCCCACACCCTCAGATACAACTATCCACCCTCTCACTAAATCCCCACCATTGCATCCCATGTCAATCCGTGCCTCCCCCATCTCGCCCAACCCCAACACGCCACCTCACCCAAACCACTTCCCTCCATCACACAAAACCTTCCCTGGACTAGACCCTCTACATACTACTGGGCTATTTAAGTGTAAGGTGTCTCTTGAGAAGTTATGAAAAATCTAATTGCTGGCCTCTTTTATTTCTTAAATTTCTGTCTTTATCTTCTGGTTATTTTTCTCTAAATTCTTGGTAGTTGTAGAACCCTATCACCTCCTCCTACTCCCTTTCTATGTGTCCCTCGCTCCCATTCTCTCCATTTCTCTGTCTTTAATATTTTGCATTTCAGAAAATTATAAAAGTGGTTTTTCCCTATCTATCTACCAATCACATAAAACGAGATATAGTTTTTACGATTGAATCGATTATGATAATATGTTAAGGAATGATATACCAATTGCGACTTCATTATACTCGATCGGTACAATATAAATGGGGAATCTCAGGTCATTCATCTTCCTTTTTTTTCTAATTGATTAATTGGGCATTTTTTGTTGGCTTCTTTTATCATGCTTAATCTTTTGTTATTTTGTCTCCAACAGATCCATTGGCAAGGCAATAAAACTCAATTCAAGGATGATCTTTTCAGGCTAATGGAAATCATTGGTGTTATCATTTTTTTTTGTCTTTCCCTGTTATGTATTGCTCTATTGTTCGTAATGTCCGACATAGGTCTTCAACGACTGTGATTTCATTGATTAAAACTGATTCAAATGGAAAAGAAGCTGAAGCCTTAGTTAAATACACCCCAAATTTGAAGGTCTTGAGTACTCAGTGAGAGCTTTATGTCGTGTACTCAATGAATTGGAAGATTTGGGGAAGGTGAATATATGTCATAGCCTCCTTGGTGAATCCAAACCCTAAAGGATCTATTTGTGATCTTGGACATCATATGAATGACACGAGTTTGGGGAAACTTATCATTTGTATGGTGCTGCTTAGGTGAGATGGAGGATATTTTAATTTGAGTCAAGATGAGATAGAGTCACTTTCACATTGATTAATTTTGCTCAAGTATGAACTCAATCATTTTGTTGTGTACTCAATGAATTGGAGCATTTGGAGAAGGCGAATATATGTCATAGCCTCCTCGTGAATCTGGTATTTTCTGTATGGCAAACTCATTGTACTCAAAAATTATAGAGTCTCTAGGTTAGTATTATTTCCTTTGTTAAACCAATTGTACCCTATTTCAATTGTAATATCCGTTGTGAGATTGTGATCAATAGGGTTTCAAGCCTATTGTGGCATCAACAATTGAATAAATTTGGTCTTAAGCAATTTGCTTAGACTCCCAGATGTACACATCACTTTGATGTGGAACTGGGTCATCAAAGATTGAGTTGTTCTCTCTTCTTTACCTTTTCTTTATACCAGCTCTGTGCAACATCCAAACAATCGTTCCTGCACTGCATCAGTGCATGGTGCAGCAACTTCGTTTTGCACTAGACTTAATGGTGGAAGTTACACATAAAATTGTATGTTTTGGAAATTCATCATTTTTACAAAGACTTCTCCTGGGAATCCTTAATGTGTTCTTGTCTGATCTTGACTTGTGCTATTTCTTTGGGCATTTATTCGTTTTTGATTATGCATTTATCTATTGGGTTGAAACCCAATAATGTCTTTAACTCTAACAGAATCCAAATCCTAAAGTCCCTGCACCGAATTCATGATGTCCGGTGTGGAACTCCAAGTTAAGTTCATAAAACCCTCCTTGCATATGAAAACCGATAACACAAGGAGTGAAACATTGTCCTATAAAATTAAGCAATGGATACCAAATTAACTATAAATGATTGGAAAGAACATGAAGATTTGAATGCAAAATTAAGCAATGAATACCAAATTAACTAAATGATTTGAAAGAACATGAAGATTTTAATGTAATAAAAAGAGGATTCGAGTTTAGGATAGCAAAGATTACCAAAAAATAGGATAAAGGATTTCCTTACAGATTTTCAGACACAATAGGCAATTTCTTAGAAAACGAAGTGAGGTTTACAAACACAATATGCAATTTCTTAGAAAACAAGAAGCAAATTTAAAATGCTCAAAAGATCCTAATGTTTTATCCATCAAAACCATCACCATAGAAAGTGGCAGAGCCTGTTAAAGTCAGAAACACACCAAAGGCTGACAACAAAAACACTAAGAGCTAGATCGTAACTCCTTACTTGAATTAATCGCAGCAGTAAAGCCATGATGAACGGTCATTTATGTTGATTTCTAAAAATTAGAGGAAATAGAGGAATGAAGTTGCACATGTGGTGGTTATAAAGAAATATGCAAGCAACGTAGGCCTATTTTAAAAAAGAAAAAATTAGTAGTCTTTTCATCTTACTTAGGTTTATCCAATTAAGCATTTACATATGAAAAGCGCTAAAATACAAAGTACTGTGGAAAAATCAATTGGCATTTCTAAAACGTGTTGACTCTTACTTGCTCATTTCTCAACCAATTTGCATCAAACCGTTTATGCTCAACTCGTATTGAGTGCAGAAATTGAACTAAAGCAAAAGATTTCAACTAAAATTATGCAAATTTGAAAACAATGTAAATAGTAAATACTGTGATGATTTTGTCATTTTTGGATATGCACAGACTGCGGACGACGTGGTGCACACTTCATAATTCAATGGACAATAATAATCAAAGTCTTCTGCTAAAAAGAAGTCTTCAACTATTGATACAAGATGAAATGGATGCCACCATCGAAGAAAACACCGGGACCCTGAACTGAAGGGGTAGGGTATGTTCCTTCCTTGCCCATTTCTCACGCTTAGTTGACCTGAATCAAAACAAAAAACTTTTCTACATTCATGAGATAGAGTCCTCTGATTCATGCTTATATATATATGTAAACAATTGTTCATTTTCTTCATTCTACACCAATAATAAAAAACTATGTAAACAATTGTTCCAAATAATTCTACACCAATAATTTAGTCCCCTTCTCTTCATTCTGCTATGGGTAACCCACATTTTCTTGCAATACCTTACCCAATTCTAGGACACATGAACCCCTTGATGCAGTTCTCTCATGTTTTAGCCACTAAATATGGTTGCAAAATTACTTTTTTAACTTCAGATGACAACTACAATCAATTAAAGACTACTACTACTACTACTACTACTTCAATGGAATCAAAAATAAGGTTGGTGTCTCTTCCTGATGGTGTAGGTCCTGAAATTAACAGAAGAGACATTCCCAAAGTCATTTCGACCACTATAACCACTATGACTGCAATGCTTCCCAACCTCATAGAAGAGATAAACTCTCTTGATAGTGATAACAATATTTCTTGTATTATTGTTACTAAAAATATGGGTTGGGCCTTGCAAGTTGGTCACCAATTGGGAATTAAAGGGGCTCTTTTCTGGCCTGCTTCAGCAACTTCATTGGCCTCCTTTAACTCCATGCAGAAGCTTGTTGATGATGGTGTTATAGATTCTCAAAGTGGTAAGAAATATTTGCTTCTCTTCTAACAAGCAATTCTAATCATGACCCCAATTTATCAATAACCATTAGTTATCTTTATAAAATTGTTTTATATAAGGTTAAGTATGTTTTTGGTCCCCGTAAAATTTGAGTTTTTAGTGTTTGTCACTCAAAAAATTCACTTATTTTTGGTCTCCAGTTTTATTTTTTTCATCAGTTTCAATATTTGATAATTTTTAATAACATTTCGTGACTTTTAATAGCGTTCTTTTACATTTTATAAGCACTATTAAAAGTCATGAAACATTGATATTCATCAGATGATCTTATAACTTTTAATAGCACTTTTGTGATCTTTTATAAGCGCTATTAGAAGTGATGAAGCGCTGAATCCAATGAACAGGATCTCTTACCTGCCTAAATGGATGATTTTTCGAACTGCATCCCACACTTTGTGTACAAACAATCTTTCTGATCTCATAATGTTTCTAGCCAATTAATAATGCAGCACTGTTAATTGTCTTTTGAAATTTCAGGACACCCAACAAAAAATAAGGAAATTCAGCTATCCTCAAATTTGCCAATAATGCAAGCAGCTGCCATGCCATGGTACAGTTTGGAAAATGCCTTCTTTTTCCATCATATGATGAAAGAGATGAAAAACATGAATTTAGGAGATTGGTGGCTTTGTAACACTACTAAGGAACTTGAGGTTGGAGCAATTTCATTATCACCAAAGTTTCTACCAATTGGCCCATTAATGGAAAGTGAGAACAACATGAATTGGTTATGGCAAGAAGATAAAACATGCCTAGAGTGGTTAAGTCAACATCCACCTAAATCTGTAATATATATTTCATTTGGTAGTATGGTATCAACTGAACCAAACCAATTCAAAGAATTAGCTCTGGGACTTGACCTTCTTAACAAACCTTTTATTTGGGTTGTGAGAGAAGATAATAATATTGAATACCCAAATGAATTCAAAGGAAGTCAAGGTAAAATTGTTAGTTGGGCACCACAAAAGAAGATTTTGAACCACCCTTCTATAGCATGTTTTATTACCCATTGTGGTTGGAATTCTACTATAGAAGGTTTGTGTAGTGGGGTGCCTTTCTTGTGTTGGCCATTTTTTAGTGATCAACTTATGAACAAGACATATGTTTGTGATGTTTGGAAAGTTGGACTTGGAATTGATAAGGATGAAAATGGATTGATAACAAGGGGAGAGATAAAGAAGAAGGTTGAGCAATTGATTGGTGATGAAGAAATAAAGGAAAGGTCATTGAAATTAATGGAAATAGTGGTCAAGAATAAAGCAGAAGGTGAAGAGAATTTGAACAAGTTTATCAATTGGGCCAGGGAATAGAGTAGAAATGTTCTCTCTTGTTTGTCTTGTTGCTTCAATGGAATACAGACATTTAGCATAAGAAATGGCAATATAGCATGCCAATTGTACAAATAGTTCAATGAATGGAAAGTGAAAGTGCAATATTATCTAAAAAATATAAATCTTGGCCACTCTCCATCTCACCATGCCACATCCGATTTGGCGCCCGCCAATTTTCCCTCCAATCCGCTGCCGCCACATGTTTCTTCCTTCCTTCCCGTTCATTTCTGCCACTATGTACTCTTTATGTTAAATTTGGAGCTTGAATAGCAAAATTGTTGCTCTGATTACTAATGAATTTAAGTGTGATTATTATTTGCAATATATTGATAGATTTATCTTTTTGCTTCATAGATTTATCAAATGTGTTTCCTTCCTTCTTATGATCATTTTTCATCAGTGTTTTTTTTTTGTAAATGATAGATCTTGCGGCAGATTAGGATTATATTCCCCTCTTGTGGTGTCCTTGTTAGTTGTTACCAACTGCAATTTACATGATCAGATTCTACAAATCATCTCTCAGACTTCAAAAGTTTGATGTTGTGGGGAAAAGTGATTATACTCTTTGATAATTCATTCATATCTTCATGGAAAATGCTAGACCTCGCGAAATTGTAGATCACAAACAAGAGGGTCGCAAAGCTATATCATTGGCTACAAACTCAATGATTTCTTCCAAAAGACCATTCAGCAGTTTCCACTTTTTTCTGAAAATTTGACATGTTTCTTCTATTCGCCAACTTCTATGTATTATTGTATCCAGTGTATTATTGGGAGAAATTCTAGACAAAAAATGTCCAAACTTTTTTGTAGCAAAAGACTCGTTTAGAGAGAACAAAAACTTATATAACCCTTATTTTAAATAGATATAGTTATGTTCCGCATTTTGTACAAATTATATTCGAGTACCAACACTATATAAAGCTTCATTTCGTTGGTGGGCAATGGGTATAATTTCATATATTATACCCAAGTTAGAACACGTTAGTACCAATCTAGAATGCAACACAGGTGCAGTTACTAATCTTCACCATTCATCCTTCAACTGATTCATCCACTTCAAAAACCTTTCTCAGTTTCTCTTCATCTGATTCAAAAACCTTTCTTGCTTGTTTCAGCTCTTCATTCATAGACAGCAGTTCTCTACAGCGGTTAAGTTTTGGATCATCCTGCAGTACATAACAAGTTAGTTTCAGGGGTCTTAGTCAAATAACAAAACTACCATGAATGGGCAGACAATTATGAAGATAGTGAGTCTTGTCGTTTTAAGGTAGATTTTATTGCATCTTATTACCATGGTGCTTGCATTTTAGATTTGATAGAAGTGCTTGATAATCCCTAAAACAAAGTTCACTCAACCCAAAGTTTGACCAATGATAAGAGACCTAGTGCCAATGATCAACTGTTCTATTGCTGTAAAACCTATGGAAGGGGAAGGGGAGTAGAATCTTAACCAGAGGTATATATACATAATCAAGCATTATGCATAAAGGTCCATTGAAGACAGATGGGATCAAAGGATGTATCCATCGTCAATAAAGTTCAAGATGAGGAAGTTGTGACTACAAGTCATCAACACACGTGTACATCTGATGTCAAAAAAAAACACAAATATGTACATCTATTCGAACGCGCTAGTGCCAAATTTCATTGCTAGTTTATGTACCATACAATTACCCTGTTGGTCCGAAATTCCAAAGAGTGAATTCAAGGAAAGATTATAGTTCCTAATCTCAGATTTGACAGATAAAAACTAAATATTAAACCGAAATGGGCTACTAAGAATTGGAAACCCCTTGTTACTGGTTTGAAGTTTAAGGACAGTGAACACCAAGTTTGGCTTGTAGAAGTTTACTGTAATCCTACCTGAGGAAGAGTTCTCCACTGAACACTTTTAAAGACTCATAAAAAATTGAATCAGTTAAGTATCGACCGGCACTGGTAACAAGTTCCCAACTATTAGCTTTAAGCCGCCATTGCAGGCCTCTATAATTTATCATGCCTATAAACTGTTGAAGATCGTACATTCATAAAGGCAGATGACAAGAGAAGTTCCCAGCTAATAGAAGTGTTGGATATATTAATAAGTACTTATAAAAAATATGGTCAAGCCAGTATTGTATTCTCACTTTCTCTGTGTCTAGAAGTGTTCAGTTTTGCATTTCTCTTTTAATACTTGATACTTGTATTGTACAATTAAAAAAGGATTAAAAACACATGCTTCCCTTGAGATTATTGACATTAGGATGCAGTATTTGAAGGCAACTAGAGAGAATTTGAGGTTCCCCAAGATCAATATTTGCAATTTGTATAAACAACAAAAAGTACCTTACGAATCAAATGGAGAAAATCGTCAACTGATAGTTTCCCCCTCTGTGATCCAATATCTTGAGCTTTATGTACCTTGACAGAAAAACTTGCATAAGCACAAAAGCCAACTATTCCAGGGCACACACTCATACTGAGCTGAAAAATTAAAAAGTCAGAAAGATTCTTACCATTTCTGTAACATATTCTACAACGATGTCCTCCATAAGTGCCACACTTTCAGGAAGTGGCTAATTGCAGCAGCAAACAATGATACAAGTTTAAGTTAATATAAACGTCAATATTTTTAATTCACGTGAAAAGAATTTGAAGCGTTCTTAAGCTATGAAGCATCGACAGAGACACAGACACATACACCGGACGCAACACAGACACGCAAACACCGGTTTTAATTTGAATAATACAAATAACTGAAGTGTCGTGTCAGGGTTGTTAACTGTTTTCATAACCTTGACAATAGAAATTGTGCAAACATTGTAGGTGAAAATAAATAAATAAAAATAATGATAATACTTACATTAGGATCATCTCCAAAGCCATACATCATGTGCTGCACTATAGCAATCCAAGAACTAGATTAGGAAAAGAGATAGAGATATATCATATAACTAAGCTAAAATGTTAAAGATTGGAAACAAAAAAAGCTTACATTCTTTTTGGAAAACTCCTCTTTTGCGCTTAGATGAAGTTTCAGATGATTGTGAAGAAGTAGCTCTAGGTTTTGATGAGGTTCCTGCAAAGGAATTGCTCATTGTTGTTGCCTAATGCTTCCACGGCCATTTCAATGAACTAAAGTTAGAGGAAAGGAGAAATTGAAATATATATATATATATATATATATATATATATATTGTTGTCAAATGGCACCAAGTTAATTAGTTTCCTAGTTCTATGCTCAATAACAGAATAGATAAAAGTCTGTTATGACAGTTAGTTCACTTAACAGCAAATGGCCATGTTAGTTAAGTGAGTTAGTTACAATTCAAATAGCTGTTAGGCGCCTAGGGAAATTGAAGCGCACTATATAGTGTTTACTTTCAGTATCATTTGTAACAGATGAACAATACCAGAAATTGGGAATTGAGTGCAGAGAGAAAACACAGGAAACTTGGGTTTATGGGAAGTGAGAGGGGATTCAATTTGGGGAAAAATGAATTGATTGTAATTGCTCATCTTCCAGATTCAATTCATTGGGCCTAAGTAATTGCTTAGCCCCCCAGACGTAGGAATCAATTGATTCCGAACTGGGTGATCAAATTGGTGTTCAATTTCTAGTTTAGGGTTTACCTGTTCATTGCGTTCTTCTGCTGTTCTTCGCACGTATCTTCAATTTCGTGATTGACTTGTGTTTTGTGTTCGCATTCCGCTGTTACTGGTGATTTCTGGTTCGTGTGCTCAGATTGTATGCATATCTCTGTCTTGGTTTGCTGCTAATTCATAGGTTCCTGTCGAAACATATATATATATATATATATATATATATATATATATATAAATTGAATCAATGCAATTATCAATCAACGTGATAGAGATACACAAAGCGCAAACATCACTATACAAAAAGCAATTATCATTGTGTCGACAACACATGCATATAACCAAACACTTGTAAAGTCGAAGTGGATAAGAGAAGAGGTACAATGAATCACGAACAAAGGCGATGAAGGGTGTTGTGAAAGGGTACTCAGATTCCAACGTCATGAGTAGGAAAGAATGGGAAAAGATGGAAGGTGATGGTGGGGTTGGTTCGATTGGGGAAGGTGATGGTGGGGTTTTTTGATTTTTTATTTATTCGGGGTTTCAAAAGTGCAAGAGCCAAACTTGTGGAAAATAAAATATAGAGGAGCGAAAAATGAACTATTAAGTGGACCAATGTAATTAAACTTCTTTAATAATTAAGGTAGATGCTATGTTTTTTTGTTAGAATCGGGCTACTCACGAGGACGGTTACAATGAAAGACTAATCTTTGTTTGTGTTTAGGATCAAATTTGGCATTGGCCAACACCGAGTTTGTCCACTACACAGATCGGCCCCCCAACACCAGTGTGGGAATCAAATCCAGAAGCACCGAATTGATCCCCGTGTTTCAGGGTAGATTAAGCATCTGGGCCAACAGCATTGGTTGGTGGATGCTAATCCGCTTTTAAAAATAAATTTTTAAAATGTTTTTTTGGTACAAAAGAGAAAAAGAGCAACAAAAAGAAAAAACAAAGAAACTACATCCTCATAATTAGATTACGACTAGCATCCACATTTAGAGTTGCTTCTATCCCCGGTGGCGGATCTTCAAAAGTACGCCAATGACAGTGAGATTGTCCTCCAAGTTTAGCAATGAAATCGGCTGCCAAATTTCTCACTCTAAAATATTGAACCAACTGAACGTTCGGATGCAGTAAGTTTTTTCTTTCTTTCCCTTAAAATTAAGAAGTCTTTCTTTTTTGTGTAGATCGCTAATTTTTCAGAAACAGAAAAATGATTTAAAAAAGAATAATGAATTATTATTTGTTTTTTTTTTACAAAGAGAGATGTATGTTAGTAGAAATGGGGTGTATTTATTAATGGTTTTTCCTTTGACCATAAGTAAGAAGATATATCCATCTCTCTCGTCGTCGTAATCTAGGGTCTACCACCAAACTCAGATACAAGCTATGGCGGATCTCTTCCTATCTGCAAATCTATATCATCCGTAGCTCCGATCTCTCTCTCGCACAATCAACGGTGATTTTATCTCTCTCTCTCTCTAATGTGGTTCTTCACTTTTTGAACTTGATTTGGGCCTTTTTTTTTGTCATTTTCTTTCAATATATGCTATGATCCCCCGACTTTTTGTTGTCTTTTGATGTTTCCTGATTGAAGATGTGTGTATGAAGTGTAGATTCAATATTCTGCTTTGAATCATGGCATGATTGTTGTTTGTTATATATATATTAATTGATATTAGTTTCTTTAGAATACCTGCTATAGATTTTGATGTGCTCTTTTTGAGTATAAGGAAATTGTGGTTGTTAAAATTTAGCTTTGAAAATAAATTTCTGCAGCATGATGAAAAAGCATGAGGGAAGAAGGTGGAAGTATAAAATATGGTGGAAACAGTAAACCCTTAAATTGATGTTAAATAGTTGCGGGACTCATCCTTTTTATTTTATCAATTTAGTTCTCGGTCAGATGAATGTGGTGACACATTAGATTGTTGAGCGGCTAATTCGTGACGAATATCTTTGGAGTCAATGTAGCATACCCTGTTTATGGAAAGAAAAATTGTAGTTGTATTTTGTATTCCAAGAGCAGAGTCATTTCAAAACTTGAATTATAGGCAAGTATGTTAATTTTAGAATTTTATGCTGTAATGGTTGCTTGCTTTTTGTAGGATTTTACTCCAATTAACCAAACAATGATTATCAGTGTCTTTTTGCCCTTATACTTTTTTTATATTAGACTAATTCAAAATCAACTTTTAGATGAGTTACTTTTTACTGATTTGTGATTGTGAAGCCAGTGCCAAATGCAAACTTAAATCAGTTGGAAATTTATTGTCTAACTTGCCAAAACCTTCTACGGGGAATGGGAATTTTGAAGGAAAGAGGGAAAAATGTTGTGCAGATGAAGAGATATTTGTTTTGATTGGGTGTTGTTTTAATAGAAGGGGGAGAATTGGGTTAATTATGCATCACCTGTTCAAAGCATGTACAATTACTACTTTTTTTCCTTCCATTATTTCCAATAAGTATATTAATTACAAAACAATACAACTATTGTTGTTGCATGAGTTTTATTTGGAAAAGCACATGCTGCATATACATGATTATGTGGTGCAATGTCAGTATACTGTTGATCATTAAATCATCGAGAGTTTTGTTTGATTCAAGAATTATGCTCATTTAGTTAAGTGTTTATGTCTTAACTCGGACAACCTGTCATTTTTTTTCTCCTATTTCTATTGCATTCTCTGGAATTTTTTCAGTTGTTTATGTTTTTGGATTCGTTATTGTAGAGTGTGATCAATAATTCATTCCGACTTCGATTGGTACTTGGAGCTATCAATGGCATCTGAAGAAGTTTTGAAGGTTGTTTTCCCTTTACTGGAGGGTGTTGATCTTGCTTCTTGTATGGCTGTCTGTAAGCAGTGGAATGACATAGCTAAAGATGATTTCTTTTGGAAATGTCAGTGTGCTAAGAGATGGCCTTCAATCTGCAAGCGACCTAACCCTACTGTAACCTACTACAAGTTATACAAAACCTTCTATAAACGCCAGCATCGCAGAACTCTTCTCCCACCGAGAATTTCTTTTGATGATTTGGAGTTCTTCATTGACATTTGGGCTGAAAATATACTTCTCTTCTCAGAAGTGGTGCCTGGCTCAGTCCTGCAATCAGGTTTTAAAAGTCTACCTTTTGGAGTTTGTGACTTGCTCAAATTTCACATGAAGGGTTCCGAATACAAGATTACTTTTCCAGTTGAACCCAGGTTTACTATCCCTGCAGGACAAAATCAGAATGTTAGTGTCTCTGTAATGGTTGGGCGGAAGGATTCAGATAAGGTTGCGCGCATCATAAATAAGTCCATGTTTGATTACATTGACCGGTCATCATATAGAGCTTTGGCATTTGATTACCTAGACATATCCCCTGCCTACCCTTTTTTGTCTAGCATCCGGGCATGGTTCTCTTTGCTATTCATGGAAGACAGAAATGAAGACTTTATGGATGTATTTGGGATCCAAATGGATTTCTGTGATGTGGCAAGTTCCAAGGAAGAAGTCTTGTGGCTGTTGGACATGCTTGATTGGAAGTGAAGTGCTATGTCCAACTTTTTGTTTTGCTGATATGGGCGCATTACAAGGTTTTGTAATCTTATTATCAGCACGAATTTGTATGTAAATTCTCTATAATTAATTGGCATCAAAACAAGTCTTTTTTATAGTCTTAGTAGCTCTAATTGATTGCAATAGATATTGTTGGTGGAAACGAGTCTTACGAGGTGCGAACCCCGCTTCCTCTCCCCTGTAACAATTAACACATTAATTGCTAACATATTTGTCTATAAAAAACATACTAATTCTCAAAACACTAAAACTGAAATTACAAAATTTTCTAACTTAAGAAACACATCTAAAAATTAATTTTGCCCTGGTATGACTGTCCAAATTGCCAACTGGCAGGGACAACCAAAGGAAACTCCAATGTTTTGCCACAACTAGTAGTAACCCTAAATGACAAAGCTTGCCCTAACAAATTAGTAGGAGCATTCCAATTTTGTCCCCAATTGTGTTTCATGGGAAGCCATCCAGTTTTAGTACCTTTGATACTCATACTAGAAACATCACCAGTATTTGCTACATTGTATACCAAAATGAGCATTAAATACTGGTTTCCTCCAATTTGGAACCTAACACCTCCAACTTTTGTGCATGGAACACGTCTGTATTGAACAGGAATGATCCCAGCTTTGTAATATGCAATAGAGGTGAACATTTTCATTGACAAGTCAAAATGTTTTTGTGGAGGGTTGCACCAATTTCCAGTAGGCTTAGAATAATTGGGAGGACAAAAATTTGTTGCTGTTACTTTGATTGGAGGTGCACCTCTTATGCACCATTTTGGGTCATTTACACACTTTATCTCAAAACATGCACCACAAGCAAGCCCTTTGTTAAATAGTGCTGTGCTTAGTGCTGCGGTCGCAAGCCCATAACCTTGTTCGAAGAGATTACCATAACCACAAGCACCCTCTGCATGCATATATACCATATTATAAAAACCAATATTATCAAAATTTAATTAATATATCTTTCTTATGTATGCGGCTTGTCACCGCCGCGCGCGCAAACTTCTTCTTTCTTTTTTTTTTCATTTCAGTTTTTCTTTTGCTTTTTGTTTTTTTCTCTTCTTTCTTTTCTGTTTTTCAGGTTTTTTTTTGCTTTTTGTTTTTTTGTTTTGTCTCTTCTTCCTTTTTTGTTTCAGTTTTCCTTTTGTGTTTTTTGCTTTTTGCTTCACTTTTTTTTTTCTTTTGTATTTTAAGCAGTGCTTTATGGTGTCGAAAAATTTTAAATATGCAAATTTTGTTCTTCAATAATCAATTCTTTTGAAACAAATAATTTCATAAAAAGTACGTAAAGTAATATGCTAAAAAGTGTGTTTTTGTGTACTTGATGATAAAAAAAATTTATTTTGTAACAAAATTCGTAAAGTGAAATATTAAGCAGTGTGTTTTGAGATACTTTGGGGCTTGAAAAAATTTAACTCTTCAAATATCAGTAGGTTTTTCGACACTGAGTTTGTCAACTGTGAGAATCAAACTCAGTGTTGACCAGTGCGAAATTTGTTTTCAAACAAGATGGGATATTAGTCTTTCAAAAAGATTTAATTACTCAATTATACGATAGAATTTAGCCAACCCCGTGCATCACACGGGTTATGGGGCTAGTGTATATCTATACTTCTATACTTATATATAAAGGGGATTCATTTTGTAACTGCTTTTTTGGTGTCAGATTTTTCTAACCAAAATGCCCTTATAACTACCCACTAACACTATTTCACTATATTATTATTTATTATTTATATATTATTTATCTATTACTTCTATAACCACCCACTAACACCAACACATGAAAGACGGGTCTGAAGGGCCCGTCTTTCCCCCTAGTGTGTGTGTGTGTGTGTGTGTGTGTGTGTGTGTGTGTGTGTGTGTGTATATATTCACTAGAAAATGAAATAAGAGAGAAAAACTTAGTGATGAAAATGCAAAGTATGTTTTTAATTCCGTTTTAAATTTTGTGACGCTAAAATTAGGATGAATATCAATTACTCCATCAGTAATTTTGGTCATGAAATTAGTTTTTCTAGTAATATGAGAGTGTATGTGTGTATGGGTTAATTATGCATAAAAAATAACTCATCCATGTTGAGAATGATCTAGGGTTTTCTTATAAGAAGTAAAGAGGGAGTTTTATACGTACGCATGGTTTCTCCACCATTTAGGTCACCATAGAAGGTTGCATGAGCATCATACCAATTAGGGCCAATGCTAGTTGACATGGCATGCACGAAAAGCATCATGAAAAAGCCTAAAGGAACCAAAATGTGAGACATAGCCATAGCCATGATGATTAAGGGTGAAAGATACAGAAAGAGATGAGTCTAGTGGTCAAGGTTAACTGGTATTTAAAGATTAAGAAAGTCAAAATTAACTTGACATATAGCTTTGAAGTGATATTAAATTTTAATTGACAGTTTTGTTTGACTGGGACTTTCAGTTTTATTCTTTAACTAATAATTAATTGTCATTTATTTATTCTCTTTTACAAACATCGGTTATTTATTTATTGACAAAATCATTTATTTATTCTTAAATTAACAGTTTCAAATTAAATTGCTTCTTTTTTGAGAGCTCATAACAACATGTCCGCCTCTTCATGTTTTTTTACCAGAGTTTCATCTTTATTAGAAATTAGAAAAATGATTTAAAAATTTCCAGAATCCTATTTATTTTTTTAATGTAATTCACTTTTATTGTCAATGTTAAATAAATATTAAAATAACTAAAATTATAATCATTTCAATAAAATTGATACAGATAATGTTATAACTTATTATAATTGATATTAGAAAATTAATGTTATTATTATATTGTAATTTTTATTCACATTTTTGAAGATTTTAATGTCTTTAAACATTTAAAAAAAATCAGAAAGAAGGAAATAATTATAAATAGAGTTAAATACGTTTCCAGTCCTGTAAAATTTAATTTTTTTGGTTTTAGTCCTTTAAAAAAATCATCTACTTTTGGCCCCCAAGGTTTATTTTCATCTGTTTTAGTTCGTCATAACTTTTAATACGCTTCCTGATTTTTAATAAAGCTTTTTTGGACCTTTCATAGCCCTTAAAAAGTCATGACAAACTAAAACTGGGTGGAAAAATTTTGGGAGGCTAAAAGTAGATGAAAATAAATTATGAACTAAAATCGAAAAACTTAAAGTTTATAGGAACAAAAACATATTCAACCCTTATACTTCAATTAAAAAAAATAGAGAGGATTATTTCCATAATAGATGTGGTCTTCTTTTTTTTACTAGAAAAGGTTTTTTTATTAGAAAATATATTCATTCATTCAAATTGATAGAATACAATGATAACAACACAAATTTAAAATTGCTAAAACCGTAAAGGATAAATCTGTGAACAAACTCACAACATCCAGTTTAATAGCAGAGAAACGACTAAATGCCTACAAATGTGATAAAATCAAAGCCAACTGGAATACCCCATGCATCTAGATCAGTAACATTCACGTCTATGTCGTTAATTGAATTGTAATAGATCAAAGTTGATCAGTCAATCGGAATCAAACGAACACTACAACAAGACGAAAATCCAAACATCGCACCAAGACGACGAACAAAATATGTTGCACTTAGACTATGAAATCAAGAAAAAAAACACAAATGAAAAATTAGATCTATGTGCAAACTACTTGATTAGATAAAAAAGAGAGAAAAAAGGGTGGACATAGGTGATTTCAGGTCAAAAATATAACCAATAACCACCCATCTCTCGGCATATGAACACGGAGAAAGAAAGAGTAAAAAAAAAGTGAGAGAAACAGCTAGAGCTTTTTTAGAGAAGTCTTCCTTCTTTTTGATTTATTTGATTGTTTTATTTGGGCTTAAGGTTATGTTTACCTGATTTTCGATTTTTGCATTGTAGTATTGTTACAAATGTTTGTTTTTTAATCGTCCGCAACCACTGTTTTTTTTGTGTATTTCACTTTTTTTTGGTCATAAGTATTTCACTTTTTTAAGCAAAAGAAAAGGAATAGAGTTTCGTTAAAACATTTTGATGCAAAATCCTATTTAGGGAAAAAAAATATCAAGAATGAAAAAGAGTACCCCCTAAATTTAATAGATAAAAAAGAGAAAATAAACAGAAAACATAGGAGGGACTAGACCAATACCCATAAGTATAAACAACATTAGAGCCAAAAGGAAATACAAGCAATCCTATAGAGGTATGCAAGAGCATCACTATAATTAATGACTCTCGCACCAACCAGGATGACACCAAAGCCATTAACAATTATTTGCGACGAATAGTGGCAGATCTTGCCCCAAATATTAAGGGGAGCCGGCAACAACTAACTAAAATATTATAACTGGAATTTATAAGAACAGAATATAATTTTACCAAAGATTTATTATTAGTAACTTTTGAATATTTAAAGGTTGCTCATCTAGTTAAATCGCGTGATCACTAAAAGGATTATTTTCAAGTGTCGATGTTGAAGCTATACATTTGTCATCATTGTTGGAAGCTTTCCTCATGAAAAATACATCAATTATCTTAAGCTTAACCATTGTATCACTCCTAAATTATGCATAAATCTATTATAAATAATCAAATTCAATCTATCACATAATATTGAGTGTTTTTTTCTACCACTTGAAGAAACAAATAATAATAATAATAATAATAATAATAATAATAATAATATTATTATTATTATTATTATTATAAATTGTAGTTTGTCATCACATGGTGGTCACGTGGATTCTCTATAGAGTGGATTAGTGGACAGATTTTGAGTAAATGAACTTGTGGTTGGACATTTTACAAAAAGCAATAAAATAAAGCACTAGTTTTCCACATAGTACCGCCACTGTATAGTTACAATTTACAAATAAAGCAATAAAATAAAGCAATAGTTACCACAGTTAAAGCAATTTGCGTGTTGAAGGTGATTGGATGAGTATATGGAAGCTGCGGATTCCACCGAAAATTAAATTGTTGTTATGGCGGGCAGCGAGAGGTGTGTTACCAACTAGAAGCAATTTGCTTAGGAGGCATATAATGTGTGAAAATTGTTGTCCGATGTGTGAAGGGAATCCGAAAATGAATGGCACACTTTTTTTGATTGTGAACACGCGGCAAGAGTGTGGGAGGCAGCAGGTTTACACACTGATATTTTGGCAGCTAAGGAACTATCTGAGAGTTTCCAAGAGTGCTTTTTCAAGCTGATAATTACTTTAGAGGACAACAACAAGAAGAAGAGATTTGCGTTGGTATTATGGGCTTTGTGGCGAAGAAGGAATGATAAGGTCTGGCAGGGGGTATTGCAGCCTGTGGCACAAGTGGTTAACAAAGCAATGGATATGTTGTTTGAGTGGGGGCTGGTGCGCAACCAAGTTGGTGTTGCTGATGCTGATGCTGACTTTTCTTTGCAGCGACCACGGGTTGAACAGTGGATTAAACCGCCAGCAGGTAGCTACAAGTGCAATGTCGATGCGGCGTTATTTGCGGGTGCGAACAAGTATGGTTTGGGCATTTGTATTCGTGACTCTACGGGCTCTTTCTACAAAGGCAAATCAATGTGGTTTAATGGCTCTCCAACACCACAAGAAGCAGAAGCGATGGGTCTTTGGCAAACTTTGCTTTGATTGCGAGATTTGGGCATGTCTTCAATTACCATAGAGCTGGACTGTTTACCGGTTGTAAATGGTTTGAAGACAAACCTTCAATCAAACACAGAATTTGGCATGCTAATGTCTTCTTGTAGAAACTTTTTATCTAGATTTCAAAGCTTTCAAGTTAGCTTTATCCGGAGACAAGCAAATCTTGCCGCTCATACATTAGCGAGAGCATCAAGATTTAATCCTTGTTCCCATGTTATTGATTTGATTCCAACTTGTATTGAGACTATTATTTATAATGAAATGAGATAAGTTTGTTTTTGTCAAAAAAAAAAAACAGTACCACTGCACAACAGAGGCGGCGAGATTGAGATTGTGGCGGCGATATTGGAGTTGGAGGAAATCCAGAGTTGAAATCAAGAAATACACAACAAAAGAGCAGAGAGATTGAAAAGAGCAGCAATATTGTGCAAGAGAGGCGGCGAGAGACGAAGCAGCGCACAAACAGAGGCGGTAAGGTGTTGCTGTTGCGTTATGCTTTGACGGCGCAAGGGGAGCGAGACATCGAGAGGGTTTTGTTCACTTAACCATGTTTTTGTTTTCTTCTGCTTCTGCGTTTTGTTTCTGCACAAGGAATTAATGGTTTAAAAAATTAAACTCCCTTGTTTTGGTAGCAAGTGTATGAAAAAAAAATCTATTTTTTTAGGGAATGCCGTGGCTCCCCTCCGCTCCCACAAACTACCGCCACTGGCGATGAACCAAAAGCAGTAAGCAAAAGGAAACCCCAATTCATCAAAAAGAAGGACACTAATCCCAAGAAAGAAATTAGCAAGACCTATAGCTAGGCAAGCCTAATCTATTCTTGAAAAAATCCCCATAAACGAAGTTTGGAATAATATCCCACCAAAATGGAGGAGTACTATTTTTCCTTACAGATGGTTTTTCCTTAAAATGGGTTAGCATCAAAAGATTTTAACGATACTTTTACCTTTCTTTGCCAAAAAAGAATTACAAAAATTACAATTATGTCAATTGAAAAACAGTGTCATTGAAGTTCCTTAATTTTAAATTTATTTACCAATAAGATTTTATCCATTGAACTTCTATTTTTCCATTTATTACTTTCGAAAAAAACATTAATACTACTCCCTCCATTTCCAGAGTTTAAACCCTAGACCTCCTTCTTGCACTCCTTGTTTTATGGTTTGATTCGGATCGAATTTTTGAGTTGAATCGGATTTTGAAGAACCAATAACCTCCTTAGCTGAGACTACAACATCAATTTTTTTGGAGCAAGAATATGAATTAAAATTGTTTAGAACTACAAATTTCAGCACTCAGTTCTGGTATGGGCTTATGTCTTAAAATGTCTCTTTAAATAAATATAAATATAAATATTTTCTAAAATGGAACATACATTATTGCACAATAATAAATTTCTGAATAATGAAAATAATCTTGTGCCATGTCATCCAACAACTATGATGATGTAAGGTCGCTTCTACTCATCATGGTACAATTACAAAAAGAGGCTGCATGGAACAAAACAATGAAGATTTCTGTTAGACAAATGATGAGTGAGAGAGAGAGGGGGAGGGAGAGAGAGGGAGCGAGTACCAAGTCTACACTGACTGATTTCCCATCTTCGACCAGTATCTCAGCTATTGTTCCTGATTGATCAGCCTGGGAAGCAATGAATGAGAACCAAGTAATTAGAGATTTTTTTTATCTTTTTAATGGCTAAAATAAGTAACAAGTATTTGTTTTACTATCTGCTATAGTGAGAGAGCCTTTTAATATGTATTTATGTATTTTACTACATAGGAGTTTAGTCTATATAATACTGTATTAATTTCCCGAAAGAAAAAAAGGCAAACAAATCAAGATAGTAGTGTTAGTCAAAATGGGAGAGATAAGAAGAATATTATGCAACTATCATAAAATAAAAAAAACCACATACTTCAATTTCATTCATCAGTTTCATAGCCTCAATAATGCAAACAACCTGCCCTTTCTGCACTTTATCTCCCACCTGAAACACCAACAAAAGAATGAGGCTATCCATTATTTTATTCAAAATTGACACCTCAAATCATAAAAACTTCACTATTTATATTACATATGTTTATACACTAAACAGTAATAGTAATACATGCCTTGACAAATGGTGGTTCGCCAGGTCCAGGACTCCGATAGAATGTTCCCGCCATTGGACATTTAAATGGCGGATGAGATGATGCACTTGTTTTTCCAGGTGGCAATGCAGGAGCTGCTTTTGAAGGTGGAGCACTCGCAGGAGCGGAAGTAGCAACAGGCGATGGTGGCGGTGGTGCTTGTGGATAAGGATTTGCAAAATAGGGAAATGGTGTTGAAGGAGCTACAGCAGTTGCTGGTGGAGGCTGCAAAGCTTCCTTTTTTCTTATTGTGAGCTCATAGTCTCCTTGCTTAAGTTCAAGCTCCACAATATCTCTAGAATCCACAAGTCTGCCCATGAAATAATATTATATTAATAAGATATATATTAGTGATTCATATTCCTAATGTTAATCTAAGAATAAAAATAGACATGTGAGTGTCTTACTTAACAAGGTCTGCAACTTGACTCATAAATGCAGAAACTGAAGATGCATCAGCAGAAGTGCTTGGACCAGAGGGTTTCCCGTTATGATTATCTTTCTCCAATGGTGAAATAATTTTAGGTTCATTGACCAGTACAGGTGCAGAATTTGAAGAATTTGCAACAATAGCAGCCTATGGCATACAGAGCAGGGTAATACATAGTTGTTGTTAATTAATCTTATAAAATATAAATAAATTATTTGCGTCGCAGGATTAGTGATGATAACCATTTTCATTTAAAGTGAAACGTAATGTGAACTAACCTCTTTAGGTAGGGCTTGTAACTTCCAGACGGGAAATTGCTTCATTTTAAGGCACTTCTGTGACACAACACAACAATGGAAAATATATAAATAATCAGTTAGAAACATGGAGTTGTCAGTAAATTGTTTTAATGGATGAATTATGATTATGAATTTCTCGAGTTTTAAGCGCAACAGAAACTAAGGGCTAAACTTCATGCTCACAGTTGCATCTGCGGTAACTGATCCATCAAATGCAAGGAAAACAATGCACGTTTTCAGGTTATAAGATGCTGAAAATTTGTGTAATCTCTCCTTGCAAGTAAATTAAATAAATGGGGGATACACTGACTACCAGTCATTCCCTTCCTCGCCACAACACCACCATAGTGATGGAGGATATATTGAATTTGGTATGTGCTTGCAGTTAGCTCTGCTAGATGAACCATTCAAGAAGGGATCCATACAGTGTTATCAATCGCAAATGGCCGACCATAGCATTTTGTCGAAAATATGTTATTTTCCACAAATTTCAACATAAAACACTATGACGCAGCCATCCTTAACAAATTGGTGATGGCGGTTGGCAAAAAATCTGCCACTGCAACCCACAATGGTGCTGCTAGGATCTATAGCCTAACCTTCCTCATCAATAACCTTTTGATAAGGACTTTTATAATTTACTAGATTCAATAACCTTACTCATCAAAACAGATTCAGAAATTCCAAGGAAAAAGGATCCCATAAAAAATGTAAAAGGTAACACTCAAAGAATGATTAAACACTTGGCTGCAGATGTTCTGAACAAAACAAAATATATGAACTTGTTATTTTTCCACCCAGCAGTGAGTATTGCAATAGTAGAGGATAAAATACTATGTTTCAATAGACCAAAAATTGAATCAACTATAAAGTGTGAGACGTTGAAGAAAGCTTCAAATGAAAGAGGATAGATACTCAACACATAAAAGACAGTGATGGGGATATTTTTTTGTCTGTAGACGGAGTGGCAAGTGCCACCTGAAACTCACACACAATTGCGAGGTCCTAGATCCTAGATTCGAACCTAGGACATGATATCTGGCCTAACAATTTCAACACTTGCTAGTTGAGCTAGGCCTTATGAATAGCGATGGGGACTTTTTCACACACAACTGCAAAGTCCTAGATTCGAACCTAGGACATGATATCTGGCCTAACAATTTCAACACTTGCCAGCTGAGCTAGGCCTTATGGATAGTGATGAGGATTTTTTGTTAATTACTAATTTATGCTGTAATGTAATCAATAGAATAGTTAAAGTGAGAGCATAGACAATAACTCAACAACTGATGTACCAAAACAAGAAATACGCAAACTACACGGCACCCAGATATCTAAAATTAAAGCCAATAAGCTTGACAATGACATCCAAATATCCAATGAATATCCCAAATACCATTTGTATGAGTACATACACGAAACAATTAATCAATATAGAGTGACTTCATTAACACTATCCAAAATCTGAAGAAAACAACAACATGAAATTCTTAATTTAAACTTGAAAACTCAAATTCATATTGGATATAATTACACACCTGAATCCCAGTTGAAGTTGAATCAAGACTAAGAGATCCAAATGACAGTGATTTCTTAAACCCCAATCCGCTCTGATACGAAACCATCTGCATATTCCGAGAGTTCAAACCCAAAGGATCAAAACACAGACATTTAGAGCAAGGAGTGGTGAAAGACGCCATTTTGAACTGAACCCACGATTCAAAAACAGATTTTTACTGTTTCTGAGCTCAAATGGGACAGTGATCTGAACAGAATGGTGGAAATGACGAAGTGGGTCGGCGTGATTATAAGAGTTTAAGGGGGCGATTAGATCGAAGAGAGTGTGAGGAATGATGATTTGTAGAAGAAAACAGGGAAAGAGTGGAATGGGCGATGGAGACTACGAAGGAGGGTTTATACGCTGTGCCGGGGGCTTCGATGATTACAATGATAAAATTGAGAACATCAACGTCAATTTCAACCAACTTGGAACAATAAATTTTTGGTGCATTTTACATTTCTTTGGGTTGTTTAACGAAAGAAATAGGAGTGGATTGTGGATAAGTTAATCGACTGAATTTAGAGTGTTTGTAAAAATTAATGGTGGGGTAATTTATTTTGTCAAAAAAAATTGTGGGTTCGATAAGGCTGGGTTTAAGTAACTAAGGAAATTTTTAGTAACTTTTACTAAAAAATAATAACCAAGGGTATGGGAGTAATTTCCCTAAGAGAAACCTTCAGCTCCACAAAACTCTACAAAATTAATTCATTTTCAAAATAAAAATCAGAGAACCTGCGAACCCAGAAGCTTCTCCGCCATCGGTAACTCTTCTCCGACCTTCCCCGCCGGAAAACCACTTCCATTTCTCGCCGCCGTTCTTCTCTCTCCATTTCTCGTGGCCATTCTTCTCTCGCGTTCTTCTCTGGTACGACCTTCTTCTTCATTTGTCGCGGTTCTTCTGCATCTTCTGCTTCTAGCTCAAGCTGTCGTAGGTTTCTGCATCTTCTGCTTCAAGCTCAAGCTCAAGCTCATTTCTCGTCGTTCTTCTCTGGTACGACATTCTTCTCTCTAGCTCTCTTAGGTTTCGCAGTCACCGGAACTGTAATCACCAAGTTCTAGTAGGGGACCGATTTTTCATAATATATATGATAACGATTCGTTGTTGTTGCTGCACATTTCTGTTCTAGTGTTCATTTTGTGAATTCTGTGTTCATTTCTGAAAGTATCTTACAATATGTGTTCTGAAGTTTTGCTGCATGTAACATTTTTGGTTTTGGGATTCCAGTAACCACAAATACGTATTCTGTGGTTTCTGTCCAGCAACCACAGAATTCATATTTGTGGTTACTAGATGTTTCCTAGTAATTTTCTATGGCTTCATTATCTGTATATGAACTAATTTGACCTATATAATTGATAGGTATCTCATTCATCACTTATAACTATATCGTGTGTGATGTATGTTCAAGTAGCAAATGATCATTTGAGGGGTTTAGGTTGTTAAAACCTAATTGAAGATGATTGCAATAATTAAAAAATCCAAGGAGTGAGTTTGAGCAAAATATTATACAGGGACCAAAATCAATATTAGCCATAGTAGAGAGATCAACTGGCTGTTTGTTTAAGCTTTTGAAAAAGTTTCTAAGATATGTAAAAAATGATTTGGTTTTCTGAGATTTATGTAAAGCAGATGCTAATTTTTGTTGTACAATTATAAAAATCTTTTTATTTAAGAACTTGGTTATAATTACAGTTTTTTCCAGACTCAAAATAGTGTTTCATTTAAATCAGAATTGTGATATTTTTTAAAATTCTGATTTCTTTAAAAGCTTAAACAGACTTTCCTCCTCCTCCTGTAGAGTATTTTTGTTGATTTACGATGCATCGAAAGTTTGAAACTCCTTGGTGTACTATAGATGAAAAGTTATGCTAGAGCTCTTGAAAATTCACTTGCAATCCTAGACTAGTTTGTGTCTTCTGTAAGTTCAACTTCTATGTGTTAATCTTGTCCTCCTAAAGCTTCACTTGTTCTCCATGTGATATAGTATGTTACTACTACGATACACATGTTAATACCAATGTTTATTTGTGGATGTTTACTAGATTGCTAATGGTCAAACTTAGTAATCAAGTTTACCTTCCAAACCATTCAAATCCAGAATCCAGAATCTTTTACATTTCTTACTCTTTATTTTACCTTCCAAACCATTCAAATCAATTGAAAGTTGTTAGTGTAAGGCTGCAAGTTTTCAAGTATCATTATTCTTATTTGCTTTAGATGTTCCATTTGATCCTCATTGGTAGTGAATTGATGTTTAAAGCAAAATGTTGTTGCTACTTTTTTGCTTCATTTTAGCAATGAAGTTTGTTTCTTCTTCTGCATATCCTTCTTGGAGAACTATATATTTTAATGTTAATAATTAAAGAGAAACAGCATTGGTGGGCACATGCATGTTATGCAGTTCATTAGATCATTTATTGTGTGAATAGTTAAAGAGAAACATGAGGTAATTGCATGTCTAGTTGTGTTCCATTTTTTATTTGATTGAGGACTATAATTCGATTTCAGTTTGAGAACTATCCATAATTAGTTTTTTTGTTATGTTTCTCTACTTATTCTGATTCTTACAACAGTTACATGGTTTGCTCTCAAAATTTAATTTAGTAGCATTTGATTTGGAATCACTTCCTTTCATATATTGTTGGTTTCTTCTGTTCAGAATTTGTTTGTAAACATTAGCCTTCTTAACAACAATCCTAAATCTGTCATGCAACTGCATATATATTTCTCTCCCTCTCTATCCTACTCCCTTCATCATCAATGCTTACCTGCAAGAATGCATCAATTCTGCATAATTAGAAATTTAGAAGAATTATATGGCTTTTCAGTTTTTGAGAGCTATGCCAAGACCAAGATTGATTCTGCTTCTAATCCTCTTTAGCATCTTGTCCAGTATCTTTGGCTTTTCTCATCTTGAGAACTATATGCCAAGTCAGTCACCTCAGTAATCTGTTACAAGATTAAAGTCAATAGAAAGAAAAAAGGTAATGCATCATGTAAAAATAGTGATGATTCAACCCAACATTCTCTACTCCTTCGGTTATACTTCTGCAAGATATTTGGAACAGCAAGAGGATATAGGATAGGAAACTGTACTCCAGAATCTTTCTTAAAGTCCTATTATGTATTTTGTTCACATTAGATACCCCTTTAGAAAATTAATACACCTTTGAAAGTTAAACTGTTTTGGGATTTCTACTTTTTTTCTCACAATGTTCTTGTTTTGGTGTTTTATATGATGCTTCTAATACTTAATATTTCTACTTGAACAGCAGAAACTTAATTTATCCTGAGAGAAAGAAAAAAAGCAAGGTTAGTTAAGCTGCAGAAATTTTGTAATTTTCAATCAATCCACAACAAGTATAGATAATAATATTAACTTTTTCTAATTGATTGTGATTATGTAGAATTTCCCATTGCTGAATAACATGCTCATGCTTTCTCACCAGCAATAGCACTTGATAATTGTACTTTAACACAAATAACATGATTTTACTTGCTAGATATTATTGCTTGATATTATTGATCACTTGAAATTTGTTTCCTTTGCTTGGCTACTACATGTATCTTGCTTTCTCACGCGCAAGAACTACTGATTATTGTGGTTATTTGAGGGCTATGGGTCCATTTTGGAAGCAATAGGATCGATATGTTTGATGTTAATTGGTGTTGCCTTTTTTCAATAACTAATCTGAAGGTACATGAAGTTAAGAGCCTGGTTGATATGTTAAAAGCCATAGAAAATGACTAGTAAACATCTAGTAACCACAAATATGAATTCTGTGGTTGCAAATATGAATTCTGTGGTTGCTGTCCAATAACCACAGAATTCATATTTGTGGTTGTTGGAATCCAACTAGTGTTTATTTGTATCATTGTCAAGAATTAATCTCTAATTGCTTTGAAGGTGTCTAATTTTTTGTCTCTCATACTGTTGATATGCTGTGTAAGTTGATATGTGATTGTGGATATCTTGCTTAATTTTTTGTCTCTCAATTTTAATTTCAATCAATGTGCGTGTTTTTTTAGATAAGTAAGGATGGTAAAGAGAGCACGAGAAGCAGCACGATACAGGCATTTGTGTAGATTACCAACGTGTTACATGTTCATGAATAACATGTCCGATAGCAAGAAAGATTTGTTAGCATTAACTGGGTTTGGTGCTTTTATGCTACTCTGCAATTGGAACAGGATTCCTGGGGAGTTCGTCAGGTGGGTATCCACCAACTTCGAACCAGAGAAATGTCAACTCCGGTTGAGCAAATATCAAGTGCTTCCGATAAATTCTCAAGACATTCAAAGAGTTTATGATTTGCCTAACGAGGGAACAACGGTTAATCAATTGGAATGCAAACAAAATTCAGTGGAACAACTACGGAGAGATTTTAAGTGGGATATGAAAGTAAAAGACATTGACCGTACCAATGTTGAAGAACTTGAGCATCTGATAAGAAATGCCAAGAAAGATGAAATTTGGTGCAAGGCAGTGATACTATACCTTCTTGGTTGCTTTCTATGTCCCGATCAAAATGACACCTTCTCCCTTAAGTATGCTTCTATACTTGAAGACCTTAACAATGTGTCCAAATACAACTGGTGTAAACATGTTTTGGAGCATCTAAGGGAGAACACAAAGGGGTATATATACCCAAAATCAGACATGCACTTCTTTATGGTAAGTTATTTTGAATACATTAATCTTAATATATATATATATATATATATATATATATATATGCTTATTACTGTTTGTTTATTGGCAATCTCACAGATCCACTACATTGAGAGGATGGGACGAGAGAGTCCTTACTCCCAAGGCTCTACAATGCCAACTCTACAAGGCTGGGACACGACGAAGGTGTTAAGGAAAATGGACGCAATTAATAAACTTTCTGGATTTGGAGCTGGCATAACATCTGGTTATGCTCTAAGCCCAGAAATTAAGTTAGAGAGTCCTATGTCACTCGTTCCTCTGGAAGCTGAAGAGTGTCCATTAGAAAATGTTTGTTTTTATATCATAAGCTACTGAATGAATGAGTGTTATAGCTATTGTCATTGATCTTTATTTTTGGTTTTTGGATTCCAGTAACCACAAATATGAATTCTGTGGTTGCTGTCCACTAACCACAGTATTCATATTTGTGGTTACTGGAATCCAACTGGTGTTTGTGCATATATGTGGTTTGTGGCATATTTGAAAAACACAAAATGCTCACATTTCAATAACAACAGATTCACAACATCACAAAATGCTCACTAATCACGGAATATTTTTGTTTATTTGATGTTGTAGGTCCCGGAGGACTTGGAATACTGTCAATACCAACTTGAGGCATTCAAGAAATGCATTAAAAAATTGAAGAAGAGAGTTGATAATTATGATGATGAAGATGATGAAGGTGAAGAGAGTGATGATGAAGAAGAAGATGATGATGATGATGATGATGATAATGATGATGATGATGATGATGATGATGATATTCAAAAACGTGATGAAGAAACTGAAATGAGCCGTGAAAAACGCTCAAAGATGAAGAATGATGGTAAAATTCCTAATGTGCCGCCTCATGCAAATGCGGAGGACAAACAACATAACAACAAGAATAGTACATGGGACGCAATTGTGGTGAAGAAGCAGAAAACTATTGACTACAATCTTCCAAGCTTTGATGTGTAAGTATAAAGGATTCAAATGTTTATCATACAATCACCAGCCACAGACATGAATATTAATTAGCTTCTAAATTTACAGGCTGACACCAGCTTCTCCGACCGAAACTCCTCTACATGTTAGACCTCAGCCAGTGAGGCAGACGACCACTGATGCGCCTTCCATAAACGATGAGGACAAACAACTCATCATCTATGGTGAGCCATTGCCACTCAATATTGCAAGGTAAAGTATTTATTTTAAAGCGTACATGAATTATGAGTTATATTTCAATTGCAAACCTGTGTCTGCATTGTGTTCTCCCTTAAATGATTTTTTTATGTAACACTAGGGAGGTTATAAAAGAGGGCACAGTGGTGGTAAAGAAGCAGACAAACATTGACTACACTCCTCCAAGATTTAATCTGTAAGTATGAATGGTTAAATAGTAATTAGTTTAGTGGCCACAAACAATTAGACATAAATAGTAATTAGTTGCTAAAATTACAGAATCACATATTCACCAACCACAAACAAAAATAGTAATTAGTTTCTAAAATTACAGCTTGACCCCAACTCCTCCGGATGATAGAGAGAAGCTGGACGAATTCGATTGTGAAGTAACCATCGCTCCAGCTGACCAAAGAAAAACAATTCAGTCGGATATTGATTATCTCAATGTTAACTTTTATGAGATTTTTGGTGATGACGATTTGCAGGACAAAATAGTAGTGTAATTATAAATACGCCCATAATATTAAATTGTACATTGATTTCATAGTCATCGTTTCCAATAATCTAACATGCTAACTTGTAAATTTCAGTGTAACTCCTATTAGCACAGGATCACCGGACGATTATGAGGCTACTAGGTACATAAAACAAAGGAAACAAAAGAAGAGAGTAACAAAGCCATCCAGATTCCTCAAGAGCCCATACGATTACCATGTGGATAGGTCGAATGCATTGGAGTTGGACAAGAATCTTGTGACATACATTTGGTCGGAGGACCAGTCACAGTAAGTTGAAGCTTTCTACGCTGTGACCAATCAATTTGTTCTTCTTCTATTTCATAGAAATTGTATTTATGATTTCAAGATGTATCATGCAGTGACAAATGGATGTACAAATGCAAGATGGACGATATATTCAACCTAAGGAGACTGGACCTTTAGACATTACAAGAAGGGGAGTGGGTGTCAAACCTGGTGGTTGACACCTATGCATTCTTGTTGAACTTAAGAGAAAAAGAAGGGAAGATGCGTAGACTAGTTTTGACAGCATCAAGCACGGTAAGAAATATTCTTTATTTTGATAAACTGTTGCATATGTAAGTCCACTAATTGTATTATGAACTCTTTGGAACACAGTTGAGCATAGTGGCGTCTGTTTCAAGCGGAAACTTTGAGGACACACGTGATCAATCCGAAGCTGCTCAACAGTTTACTGCCAAGCTGAGGATGTTCAACAGCTTCATGTGACACGGGAATTTTAACGTTTGTTCACTTGAATATGTAAGTTTTGTGATTAGTGAGCATTTTGTGAATCTTTTGTTGTTGAAATGTGAGCATTTTGTGTTTTTCAAATATGCCACAAACCACATATATGCACAAACACTAGTTGAATTCCAGTAACCACAAATATGAATTCTGTGGTTATTGTACAGCAACCACAGAATTCATATTTGTGGTTACTGGAATCCAACTAGTGTTTGTGCATATTTGTGATTCTGTGGTTAGTTGCAAAATGACATACCAAATATTAAAAGAATCAGAATAGCACATGCTAAATATAGTGGTACATGTTTTCATGCCTATTGACCCATTTTGTTTTTCTTGTATTTCTTTATTCGTTGATTATTTGTTTTTTATGCCTATTAACCCATTTTGGGCTGTCTGGCTGAAATCTACTGTGTTTTTTGGGCATGGATTGTTGAATTAGGTTAAGAGATATATAGGATGAAATGAATAGGATTTTCCCTACTAATATTGTTTCTGGTTGTGTTGTGGTTATGTGGTTAAGTTTTGTGATTAGTGAGCATTTTGTGAGCATTTTGTGAATCTTTTGTTGTTGAAATGTGAGCATTTTGTGTTTTTCAAATATGCCACAAACCACATATATGCACAAACACTAGTTGGATTCCAGTAACCACAAATATGAATTCTGTGGTTACGGTACGGCAACCACAGAATTCATATTTGTGGTTACTGGAATCCAACTAGTGTTTGTGCATATTTGTGATTCTGTGGTTAGTTGCAAAATGGCATACCAAATATTAAAAGAATCAGAATAGCACTTGCTAAATATAGTGGTACATGTTTTCATGTCTTTTGACCCTTTTTGTTTTTCTTGTATTTCTTTATTCGTTGATTATTTGTTTTTATGCCTATTAACCCATTTTGGGCTGTCTGGCTGAAATCTACTGTGTTTTTTGGGCATGGATTGTTGAATTAGGTTAAGAGATATATAGGATGAAATGAATAGGATTTTCCCTACTAATATTGTTTCTGGTTGTGTTGTGGTTATTTGTTTTTCTACCCCCTTATCTTAATACTCTTAAGGGTGTGTTTGTTTTCATGACCTATATTGCAGATCCTCATACCTACCATTGCTCATCAACATTTTGTAATGTATGTGCTAAACCTCAAGAAGAGGAGATTTGAGTACCTTACAAGCTTGAAAAAGTTTCGAAGAAGTGGAACTTTTCCTGAATTTGAACACATTGGCAACAAGTTGATGAAAGAAGCATGCAGTTTCATTTCAGAGAGATATCAAGTCACGAAAAAGGTTTGCCCATATAAATGGGAGCAGTTTGAGTGGCATGATCTAAAAGTGCCAGAACAATCGGATGGAAGTAGCTGTGGTGTATTCACCATGATGTTCTTAAGGGATTGGCATGGAGATGAAAATGAGATTGATTCTTTCCGCAACTGGAACACATTGAGGGAGGATGACCAGGTGTTGGTCACCAATCAATTAAGAATAGATATTTTCTGCTCATTAATGAAACACAAAACTAACTTGTTGAAGGAAACCATACAAGTGGAAGCCAACACATTTGGTGAAGAATTGAAAGCTAGGCTCTTGGAAAAAGGAGGGGGTAATGCTAGAGGAAAAAAGAGGAAAGTGTTGGAAAACAATGTAATTTTCTGTTATTAACCACTGCGCACTATTCTGTGGTTACTGGCCAGTAACCATAAATATGAAGTTTGTGGTTTTTGTTAGGATTATGCTACTTACCACGGTTAGGATTTATATGCTACTTACCACAGTTAGCATTGACCCGTACCACTTAGCACGGTTAGGATTTATATGCTACTTTTGGATCAAAATCAACCATCAGTGTGAATTTGCTCTTGATCATAATTTGTTTGTTTAATTTTCATTCTCATTCCTTTACATTTTATGTTCGTGTCCTAAATTTCTTGTTTAAAAAATAGGAGTGAAATTAACACAAATGTCATTCTTCTTGTGGTTTTTGTTCTAGAATAGTCCCTTCTATTACAAAAATTGTAACAAAAATTTAATGGTACAAAAAAGGAATCATATTAGTATAGTATTTGTAATTGTATTATAATGGATCCTTTCGGATGAAAAAAATGCTAGAGAGACAACATTGGTATTATACTACTAGACTTATGGCAGGTTGCAATTCTCTCAAATGTGGGCATCTTTGGTTGGCGGTTGTTGCTTGATAAACTTCAAACCCGTGATAACCTTGTTTCTAGAGGGGTTCCTCACGGATCTCACGATACATGATGTCGCTTTGTTTTGAGAGGGAGGAAGCCTCGTTTCACCTCTTCTTTCGGTGCAAGATATCTAGCCATAGAAAATGACTACTAAACATCTAGTAACCACAAATATGAATTGTGATTAGCGGACAGCAACCATAGAATTCATATTTGTGGATACTGGAATCCAAAAAACCAAAAATAAAGAACACAATGCAGAAACATAATCTCAGTAGACCAAAAACAAAACAAAACCAAAACTATAGGCCATTTAAGGGAGTTTTGATATGAAGAAAACTCAAAGTAAAAGGAAAAATATGAAACTTGTTTGAAACTTTCAATAGGTACAACTACAAATAATGAAAAATCAGAGAAACATTGTTTAGAAACAAACGAGACATCCACCATGGCACCTATCATAAGTTATTGACATGATCAATTTGGATACTTTCTCAACAGCAGAGAAACAGGAATCATGAGAAGATGGGGGCAGAAGCAGAAACAACTAAGGCGACACTGTTAGCTTGCTCTCTAAATCTCGGACTGCTTCTGAATTTCAATCGCCTTCTTGCATTGTTGTTTCCAAATTAGATGTCTCTGCTCTGATTGGGACATCAACCTGATCTTGCTCTTGGATATTCTACTTCATCTTCTTCAACTGTAACGTTTAGCAAACACAAACAAATATAAGAATGGCAAAAATCTTAAACAAAAACTAAATGTGAGATAAAGAGCAATGGACATAAAATAGCAAATACCTGAAAAGGTTGAACACTCAGCACGTGAAGGTTCAGAGGTTTCAAACGTTGAATGTAACAATTCCTCGGCCTCTTTAACTCCATCAAGAACATGACGAAGAAATGCATTAAAGGCAGCCTCGTTATAACATATGCGTGACCCGGCTCCAGAAACTATATTAGAAAGACGCTGGTATCTCTCACCGAAATTCGAAGGTGCCTTGGTTTGAAGATGAAATTCCTCAGCAATACAAGCAAGAGTTTTCTTATAATCTCTGCACCATCTTTTTTTCACATACATGGAAGGTATGCAATGACAAAAAGGATTACCCCATGCAACGAAAACATCCAAAACTCTCAGTGTGTGCCGACAAATTAACCCCCAGTTCTCAAAAAAACGACAGCTGCAAGTAACAGAACTCCTGACCAAATCTAGCTTCACAACTTCAGTTTCTACCAAAACTTGGTTCGCAGTAAATTGATTATCCCATCTCTCAACATTTATAACTTCGGTTGTGTCCTGTTTCAACTCGTGAACAGGCTGCACACGAAATATACTATTAGGAAAAATAATACTTATTGAGGAGTACTATTGTTAGTAACAAGTAATAGTAATGGCAATCCTGTGGCATCTAACAAGTATTAACCACTATTTTACTAATATGTGGTTATTGCCCCAATTAACAAGAATTATTAACAAAAAAAAGGAATGGGTAATTACCAATATAGTGTAAGCTCTGCTCGCGTCAAACTCCTTCTGAATTAACTCAAAAATGGAAGGAGTGAACAACTCAGCTGCATGGCGCATCAAACCACTATTGAGATGCCTATTCTGCACAACAGTGTTCTGCATTCTAAAATCAGACATCAGCTCATTATGACGCAAATCATCAACGAGATCTTGGAACCTAGACAACAATTGAGAGATAGAGTGTTCAGTCTTCAGATAGTGTCGAGACAATGCATTGAATTGTTCGCTAAGTTGTGTGGTCTTCTTCCCAGCTGTAAATGTACTCTTCACCCAAGCAGAAGACCATTGCCTCCTACTGGTGTAAATGAAGCTTAGCCAAGTGATGTCAGAATGGTGTACATTAGCGAAGCATTCGTCAATCATATGTTTCCAAGAGTATTCAAACTGTTCCTCATTATCAACATGCTTTACAATATGCTTAAATTCATCAAAAAACTTAGCAGTGGCCCTAGCCCCAAGTCTCTTAGTGGCATTTTGCTTGATGTGCCAAGAACATAAAGCATGAAACACATCGGGGAAAACCTCACGAACACCGACAGCAATTGCAGGTGCTTGATCTGTCATAAAGGTCTCCGATTTCTTGCCATTCATGCATTTAATAAAAGTCTCGAACAACAACTTGAATGCTAGGCCACTTTCATCATAAAGTAACGCGGCACCGAACACGCAAGTACCTTTATGGTGATTAAAGCCAACAAAACTACCTAAAAATAAATAGAAGGAACAATTAGTACGAAAACATTCGTTATGATAACCAGTTAACCACACAGAAGTACATTAAAGAAAATATATATGCTTTATGATCAGAAAGAATGAGATTCTCAATCAATAACCACAAATTAGAGCATAGTGGTTAGTGGCCACTAACCGCAGAATAGTACAATAGTGGTTAATACTTGTTAGATTGAAGCATATAAGATCAGAAAATTTGAAAACAATTTGGCAAACGACATACCAAGGGGCCTGTAGGCCTTGTTAGTTCGGTATGTTGTGTCAAAGCTGACGAAATCACCGAAAAGTGCATAATCGGTCCGCATGACAGAATCAATTGCCTCGTCTTCATCGACTGGAATGTCGTAGTAAAAACTAGGCCTTACCAATGCCTGCTGCCTAAACCACGCTTGCAACGCAGTAGCCTCTCCATGTTTCAATGGATTCGCCTTGATAGCATACAAGTGGTTCTTCAAATCAGTGCGTAGAAAACCAAGTTTATCAACACCACCAGCAGCCCGAGCCATAGAATCGAATGTAGCCCTCGCAGATATCCCAGATGCATAATAATTGGATATAACAACTTTCTGCTGTTCCGAGATAGTTCTATTAAGTGGAAAGAAGTGCCTCTTGTCAACATCGATCAAAGGATGATTGTGATGATCGTACCACTTGGTAATAACATACCAACCCTTGTGAGCATCCATCTTAAGCTTCATTATTGCCAAACAACCCGTCCGCGTATCTTTCCTTTTATTCGAAGTCTCCTTTTGAATCTTAAAACCTTGTTTGTGACACATCATTTTCAGATAGTGAGGGATATCTGCCTTGTTATTCTTGCTATCGCGATACACATTTGCCTTCCTAATGCTGAAGCCCACAGATTGGGCATAAGACTTGTAAAATTCATATGCATCCGGCTTTGTGTGAAAAACAAGATCTTTCCAAGAATTAACATCTGAAGGACGATGAGTAATCTCTGTCAAAACCAAGTGAAAACAATCAATATCCAACAAACAACATCATAAAAAATATATTTATTATATAATAACAAATCAGCATTGAACCTCCAAACGCAACATCATCAAGTTCGTCATCATGACATCTGACATTGGTACTTGAATCTACGCAAACGTTATAAAGGAAACGAATAAATGAATCAGGTAAGCATAAGACAATTATGGTTAAACAAATTTTAAAAAATTAAAATCAAAGAATTTAACAATTATAAGTTAAGAACCTAAAACAACCATCTGTCATACCCTAATTTTGTCCGCCTAGTTTCAAAACCCTAATTTTCAGCAAAAATAAGTAATTTTGTGAGTGATGCATTATTTGAGAAAGGGTTTAGGGTATTTACCCAAGCATTCTAAGGTTTTCAAAATCATTTTTGAGAAATTAAGGAATTTTGGGGCATTTAAAAGGGGCATTGTTTGGTCAATTTCAATTTAATAAATTTTTGCTAGCTGAAAATCCGATTAATTTTTGGGAATTTATTTAATGAAATTGTATTATTTTGAACAAAAAAATATAAATAAAGAAAATCATATTTCAAATTATGCGCATATTTTATATGTGTAGTAAAAAAATCAAGTTCAAATTAATTCAAGAAAGCATTTCAAAAAAATAGTACAAGGAATATTCCCAAAAATTATATGATAAGATTTTTGTTGGCAATTTTGGTCATCTCTCATTTTCAAAAATGGCATATTCTTCAAGATACCTTGTATATGGCTCAAAATGGTTAGATTTATGTACAATTATCTTGAAAAGAATAATCAAAATGGAGAGGATAATTGGAAGGTTCATGGATGGTACAATAGTACAATTGCCAACTTGCAAAGCTTGGGCACCACTACTCCTCTCCCATTGTGGCCGAATTCACTCCCCTTCATTTCCCTCTCATTTTGCATTTTTTTGTCCCTCATCAAAGTGTGTTTCAATCCTCACCCTTGATTCAAAATTAAAATGCAATCCTAGAATGAGATGAGGTACACAATGACTTAAATGCCCCTAAACCTAATTGCACATTATATATACCCTCATATCCTCACCTCTCACAAGGTTTTGGCTCACAATTCACACTCAAAAAAACCTCTCCTCTCCTCTCTTCCTTTGGCCGAAACCACCCCCTCATTCCCTCACCTCATTTCTTCACTTTTTCACTTCAAATCAACATTCTAGTCCTAAATCCTTCATCATCCTTGCATTCTCTTCAAAGATCCATCTTCAAATCTCAAGAATCAAGCTCAAGATTGAAGATTAGAGGGTTGATTCAAGTGGTTTAGTGTTCATTCACCTTATTTCTTTTGCTATTCTAGCTTGGAGTTGAGGTATACTCTCACTCTTAACATCATCAAAATTTTAGCATAAAAAATGTAGATCATCAATCTACTTTTGCATATCAAGCATTTCTTTGCATTTTAGTGCTCTATTTTTTTGATGAAATGTTGATATAATTGTTGTTGTTGAATGAGAGATGTGTTTCAAGCATTTTGACAAACACTTTGGGAGGTTTGGATGCTTGAAATGCATCTCTCTCTTGGAATAAATTGTGTGTTGGTGCTATTTTCATTTTGTGCTTGCATTTTCATGAATAAAATTGTGATTTGGGATTATGTTTCATTTCGCATATTGTAGAAAAATTAGGGTTTGTGTGATTTTAGTGCATTCCTTTGCTTAATCATGTGAATCCTTGCCAAAAAGCTTGATCTATGTCATTTGCTTGCATGATTTTGTTGTTTTCAAAGAACAAAATGAGCTTTTAGCTCTATGTTGGTGTCGCAAATCATGATTAGAATTAGGGTTTGTTAATTTTCTTGTGAAATGGGTTTGCAATTGTGATCAAAAACGTTTTCTCAAGTTATTTTGATGTTAATTGATTGTATCTTGCTTGCAAATTGTTATATGTTGATGATTGGCAAGAGGACTCACACTTGTGTCTTTGTGCACTTCACTTTAAGTGATGAGGATTGCCTAAGATGATTCAATTTTCTTTGTGCAATTTTTGTTTGAAAATGCAAATGTTAGTTTTCTAACTTGATTAATCAATTTTGGTTACAAAAATGACTTGTTAATGCCCTCTTTTGGTCACTTTTGGTCTTGCAAATGTGATGTTCTTTCTAGGTCAATGTTATGCTTTAATGTTGATGATTTGGTAAAAGGACTAGACACTTATGCCTTTGTGCATTGTCTCAAATGTCAAGGATTACCAAAAGGGATTCAACCTTGTGTTTTTATCTTATGTTGATGCCTATTTGAATTAAACTTTTGCATTATCTATTTGTGTGCCTATTCTTGCAATCTATTTGGTTAATGTTGATCTTGCATGTTCATTGCCATTAAATGTTAGATGACTAAGTGTCATTCTTGTGCTCAAATGTTGTAATTGGTAATGTTTATGCTTATGCTTACATTGTTGATTGCTTTGCTTGCAATTTGTTAAATGTTGCACTTTGGTTCTTGACTTGGAAATTGATTGAATGTTCTACTTTCTTTTCCTTTTGGATGCCACGCCATCCCAACAAACCTTTTGTGACCAATGTCACCCTCAAACTCCCTTCTCCTTTCTTCGAATCAATCATTTTCTAAAGCTTTTTCCAAACTCAATCTTTTCTCAAATTGTTTTCATAAGACAATCAAATTCTTTCTAAGATCAACAATAAACCTTTTTGAAAACTCATAAGGAGGCAAGTCGGACGTACGACCGGCGTTGTCTAGCGTCCTAAGATCGGAGCTGTACAGCTCAAACATCTTGGGATACTTATGAGAATCAAAACAAGTAATTAACAACTTGAACCCTATTTCAAAAACTGAGTAAGGAATCGAGTCGGATGTACATCCGGTATTGGTTAGCGTCTTAGGGTTAGCGAGCTGTACAGTTCGTGCGAGCCTAAGATACTTGCTCAAATAAAAGCAACCAACCTCACAACAAAGCTTTTTCTTCCTTAATCAAAAAAACATTTTCAATAAGTAGGGGGCACGTCGTTTGTACAGGCGGGGTTGTCTTTGTTCTAGGTCTAGTGGACTGTACAGTCTAGGACCAAAAACCCCTACAATAAAAAACACCAACACAAAGTTTCTCGACTAAGGAGAACTACGTAGGAGCGGGTCACATCCCGTCAAGCACACTTTTAAAAAATAATAAAAAGATTCTTCTTTTCCCCCGTTTTCAAAAACACTTTTCTCAAATAAAAAAGAAGTAGAACGAATTGTTTCAAATCAATTCTGTCAAAATCGCACATCAAGTTAAAGGTTCCCTTTCGGTAGAAAGGAGGTGTGGGATGCTAATACCTTCCCCACACCTAACCGACCCCCGAACCTACATCTCTAGCTCTCAAAGGACCACCCGCCTTAAAAAGGACCCTTTTTCAATGTTTTGGTCCCTAAATAAAAAATGTTGATGGCGGCTTCACAAATTTTCACGTTGTACGATGAAAGGTCCAATCCAGATCTTTCGGGGTGCAACACCATCTCAGTGAGATTTTCATCCAGACCAGGACAACCCTGAACTACAATAAGGAAATCCAAAACCCCAACGTGAATTAATTGTGAAATGTGAAGTAAGGTAGTAAAACAAGGCATATGCATTATATCAGACAAAGAAACAAACGACTTACGAGCAAGTAAATCTGTAAAGCTGGTTGCTTCACCAAGTTCATCAACTCCAAGCATTTTAAAATCTGCAGAAAAACGACTTAAAGGAATTTACCAATGTGCAAATCACTAATACCAAACAACATCATAGAAGTTAAGAAAAAATTATTTTATCTAAAAATAAACTTGAAAGAAATGGCAATTCAATGTGAAACAAGAACATAATCAAACACTAGTTGGATTCCAGTAACCACAAATATGAATTCTGTGGTTAGTGGACAGCAACCACAGAATACATATTTGTGGTTACTGAAACAGAAATTTTACTCAATGAGAATAAACATAACTTGGATATGTGCCAAATTATTTTATATGAATCATTATTTTGTGCTATCATAGTTCTATGAAAATCTGGTTGCAAAGTCTTGCTAATTGATTGTGCTATCATAGTTCCATAGATTTATGTTTCTTGCTTGATGAAGAATCACAAGAATTTGGTTCCTTCAATTTGTTACTCCTTAATTGAGGCACAAAGTCAAAAATATCAAAAGAAGGCTCTATGGAACTCAGAACACACAGCAAAGAGAAGCACATGGAAAAATAAATTGATGGCTTAAATACAGTTTTGGTTCCCCAAGTTTCACCAACTCACGATTTTGATCCCCCAAGTTTAAATTTCACGAATTTGATCCCTCAACTTTCCCAATTTGTAAAATCAGGGTCCCCCACTAATTTGGTCAAAATTGATGCTGACGTGTCACCCACTTAATCTACGTGGCAGCCATGCTGGCATGCCACAGTGGATTAAAATTAAAAATTGTTATTTTTATTTTAATATTTTGTTTTTATATATTTATTTAATATTTAATAAATACATAATTAAGAAATTAGAAATGAAAAAACACTTAAATGATTGTTTCAGAAACGTGAACTTCTTCTTCTCTCGTGAACTTCTTCTTCTGCTCAACCATTTCATCTTCCACCCATCAGCCTTCACTGAGTTTCAGCGTCAATGGCGAAGTAAAGAAGATGAAGATGAAGACTCACGCTTGCTTAATCGAACCCTTGTCAAACCCTTGCCTACCGTAACCGTATTTGAACCCAAACCTTTACCTAATCGAAGCAAAGAAGACGAAGACGAACTGTAACTACGAAGGACGAAGGAAATGGCGGCGAATCTGAGCACGAAGGAGGCTAATGAAGTGAGGAATGCTTCTTCAAGCAAGAATGAGGAACAGAAGTATGTTTCGCGGTATGTTTCCTAGCTTTGAGTACTTCGTTTTTGCCCTCATTGTTCCGTCTTCTGTTGTTTGTGTAAGTTTAACTTCATATGCCCAAAAAATTGGCTTATGCTTGAGATTGTGGTGGATTGTACGATTTTGCCCTAAATGTGTTAGTTTTATATTGTGTTTATACTCTGTTATGTAAAATTATGTTCATTTGTTACTGTGTTCAGTCTAGGTTGAGTATTATATTCTGTTTGTGAACCAAATGTGGCTTGTGGTCCCTGTTTGTAGGGTTATGTTTGTTAAAGTGTGGCATGTGGTCCCTGTTTTTATGCTTGTCATTGTCTTCTAGTGAGTTTTTTTAAGTGTTTTTTTTTAAACAGCCCTGTTGAAGTCACATGTTTGAGATTCCAAATACACCATGGGGGTATGTTTGTCTATTACCCTACAAAGGTCTATGTCCAGGGTGAAATGATTGAGATGAATTGGGATTGGGATGTGGACCACATGTCCTATATTGAGATTGCAAATTTGGTCAAAAGTATAGGTTATAGGGGCTTCCACTGCCTTTGGTATAAGGAGCCTAAGTTAGGAGTAGTTCGTGGTTTGAAACCACTACAAAATGACCAAGATGTATTGGAAATGATTGAATCTGCTAAGGGATATAAGGTAATTTAACTCTATGTGGATCATCTTGTTGACACCCCTGTTGTAGCAGAGGAAGTTAGTGACTTAGATATTGAGGAAGATGAGGAGTATGTTGCTAGTGAAGTGGAAGATTTGGATGATAGTGAAGGTGAAGGTGAAGGTGATGAAGATAATGTGGATGGAAATTTTACAGACAATGATTATGATGAGACATGGGATTGGACAAGTGTGCTCCCTGTTGAGAATGTTAGTGAAGTTAGGAACAAGGTAAAATCTCATGGTGTCTCAAGGGACAATGCATTTTCTGAGGAAGCTTTTGCTGAATTTGTTGGTGAGGATGATTATGATTCTGAGCAACTAGACACACCTCCAAACAGTGAAGATGATGGGGACGAACCTCCTAAATTTCCACATTTCAAGATGCCTAAAATGGGAGATCCTATTAAATTGGAATTGGGCATGAAATTCAGCAACAAGCAGCAGATCAATGATGCTGTTAAGGAGTATGCTATGAGTGTTAAGAAAAATGTTTGGATCTACCAAAATGATAAAAAAAGAGTGGTGGTTAAGTGTGTTAAGGGTTGTCCATTCCATTTGAGGTTTAGTAAGAGGAGTGGCAACAATTATTGGCAAATTGTTAGTTTCAATGATGAGCATAGATGTTATAGGACAGCGAGAAACAGACAAGCAAAGACTGAATGGCTAGCCAAAAAATTTGTTCATATATTGCGGCATACACCTGAGATGAAGTGCAAGGGGCTGAGAGCAGAATCTGTTCAAAAGTGGGGTGTTAAATTGTCTCATGCTCAAGCATATAGGGCTAAGAGAAGAGCAATAGAGATTATCCAAGGCGCTGGTGCTGAACAATACAACCATCTAAGGTATATTACGTTTCTTGTTTCTGCTGTTCATATATTTATGTTTCTCGTTTCTGTCTTTCATTTATGTTTCTGTTTGCAAAATTCAGGAGCTATGCAAAGGAATTAAGGAGGTCAAATCCTAATAGCACAGTAATTATCAAGTGTGCTGAAAGTCCAAAGGGTCCTATTTTTGAAAGGATATATGTATGCCTTGAAGCTTGTAAGGCTGCATTTGCATACACATGCCGGCCTTTAATTGGACTTGATGCTTGCTTCTTAAAGGAGGAACATGGTGGACAATTGATAGCTGCAGTGGGTAAAGATGGGAATAATATGATGCTGCCCATAGCATATGCAGTGGTAGAAGCTGAGACAAAGGAATCATAGCAGTGGTTTCTTGACCTCTTGGTAGATGACTTGTGTGAATTGCAACAAAGGGAATATGCATTTATATCAGATCAGCAGAAGGTAATTAAAATTTTCTGTTTAAGTTAAAAAATTCTATTTAAGTTAACAAATTCTGTTTAGTAGTAATGAGTTGTTGTATTTTCAGGGATTGGTGCCTGCTATTCTCAACCAAAGCGAGAATGTTGAGCATAGACTTTGTGTAAAGCACCTGTATGGAAATTGGAGAAAGAAATACCCTGGATTAGAAATGAAAGAGGTGTTGTGGTGGGCTGCTAGGGCTACTACAGTCCCTGATTGGGAAAGGGCAATGAAGAAGATGAAGGACATGAATGAAGATGCTTGGAAGGATATGATGCAGCTTCCAGCATCTACTTGGAGTAGGTCTCACTACAAGACATACACACAATGTGACCTACAAGTCAACAACATGTGTGAGGCATTCAACAAAGCTATTTTGGATCATAGGGACAAGCCTATTATCAGTTTGTTGGAAGGCTTAAAGGATTATATAACTGAAAGGATTGTGACTCAAAAGACATTAATGGAAAGATACAAAGGTAATATCTGTCCTAAAATTCAGTTAATTCTTGAAAGATTGAAGGGTGAAGTTGATGGATGGTCTCCTCTGTGGCATGCTGACGATGACTTTGCTTTATTTGGGGTATCAAATGAGGTTGACAAATACACTGTCAATCTAAAAGAGAGAACATGTTCTTGTCGTAAGTGGGACATTTCAGGAATTCCTTGTCCTCATGCAATTGCTTGTATTTGGCATAACAAGATGAATCCAGAGGACTATGTATCTCTCTGTTATAGGTATAATTCCTTTAATTCTGGTTATAAATTCTGGTTATATAAATTCTGGTTATATAAATTCTGGTTATAGTTTCTGGTTATATAAATTCTGGTTATATGAATACTGGTTATAAATTCTGGTTATGAATACTGGTTATAAATTCTGGTTTGAATAAAATACTGATTTCAATACAATTCTGGTTTGAATATTTTTCTGTTGTTTGACAGGAAATCAACTTTTTTGAGCACATACTCTTATTTTGTCAAGCCATCCAATGGACCCAAGTTATGGCCAGAGACAAACACTGATCCTATCTTACCACCGGTTATGAGGAGAGCACCAGGGAGGCCAAAGAAGAAAAGGAATAAGTCTAATGATGAGCCAAAGCCTAAAAACAAACTACCAAAGCATCATCAAATTTCTGTGAAATGTAGGAAATGTGGCACTTTGGGCCACAATGTTAGAACATGTAAGGGTAAGACAGCTGCTGATAGGGTGATACCAAAAGGTGGCAACAAGAAAAGAAAGAAGAACCCAGCTGTTGTATCACAACAATCACAACAGTCACAAGCACAAGGATCACAAGCTCCACAAGTTTCACAACCTGCTTAGTCTTTTTGTATAGGTCTTTTTGTATGGCATGTGCCTCTTTTGTGAACTTAGTAGTATCTGATGGCCTATGTGCCTTTTTGTGAATCCAAGTATGGAAAATTTTGTAAAGGGATTATTTGCCTTTTTGTTAATCTTAGTATGCCACGTAATATGTAAACCAGCTACAGTTATAAGAAACTGGTATATGTAGTTAACTAGGTACTGGTATATGGTGTTCCACTTCTGTAATATGGCCTTTTGAACCTTAACAATGTATTTATGGCCTTTTGAGCCTTTGGTTAATGCAATATATGCATCTTATAATCTTATAATCTTGTAATCTTGTATTTATACTGCAGAATCCTACTCTGTCTTAGAAGAAGCCAGTAATCAATTATAATCTTATAAATGGATATATGTATACTGCAGAATATAAAACCAGATGTAACAATAGATTTCATTTCATATAACATAGTCATTACAAAGCCATTCATATAACATAGTCATTATAATCTTAGACTCAGTAACACTGCTACAAACATAGTCATTAAAAACACCAATAGAAACATACCCTGCTACTAATAACCCCTAAACCACACCACTAATAAATTCCAACTAATGCAAACACAAGGATGAAAATAATGATCCAACAAATTGCCAAAAATCCCCATAACATGTTATTCTTTTTCTTCATTTCTTGTTGAGCCGTTTTTGCTTCCTTGAACTCAGTAACCTTTTTCTTCAAATGAGCAACATTGCTATTCAATTCAACAACTTTGTTCTTCAACCCATCAGCCTTCTTCATGAAGGACCAAATAAGCTCCTTAGCTCTAGGGGGAAATCTTGATAATACCAGTCAAAAAATTCACATTGTTTTGCACCAAATTTCTGAAAATTGAAAGTAGGAGGAGATTAAAATAGAGATCAAATTCCAATAACAGTGTAATGGCAAAAATCATACCTCATATTCACCACATCCATAAAACCTACGCCCAGGGTTCTCTTTTGTCCAACCAGTCACCAATGGAGCTTCCTTTCCACAGAAGCAGCGAAGGGGTCTTCTTCTCAATGACCCATTTGACGAAATAGAGTACTCAGACATGGGGGTTCAGGTCGTGAGGGGATACGAAGAGATTCTGGGCGAATTGAACCTCTGAATCGTGAAGGAAGAAGGAAGAAAAAGGAGCAGCTTTTGGGGATTTAGGATTCTTCAAAACTTTCAGTTTTTTCACGATAGAAGGAAGAAGAAGGAATACAATGTTATTTTATAGGTTTTATTTATGAATTAATAAATATTAAAGTTCACGATGGAAGGAAGAAGAAAGCCCTGATGGGTGGAAGATGAAATGGTTGAGCAGAAGAAGAAGTTCACGTTTCTGAAACAATCATTTAAGTGTTTTTTCATTTCTAATTTCTTAATTATGTATTTATTAAATATTAAATAAATATATAAAAACAAAATATTAAAATAAAAATAACAATTTTTAATTTTAATCCACTGTGGCATGCCAGCATGGCTGCCACGTAGATTAAGTGGGTGACACGTCAGCATCAATTTTGACCAAATTAGTGGGGGACCCTGATTTTACAAATTGGGAAAGTTGAGGGATCAAATTCGTGAAATTTAAACTTGGGGGATCAAAATCGTGAGTTGGTGAAACTTGGGGGACCAAAACTGTATTTAAGCCTAAATTGATTCTACGGTGGTCAAAGGTAGTAAACGTAGCCAAAAAAAAATGAATTCAGAAATCAAGCAAATCAAGCAAGTAACTTCCTGTAACTGGCGAAACAATCAGAAATCAAGCAAGTAACAATCAGAAATCAGAAATCAACAAGTAACTGGCGGAACAAAACTTACGAAAGTGAAGACGTCGCCGAAGCTTTGCGGTGGTGCGACGTGCGCCACGGAGAGAGGAAGAAAATGCTGGTGCGGCGTTGTGCGGCGGGGTGCGGCGTGGTGGTTGCCGTTGAAAGGATGGTGTGCGACGGAGGGATACTGTAGAGGGATGAAGGAATGGGGTGTGTAAAATTACCTAGATACCCTCCTTAATTGATGGCATTTGGATCATATTTCACTAAAAAAACACAGATCCAAAGGCTGATACTAATTTAGTAATTAAAACTAAGGATTTCCTTGGTTACCTAAATCACTCTCGGTTCTATAAGTCTTTCCTAAGGGTTTGGCATGACTGGCTTCTTAAAAAAATTAGGAAGGGGGAAATTTTATTAATCAAAGTGGCATTAATGGCCATTTTACAATTGACTCCGACAGGATTTGAACTTAGCACATTGAGTATATAAGTTATCTGTTAATGTTATTGGCTTTGTTTTCTTAATATCAAAAAAAAAAGTTATCTGTTAATGTCCCCGAGGTGCTCGCTTACAAAAGTCTTATCCGCTATAAGTTATCTTTGTAAGCTAGCGGTTTAACATTGTCAAACAGAGCTTTTTTGGACTTGAGGTCTTCAGCACCGGTCTGGTGTCTAAGAGAAAGGGGCCTGACTAATCTAGAAATTGGTCGGGAAAAGGATTCCATTGCAGAGAATCGAACTCGAATATTAGTCGAGTCCATTCCTTAAACTGGACTGTATTAACAAATTGCACCTAAATATAGGGTTAATTATTGACAAGACTCGTCAAACAAAGCCTTTGTCTCGCCCACAAGATTATAACAAAAATCAAAATCAAAAAGGCACCTTACGACAATACACGTTTTTAATTTATTTTTTCAAATGGAATTGTTTTTTAATTTAGTTTATATACATGATTGATGTAAAGGTTTTTTACATGGTCAAGCAATCATAATTTTGCCACGTTATTAAAAATAGTCGAGCATTAATTACACTAAAAGTTATTTATAGTATCAATATATGGATTTCGTTAGCTTGGCTCTCTCCAAACCCTATTCGTCTTTCTCAGTGTTCTCTCTACTCTTCTCTTCTTTCTTGCTCACATACTAGAGGGGATGGTTTTAGGTCAACTTTTGGCCTAGAATCACCCACTTCATATCATTTTATGTCTTGTATATCTAAATAAGTTGTTCCCACATAGATCTAGCTAGATCTACCTTTTATTTCATATTTTTTCTGGACTTCGTCGTCTGAGAGAGACGTTATTATTGTTTGCGTCTTGGTGCGTTGTTTTTGATTTCCTGTCTTATTGCGGTATTCGGATTGACAAATCAACTTCAACCCATTGCAGATTCACTTAATAACTGGGGCCTCAAAGTTACAGATTTGGAGACATGGGTACTCTGACTTTTATTTTGTCACACTTGTAGGCATTTTGTCGTTTTATACTACTAACTTGGGTGTTGTGAGTTTGTTCGCAAATTTATCTGTTGTGTTTTTAGCACTGTTGACTTTATATTACCATTAATGTAATCGATCAATTTGAATGAATGAATATTTTTTTTAGTCAAAAAAGTATCAATATTTGTCACATTATGCTAAATAGTCAAGCCTTCACCCAATTACACTAAAATTCATTTATACTATGATTTGTGATTACTTGTCGCTGTAAAAAAACTTTACATGAACAATGCATCACAATTAAACTTTGACTGTTTTTCTAAGAATCTGGTGAGTTCATGAATTCTTAGGCTTCGTTTGGGAATTAGGAGGGAAGGGGAGAGGGAAAGAGAAAGTTTTGACTTTGACGGAGTTTATTTACCGAGAAGTTGAAAAAAATGTTTATGACTAATATATTTTTTATTTTTAGAGTATTATATCAAGATGAATTGGATCTAAAGATTTTTTTTCTAAGCCCACCGAAATCTCCCTCCAATACATTTTTCCCCCACTTTAGAGGGTTTTAGTATTGTGAACCAAAAAAGGGATTTTTTTTGGTACCCCCACATAATTTCTTTATCCCCAAAATACCCTTCCCATAATCTCCCAAAAACTCACTTTTCAGTTATTTTCCACTGGGACCCACAAAATCTACAATCAGATTTACTGTTATGGAAGGTAAATCCGATTAGCATTAAATAAGCAATAACTACACACGGAGAGTCAAATCGTATTTACCTATTTTGAGCTAAATACGATTTGACATCGTAAAACATGCCAAAAAGGGTAATTTTGTCGGCTCGTATTTACCTAAATACGAGTGGAAATCGTATTTACATATAGATGACTTAAATACGCTGTGTATTTTTAGCCATCGTATTTATCCAGTTGTGGGGTAAATACGATGGATAATCGTATTTAGGTACCCATTACGTAAATACGATTTTGTTTTTTAATTTTTTTTAATAACTATTTTTTTTGGTTGGTGGTTATTTCGAAACACATATCGATCCACAGTCATTTTCCACGGACCAGGTATAATGTTTGAATACTAATTTTTTGGTTCCTACAGAGTCATTTTCCACGGACCAGGTATAATGTTTGAATACTAATTTTTTAAATAATCTTCGGTTAATTTTTGACTGTCATTAAATTTACTAAAAACGTTACAATTTTGTATTTTGCAGATATTTTCTACACGAGACGATGTTGTTGAGTGGGCGAAGTTCGTTGGGAGACGTATCGGGGTTGTAGTTATTATTGTGAGATCTGACTCTGGTGGAGGTAAAAGGGGGACTCGAGATAAAATCATATTTGGCTGTGACAAGCAAGGAGATTTTTGTAATACTTCTAGAGTTATCGGATCGAAGAGAAGAAGATGTTTGTTCAAGTTGAGAGCTGTTCGTACCATACGGATGGGGGTTGGCGTGTGTCGGTTAGGTGTGGGCTACACACACCTCAGTTATTGACTACCCCAGTCGAATCTACTCGTTTTGGGCGATTGACTAAGCCGCAGAAGGCTATTATTGATGAGCATACTTCTTTGAACGTAGCCCCGAAGGATAGTCTGCTTGCTTTGACCAATAATCTGAATTCTTTGACCAAAAAACAAAAGAAAATCTGAGTGCTGAGCACAACTTGTAATTCTGTCCCAAATTAACATTCAAAAAAACCAAAATAGAAAGATTAAAATGAAAATAAATAAAGGGGATTTTTTTTTGTACACCCATCTTTTCCCTCAATACCCCCACAAAAATTGAAAATCCTAAAATACCCCTCTGAAATTTTACTTAATCGTAATTACCTGTATAAGAGGCACATACGATTTTGAAAAAAAAGGAAGCATATATAGATACATACGATGCGAAAATAAAACTCAAATCGTATGTATCTCATTAGTAGGTACCTACGATTCGTTAATTATACAAATCGTATGTACCTTGACTTCAGGTAGATACGATTTGTATAGTTAACAAATCGTATGTACCTGTTCGTGGGGGTACATACGATTTGTTAACTTAACAAATCGTATTTACCCTGTATTAAGGTAAATACGATTTACAAAATAATGCTAAAAAAAATTAAAAACTGATATTATATATATATACACACATATACACAAAAAATATGGATAAATAGTTACAAAAAACGTGGTACAAAAATAAAGGCAGATTGTATTTATTCGTCTTATATGTTGTGTCGAACTTTAGGAAACAACCGAAATAACTTTAGAGAAGTGGGATGCGCCCACATGATATCCGAAACCACGTCAGAATCCCCAATCTTTCTACTCCAACACAAATAATTTTCAGATTCAATTAATCGCAGTAGCTCTTGTATGTCCGTTCTAGGACCCCTCCTAGAAGACCGATAGGCGTAACGCTGCCTATAAATTTGTGGAAGAGAAGTGACGTTCCCCGAAAAAGTTTTCTTCAAAGCAAGCAGACTATCCTTCGGGGCTACGTTCAAAGAGTATGCTCATCAATAATAGCCTTCTGCGGCTTAGTCAATCGTCCAAAACGAGTGGACCCGACTGGGGTAGTCAATAACTGATGTGTGTGTAGCCCACACCTAACCGACACAGGCCAACCCCCATCACGTATGGTACGAACAGCTCTCAACTTGAACAAACTTCTTCTTCTCTTCGATCCGATAACTCTAGAAGTATTACAAAAATCTCCTTGCTTGTCACAGCCAAATATGATTTTATCTCGAGTCCCTCTTTTACCTCCACCAGAGTCAAATCTCACAATAATAACTACAACCCTGATACGTCTCCCAACGGACTTCGCCCACTCAACAACATCGTCCCGTGTAGAAAATATCTGCAACATACAAAATTGTAATGTTTTTAGTAAATTTAATGACAGTCAAAAATTAACCGAAGATTATTTAAAAAATTAGTACTCAAACATTATACTTGGTCTGTGGAAAATGACTCTGTAGTATCTACCGCGACAACAGGAACCACCTACGACTCTGACTGCGGATCGATATCTGTTTCGAAATAACCACCAACCAAAAAAAACAGTTATTAAAAAAAATAAAAAACAAAATCGTATTTACGTAATGGGTACGTAAATACGATTATCCATCGTATTTACCCCACAACTGGATAAATACGATGGCTAAAAATACACAGCGTATTTAAGTCATCTATATGTAAATACGAGCAGACAAAATTACCCTTTTTGGCATGTTTTACGATGTCAAATCGTATTTAGCTCAAAATAGGTAAATACGATTTGACTCTCCGTGTGTATTTATTGCTTATTTAATGCTAATCGGATTTACCTTCCATAACGATAAATCCAATTGTAGATTTTGTTGGTCCCAGTGGAAAATAACTGAAAAGTGGGTTTTTGGGAGATTATGGGAAGGGTATTTTGGGATAAAGAAATTATGTGAGGGTATGGAGGCATGTGGTGGGGGTAAAAAAAAATTCTATGCAAGATGTTGTTCTTCCTTTTTACAAAGCCCAAGTTAGGAGACAACTCAGCTAATTCAGATATCCCAAGACAAACGGGATACCATACCACAACCGAGCAGGAATTCCTTCACAGGCTCAGTTAAATTACACTCTAGTATGACCCCCACAGGATCAACCAAGTGTCAACTTTTAGATACCCTCTAACTCAGTGATTTCTCATTTGAGTACTTTTGACATTGATAACCTTGGGGGCAGTGAATACAGAAGGCTAGGCGGCAAGTTGAAGCAACAAGACATATTAAAGTATCGTAGATACCTATCACACCAGTCGTCAGCATCATACTCATCTGCATCGGCTAACTAATCCAGTTACCAGCAGATTCCTTAAGTACATATTCTTGTCCTCCCTCTTTCTCTTATTCGTAAAGCAAGGTTGCTGAGTTTTTGAAAAACAAAAGCATGGGCATGCAAATGTGGTGAAGTGTCAATGGCTGAAAAAAGAAAAGTGATGATGTCATATGATTATGGTGATTTCTCCATTTTATCTCCAACCTAATTAAATAGTGTCCAACTTTTCCCCAACCCCCTTTAAGGGCTTACCACTAGGTCTTCTTCCCAACCCACTACCTTCACCAGACGGTATTAGCACTAACCATTAAAGTGTGAATAGAATAAACATTTGACCTGGGGTACAACCCCAAAACTAGTGCATGTTGAGTACCCTAGAAACTCACTATCCAAGTAAGTTCACTCTCTCCAAACCCACACGATACTTACTTGAACAATGGAGTGTCATGGTATGTACACCCCACTGCCCATCACTCGAAAATTTCAGAGAAGGCGAATAACTTGGGAATCCATCTCGAACATGCGTAATTTGATTGGGTCGCATGTATAATTATAAATAAATATGTAGATATGTAGGAAGTGGTAAGAAAATAAATAGTTTGATGCTGGGGAAATCATAACTTTTTATTCCTACGGTAAGATTTTTTATTTCGATGAAAAGGGGAATGAATTCTCTCATGTGACATGAAAGTCTAATTAAATCTCCACCAACCATTAAAAAGAGAGCGAATACAATAAAAATAAAAATAAAAGAAAGAGAAGCTTTAAGGGTGAGATTTCCTTCATATTATTTCTTCCAATTATTTTCACTGGAGAGGACATGAAAAGCGCTGCAAATTATGCATAGATGGATATAAATAGATTCTCGATCATAGGCAAATGACATTAAATTAGTAGAAAGTTAAAAGTTCACACAATGTGCTGTGGATTTCTAACAAAGGAAAGCCCCCCCTTTCTTTATGCCATTTGATTAATGAAAGTTCCGTGCTGCTCGCCACTCCCCGAGGCCAAGGACGGGGTCGAACCGTCATTCCAGGATTTGCAGTCCGATACATTTCCATTATGTTACCCAGCCAAACCCGCCACCTCATGTGCCAAAGTCAAACGGTTGTTCTTCCTTCCCCGCTCCCTGGAGTTTGAAAGTTTTTTTATTGATTGGTCCTGTCATATAGGCCCGAGTCGGACATCCAATTGGTTCGATTTGAATTATCCGAAAGATAGAGATATTATATATTTATATTATTATATATTCGATAAAAAAATGGACAATCAAACCTCTTTTTGGCTTCAATAGAAAGAAGCCAAAAGAGGTAAATAGGGTCTTAAATAATGAGAGATATTTAAAAAGCATACGCCTATTCCCAGAATGACGCAGAGATCTATATGTAAGCAGAGTGTTTAGATTTAGATACGCTTGAATGTATATAATCCTATCCTATTGTCGTCCGCTATGGAATGAACTTATAATCATGGAATCGACTTACTCATCGCCAACCAACTACCACTACCACGCTCAATCAATATACCGGAAAGATTTATTCTAATGCATTTTCAACAACACATTCACGAACTCAGAGCTGGGTGATAGCAACGCTGTGGGCTTGCATCAACAGGAGACTCAAACAACACTTAGATTATATATTACCCCGGGATACTATACATAACCTAGAGATCTACTAAAATAAATTCTTCATTCAACCCAGAATCGACAGAAGCATAAACGTACTATACTAAAGAAGAAGGACCCCTAGCATTTGTAGTCAAAAACGCTTTCACCGACGAGAATGCCAGAGACTTCGAGATGAGGAGGGAATCAACTAAGACAAAAGGGAGGGGCAAAGAGTAGCTGGGAAAGCGAGAGGATAGTTTTGGCTCGACCAAGCAGTCGTTTCACTCAACTAAACCAGTCTTAGTAGTAGCCTAGCCTAATCTTGAGATTTCCCTTACCATGGGCTGTAGGAGAGGTTTCTAGCTTTACTTCGAGGATAGATCGAAAGAATTTAACTAGACCAGATCGACTGCATTTGAGGTGGAAGTCAGACTTCTGTGCTGTATGACGAGGAAGACGTGGGTCGCTCTTCTTTGCTTACGCACTCCGGCTTTGAGCTTTGAAAGAGGCCACGGTCACGCTACCGGTACCGGGTATCGGGAGCTAATACCAGCATAAGTAATAGTTTCACCAGTGGATCGTCGAAGGAGGGTTGTGGGTGAGTTTAAAGAGAGAATCTCAATCTACAAGTAAGGGGAGGTCTTTATATTATAATAGGATGTAATACCACCTTCTTCGTCTTGTCCAAGTAATCACCACCGACTCAGTATACCACTTACATTATGGCTGGGCAAAAGCCTATCTTGATCAGAACTTAGTACATGGATTCCTCTTTTTTTTTTAACTGATCGAATCGAATAAAGAGAGGGATGAGTGCGAAAATGGAGCGCTGTAGTACTAAACTAAACCTAACCATGTCTTACTTCCATAAACCATAAAAAACATCGATTAGTTTGGTAAGCTGTCTAGGGATAAAAACCTTAGTTAGTTATGCAGCTAGGAGAAACATGAACTTTAAGAGATATAGATCCTAGTAATACAACATTTTATTGATGATTGATCAAATGAATTGGTGATTCTTTAGGAACATAATTTGCTCAAGCGTCGTCTTACACTGTACAACAGACCGAAGCCTGTGCAACTAAATTGGTTGCCTATATGGAGAAAATTGAATATTGTTCAGAGAAGCGAGGGAGGAAATGAAAAGAACATTCAACTTCAGAACTCATATCAAAAAGTAATATTTAGAAGCTTAGTTAAGGCAGGAGGAGGAGTAGGGATTCATATCATTCCATGATTGTATGCTGCTGCACTTGATCTTCTTATGCAACTTGGGTGTTCTAGGCAAAGTGGGACTCTTCATTGACCTTTTGTTCATATAAAAATTAAAGTGAGATAAGCACATTCTAAAGACAAATATATAAATGGTTTGCCAACAATAAGTTCAACTTTAAATCATTGTACCCAGTAGATTAATCCTTACCTCCTTGGGATAAAAGGTCTATCAAAATATGGCATGGGTTGTGCTTTTGGAACAAGTTCCTTCCTCAACCGTTTGATTTCTTCCTCTTCTGCCAACTTTAGTGGGTTGCAAACAAGAAATCAGCACTTAATGAAAGAAAATATGGTTAAGCAGTGAAGGAATGTCTGAATAGTAATAGGGATAGCTCAGCTTGTCTTTCAATTTTTTTATATCCAATACATACTTTACTGTTAGTTTCTTTTTCCATTGCACTTAAAGGTTTACTTACGCCCATCCATTTGTGGGCCATAATGAAACACCATATCATCAGCTCACATGCCCTTTTCCCTAATATATTCCGAGTTTCCAGTCCATAACAACAGCTTTGTCCAGAATCATTTCAATCACAAAGGAAACGGCAGCAACTCGCAGGGTATTAAGGAGGGAGAATATTTGTGGATTCTCTACAATTTATGTGCTAAGCCAGGTATTATTAATCATTACTCCTTATGCAAAACTTAAACCTATTGATACAGATTTGGAGATGAAGTTTAGAAAGCAAATTTCTGATATGCAAAATTCTGATATACAAAACGCATGCAAAACTCTCTTTAAACTCCATTTAATTTAACAGAATAACTAAATGAATTTGGTTGGCTTAGATTGTTCCATTATGAGATTATATGGGAGATGTTTGTAAGTATGATTTCAATTTCATTTCAATGAATCAGACATATATAACTGGCTGCAATAATTCTAATGCACACCAATTGTTTCAAGGCATTGTCTGTAGAGTATAAACAATCTAAGCTAACCAAATAAGAGTCTTTACTTTTTCGTCTGTTTAAAATAATTGACACTTCAACATAAACTAATATATTTTACTTTTCATGTCTTCAAACTAATTAAATGCATTCTGAGGGAATTATACCGCTAGTTAGTGGGTAGCAAACAAGAAATCAGCACTTAATGAATGGAAATATGGTTAAGCAGTGAAGGAATGTCTGAATAGTAATAGGGATATTAGTGTACCTTCCGTTCTCTCTCTCTTTCCAATTTGTATTGCTCTATGAAGCTCAATTTTTCTGCCATCTGCATAATTCAAAATTCTTTAAATATTGCTTCCATTGCTACAGTTCCCATATTGTTTCCATTCCAAATAATGTGAAATATAACTCCTAGAACCTTTAAAAGAAGGAAAGAGTAGCAATGCAATAAAACCAAAAAGAAAAATGATATAAAAGTCATAAAAATAGTACAACAATAAGGTAAAAAGGAAAGAGAGGCACCTGTTGATCAAACTCAGCACGATCCAGTGCTCTCACATCAGTGTGAAGCTTAAGGTCTACAGGTACTGTAATTTCTTTCACTGGAGGTTTTACCAAGCACTGTAATGATAGCACCAAAGAACGCCAAATACCCCATATTATTATAGAAACATATAGTCATACAGAAATCAAACAAAGGACTACTTCCATTACATAGCAAAACGACCTTACCTCAGGTTCATCTGTTGTCCAAGGAAGACCCTGGGCAATAGGTATCCTCTGCTTCTCTTCTTCTGTCATAATCTCTTGTACCTTCTTCACAAATTCTTCTTCTTTTAACTTTCCCCTTTGCTACATTAGTATTCCATTAAGAATGTTACTATCCTAAGTCTATAGAAATAGAACTCTAAAATGATCAATCCAATCAATTACCTCAGTTCTGAGCTTGAATGGTCTTAGGCTAGTGACTTTCTGCTGCTTCTTTCTCCATCTCCTTCCTCCCCCAATAGTAGTAGCTGATGATTCCAGGCTCTGGAATTTGTTCCATTAAAAATTCAAAACTCTGATTGATTGATTGATAAAATAATTAATTAACCGTCGCTCTTTGCTTATGAAAAAAGTGAATTCAATAAAATCTTACATTTCTCCTGCTTCTTCTACCTCCATTAGAAGTCCTAGTAGACACACTACTGCAGGTTATAGAAAGACAACAAACATCAACACAACACTAAAATATAATAGCACTCTCTATTCATGAAAACTGCTACCTACATATCATCATTCAACTATTCATGAAAACTGCAACAAACACAACACTGAGAATAATAGCACTCTCTATTCATGAAAACTGCTACATATATATCATCATTCATCTATTAATTTAATATTTGATTGAATTAGCTTATTGTGAAATGAACTCTAATAATCAAAAACAAATAGTAGACTTGAGCAAAATAATGAAAAATCGAACCTTTCACGGGTGCTATCCCAAGAGGAAGAAACGGAAGCGCGTGGATCTAAACCTAGACTTTTGGATGTCAAAGTCAAATTTGAAGGTGGCCATTTCATGACCTTGTCGTCATCCTCTTTGTGATCCTGATCCTTGGATATTGGGGGTTCAGAGAGAAGATTTTCAAAAGCCTTAATCAAACTCATAACTTTCCCAGACCCAATCTGAGTAATAGTAACACTTTCCCTTCCCTCTTCCATCAATCTCTCCCTATTCCGCTTCACAATCAATCCTTGTTTCTCTTGTTGTTGTTCAAGCACTGTCTCAAGTTCTACGGCTTCTTCTTCTCCTTCTCCTTCTCCTTCATCGTCGTGATGCCGGTTCTTGAAAAACTCCTCCTGAGACTTCCTCAGATTTTGATATGCCACACAGGGACACTTCCCTGCAGCATCGCCCTCTTTCTTGTCTTTGCAATTGCAAGAAGAATCTGCATCATGACCTTCATTTCCATCCTTCTTCTGCTTCTTTTTTGCAACAACGAACTTCCTCTGGCGAATCTTGTTTTTAGGGGAATTATTGTTAGGGTTTTTGGGTTTCTGAGACTTTTTCACCGAACATGACTTGCTCACAACAGGGGAAGAAGAAGAAGAAGAAGAAGACTTAGGATTGGGGATTAGGTTTTTGGAACCTGGACTTTGTTGTTGAGATTGAGATAGAAGATTGGGATCGAAATTCTCAGTGTATTTTGATGTTTCTTGATTCTTGGATCTAGATGCACGTGGAGTCATTGCTGCCAGTGCTGCTCCGGTGGCGTTCTTGGAGGGCTTTTCCATCGGAGAAAGAATGATCGACGATCGAAGTGAAAGAGAGATGTTTAGTGTGGAATGTGAAAAAAGAAATGGGATTGAGAAATTGCACAAGAGAACGATGAAAAATCAGAACGTTACTTGAGGGGGCGCATTCTGTAACGGCTAGTTTTGTCTGGGACTCGTTTTCGGCTATAATTCTTTTTTCTCAAAAAAATAATAATTCTTCTTACAACTTTGGACCGTTGAATTCTGATTAAACTACTCGTGTCTGATACACAATTAGGGTGCTTTTAGGGTAATGAAGCAAATCATAGATACACAATTAGGGGTGCTTTTAGTGTAATGAAGTAAATCAAATTTCTCAGCGATGAACCACTAAAATTGACCGTACGATAGATCAACAAAAGTTGATGTAACTGGGCTCAAATTTAGACGAGATACATCAACTTTCGTTGACCCATTTTTGTTTATATTGTGTAGCAGATGGAGTATTGTGTAAAATGTTATGAGTGGTTATGACTGATCCAACTAGTATTAAATATCGATTGTTGATGAATTTTTATACTACATCCTATTGTCGTATTTAATGGTTCATTAGTGAGTGATTTGATTTGCTCCCTCACTCTAAAAGCACCCTGCAATTAGATACAGATTAAATTTGTATGTTGATGAACACAAAAGTTTCTTGTGAGGGCAGTTTGGTGATAAAAGAGACGAGGAGGAACAGAGAGTCATTAGGGTGGGAAAGACACTCATATCTTTAGCTATTTGGATCTTTCTCTGGGGTATGGATTATCTACCTTGAAGGTGGGAAAGTGCAAATGTTTTTGTCTTTATCTCTCTCATCTCTCATTTTTTTCATCCATATTTTTCTACATTCTATCTCTTCTTTTATACCTAAAATCACCTAAAGTTAGGTGTTTTTTTCTGCCATCAAGGCAGAGAATCAATTTCCCTATCTCTCGGATCAATTATTTTGTTATTAGAGACTCTCTTGTATGTAAGTTAAGTAAATCCCTATTGTGGTTTATTGTACAGTTACTTGATCAGATAGTATTTAATTAACTATAGGAAAAGCAGTTAGTTTTTCTATTTTGATTCATTGGTTCGATAGAGAGATCTAGCTCTTCATTTCCCAATTTCTCTCTTGCTCTGATTAATATGGTATCAACAGGAAAGTTCCTCTTCGTTGTCTTCATTGCACATCCTTCTGCGTGTTGATTTCGCTTCTTTTGCTTCGAATCATCATCAATAACCGATCATCGCCTTCGATTCTTGTTGAGTCGATCTTCGATAATGGTTTCCTTTCTTCTGATTCTCGTTGAATCTTTTTTTATGATTTTGATTTTCATCTTCGATATCCCATCGTGTTTTTTTATCATTGATCGATTCTCCTTCATCAATGGCGAGTCCTCCTCAAAACCACGATGACATGTTTAACTTCATCCATTTGTTAACCCTAGCCCGGTCTTGGTTTTGCAACAACTGACTGACGATAAGTTCAGTTCTAGGTGACGCGCCATGCTCATGGCTCTCAACAGTAAGAAAAAAGTTGGGTTCGTTGACAGTTAAATCATGAAGCCTGATGAAGATCAACCAAAGTATCGCGCTTGGATCCGCAACAACAGCACGTGATCTTCTTGGTTTCTCAATTCAATTTCTAAGGAAATTGCTGCTAGGATGATCTATTCCAAGAATGCTGGCACGATTTGGAAAGATCTCCACACTCGTTTCCAAAACCAACTTGTTTATGATATGCTTCCAGAGATTTAAATTGTGATAAAACAAATTGGCAAAAATTAAGCTTCGACAATGAGAGCTCAAAAAAATGCATTATTAATATAATAAATATGAACGGAAGTAGAAGAACTAGCCGCCTGACCCGTGCTACACACGGGGTTGACTAATTTTTAGTTAGCAAAATTAAAGTAAAACCAGAAGGGGAAAACCTCTTTAATAAACCAATTATTCAAGACAACAATTTTCTGTCCACTGCAGGAATCAAACTCGGGAGCACTAAGTCGACCCCGTGTCCCAGGGCAGCTTATGTCAGTGGACCAATGATGTTGGTTTTTAAAATATATAGTCAAATAATTGTGGATTGAAATTAAATTATAGCTATAAATTAAATAAGAAAATTATAAAATTTAAAAACAATATTGACTAAAAACTTTGAAATTAAACATCCATAGATAATGGGAAGAAAATGTCTAAAACTTTTAATAACATAATCCATATTTATCAAATGTAAATATAAAAACTTAGCCCATAATAAGAAAGAAAAGAAGACAACACAATTAAAAACTAAAACACGTGGGTATCATGCATGGTTGTATGAAAACTCATGATAAAATAGGAGCAATTATACAAACTTGAAAGAAGATGGTGGAGGTTATATTATAAATGTGGCTGAAGTTCCCGTTGAAAGAATATAAAAATTTAAACACCAGTTAAAGTATGTTTTTAATACCGTTTGAGGCGAAATGACAAAAATAAAGAAGACAACACAAATAGAAAGTGAAACACGTGGGTATCGTGCAGAGTTAGATGAAAACCACCAATAAAATAGAATCACCTATAGAAAGTTGAAAGAGGGCGAAGAGGGGATCTATTGTAAACATGGCTGAAATTCCCGTAAATAAAAATTAAATTAAAAAACTATAAATTAAATAAAAATATTATAAAATTAAAAAGAAACATTAACAAAGACATTGAAATTCAACATCCATAGATACTAAGAAAAAAAACGTAAAGCATATTAATAACAACAAATACATTGAAATTGAACATCCATAGACAATTAGAAGAAAAAGTTTAAAAAACTGTAATAACGTTATCTATATTTATCAAATGTAAATATAAAAACTTAACACATAATTAAAGAGAAAATAAGACAACATAATTAGAAAGTGAAACACGTACGTATAGGTATCATGCAGAGTTTGATTTAAAACCACCAATAAAATAGAAGCACATATACAAAGTTGAAACTATTTTTGAAGAAAGAAGTTCGCATATTTGAATAAAATAGAAGAACATAGAAACCAAGTTTGTCCATTGCGCAAATTTTGACCCCGTGTCCCAAGGTAGCTTATGTCAATGTGCCAATGGTGTTGGTTACTAATGTTATAATTATAAATTAAATTAAATTATAACTATAAATTAAATAAGTTTGAATTTAAGTTGAACCATAGGATTTCAACAAACAGAACAAAAGAAACCAATATTTGTCCTCTTCTATATACTCATCTAATACTATTTACAATCAAATACTAAAAGCGAGACTAATTAGAACAACTTCCATTGAGTCTCTGAACTTATCCTTTTTTGTTTAATTTGAACTTTATGACGATTTTTCTTTAACCAAACCGGTTATTAAGGAACAAATTTTGTGTATTTGAACAATTAAAATTTGTTCTAAATCATAAAGTACACCAAATTACACTTTTTAGGATATCACTTTAAGTACTTTGTCGTAAAATGAAGTTTTTTTTATCCAATCGATTATTTAATAATAAACTCCATATAGGTAAACATATTAAAATTTTCAAGACGGTAAAGTACTCCTTAACCCAAAACCTTAATATATAAAAGAAAAAAAAGAAAGAAGGAATTGAAAAAAAAAAAAGGAAAACAAAAAAGAAAACAAAAACAAAGCAAAAAAAAAAGCAATTTGGCGCCAACATGCCAAGCTGAAAGACTAATATCCCATCGTGCTTGAAAGCAAATTTTGCACTGACCAACACAGAGCTTGTCAACGGTGAGAATCAAACTCAGGAGCACGGGATCGACTCCCGTGCCCTAGGATAGCCTATCCCATTGGGCAAATTGTGTTAGTTAGCAAAATATAAAATCTAATAACTGTGAATAAAACTTAAATATAAATATAAATTAAATAAAAATATTATCAATTTTAAAAGGAACACTTACAAAGACACACATCCTCCATAGATAAAATAAGAAGAAAATTTTAATAACATAATTCACACTCATCAAATGCAAATATAAAAAATTAACCCATAAATAGAAAAATAAGACAACACAATTAAAAAGTGAAACACGATGGGTATCATGCATGGTTGAAGGAAAACCCATGATAAAATAGAATAGTTTTAATACCCGTTGGGGCGAAATAGCCAATATAAAAAAGAAAACACAAATAGAAAATGAAACACGTGGTATCGTGTTGGGTTGGATAGAAATTACCAATAAAATAAAAGCATCTATAGAAAGTTGAAAGTGTGCGATTGAGGGATCTATTGTAAATGTAACTGAAGCTTCCGAAAATAAGAATTAAATTAAAACTATAAATTAAATAAGAATATTATTATTTTTTCACAAACGCATTTTTTCACACTTATTATTTTTTACCAAACCGGTTTATATACGAAAAAACTTCTGATATTTGAAAAGTTAGTTTTTTTTTCGAATCCCAAAGTATCTCAAAACACACTGCTTAACATTTCACTTTACGTATTTTGTTACAAAATAATTTTTTTCACCATCAAGTACACCAAAGCATACTTTTTAGCATATCACTTTACGTATTTTTTTATGAAATTAAAGTTTTTTCCATCTAATTGATTACTGAAGAACAAAATTTACATATTTAAACATTTAAAATTTTTCGACACCGTAAAGTACTTCTTAAAATACAAAAGAAAAAAAAAAACTAAAGCAAAAAACAAAAAGTAACAAAAAAAACTGAAAAAAAAAGAGAAAAAAAAGAAACAAAATAAAAAATCTGAAATAAAAAAAAAACAAAAAACTTGTCACTTGCGCGCGCAAGTGACAAGCCGCATTAGATAATAGATAATACGTGAAGAGAAAGAATACAAGCAGCAAAACTACCCCAAAAATCGTCAATTGTTTTGTCATGTGATAGTAATTACAAACAACGACAAATAAGAAATATAATCTTAATTTTTTTTTTTCAGTTTCCCAATTTTTTTCGCATGTGAGAAGTGTCGTGATTTGGAGACCATGACCATGGACCATTTAGGATTTATTTTATTTTATTTTATTCTAGCATGTAGTTATTGAAATGTTAAAATTCTGTTTCTTTTTATAGCTTCAAATGCACTCAATAGAGTATTTATTTTCTAACTTTTCAAGCAAAGCTCATCCGTAGTTTTGAAGTTTCCGCATCTGCTTTCATTTGAAAGGCTGACTAATCATGGTTATTTGGTCAATACCTAAAGGCACATGAAAATCCTGCTTCCATATAATGATATTCCTATTTGGATCTTAGAAATTACTACTTATTATTAGTTTGTAATAAAAGAGTAATTTGTTTGAAATTCCTATTTGAATTCGAACTCAAGATACTGGTTAAGCTGAAAAGATTTCAACTCTCATCCAAATGCTTTTGGGTGATAGAAACTCAAGTTTAACTTTTCAACTAAAGTAATTTTTATATGGATAAAAATGAAAATAGTGATGATAATTGGTACTTTCGTTATACAAATTACAAATTACAAATTACAAATGGTAAAAATGGAAGGCAAGCTGAGTTTTTGTTTTTTAAAATAAACAAAATTTAGAAAAACTTTCGAGTCAATCCAACTTACCCATCACACAACTATTATAGTTCGTAGGTTTCGTCTCTGTACTATTGATCACTTTCCAAATGAAAAAAATATTTTTGTTGATATTTGAATTGTATTTTTTGTTATGTTAGGATCTATACTAAAGTTCATTATACATATAGAGTTTATAAAATTTATTTTATATTTGACTTCACAACATAAAAAAAAAAGTGATCTAGATAATATTCAATGTTTTTTCCGCAACCCAAAACACAATGACAAAATTTAACTATTAAAGACAAGATATCAAATACCAGAAAAGAAAATTAGACCATAACATGATAGGCAAAAAACAATACAATTAGTCTCCAGAGAGTTGAGACCTTTACAAACTTTTTCTCGGACCATACTACATCTGATGTGACACTCTTAAACCCCTACCCTGAATTGGACAACTGGAGCGTGACCGATAGTGGGTGGCCCAACGGATCTTGATGGCTCTAATACCATCTTATAGAATGTGAGTTGAGCCTACTCAACCCTACAAAATTGCCTTGTAGAATGACAGATGACTTTCATTAATAAACTCTTAACACTTTTTACTAATCAATTTTCAACTTTTTTGTTACTCAAAATTAATTTTCAACCTATTTGCATACCTTTATGTAACAAAACAAATAGCATGCATTTGCGTTAACTTAGACACGACAAGAAAAAGGAGCTAAAAGTGTGGTAGATCTGGAAAAGCTCATGGGAAGTGAAGTGAAAAGTAGAATGAACTAATGAAGATTGAAGACAATGACCCCTCCCATTTTTAATTCCTGGGCTCCTCCTCCCAGTACGTTTCGTGTACCTAAAGTTCTTTTATAATATATATGTATCTAACAACTTTACTTCAATCTCACATTATTAACATCTAATGCATATTTTTTCCATCCCCTTAATTTACAACCCATAGTTAATAATCATAGGCAGAGAAAAGTAAGATACATTTCTAAGTTTGAACCAATTTGTAGAGATAAAAAAAAAATAACATTTCCTTCACCCCCAATTAGTGAGCTAAGAGATATCGAAGGTGGCACAAAATGAGTGTAAGAAAGAAGTCCCAAATTTAAATTCTGGAAACTGACATTTCCCTCACCCAAACATATCTATTAGGGGTGTTCGCGGTGCGGTTTGGTTCGGTTTTGAGACAAAAAGTGATCCGAGCCGCAAGTTAAAACTACATGCGGTTTGGTTTGGTTCAGTTGACTTTCTTAAATAAAACCAAACCAAACCAATCCGCGGTTTGATTCGGTTTTTTCCAAGACAAAATATAATTTAAAACGGAGTTAAAATTAACTAACATAAAAAACGGTTAACATAAATCTTTAAGAAAATATCTGCTCAAATATATGTAGTATATGAATTACTCTCTTTTAATTCTTTTAATATAGCTACGGTCATGTTTAAAAGAAGTTGAATTAAATGTTTTATTGTAATTCTTAAATATAGCATAACAAAATGGATTGTTTGTAAGTGAGTCAAAGAAATAATTGGATTTGGGCTATTAAGTGAGTGAGAGTTGAGTTTAAGTTGGAGTTGGGCTAGTACGTTAGTAAGTAAGATTGTAAGTCGATAAAGCTTTAGTGTTACTTGCGGTTCAGTTTGGTTTGGTTCGGTTGGTGGAACAAAAACTGCGGTCCAAACGGTTGATTGGAAATAAAACCGATTAAATTTTGCAGTTTGCGGTTTTTTGCGCTTTTCGGTTTGGGTTGGTTCGGTTTGCGGTTTTCTATTGGGTTGGTTCGGTTTTGAACACCCCTAATATCTATATCTATCCAAAAAAAAAAAGTAAGAACAAACCACACGTTGTAGTTGTTGTTATTATTCTCTTCCAATGAAATTATATACTAACCATTAATATTAATATAATATTAATAAAAAGTAAGGTGGTGGACTTGTGATGACAAAATGTGGTGCTTCAAGTTGAAGTTGATAGTTAGAGGAAGGGATGCAAAACGCGTGGAATTCGCGAAGAAGCTGTAAACCCGTTATTGCCAGTTGCATAACAGAGAAAACCATGAACTCATGAGTATTTGCATAAATTAATCATAAGCTCCCTGTTTTGCCCCTATACCATACCAAAAATTCAAACACCATGGACTTTTATTATCACCTTACGTACCAAATAAAATTATGAAAAGTTTTTGTTTAATAGTATTGGCCTAACCGACAATATTTACTAGTACTAAAATATTTTTTCCAGTCAAAAAAAGTTTTTTATATTTATTTATAAAAAATGTAACAGAATTATATATCACAATGAATAGAAGAAATAAAAACCGTCTAACTTACACGTTAATTTAATGAGTTTAATTAGTATTTGCGTCGTAAATTTTTTTATTGTCAACCAGTGAAACACCATATGATAGGGGTAACTTTTAAGGTTTTTTTTAGATAGTCAAAGGGGTTAGTAATTAGTAATTAGTGTGTTAATTATTAGAGGGGAGGGGAGAGCGGGGTAACTTTTAAGGTAATTGAGATAGAATCACTAATTTTTTTTATGACGTGTCGTTTTGTGGTTGGACGGTTTTTTGGTATCGTACCCTCGCGGGCGACCCACGCAGTGTCCCAACGCTGTCAACGAAGGACTAATCTGCGCTCGCTACTTGGGGCTCTTAATTATTTCGCTGGCCAACACCCTATTTAATGTAGTGTGGTTGGACGGTTTTGTAAAAAGCTTTCATATTTTTAAAATTATTGTTTTAAAATTCATCAATAAATTTATTGAATTATGTGTATAGATTTTATAAGAAGTTTTTTTATTACCATATTAATGCACAATATCTAATAACTTTAATTGTCGAGAAGATTTTATTTCTACAAAATATATTAGTTTTTCTTTTTACCAGAAAAACATTAGATTTATACTACCTTATATGGTTTGAAATTACTAATTAAAAATATTAAAGCTATATTGATGTACACCGAAAAGAGAATTGAAGTTATTTTTAAATTTCAAATAATTTAATATTGTTATTTTAAATGACTAAAACTTCAATATTTACACCCGTGACATTTAATTCAATCTATAACAATTAATTTATATAAAAAGTATTGTGAGGAGAGTTTCCATCTTTTCAACTAAAGAGTGTTTGAATATGCATCTTAATTAATTCATTGAGGTTGTATAAAAATGTATGTGCAATTTTTTCCAATTAATAAAATAATAAGTAAGCTCTATACAGTTAAACTTATAAAAATAAGTTGAAAACAAAATTATTAACATTTGATAAATTAAGTTAGATTTAATTTATATACTTCATGTGCCACAATTTTTTACACCGTCATTCAATCATAATCGTTGAATCATTAAAAGTATTTGACTTTTACACTCACCGTATTTAACAATTGAACCGAATTAGTTTGAAAACTTTTACAAACACTTACAAAAGTAGAGGTGAAATAATCTCTTCTAAACACTCAAGACATCTTTTTTACAGAGAAAATACCAGTACCTGTTGAGTGCTAATTTCTAATAAAATTATGAGGAATTTAAGAAACTTTATAAATAATTTTCTAAAATAACACTCACTAAGATTAATTTGTATTTTTTTTATTTTTTTTAAATAATTTTACTAAAATAATCCAAATCAAATATGCGTGTTTTATTTTGATTTATTTAAATTTATATTTAATATTTAAATTTTTACATTTGCGAGGAGAGAGAGAGAGAGAGAGAGAGAGAGAGAGAGAGAGAGAGAGAGAGATTTGTAACATGACAGGGGGACTCTAAAGCGCAAGGGAGTGAGGGGAGTCCATTTTGGTAATAACACGTTGAGAACCTGCATTTTCATTGCGTATATATAACCTTTCTCGCGCTTCTCTTCTTCTACATCACACACACACACACTTGCCAATTTCTTCTCCTCTTTCTCTTCCTTAGTCAAAGGGATTCAATTCTTCATCATTCTTCTCTCAACTCAAGGTAAACCTTTCACACTCTCATTTATGCTCTTTCTTTTATTGAAGAGATTTCTGTTTTTACCCTTCTTTTGTTGTGTGAATGATGTGATTCTTTTTTTTTTCATTGTTGATTGATGGATTTTGTTTCTGATTTGCGTGTAAAGTGAAATAGATCTGTAACAATTTTAACTTTCCTCTTCAAATTTTCCCTGATTTGGTGTTTTCGTTGGATTTTATTGGTGTGTCAACTTGTTCTTAAGCAAACTGAAGATCTGATAGAATTAGTGTCCTTTTTTGCATTGAAATCACGTTCATTTAGCTCATTCTGATAGATCTGCTTTGCTGAGATTGGTCAACTTATAGTCATACTCAAACTTTTTTTCATCAAATCAAATCATGTAACTTTGCATGCGTATGTTAGATTAGATCTGTATTCTTCTAAGCTATTTTGTTTATAGTTCAAGATGGTTAAGTTTCATCCATGTTGTCACTTTCATCTGTTATAGATCTTCCATTCACGCATGATCTGATTTCTTATAATAAAAAATTATGCAAAACAATCCACATGGCGTTGATTCTGAAATGCAGGAATGCATGTTTTTTTCATTTGTACTTCAATTGGCCATTCTTGTCCAATTCTTTAGATCCTCAAAGCAAGTTTCACAAAAGGATAGTACTTGATACTTGATATGATGTAGCAAATGCAATCAATCTACAGTTTGAGCTTATTCAGATCAAATAGAACATTCATTTTGTAGAATTATTGGCTTGTTCTTGATATATGGTTACATTGATCTCTTGAAGAACTATGTGTGGTTACCTCACTTCTTGTCCTCCAAGATGATAATAGATTGAGAATTGTGAAATGCCATCGTGTCTATATTATGTAGTGTTAGTGCTGATTGCTAAAATACAGAATGTTTCTGTTCTTACTAATCTGTTTAAAACCTGATTTGAACAGGTTATTTGGAAAAGCAAAATGGTGAAGATTTGCTGCATTGGTGCTGGATATGTGGGGGGTCCTACAATGGCTGTTATTGCACTTAAGTGCCCATCCATCGAAGTGGCTGTTGTTGACATCTCTAAATCCCGCATCGCTGCATGGAACAGCGACCAGCTTCCAATCTATGAGCCTGGCCTTGATGATGTTGTGAAGCAATGCCGTGGCAAGAACCTCTTCTTCAGCACAGACGTTGAAAGACACGTCTTTGAGGCTGACATAGTTTTTGTCTCTGTCAACACCCCAACTAAAACTCAAGGTCTTGGTGCTGGCAAAGCAGCAGATTTGACATACTGGGAGAGTGCAGCTCGCATGATTGCCGATGTCTCAAAGTCTGACAAAATTGTGGTCGAGAAGTCAACTGTCCCTGTGAAAACTGCTGAGGCAATAGAGAAAATTCTGATGCACAATAGCAAGGGAATCAAATTCCAGATTCTATCAAACCCAGAATTCCTTGCTGAGGGGACTGCAATCAAAGATCTTTTTGGACCAGACCGAGTTCTTATTGGAGGCAGGGAAACCCCAGAAGGCCTGAAAGCTGTTGAAACATTGAAGAGTGTTTACGCTCAATGGGTCCCTGAGGACAAAATACTAACCACAAATCTTTGGTCTGCAGAGCTATCTAAGCTTGCTGCTAATGCTTTTTTGGCCCAAAGGATTTCATCTGTTAATGCCATGTCAGCACTTTGTGAGGCCACTGGTGCAAATGTTCAACAGGTGTCCTTTGCTGTTGGAACTGATTCAAGGATCGGACCCAAGTTCCTCAATGCTAGTGTTGGTTTTGGTGGATCCTGCTTCCAGAAGGATATCTTGAACCTTGTCTACATCTGCGAGTGCAATGGCCTTCCAGAGGTGGCAGAGTACTGGAAACAAGTTATCAAGATCAATGATTATCAGAAGAGCCGTTTTGTGAATCGTGTAGTTGCATCCATGTTTAACACAGTCTCAAACAAAAAGATTGCTATTCTGGGATTTGCATTCAAGAAAGATACTGGGGACACAAGGGAGACCCCAGCCATTGATGTGTGCAAGGGGCTACTTGGTGACAAAGCCAACCTGAGCATATACGACCCACAAGTTACTGAGGACCAAATCCAGAGGGATCTATCAATGAACAAGTTTGATTGGGACCATCCAATCCATTTGCAGCCCACAAGTCCCACAACTGTGAAGAAAGTCAGTGTGGTTTGGGATGCATATGAAGCAACAAAGGATGCACATGGCATTTGCATTCTGACTGAGTGGGATGAGTTCAAGACACTTGATTTTCAGAAGATATTTGACAACATGCAAAAACCAGCATTTGTTTTTGATGGCAGGAACATTGTGGATGCTGACAAGTTACGTGAGATTGGCTTCATTGTCTACTCTATTGGTAAGCCACTGGATCCATGGCTTAAGGACATGCCAGCTGTGGCATAAAAATAGATATCTAATTAAAGTACACCCCCATGAAAGTCAAAGATTGAGGCACTCAGTTTGATTCTTTAATATTTTTGTTGAGAGTTTTTATATTTTCGTCCTTCAATTTCCCATAGTAGTTGACATAAATGGGTATAAATCATGGGAATGTTGGAGGCTTTATGTTTTAATTACTTTGCTTTTGCACTCCCCCATTCATTACTGTATGGCTGTTATGAATTTACTTTTGTTTAATTAATACTTTTCTGTTATCATCATATTGCCGCAAGTTTTGAAATTTCCTTAAATCTTTGGCTCAGTACTAGCTTCAAAGATAGAATTAGGTTTGCAACTGGCAATGTAATAAGTCGAGTCAACTTTTGAATCTGTGTCTCAGTTTGTATACAGATTTAGTTAAAAATAGTGAGTGGACTTTTCGTCTCAATTTTTTCATGAATTTATTGGTACATATATCATGTTTATCTATCTTACTTAATATTATTTGTGTAGAAATTGATTGAAAAAAGTTTATTGAGGTTGTAGACGAAAATTGGAGTTCAGTAAATTTTTTTGATAAGCAATTTTTTTTTGATTTAGTAAAGCTTGTTTGAAATTTAACCAATAAGTAAGTGTGCTGGGAAATGAGTGTTTGAGAGTGCTTGTGACACAGTGCTATTGACATACTTTCTAACATTCATTTCCTAACAGAATCTCTTCTCTATTGATTGAACTTAAGTGAGTCCTGTTAAATAATGTCGGTTTCATGTGAATTTGATAAAATTCGTATGAATTTCAACCAATATAAAGGAGTGTGTCAATAAACTGCTTTTTCCTCTCAATATAAGGAAAAATAATGAGTGCCCTTTTCGTCTCAATTTTTTCATGAATTTATTGGTAGATAGATCATGTTAATCTACCTTACTTATTATTTGTGTAGAACTTGATTGAAAAAAAGTTTATTAAGCCTGTATACGAAAATTGGAGTTTATTTTGTCGAATGGTTGAATGAGTTGGGCTGGCCTTCACTTTTGGCTTGACATTTATATGTTTTGGTTTTAATGGGAGTAGTACATTCTCAAATGAAAATTGAAATAATTAATTGTGATTGGGTATCGCATCCTTTTAAACATACTTTCTACTTAAAATGTATGTTACAAAATTTCTCAACTAAAAATTCATATGGATCTTACAAAATTTATTGTGCACTACTTGATTTGATTTCGTAAAACTTGTTTGAAATTTAACCAACAAGTGAGTGTGTGATGAGGAATGAGTGTTAGAGAGTGCTTGCGACACATTAATTGCTATTAACATTCATTTCCTAACGCACTCTCTTATCATAACTATTATAAACCATGGCCTGTCTACATAGGCTGATAAGTAGGACCAATCAGAAAAAGTCACACACATCTCTAAATAAATACGTGGCATCCACCTCAGCATTAATTTCAAAATATATCTCAAAAATAAAGAATCAGGGGATTTAACCCCCCTTCCTCACACCCGCACCTTCCAACATTAACCATTTGAGCAACCACATTTTTTTGTAACTAAATTGTATTATAGAATATATACCTTTTTAATTTCTTTTATTTCTAGCAAAACCTATTACCTACTACTTATATTTATTTATATGTATTTTAATACTTATTGAAATTTGTTATTAAATAGGATTAATTTTGTAATTCAAATTACTTATGATATATTACATATTTATATATCATATTTATTTGACATCTAATATTTACTTATGATATATTACATTTATATATCATATTTATTTGACATCTAATATTTTGTAATTCAAATTTTTTATTAAATATGAGTAATTTTATTGATTTTCAAATTTGTTTTTAATTCAAAATTATATTAAATTTAAAAATATTGACATTTAAGATCTTACATTTTTGAATTCTCATATTATTTTAATACCAAATTTATTGATATCGGGTCATGCGGGTCAATTAGTGACCCCTCGGTTCGACCATTGACCCAATGACCCGGTGACCTGCTGGGGTCGATCACCGGGTCGGTTTTAATAACATTGATTGCAGCTGACTGTTTCAAAAACACAAAAACAAGTAATGAATACAATGCTAATTTTGTGGATCCAGTAATGAATACAATGCTAATTTTGTGGATTCAATCTCTCTCTCGACAATCTCTCTTCATCTCTCATTCGCACATTCCCCTTCCTTCTTTTTCTCTCATTTTCTGTCACAAAATTTCAATCTTTTTTTGATGAACTACAAAAGTTTGTCCTTCGTCTCTTCTTTCATCTTGATCAACTCAAAACATAAAGCAACGAAAGAAGAAAATCAGAAGAAACAGAGCACTGCATTTCTCTCTCTCCTTTGACCATCACTCCTTCTATCTTCCTTTGTTAGGGTTTCGTTTTTCCCTAAATTTCTGAAGAATTTCCTTTGTTAGCATCATAACAAAGTTGGCCACGATACTGTGTGAAGGATGAAGAACGATATTCGCCACTTCCACTGCCAAAAGACGCCAACGTTCTCAACCACCACAACTTCTTCAGCACCTTACCGTGATTTGTTTTTTATTCTATTTCTTCTGTTGTAAAGTTTGTCTTTTTATCATGTCCAACTAAATGGGTTTTCTTTGCTTTTGCTTGGTAATATTTTTATTCTTTGAAGTTTTTGAAATTTTCTTCAATCATGTTCAAATGGTTTTTTCCCCTTCGACTTCTGTGATCATAAAGCTTTAGAGGAATTTTGGCAGTGCAATATCTTTGTGGCTAAAAAGATTCAGCTTTTGAAATCATAACATTGTTTTGGAGTACTTCCTAAGTTTATCAATTTTGCAATCATCGATCATTTCAATAAATAGATTGAAGACTGTGCCTACAATATAGTCAACCTCCATAGTGAGAAATTAAGGATATAGTTGTTCTTACGTTTGTATTGTATACAGGTATACTCCCCAATATATATAATCAGACCCAGAATAGCAGATGTAGAGAATAGTGAGATATTGCTATAATAGTAACAAAAATCTGTTGATGCAACAATGAAGGTACACCTATGGTTGTCCGATTACGGAAGTGTTATTGTCACCCTTATAACAATGTGGTTTTTTTTCCAGTTTTGATCACTGTTGTAGCTTTGAACAAATGGTTCTTTCTTCGCACAGTCACTATATCCCACTAAATTTGGGACTTCTCTCAAACCCTATCGCGTGATGTGAAAAGTGGTGCTGCTCTGTATTCCTATAATAGGTCATTCACGATTTTGGGCCCCCAGCCGAAATTGGTCAAACTAATGGTTGAAGTGGTACTAAGTTAAATGACGTGGCATCCCATGTCTGAGTGTTGGAAGCTGTTTTTAATTAAAACATAATATTTTAATATAACAATTTGTTTTTTAAATAAGTAATAATAAACATCCCAATATTCAATAATTAAGTATTTTTTAATCTACTTTTTTCCAACTTGCTGACTCTCTTTCTCTGCAATAAAGGTTCGGAGATAGCAAAGCTTGGTGTTACTCAAGGTGGAAGTTTGATGAAGATCATGAGGAAGATCTTAGAGTGACCAAATGATCTTTGTTATGTATACTTATGGATGGATGTATCGTTTCATCCTTCCCTCACATTCTCACACTCGACTAAACGAGTGCTTTCTACCTGTACGTGGGAATCTCGACGGGGACTGCCCACAGTGGAGCGTGAATGGAGATTTTTTCCATGTGGAGACGGAGGATAGGGATGAGGATAGGGACAGGGACCATTCCGCTCTCCGAGTACATTATATGTGTTTTTTAGTTAAAAATATTAATAAAAAATAAAAATGTGCGAACTGTTATCTTTTATTCTTATTTTTATTTTTTGAATATCAATAAATAAAAGGAGGACTAAATTTTATATTAAAATATTAACTATGATTCTTTAGTTTAACTATAATATTTTTTAGTATACAATCTAATCTAATAAACGTGTCCTACTAAAATTTGTTATGGTGGGTTTATTTTCTAAGCTGTCCAAAGTAGTCAATTTTTTTGACATAATATACGTAAACATTCAATTGGCTCTTTTTTAATATCCAAACAACAATTTAAAAATTTAAGTTAAAAGGAAATGTATACCCGGCACAGGTGATGCATACTAGTTGGTTGAATTCAGGTGAGTCCTACTAAATCGTGCTGGTCTCATGTGAATTTGATAAAATTCATATGAATTTCAACCAGGGAGTGTGATAGAGAGTGTTACATTAGCATTTATCGTTGTTATATTCATAGTTTCGATCATCCTGCAATCTCAATTAAATCAAAGATCAATGAATTGGATAGTAGGGCGCATGTAGCAAGAAAAAATACTGAGCAACCATTCTCTCTACTCTCGACAATGGTACACAAAGGACTCTACGAGAAGACTAACCTCAACAACCAAAACCATGAGTTTTGGAAAACAGAAATATGGCTCAAGTATACTCCCTCATGTCTCTTTTATAAGCAAAAATTGATCAACAAAGACTGATGTATTTGGTCCAAATGTGGACCAAATACATCAGTCTTTGTTGATCAATTTTTGCTTATAAATTAAAGAGACATGAGGGAGTATGTCCTATTATGCGTTAAGTGGATTTCTTATTCCAGAATTATAATTTACTATTTGTGATCAATTTTGACACTTTTCTTATCTTGCGCAACGTTTTGGTGCAAAGTTTGTTTCACCTTATTCACCACTTCTTGTTTTACTATGTAGAAACAAGAGGATGAATTTATTAAGGATTCAAGTATGAGTGATTAGTCCTACACCGACTAGGAATGAACTAAGTGTGAAATGTTAGTCCCTCATCCACTAAGAATAAACTAAATGAAGAATATATAAAAGAGGTGATCCATATAATCATTGTCTTAAGGTTCTGGGTGAAAATATGGTGTTTAAGTATTTTGTTAGGCCTGGTCATTAGCTCGTTGTTGCTATCAGTGCTCCCTTTGACTCCCCCAACAAGATGACACACATCTTGGAATGAGATTTTGAAGTTTCCATAAAATATGATGTATTTCAATTTATTATGTTATTTAATTAAATATATTGAAATCCTTGAGATAGATAACATGGACTAAAATGTCCTTAAAAATGATCTCAAATACCTTCTTCATGATTAGCTAAAATTCAATGTGCCAAGTTAATTGGTCTCATTTCTTTGTGATTTTTGTATTTTTCTCTTATAATAGAGACCGAAGGGAATAGCGAAGAAGTAAAGTTAGGACTCCTCTCAAATTAATTATGAGGTAATACCCAATTTAGTCTCTGACTTTTCAAAAATGTTCAATTTGGTCCCTGACTTTTCACATATGTCAATTTAGTCCTCAACATTTACAAATGTGTGTCAATTTGGTCATTCTGTAAACCATAGTTAGTTACAAAGCTGATGTGGCAAATGTCAGGGACCAAATTGACACTACCAAAAAAATAAAAAATCCATGTCAGCATGCCACGTCACACAAATGTTGGGGACTAAATTGATACTTTTTTTGTAAAAAAAAATTGTTATGAGAACCAAATTGATACTAAGTTATATAAGTCAGAGACCAAATTGATACTAAGTTACATAAGTCAGGGACCTAATTGATACTAAGATACATAAGTCAGGGACCTAATTGATATCTAGTAAAACAATTAATGACCAAAGTACTACTACTTTTTTTAAGTCATATATAGTATTGTTTTAACATTCAATCCTGATGTAATTCATTCCAACATCAGGACTTCACCGGATGCGTTATATTAGCTTTCACTTTATGGTTTGTTTTTTTTTGGATATAGTGTTTCATGTAACGCATATATGGTTTATGTAACCGTTAATTATACATTATGGTTTAGTTTTTTTGCACCAAGTGTTTCACGTAACGAATTTATGTAATTGCACTTTGTGTTGTTTATTTGTAAAGTTTACGTAATGCACGTTATTTTGCTCAATTTGAAGTTTCCGTTTTAATGTAATATATGCATAGTTGAATGTAGTTCATAAACAGGGTTGAATGTTGAAACAATACCATATATGACATTTAAAAAAAATAGTAGCACTTTGGTCACGAATTTTTTTACTAGATATCAATTAAGTCTCTGATTTATGTAACTTAGTATCAATTTGGTGTCTGACTTATATAAATTAGTATCAATTTGGTCCTCGTAACAAACTTTTTTTTTAATTAAAAAAAAATCAATTTAGTCCCCAACATTTGTGTGACGTTGCATGTTGACATGAATTTTTTTATTTTTTTGGTAGTGTCAATTTGGTACTTGACATTTGCCACATCATCTTTGTGACTAACCATGGTTGACACAATGACCAAATTAACACACATTTATAAATGTTGAGGACTAAATTGACACATGTGAAGGTCAGAGACCAAATTGAACATTTTTGAGGACCAAATGTTGAGGACCCAATTGACACATGTGAAAAGTCAGAGACCAAATTTAATTATTGAGATTTCTAAGACAGAGCATACTATTGTCGGGACCAAAGTGTCTCTATCAGCCCTACACGAAAGCCAAAGCCCTTCCCTTTCCTTTCTAAACTCTACAGTCTACACTACACTCTCTCACACAGCTCAAGAACCCTCTCTCACACAGACACAATCCATTGACTCAATGGCCTCTCACCACCACCACCATCCCCACCACCACCACCTCCAGCCCCACCACCAATCTCCACCTCCTCCCACTCATTGTTACTGCACCCCTTCCTTCACTTGCTGCACCACCCCACCACACGACCACCTCGTACAACTCATTTCACAACAAAACCACCTTATTCCCACCAAATCACACAATCCCCAAACCTATAACATTCACCCTCGTCACCAATCCACAATAACTTCCCTCATTCACCGAATCGAAGCCCTTGAATCCTCTCTCATCAATCACCACCACCCTACAACCCATCAATCTCTCCGCCACTCCGCTGCACGCATTATTCAAACCCGTTTCCGTTCCTTCCTCGTTCGTAGATCACGAACCCTAAGTCACCTCAAACACCTCGCTTCCATCAAATCCTCCTTCATTTCTCTCACTTCCTCGTTTTCATCACATACCCACTTCGATTTCCCAGCTATTTCTCTCAAAGCTGTCAACTTGCTTCTCCAGCTCGATTCCATTCAGGTAATTTAATCATGGGTATTTTTTATTTTATCATATTATTGGGATTGGGAATTTACTATTTTCATTTAAACCCTTAAATAAAGTTTCAAACTTTTTGTTTTAGGCTTGTGATCCAATGGTTGTGGATGGGAAAAGGTCGATTAGTAGAGATCTGGTTCAGTTTTTGGACTCAATTGAAGAGATTGCTGCGAAAAATCATATGCGTTATGTCAAAGCAGCTAAGAATTCTAGGGCTGGTGGTCAGAAAGTTCATAAACCTAGAAATTCTGGTGGTGGTGGTGATGATGAGAAGAAGAAGCTGTTGAAGAATTTGAGGGGCAGGGTTGAGAAGATTAGTAAATTATGTAAGGTTTATGCAAATGATGAGGAGGGTTCAGAGCTTGAGGATGGCTTTCATGATCATGATCATGATGATGGTGATGATGATGGAGTAACCAATGTTTTGATTGGTAGAAAGGGTGGGGTGTCTATGAACAAAAATGGAGTTCAGCCTAGGGTGAAGAAAAGTGTGAGATTTGCAGATAATGGGAATACTTATGAGGTTTTTAGCAATAGAACTGGTGAATCGGATGAAAGTTTATCGAGTGATGACCGAGGAGATGTTTTGGAGGATGTAAATTTTGCAGTTGTTGAAGATGTTGTTGATTCTTCCCAATGTGCTGAAGATGATGAGGAAGTACCGGTGGTGGATAGTGGAGGATCGACAAATAGTAGTGATGATGGGGAAAAGAGCTCTAGAAGGGATCTCAAAAATGATGACAGAAATGTAGTGAAAGAACAACTTAAGGAGCTCCAAGAGAAGCTTCTGTTTTCTGCTCCAGTGCCACTTAAGATGGAAAACAGAAGTGATTTCAGGAACAGTAAAGGTGTGAAAATTTTGACATGAAAGGCCGTAACATGATCATGTGAGACTTTGTTTACATTTGATTTGTATTGTTTTAATTGTATTCTAGGGGAATTTGATTGGTAGAGTTCATCTGTGTGTCTAATTGGTCATTGGTTCTGTAAATGAACTTGCAGTGTTCCACTCCAATACTCCAATTGTCATCGAATTAATTTCATTTGTTTTCTAATGTTATTAGTAATGATTAATCACGATAATTGCCACATTGGTATAATTACCAGTGAAAAAGTAAGCTTTCAATGCTTTAACCACTATATCATTTCTTCACTTCTCATAGTTCAATGTGTTCATTCTTACTATGTGGTTTTGTATGGATGGTAATGATACCAAAGCCAATTGGAAGTTAATTCTTTGATCAGCATAATTTGGTTATCTGCTGATCTAATTTATGTTTAGCTCTTAGTTTGTTTTCTAAATTTTCCCTTTAGTCAATTATTAAAGCATAAGTTCTTATTCTACTTGTTGGAAGCTACTATTAGTTTTCTGCATACTGCTTTAGCATTTACAGAATAGTTGATTTTATTTAGTTTTTGAGTTTAGGAGTAGTGCTACTTCACATAAGTCTCTGCCAATGAAAATGAGCAAAATACTAGAGAGTAGAGACATCTGAAGTAGTGCTACTTCACTTAAAGCATGAGTTCACATACTTAAGCAGATTCACATAAGTCCCTAGCATTACTCACAAATGAGCAAAACACTTAGAAGTAGTGCTACTTCACTTAAAGCATGAGATTCACAGTTGTGCACCAGAAAAGTGTGTGAACTCATTTGTGAGTAATGCTAGGGACAGATGTGAATCTTGGAAATTATGCTTTAAGTGAAGTAGCACTACTTCAGATGGAGCGCTAGGGTGAGTAATGCTAGGGACAGATGTGAATCTTGGAAATTAGACGGAGCGCTAGGGTTTTGAAACATACTTAAGCGTATATTAGCTCCCAAAAATGGTTTTAGCTTTTTAAGCTTATAATAAAATTTGGTCTTACAATAAGTTTTCATGGCTATATATGATTGTTGGCTGTTTATCTGATTATATATCTGATTTTGTAACCAGATTTGTGGACACATAACCGATTTCGAAAAATTGTAACCGGTAATTGTGGAATAAAAAGATAGAATGGTTTCAAGAAACAATCATAACAAGTGGTTTTTTTGAGTTATGGAATGGTAATGTCCATAACCAAACCATAAGCATCCTTAAGGCCACCCTAAGAAAATAGAAGAATGATTTACAAATTGTGCAATATTCCATATTCAAACCAAATCTATTGTGTTTGTATTCTTGCTTCATGATTTCCGATTTTACAGAAAACTAGTTTTGTGAAAGATGAAGAGGAGGGACACATACAATACAAATAACATTTCCTTGAAATACAAATAAGGAAATTGTGATATTGACTGCTCCTTGCTGCAACAGTTTCCTTCTGAACCCACTAAAGAGTGCGTGAGAAGCAAAACAAATCACACACACTCAATACTTTCCTCACCCTTCCTCTCAATCTCTCTCTTTCGATCTCTCACTTCATCCATAACCCACACCCTCACCTAACAGCCACACTCATCTCATCCCCACCCCTTCTCTCTGTTGCCATCACCGGCGAGATAAAGAAGAGAGAAAATCACCACTCTCTTTTCAATCTCTCTCTCACAAATATATGTACTTCAAAAATGAAATGGGGAAGAAAAACAGAAACTGTAAACCCAAAATTAGGGAAGAAGAAAGACAACTTAGAGAAAGAAGAAGAAAGGGAAAAACGACAAGATGGTGAAACCGCAATTGGGAGAATTCAGTCTGCTAATTAGATGTTTTCCAATTTACTTAATTTTAGAGTTGTGAATCGTGAGTTGGATATCACTAGCTATGGTGAAGGACAGTACCTACTACGACATATTAGGTGTCAATGTTGATGCAGTTGCTGTTGATATCAACAAGTCTTATTATATCAAGGTAATCAATTCCCATCATTTTAGCTTATTTCTGAAAATACATTATGATATTTTAGCTTTTGGGCTGCCAATTTGAAAATTAAAATAAACTGTTGCCCATATTAAACAATTCTACCATTATATTCTTCATTCATTGGTTTATGTCAATTATTCGACAAGTATATTGCTATGCTGGAAAAGAATGTCACTCTGATACCCTTCAATAGGCATTCATTAACTTATCTTCTGTTTGTTGCATGGTGATTTCATATTCCCACAAGGTAAAGTATTCTATAACTCCATATTACCTTGAGTTTGTTTTCCATCTTTGATTTCATTAAACCTCATTGGAACTAAGCTGTTTGCCACATGTTAATTTTGATATGGGGTTCATACGAGTTGGGAATATCTCCTATTTTTATGTACTACTGTTCTATTTATTTCTGCTATATATAAACAAACTTATAGCATTTTTATGCAAACAGGAAGTGGGAGACAACTACATTTCACCTGGATTTGTTCATTGTGTATAAATTTTATTTACTAAGAGTTTTCTGTGGCAAGTAACTTAACATTGAGTGTGGTAGGTAGCTTATCATGGTCTGATGCAACCTTGATTATCTCTTCCTTGGTACAATATTTTGGCATCTTAAATATGGTTTGGATCAAAAATTTGATGTGTTAAGGTGCACTTCATGTTTTGGTTTGGGATTTCATTAAGATCTTGCAATTTGGTATAGTTTTGATTGATACTCTGATAGAGTCATGCATTGGGCTGTAGTTTATTTTGAAAACATAATCACTTTTTTATGCCATCTCATAGAGATTTTAAAGAAGAAAAAAGACTTTCAAGAAGGAGTCTAATACAAACATAATGGAATAATTGTGAGTTGACAGAATGAAAATGTGGTTGGAATATATTGTGTAGTTCTTATTCATGAAAAAATTAAATCAAGTGTGGGGTACTGTAAGTCTTTAACAAAGATATAGGATTTATTTGCTGAAAAGTTGCTTGCTATTAGTCTTTAACGAAGGGATGAATATATATGACCTATATGCATATAGACTTATAATCACTATATCATGATGTTTCTCTTTCAATTGACATCCATGAATATGAGATTCTTGGTTTTCTTCGAAACTCACACCATGTATACATGTGATGCTTACACTACATGCTAATATATGTGGTACTGTGTAGATCAATCTATCATTGACCATTTACAGTGATTTTCTTCTCTTATTTATTTTCTTTCTTTTATGCTTTTGTATAGCAAATCCATGGCAGGACATGTTCACCTTATTTCTGACATTGTTCTGGAAAGATTAACTCGCGATTGGAAGTTTGTATCCTCCACCTTTGGACACTTCCACAATATAATGTTTCTGACAGCATTGACACTATTGAACTGATTTTGCTTGATCAAAATGTGAGTATCGCTACTTTCATGTATGGATAGTATTTATAATAAATGTTACATTTATTAGTGATTTTTATGTTTGTCTTCAGCTTAATAGAATTCACCGTAGTGTCAAGAATGCACTCCTCAGACCATTTCAATCTCTGTTAGAGGAAGACAAATGTATAGGATTGAAAAGCTGTGTGGGCCAAAATGAGACCAAGTTTCAAACAACACCACAAAAGTACAAGCTCCATTTTATGAATACTACAAACTGTTTTAGAATTGAAGCTGATCTCATTTCTCTTACCCATTTTGTCTTCACACCTTTCCCTGATATACTAGCTGCTCCAATTCCCAACAGATGATTTGATCATTGGTTTCTACGCCTTTACTATATTTTGCCCTTTTTAATCTGATGTTATTGGGCATTTGGTTGAAAAAGGTGATTTCAAAGAAAATGAGAAAGATGGTAAAGTTAGTAAACTGAGTAATATTGTTCTGGAAGACCTGGAGTGAGATAAAAATTTTCCTACTTTTCAACTATCTTTATATAATTACTCCACTTTGATTGTGTGCAACTTATTTAAGTTTCTGTCACTATGACCTTTAACACCCCATTCAATTTGACTTACTTTTGTTCTTAAATACTAAAATAGTCAATATTATTTGTTTTAAATGTTGTAAATATTTTAGTATAATAATTGATTTCAGTATTTATCTTAGCATATTAATGTTCTTAGCTATAATTACAGTAACACTGTTATACAGTTATACCAGCATCAACATGCCTTGTTTTATATCTTACTATATTACAGAATTTTAATTACTCTAACCCACCTAACTGAGTTTAATTATGCAGATGGGTGATAGACAGTTTATTACAATTATTAGCTGCTGTAGTGTCGGTAAAACATTCTTATTTACTTATTTTTTTTCTAGCTTTTAGATCTTTGTTTTGCTACTAATATGAACATTACTTTATTGAAGTTTTCAGCCGAAGTTATCAAAATTTTGAAGATTCTATAATGATTATTAGGATGTGCTTCCTTCAACCTCCTTCCATTCAAATGGAATTTCCTAATGAAAATGCTAATGGTGAAAATGGTTATGGTCCTTATGTAACAACCCAATCATAATTTAATTACGATGTTGGATGATGATGTCTTGGACATTTATTTCATGTTTAAGACTATTTATATTTCTCTCTTTTGATGTGTATGCATTTTGAGACTTTTGATTTCTAATTGCAATGGCTAATCTTCATTGGAGACTCTTCACATTTCTACTTACCATTATTTATGGATTATGAATTTGAATGTATCTTATGCATGAATTATGTATTTGCTTCTTTTGATGTCAATGCATTTTCAATGTTACGATTTCTAATTCTACATTTTTTCCGTATTAAATAAAGCTTTTGTCTCGTGCATCGCACGGGTAACGACGCTAGTTACTTTTTTAAATTTTATGAGAGCCAAATCAAAGAAGAGAGAGTGGATCCTAACTTTTTTACATTTCTCTTTTTTTCCTACCAAACATTTTAAAAAAGCGTGTCATTTTGTACCTTTTTTACTTTCTTTTTATCTTATCTTCCAAACCAAACAATGGATATTAGAATTTCAATTTATGGTTGAATACCATAGTTTTGATTTCTATTCATATTAACACACATTTCGACAAAAAAGCCTAAGCGAGTGTTTGGATTGGCGGTGACCTCACTAAACTCGCAAAAGCAAATTGCATCCATGTAGTTGCTTCTCTATTTCCATGGTAAAAGCCATGGGATATACGGTGGCGGTGACCCGCCGCACTCCCAAACATGCAATAAATAAATGTCCGGAACAACGATGAAAAGTTATATTCTCGCATCCCAATGCATTTATGCATTTATGAAAACTATTCAAATCTCTCATCAATAATCTAAGCACAATGACTTTTGACTTTCAACTATGCGATTAAATACGTAACGACAAGAGATTTTCTACTTCCCAAAATTATGATTTTCCTTTAGTTTTGACCCAAATTATTATTTTCTAGTTCTAGTACTATTGCATTACATTTTGTCAAACAAGTATTATTGCATTACATGTAACTAAGAAAGGGTAACTAAAATTAACCACAAATCTCTCTCTCCTTAGAATGCTATCTATCCACATAAACCTTTAAGCATTGTCCATAAACATAGGAAACATCTAAATTTAGCTCCCTTGATTGATCATGCCCTATTCCCTAATCTTAAGGTCAAACACACACCACATTTCTCTCTAATTTCTTACACATCTTCTAAACCCAACACGGTTTTGTAATTTGTAGTACAATTTGTTTGACTCATAAAAGGTTTTCCACATTTATTTATTTCTTTTTTTCTTTCCCTCATAATTAATTTTTTCCGGGTAAACGAAATTATAGATCGGACCAATGAAAATGCTCCGCACAAACTGAGAAAGAGAGAGAAAAAAGTACACACAAAAAAAAAAAAACACAAAAACAACCAACAAAACTAAAAAACAGAACCCAAATTTTCTCTCTCTTCATTCTCCCTCTTCTTCTCTCTCCTTCTTGATCCATGGGAGAGTAACTCAAACCTTAACCTCAAAGCGAACCCAGCAGAAAATAAACTCGATTGGTTATCATCGATTTCACGATTGAATCGATTCTTCAAAACCCTATTTGATTGAAGACCTCAATGCGGTCTTCTAGAAAAGCTAATAGGAAGAAGAAAAACGAAAACTTTTCCGATCTGAGGACGACCCAGATTCAAAACCGATCTAAATTCAACTTTTCTTACAGGTTCCGATCAATTAGTGGATCTGAATCTGATGGTGTGCGTTTTGGGGAAATGGGTGTCGTTGTTATCATTTTGGGGTTGCTCTTCTTTTGCTAGGGTTGCTGTGGCGGTGAGGCTGCATATGCGTAAACGACGATGCAGCTTCACTTCTCGCCTAGCATGAGAAGCATCACGATATCGAGCACAAACAATGGGTTTATTGACTTAATGAAGATCAAGGTCGCAGCTCGCCATATTTCTTATCGAACCCTCTTTCATACCATTCTAATCCTCGCTTTTTTGTTACCTTTTGTCTTCATTCTCACTGCTCTTGTTACCCTTGAAGGTGTCAACAAGTGCTCATCCTTTGGTACTTTACTCTATTACCAGTCCTTTTCTCATCATCATCTACTATACTATATACATGTCAATTTTTATTGCTTTTTGCTCTTTTTATTTATTTATAGCTAGATCTTGATTGATTTTAACTTTTGGGTCAAACTTAATATATGATCATGTATAATGTCTTGTCTGTTTATGTTTAAAATTCTGTTTTTTACTGTAATTGTAATTAATTGTAAATTGTAAATGATTTTCTGGGAGGGAAGTTTTTATATTTTGTAGCTACCAGTTAGGCTAGTATTTCATTTATGCCCCTTTATTTTAGGATCTGAAGTTTGATTGGGTGATTTATAGCATGTTTGGTTTAGCGTCGATTGGATTCGATACACTTTAACTTGAAGCTAGAATTTTCATTGATTGTTTGGATCCGCGTCCAATACTATCAAACGCACGGCAAACTTGAAGCTCCCAGTTGTAGCTTTTTAGCTCAACGTGGGAGTTCACCGTGGATTTTGAGAAATCGAAACACACTATTAGGAGTTAGGAGTTTGCAGTGAAACAAATCGATCCAAACAGGATTCGCACGGTTTAGACTGCAGTTGAACTCAAAATTTAGTGATGAAGATGCTTTGGTGATATGTGTTGATGAAATTTATAAACTGTTAAGTCTTTCATGAGTGAAATGAATATTTTGTGTTGTTGACTCGAAAACCGTTTCATGGGGGTTAATATTTATCAATAAAGAAAAACTTTATGGGTCGATCTTTGTTCCCTGTTGGGAAAAAGCTGGGTTATTTATGATGTTTTTACTTTTCAGCTTGTTTATAAGAAAAGTTTTGATTTATCTATTTCTGTATTTCTGAAATACGAGCTATCTGTAGCTAGTTTTTTTAACGTGTTTACCTAGATTTTGTAGTTTATACTTTTGTGCCTTTTTAATACTGTCTCAAGTTGTGCCTGTTTTAGACCACTGATTGGTTCCTTGTTTTATGCGCCAGATTGTTTAGGCAGGCGGTTGGGACCAAGGCTTCTTGGTAGGGTTGACGATTCAGGGGTAAATAATTGTTATTTTTAAATGTCTTTATTAGCCAATAAATTCATGGTTTAAAACAATTATATGAACCATTGTGCTGATAATGACATTAATGGTGCTGCAGAGACTGGTTAGAGATTTTTACAAGATCCTTAACGAAGTTAAGACTGGGGAAATGCCAGCTGATCTAAAGCTGCCAGATTCCTTTGATCAACTTGTTTCTGATATGAAGGACAATCAATATGATGCAAAGACTTTTGCATTCATGTTAAGGGGAATGGTAAGTTGCTCGTTACATTTAACATAATGTATTATCTGTTTCATGGTTAATTGGCATTTTGTAGGGAAAGTTTGTCTGAAGCTGAATTGTAGTGATTTTTAAATCTTATGGGATATGGTTTACAAGGAATATGCATTTTATTGATGCGCCTATCCTTACTAAGATTTGAACATTAATATGTCGAGGTTGGGATATTGAATGGGATAGTTAATGCATTATATAAGTGTGAATAACAACTAAGACAACCTATATAACAAGACACAGTACTCTGTCTTAGACAACTTATATGACAAATACACAATAATCATTCCTGAGTTACAATGATTCAGTTCATGACATTTCTAGGGCCCAAATACCTTGCATGCCCACACAACCACCTCCGAATATCATCCCAAATCACTCCTCCACAAGCTGCTATGTTAAAGTGAGTTCTAGCCACACCTTCTAAATTAACATGCAACTGGCCATGAGCTGGAGGAATCTACCTGATTCGAGCCTCAACTCCGTGGCTTGCATGCCCGATAGGCAAATACTTCCACACTTCTGAAAATTACACCACCTTCAAAGAAAGTAGCAAGAGGTGGCCCAGATATTCCTCCAAGGCACTAGATAATCTTGATTTCTTCCCTATTTCATGTTCATTTCGGCCCAATCTGAGAAACTACCACCAAAAGAAATCAGTCTATCTCCAAGGACACGCAGAATTGTTTCTTCAACACTAGGACCATTGTGATAATAAGTGTCTCCATCATGGTCTCGTCCACTACACATTTTATTTTGTAGGGACCCTTCCATGGAAGATTTACCAGACAAAACATCTTACCATTTTTGGAACATCCAGTTTCCACACCAAATTCCAAATTTCAGAATAACTGGACCTGTCATATACACTCAAACAATCCACTTCACTGAAAATCTTGTTGCCATCTATCCATTTGCCAAACCAAACTCTAAAATTTGTGCCATCCCCGACAAACCAAAACTCATGGCCTTTTACGTCTTCCCATGTGCTAGCCACTCCTTTCCAAGTAAAAGAATCATTTGTGCTTTAAACGAGCACCTCTACATTTTCTGTAACACCCCTCCAATACTTTCCTTTTAAAACTCGACACCGTAACCTCTCACCTCCTTTTAACGTCCTGGCCATTTTTATCAAACAAGTTATGTCCTTTTACCATTGATATAGTCATTCATCTTATATGAATGTCAGTATAGAATTTCACTTGAATTCAGTTTGATGCCACCATAATGATTATAATCATGGTTGTCCGCACTTCCAGTTTTCCGCAATCAGATGTTTAGGAATCTGGAGATGGTTTCTTGTACATTTTTTAGTATTCTATACTGGTATTGTGTACTGCTTATTTTATTGGAGACGGTTGTTGAAGTATTGCCAAACAGTCATCATAATATTATAATTTATAAAATGAAAATGCTTTTTAGTACAAATGAATATGGTTGCGTGAGTCCAAGTGAATAGGTGTGCAGTTAATTTTGAAAAACTCTCACACTGACTCTATCCACAAATTGTTATGCAATACTTCTTTTGGTATTCACCTTTATATAACAATCCTTTTGTATGAAATAGCATTGCTGATCACTAAAAGTTCTTGCTAGATGACTAAATTGCTATTCTTTCACTTTTCTAAAATTTCAAGTTGTTTTGTAATTCAGGAGGGCAAATGAGTATATTTACTCTCTTTGTATTTACAATTTTTATCAATCTCGAACTTTATCAGGTAGATAGAAGATAGATGACTAGAATGAATTTCTTCAGTTGCAAATGCAATATTATTTAATGAAGCTGCTCATATTTTGCTGAAATCTGAGCTGTTTACCTTCACTCGGCATTTGTTTATGAAGTAAACAGTATTTTGTTTTTTGATGGAAAGAATAATCTGATGAAGATGAATGAAGAAATTTCAATGAATTTAATGGGTTAGTTAGGAATTCTCCTAAACATAGAGCAAAGCACACAGCAGCAAAAAAAGAAGAAAACATCAACGGGGCAAACTCTAACATTGGTTGCACATTGTCACAAAAATTAACCTCTTTCTAAATCCATCAAATTTGATCATGAAATTTAATAGAAACTAGAAGTTGGTATTGAAAAATATAGGAAAATATCGAGCTATACTCCTTACAATCACAAATAGAATTCTAAAAGAGATTAAAATAGAAAAAGGGGCAGAAACTATAAGCCAGAAAATAGGAGATGAACTCCTCCCTCAAGCATAATGCTTGCCCAGAGTATTTCCAACTAATTTCCCCAAGGCCCTTTCATTCTGTTACACCACTTTATATAATCCCTCTAATTCCTCTCCTCCAATCCCCTACTGCCACCTGTCACATTCTATTACAACTCTCACCCATTTGCCCACTTTCTTAATGTGGTCTCCAGCCTAGAGTCCTATCAAATTTTTTTTGAAGGATTTTGGCCACAACTGGGATTTTCCAAAAATGCCAAACAAAGAGTTCGAAAGTGAAACAGAAGCAGAGTAATGTAAGAACAAATAAAGAACTGATTCTGAGCTAGCCCTACACATAAAACGGATTGGGGGTCTTATTAGCATTTTATCAATCAATACTTTCTAAATAGATGACTTGACTTTAGAGGAAGCACTGAACTTCAATAAGCTTTTTCAAGATGAAAAATAGCTCTATAAATGAAAAAAAAAAGGAATTGGAAATAATATTTGCATGAAAAGACCCTAGGAGGTTCAAAGAGACCAATCCCTTTTGTTTGAGTTAGGATTTGGGAGACAAATGAAGAGTCAGTTGGCCTAAATGAGACCAATCCCCATCATGGTATATTATCATTTTTTCATTTTGGTAATTTTGTTGACTAAATATTCTTCCCATTTCTTTTTTAATGTATGAAGATTCTCAGTTTTATGTTTGTTTTTCTCGATATGTTAGCTTTTATTTTTATTCTCTTTTCTTGTTTAAATGTTGTTATCTGTTGCATTTCAATTTTGTACAATTGCAGCTATTTAGTCTGAAATGTCTATTTATTTGCAGTTGGCATTATTCTGAGGCCTTCTTAATATTTTAAGAAACAAATAGCTTGTAATACTAGGTTACCATAATTGTTTTCTTCAGTTTACCTGTGAATGATAGCCTATCCATGGGTTTATGCTGCTCTATTAGGACTTTGGGACATTGTATCAGTATTTACAAGATTGACTTGTGAATTTTAGCACCAGTAGTCATATTTGTTGAAGATTTGGGGTTAGTTTTAGATAGAAAGGGAGGAAAAGGAACACTCAATAATAAAATTATATTGATATGATGTGAATGATGTGTTGGATGTTATTACAGAAGACAAAACAATTAACCTACAAACTTCTAATCCTAATTAAATAAGTAACCAAATCATGACATATAAGGAAATGTGAAAATCATTCCTAAAAGATAGTATAAGATACAACATGTTATGATATAGTTTTCATGTATTATAAAAATACTTATTATTTATCTTGCAATAGCTTCATCACATTTATTTATACTATATTACAGTTCTTGTATGGAAAGTTGTGGCAAATGATGATTGTATTGATCTTTGTTATTATGCTGTGCTTCTTGCGACAGATGGAGAAATTTGAGAGGGAAATCAGAGAGTCTAAATTTGCAGAGTTGATGAATAAACACTTTGCAGCAAGTTCTATTCCCAAAGGAATTCATTGTCTGTCTTTGCGTTTGACTGATGAATATTCGTCAAATGCCCATGCACGCAAACAATTGCCTCCTCCAGAGTTACTTCCTTTACTGTCTGACAACTCTTACCACCATTTTATTCTGTCAACTGATAACATTTTGGCTGCTTCAGTAGTTGTTACTTCCACTGTCCAGTCATCTATGAAACCTGAGAAGATAGTCTTCCATGTGATCACTGATAAGAAAACTTACGCGGGTATGCACTCATGGTTTGCACTAAATCCTGCCTCCCCTGCCGTAGTTGAAATCAAAGGCATTCACCAGTTTGATTGGTTGACTAGAGAAAATGTTCCCGTACTTGAAGCTGTAGAAAATCAAAACGGGATCAGGGATTACTATCATGGGAATCATGTTGCGGGAGCCAATCTCAGTGATACTAGTCCACGGAAATTTGCATCTAAATTGCAAGCTAGAAGCCCAAAGTACATATCTTTGCTCAACCATCTCCGCATATACCTACCAGAGGTAGGTTGGATTCAACGATGACCGCTTTTTTTGAAAATATAAATCAAGTTCTATTTCATATATTGATGCTAATTATGGATGCCTTGTTTTGTCAAACAGCTTTTTCCAAACCTTGACAAGGTGGTCTTTTTGGACGACGATCTGGTGATTCAACGCGACTTGTCCCCACTTTGGGAAATTGACCTGGAAGGGAAAGTAAATGGAGCTGTAGAAACTTGCAGAGGTGAAGATGGGTGGGTAATGTCTAAGCATTTTAGTAACTACTTCAATTTTTCCCATCCCCTCATCGAAAAGCATTTGGATCCCAATGAGTGTGCATGGGCGTATGGAATGAATATCTTTGACCTTCGTGCATGGAGAAAGACTAATATAAGAGAGACTTATCATTCCTGGCTGAAAGAGGTAAAAGTCCACATACACTCAAACTAATATAGTTTTAGTTTATCAAAATCAATTAGAATTTAAAATTATTCTTTGGTTTTCGTTAATTTGAAACTCTGTAGCACCAACACTTTTGGTTGAAGACGTGTTAGGTGTCCGACACATCGTGTTGGACACCGACACTTCAGTTACTTGTATTTTTCAAATTAAAACTAGTGTTTGCGTGTCTGTGTCTGTGTCCGTGCTTCATAAATTTGAAATCCAAGCATGTTTATAAATTATAAGATTGTAGTAATGATGGAACAAAGAGAATATATTTCTGACAGTTTCACTGTGGCAGAATCTGAAGTCAAACCTGACAATGTGGAAGCTAGGAACCCTACCTCCAGCATTGATTGCATTTAGAGGTCATGTTCATCCAATTGATCCCTCTTGGCACATGCTTGGCTTGGGTTATCAGAACAATACGAATATTGAGAGCGTGAAAAAGGCTGCTGTTATTCACTACAATGGCCAATCTAAACCCTGGTTGCCAATTGGCTTCGAACATCTTCGGCCATTTTGGACAAAGTATGTCAATTATTCAAATGATTTTGTGAAGAACTGTCATATTCAGGAATCATAGTCCGGCGGCAACGAGCTATATATGGTTTGTTTTGTACAACAGTGAATATGAAAAGGGACCAGTAATACAGGTTTCATCTAAACTAAGTTTTGTGTCTTGAGATTTTCTTCGAAGATGAATTTGAGAAGGCAAATAGAAAAATTGGTTGGGAGGGAGACAATTCCCTCCCTACATTTTTGCAGAGATCTCTACATTACATGGCCTTGAGAATCATATGATTTGAGTTATGACATGGAAACACAGTCGTCTCTATTTTTTGGTTGGTGAAAGAAAATACTATTATTGTTGGTCTTCTTCTATGGGACAAAATATAGGAAAGATTCCATAGTTGAATATTGGAGAATAAACTGAACTGAATGCATGCTTCAGGCCTGTTTCATCAACCTTGTTTGTTGGTGTTGTGAACAGTACTTCTACTAGTAGGACAGTTAATTTGCGAGGTTCCCCCCACCACTCTAGAAGAGCATCATTTTTTTTTTAGTTTCTTAAAATTTTCGTTTTGTACCAAATTTTTACCTTCATCCACTTTGAGTTGTTGTCATGAAGATGATGATGATGGTGAATTTTCTAGGAGTAAAGTAGTTCACGAGATTGCTTTGTCACATTGAATTTTGGGGAACTGTTTGTAGGGGATATATATATATTGTTATTCATTATGTACGATTACCAGACATTGGAAATGTGCAGAAAATTCTTTTTTCCTCTTTCAATGCCTCCTTAAGTTATAATTAATCCCTCTCTTCATTTTTCTATATTCAAGTTACATATATAGTAGAGGAAAATTCAAGATGCAACAAGCATATTGGTTTAGTTCATGAGTAATAATAATGCTAGTAACATGTTGGTTTGTGTGTGTATTTTAGCACATTGGTTTTCTTAGTTCCTAGGGAGGATAGTTTAGTCTTTACAGGCAGAGTTGTAGTGAGTATATGCTTTGGCATTGAAATTGCATTCCAAGGTATTTCAACATAAAAGTTGTCTCTTGTAGCTTTGACACAATTATAAATGAACGTGGTTTTGGAGTACTTTTCAAAACTACGTTTGGCTAAAAGTCAATAATAGTGGCTTATTTGTGAATCATAGTTGGCAAATGAAAATGAATACTATAGAAGAAAGAATTGGTAAGATGGTTGTGCTTGTGTGTAATAGTCATTTTTGGTAGGGGGATTCTCAATAATGAAGAGACTAACTAACCAACTTAAAGTGCGTCCTAGGGTTGTGGTTAATTATGGAAGAGGAATGATGTTTGATTAAAATTCTGAAATAAAAGCGTCATAGGATTGTGGTTTCATCTCAATAATAGAATGAATTTATAATTCCTCATATATTCTCTATTTTATAAAAGTATCATATTCCAAGTTCAATTGTAACTCATGTTTCCTTTCAGAATATAAAAGCGTGTTTTAAACCAATAATCAAACCAATTTTCATAGTTGATTATTGCCAAAACTCTTTAAGTAGAAAACATTTTTTATCTTAAGAGACTTAAAACTATTTTCATGTTTTGATCATCTTGTCTAATCTCATAATTGAGATGAAACATCATTCCTCTTCCATAGTTGTGCTTGTGTGTAATAGTCATTTTTGGTAGAGGGTTTCTCAATAGTGAAAAGACTAACTAACCCTAATTAACTAATTTAGAGATTAACTAACTTTTATTAACATATATGTAGTTCGAATGATTATAAAATATGAAAGAGAAGAATCTCATAGGAGGACTTTGTTAGAGTTGGTGATGACAACGTTTCTAATTAAAACTATTCTCATGTTTAGTATTCCTTATAGTTCTCAACTACAATTTTTCTCCTTACTGTGATCCCTTCAAAGTGCAATGGGGATCTTATTTTTAAATCATTATAGGGACCCACCATTGAAATGGGACCATTTGTAGCATTTTCTTTATTCAAGTGTTGTCAATTAATCAGCAAAATTGTCTGAATAAATAAGCTTTAACAAGTGTCACACACTCACACTTAGTTGTGTTCCAACATTGAGTAGTTGATTCTTCCAATATCTAATGTCGAGAGCAATATGAAAGGTTCTTTCTCTGAATAAAATAACAATCAAGTACACCCATTATTATAAATACTAAAAGGATTCTAATAAATCAGAACTTGGTAGCATATAAGAAAGGGACCACTAGTAGAGTCCTATCAATATGATATGAGGAATCTATATGATGATGTGCATTTTTGTAACTATAGGTCCCACTTGTAGTAGTTGTTCAGAAATTACATGGTCAGCTATCAAATAAAAAGACTATTTCAACTAACAACGATTGAATGAGATGGTAAAACTCTCTTTTAGTGGTCTCAATTTCGAATTTGAGTCATGAAAATGAGAATCAAGAAACGTTTGAAACTTTTTTAGAAAAAGCTTTTCTATCCACTTAGTTCCAATAGGCTCGAGGACCTAGGACTAAGTCTCCACAATTACGTGCGGAGATATCGATTTGCAAAAAAAAAACAAGATAAGGACTATTCTCCCAATGGATTTTGTCATAATTGTTGAGTTTGAAGTATGAACACTGCATCACAACAATAATGGCTGCTACTAGTGTTATTTTTTCCTCAAAGTGGACTAATCTTTTGTACACACTCACCGACATTTATATATGCATAATTTTAGTAAAATTTAATGTTAGTGTACGATATACATAATGATCCAAGGTTCCAAACACGATCATGCTAACTTTCTTTAAGTAAAAAATAATCCCTTAGTTTTTTTTTGTAGTACATCAATTATGTGTTAAGATTGTCAACTAAATTTGGTTCAGTAAAGATTTGACTTATATGTAAGTAATCCCTTAGTAAAGACATTATTGATGTAAAAACATTATTGATGGATAATATGTGAATTTTTAAGCACTCTTTGAGATTTGATATTTCTCTTGAACCCCAAAATTCAAGTCGCTTAAACTTTATTCGACAAAAAAAATAATGTGTTATAATTATTTATTTCTGTGTAATGTTATTTGTTAAGTCGATAACTCAAAACAAAGTCAATAAGAAATGTAATAGCCTTTGTCAAAAATAAAGAAATGTAATAACCCAAAACAATAGCAATGTTTTTATTATAAAAAGTCTTCATGTTTTTTTTTTAATAAGCAAAAAGTCTTCATGTTAAACTAACACTAATTTAACTTCTTGACCCTTTCAACACTTTTAACTTAATAAAACAATTTAAAGTTGTAAAAAAATAATTTTAAAACATATTTCCTTTTTGGGCGTGCGAGTTCAAACTTGCGACACTCCATTTTTCCCTTTTCACGCCTCCGCCCTAACCGCATTTATAAGGAAAAAAATTGTATGCACTAGGGGTACTCCTCCACCCCAAAAAATCAAGTGTTTTATAATTTAAATTTTTTCACAAAATGCGTAGCTCTTTTTGACAATTCACAAAATGTTCGGCTAGAATATATTAATTGTGGCATTTTTTTTGTTCCAGACGAAGTGACAAAATGCCACTTGAAACTCACACACACAATTGTGAGGTCTATCAGGTTCGAATTCGAGACATAATATTTAACCTAACAATATCGGAATTTGCCAGTTGAGCTAGACCTTACGGATATTAATTGTGGTATTTCAATTAGTATTTTTGATATATCTATCGTAAATTTAGATAGATGGTTTTTTTTTTGGTATCAGACTTTCGCGGGCGATCCACGCAGTGTCTCAACGCTGTCAACGAAGGACTAATCTGCGCTCGCTACTTGGGGCTCTTAATCATTTCGCTAGCCAACACCCTATTTGACGTAGGCGGGAATCGAACCCGGAAGGCAAACCAGATCGACCCCCACCACGTCCCAACAGGAGCCTGAACCATTGGACTAAGAGTGTTGGTTAGATAGATGGTATGGTATAAGTTGTCCATTTCCTTATTTCCACATCCTTTGGAGGGAGAAGCCAACAAAACAAAGAATGGAGTCATTTGACCACAGATTTGTTTTCCATCCCTTTGAAAATTCCAAAACACCCCTCCTTCCTTGTTTGTATCCTTTTCTTCTCTCCCCATTTTAATACTATCAATTATTCAATTATTATATTGTCAAAAAAAATTATTCAATTATTATTGTTATTGCAATTTGCAACGCTCAACCCAACCATATGAAAAGATAATAAATTAAGAAAAATAGGCACCCACTTTCTCTTCTTTCTTCTTCTTCCATCTAGGTTTCCAAAATCAATCAAATTCTCGTTACCGTCACAAATACCACTCAGATCAGTGGCATACACATCCAACTTCGAAATACAACAAATTAAATAAATATAATAATTTCAGGTTTCTCCACTCTTTCTTCCGCTTTCTTCAATTTTTATGTCTTGTTGTTGTTGTTGACCCAGTTTGAAAATTTCAGATTTTTCTTTATTTGATGCATACCCTTTTGGCAATTTGATCTGTTTTTGCCACTGCTGTTTGAGATTCGTTTTTTTTTTTGCTGGTGATAGTGTGTTGAATTATGTTATGATATGATATGATGTTTCCTTATAAACACTTTGTTGGATTTCAATTTCAATAATATTTTATTTGATTCCTTTGATTTTTTTTAGGGTGATGTATCTAGCTTAGTTATTCTGAAATTCTTCCTTCTTATTCTCATGACATGAGTTTTTATATGAACATCTTGAATCTCTATAAGACTATAACCTTTACATGATTTGTCTTGTGTTCTATGCCAGATTTTGCATGTTATGTGGATATGGATGTCTACCACAGAAACTGTTCCTCAATCTTTTTGTTTTTCCATGTTTTATTGTTTTGCAGAACATTGGAAATGATGATAGCTTTTAAATGGAATTCTGTTACTAATTGAACTCAATTGAAGCTATTTACTAGGAAAACCTCTTCATAGTCTTTGAGGTACAAGTACAACTGAAGTTGTATTAGATTTGTTTTTTGTGTTTTTTAACTTCACAAGCTTTTGGATCTCTGAGCATGGCTGGAAATCAAGATCACTTTGAGATAAGGTTTAGGTTGATTGATGGTTCTGATATTGGCCCCAAAAGTTTTCCTGCTGCTACTAGTATTGCAACATTGAAAGAAAGTATTCTTGCTCAATGGCCAAAAGGTTAGTTTTGTATGTTATTATTGTCTTTTCATTTATGCTTCCTCTTTTTGGTTTTTATGTTTATAGCAAAATTATCAATGTGAGAAGTGAGTTGATGGTTTAGTTTTGTAATTATTGTCTTCTCGTCTATGCTTCTTCTTTTTCGTTTTATTGGTTTATAGCTAAATTATCAATATGAGAACTGAGTTGATGCTTTAGTATAATGAAATGAACTTTGTGCTCTACATTAAGAGGGGCTGGTGGTTTGGTTGGATGGATATGAAAACATGCTAACAGCAGGTGCAAGCAGGATCATACTGTGGAACTTTTTTTTGGTGATAAAGAAGGTCTGAGACCTGGTATGAGAAGGGAGATGCGGGCTAAATTAGATACAATGTGGCCTTAGTGGGATTCAATTTGGCGAAGCAGTCCCTGAAGAGTTTGTTCCTACTTAGCTGAGGCTTTTGGGTTGGATGTATTAATTATTTTAGAGGATATATATTGGGGATGAACTTTAAAAATATTTCATGCACATGGTGAAATCAGAGAATAAATTGTAAGAATTGAAATAATTTTCTATCTAAATTGTAAGAATCAATGTGTCAAAGATATGCTGTTTTTCATATGCTTGTGCACATATATGTTGCATGCACACAAATGTTTTGTTTGGTCGATTCTTTTCAGTTAAGGCAAGTTTTCCTAAATAAATTGAAGAGCCTTTGCATTATTGAAATATTATTTGCTTCAGAGAAAGACACTCTTTAGGATCGATGCGTTTTGTAGTTTACTTTTTCCTTATCCGACACTTCTTGTTTGACTTCTTCAGGATCGATGCGTTTTATTTATGTCATATTATTTTGTTAAATATTTAAATAAAGCATTTTAAGGTAGTTAAATTGTTCTTTATTGCATAGTGATTTAAAAAGATGTTTGCAACTTACGTTGCTAATTGTGAATATTCTAGTGTTTGATACTTACTATTTATATACTTTCGCTAGAGTCCAAGCTTACCAGTTCCCATATTCACTGCAACTTGCTGGCATACACTACACAATGAAAATGACACGTTTCTAGGATAATACAGATGTGTTGAGTTGTATTTGGAAACAATTGCAAGACTATATAAAATAACTATATTTTAGGTAGACATTGTTTGGTAGTTAGTTGGATTTTTGTCATATTGGTTTGATATATTATGAACCTCACAGTGAACATTTTGCCTTTTACTGATATATGAGATCTATAACTATAACTTATAAGTGTGTTGTTGTTTTGAAGATAAGGAGAATGGGCCAAGGACCATAAAAGATGTGAAGTTAATTAGTGCAGGAAAAATATTGGAGAACAACAGAACAGTTGGGGAATGCCAGAGCCCTTTATGTGATGCCCCTGGTACTGTTACAACAATGCATGTGGTTGTGCAACCACCTACTACAGAAAAAGGTCTAATAATTTATTTCCAAGAATGCCAAAAGCTAGTTCTAATTTTTTGTGTATAGAGCTTAATGATAGAATATTCTTTTTTTGAAGGTTGAAATTTTATTGGCTATTGAAAATTATGCTTTTTCTCTTTCTTACTAGTTCAAATAGTTCATGTCCTTTATATCATAATTTAAAGTTGGTTTTGTCACTAAATGCAATTAACCCTTTATATCAAGAGACTGTTGGATCTGGCTTTGGTAAAATACTTTTACATGAGTTTACAGTATAAAACTGTTCCTTAATTATCAAGGCCTATCGTTAATGACAGATTAATTAGGAGGTACCATACCATAACTCAGCTAGGACTGAACTTTTTCATCTCTCTACTCTGTAGTACTATTTGTTCAAGAATGTAATAACTGTACACCGATATCATGATATCTATTATCTATTTATTATTATATTTAAAAAGTTAACTATTGTAATGACACATGGCAAAAGCTCATGTATCTACTCAAAATTGTTTTCCCGCCTTTTTTCCTTTTCATGTGTTGTGCACCCGTGAATCACATATACTTCTGATTAGTTGTTTCTTAAAACATATTTACACCATTACACAATAGTGAAATATGATTAGATGTTTCGGTAAAAGTTTACACTGTCGGTATATGGTAATGGAAACCATATGCTTCCAATATGTAAAAAAACAGTTTTCCCCAAAATTCGCAGTTTATGATTTCTTTTTGAACAAATTTTGGTCATAGCTTAAGCTAATCCTAATTGACTCTTTCCTTTTTTATCTGAAAAAGAGACCAAAGCAGAAAAAGGTCAAAGAGTGAGTTGTTGTCATGATTACTAGTCGGTTACTTGGAGAACACTTGATTTTTCAATTATGACTTACAATACTTCTTTTCAATTGCTAAATGCTTCTTATACTTGTCAAAACTGGGAAGCGACTTGCATCTAAATGTAAATTTATGCTATTTTGTTTGACCAAATTTGATTTTCTATAGTTTTAGTGCTTTATCTGAGATTTTTTGACATGTGGTCTTTTCTCCTTTATGCAGAGAAGAAAGCTGCAAAGGAAGCAACACAGCACAAATGTGGTTGTGTTATTTTATAGCATCCAAGTTTGAATAGCAAAGGTCATCATCTTCATCATCTTTCTAAGGTGGTTATTTTCACGTAATCTGTGGCTTTCTAAGATTTCCTCATACACGAAATATTCGGTGGCATGCCTCATTCTCACTACAGGCAAAGAGTACTTGACTTGGTGCAGATTGTGATTCTAGTAGTTCTCACTGCGACGGCAAATTTCTCGTACAATTTTCATAGGAGATGTTTTTCTTCTTGTCTCTCAGCCCTTACATGCCCCACTTAAAATGAACTCTCTACAAGTTTGTTATCTTGTTACTGATATGTATTTTGTAATTCTCGTCATGCTTGTGCCTCATGCAAAATGCTTCAAAACTTTATTGTTTAACTTGTGTTGAGTATTTGAATGTGCTTTTATGTTACTTATTGCTTATATGGTACTGTTCCTACTGTTGTATAGTAACTACTACAGCTATATTGTAAAATGGAGGTTTGATGTTTGAAATCCCCCTTACCCTTCATTTTACATTTCAGGGGGAAAAAACTGAAGTGGCTTACAATTCAAGTTCTAGTCATTTTCTGTTTGTAACTTGAAGATTCCACTTGTTTTAATTGAAATATAATTATTTTCTGTTTTTATTGTATACTTTTATCAATAATTATGAAATGCCATTTTGTTTTTTGTTTTCAAAGTAAATAAATACAGCTTTTTTGTCTTTGTTTTCACTACTTTTGATACCCTTTCCTCGAAGTGTATTTCTTGTTATTTTGTTGCCCCTTTCCTCAAAGGTGTATTTTTCATACAACTCATAAATGAACTATCATATAATTTTGTTATAATACGAATGGTTAAGAGGAGAAGGAAAATTGAGGTTGAAGGTGACTCACTCAATGTGATTCGAGGAGTGCAAGGAGCCACTTCTGATCACTCCTACTTTGGTTTGTTGATTAATGATTGTCGTAGGATTATTAGTTCATTTAGTGATGTTATGTTACAACACGTTAGAAGAACTGCTAATTTCCTAGCACACCACTTAGCTAAGTTTGCTTTAGTTTCGACTGATTTAGTTTGGATTGAGGAATGCCCTCCTTGTATTGTTTCATTTGTTGCAGCTGATTTAGCTTCTTAATGATATCATTCTCTCGTCATAAAAAAAGAGAGAAGGAAAATAGTACCTTGTAGTTTCAAAACTACATTCTCAATATCCTCCACAGAACACTTGCATTTGTGAGTTGTGACAGCAATTTATTGGTCATACATAGCATGCATCATCAAGTACATACCAATCAATTATAGATTCATCACAATCATTCATGTTATCACACATCTATGGCATTCATAATTAAATTCACATTCAAGAAAAACCCTAATTTGGAAAAAAAATAGGGTTTTATCAATTATGCTTATTCCATTAAAAAACCGAAAAAGCCTGAATTTGCTTCCAAAACCAAAACCAAAATATCAAATCACGCGTACCATGGAAGGATAGAAAATGTGTGATAACTCACCTCTTGTAAGAATGAATCCTAGCATCAAAGATCTCACTGTTGTTCCCCTCCAAGACTTGTCCTTCCTGGATCACCTCTCGAGGGTTTTTGTTTTCTTTGAGCAGCCTTTGGTAGGATTATGAAACAAAAGGATTTACTTCTATATCTTAGGAGTATCTTTTTCGTGTTATTGACTTAATTAAACTATCTTTCCTTTTGAAATGGGTCGTGTTAAGCAAATTTTTCGAGGTGGTGGTTGATTAATTATTGACGTTACAATGATATGCTTAAGTATGGAAAACGTGATAATCAATTATTTCCACGTGAGTGTCCCAAATTCGTGTTTCAACACGACTTTCAGTAAACATTTTATTTTAAGTTTATTTATAACATCTTATGTTACAATAATATTACCTCTGTTTCTTTTTATCCGTCTTTTAAGAATGTTTTTCACAAACAAATGAAACAAAGAGGGTAATTCTCAATTCAATGGTAGATTTTTGAAGACTTAAATATATGACTGGTCCCCGCAAATATCGCGTTGATCCAGTTTAGTCCCTGTAAAAAAAATTTTAGTTAATTCCCAAAGAAAACAAAGCACATCCAGTTTTGTCCCTCTGTTAACTTTCTGTTAAAAAAGGTGACGTGGCGAACAGAGTTGACGTCAACATGACATCAGCACCATGTGTATTATTGGATAGTTTTGCCATCCGCCACGTTTGTTACCTTTAAAATAAATTTGCAATTGGCATGAGAGGGAGTTGAACTCGTCGCAACAAGGAGAGATACCATTGAACCGATGCTTTCTTTGTGATATTATACCAATTCTAATATATTTGTATTCTAACATAACATTAATTTTTAATTTAAATATAACTTAAATAAACACAATGAACATCTAAAATTTTACAAAATGTATATGTTTTTTCAAACACCATTATATTACATAAAATATATTTATAAATATTAATATTTTATTTAATTATAAGAATGCATATTATTATAATTTATATGATATCATACCAGTTCTATTATAACTTAAACAAACACAATGAACATCTAAAATTTTACAAAATGTATATGTTTATTCAAACACAATTATATTATATAAAATATATTTAATTGATATGCAGACAATTAATTAATAAATATAATTGTATAATATACAATATATAATTTATATTTTAAAAAATACTTTTCGTTTAAAATTATATTTATAAAATATTTATTTGTAATTTATATAATCAATTATATTTTATTATAATACCAATTCTACTATATATTATATGTATTGTTATAATGAAACTATTTTTATAGTGTATAAATTATTAGTATATGTATTTTTATAATTAAATAAAGTAAAAACCAATTTTATAAATATAAATATATTATATAGTTGTGTTTTAATAACATATACATTTTGTAAAATTTTAGATGTTAGTTGTGCTTGTTTAAGTTATATTTAAATTATAATGTAAATTAAAATCAATGTTATGTAACAATACATATAAAGTAGAAATGTGATTATATCACAAACGAGTGAGTAGCAGACATCCCTTTGGCCATGACATGGCATGTCAGTGCCACGTGGCAGTGACGACTCAGGGGTGATAGCATGACAAATCAGTGCCACGTGGCAAAACGATCGAATAATAGCATGACACATGATGCTGACGTTATCTCTGTTTTTTCCACATCACATTTTTTGAATGGAAAATTAACAGAGGGATAAACTAGATGCGTTTCGTTTTTGCAGTGGCTAAACTAAAACTTTTTTCTTTGCAAGGGACTAAACTGAATCAACATGATATTTGCAGAGACCAAACATACAGATAAGTCATTTTAGAATATAATAACTAACCGCCAAAATATTATTAAACTATTATAAAAGCTCTAAAGTCTTACAAGAAAATATTTTTTAACTTTTGTATCAATGTTAGAAATTTAAACATTGAATCATGAGTTTAGCTAAAAAAAATTGAATCATGAGATATTATTTAAAAAAATATAATTAAATTATATAAAAAATATATTGGTCCCAAAAAATATGATATTTTTTAGAACTATTTTTCTATTTAATTTATTTTTTTATTCTAAAAATATTAAAAAGACGCACTTTTAATAATTAACAAAATAATTCCGTCAAAAAAATAATAATTAACAAAATAATGTAATGAAATTAAATTAATTAAAAAAGATATACTCAAGTCACACACATATATATATATATATATATATATATATATATATATATCGGTTTGGATAATTGCAATATTGCATTGTAATTGTATGGACATATATAGATTATTAGTTTTTTCCAATACTTGGAGTTTGGAGCAAAGCACTAAATTATATCTTATTACAACCATATAAACTAAGTTCGAAACAATCTATATTTTTGGAAACCAATACGTAATCCAACAAGATACTGTCCCAACACAATTTTATATATGGCAAATGAAACCAACACTGATTGTTGCAAAACAAAATCAACCTTATCATTAAATCAATCTCATCAATCTCATAATCATAATAACAAACACCATGACCAAAATTCCTATATAAGCACAGAAAATGAAACAAGAGGAAAAATAATTAAAACCCTATTCAAAATCTATTAGAACTTTGCATATATATATGATGGGAGGAAAATCTTTGTGCTTGATTATACTATTGGTAGTTTCCATATTTGCATCACATTGCAATTCTCTTCCTCTCTCAAGCAACAAGAGATGGATAGTTGATGAAACAGGAAAAAGGGTGAAAATGATGTGTGTTAATTGGTCAAGTCACATGAATGCAATGATAGCTGAAGGTCTTGACGCGAGGCCATTGAGTAAACTTATATCTCAAATAAAAGTGGGTTTAATTGTGTACGTTATACATGGGCAACACATATGTTTACACGTTATGCAAATCTTAAAGTTGGAGATAACTTAGATTCCTTGAGACTTCCTGGTGTTAGGATAGGAGTTAGAGAATATAACCCTTCTTTCGAAAATATTACTGTAGTTGAAGCTTTTGATGCTGTGATTGATGAGTTTGGTAAACAAGGTATGATGGCTTTGGCTGATAATCATGTTAGTAACCCTAAATGGTGTTGTGATAATGATGATGGAAATGGATTCTTTGACGACGAGCACTTTAGCCCTCATGAATGGCTTCAGGGACTTTCTAATGTCGCCGATCGCGTCAAAGGAAAACCTCAAGTTCATATACTAAACATTCTTTTTATCTCTTCTACAAATTAGGGATAAAAATTGAAATTCGTTGTTAATTATAAGGTCACAAAATATAGAGACAGAATTAGACACAAATTTTGCTTTTTTAATAACTAATTTTTCTTCTCAAAATTTACTTTTTTAAGTATAGTCTAAATAAAATATATGTGCAATCACATTCTACCAAATTCTTTAATATATATATATAATGCTGGATCCCACGAAATGACATTGTGGGTTAGTTTGTGCTATTGTGACGCTTCTCCATTTTTGACTTGGCTCTCCATGATGTGTGTGTTTTTATTTTTTATTTTTATATCATAAAGACGTAAAAACAACTCTCATGGAATTCCACGAAATGCTCTTTAGCTAGAAATAGCATCTCTCTCACTCACTCTCATATATATATATATATATATATATATATATATATATATATATATATATGTATATATAATTTCCATTACTTTACTTCTACATATTAAAATATCTACCCTTTAACTAATGGTTGGAGTTGTGAATAGGTGGTGGCAATAGGATTGAGAAATGAACTACGAGGTTCACGTCAAAATCCAAGCACATGGCACAAGTACATGGTGAAGGAGCCCAAACAGTTCACAAAGCAAATCCAAATGTTCTAGTATTTGTTTCAGGCTTAGACTACGACACAGATTTGAGCTTCCTAAAAACAAAATCTCTAAAAACTGAAGTGGGGAACAAATTAGTGTACGAGGTACATTCCTATGCATGGTCAACAGGGTCACAAGATGATTGGGCAAAAAAGCCATTGAACCAAAAATGTGCCAATGTGATGAATAGTTTGAATGAGAAGGCAGGGTTTCTTATGAGTGGTCCTAACCCAGTTCCATTGGCAATGACTGAATTTGGTGCAGATATGACAAATATGGATGACAAGAATACTAGATACTTGTCTTGTATGTTGGCCTATCTTGCTGGTGTTGACTTGGATTGGGCTTTGTGGGCTGTACAAGGTGGTTACTTTGTTAGAGATAAGGGGACAACTGTGGCTGAATCTTATGGCTTATGGATGTATGACTTTAGCTCTCTCAGATATGCTGAATTTCCTCAAAGGTTTCAACTTGTGCAAAAGAAGCTTCTAGGTGTGTCTTTAATTTTACTTAGAGAATCAAATTAATTATAATAACATTTGATAAAATAGCCTACAACTATAGCTGTCTATTTTGGCCAGCCCAACGAGCCGGCTCGATGGCCTAGTGTTTTGGGTTGGAATGGGCTCATTAAATAGAGGCTCAGAAACACCAGGCCACTTTGGTTGAGCCCAATTAACCCGTGGGCCAACGTGGGCTTATTTTTGAACTTTTTTTATGGGTTGCCTTGTTAAAGTTAGACTGGGATGCGGCCCGGCTTTTTGGCCCAGTGTTTTGCATTGGGTTGAGCTACAGAAAACACAACCCAGTTGACAATTGGGTTGACCTAGCCTAGCCGACTTTAATGTTTCGACACAGTGGGTCGGACTGGGCTGGGCAGCCCAATTTGACAGCTCTACCTAGAACACAACAAAGTACATTAACTAAAAATGCTATAAGAGAACATACTCAGTTTTGTTTCACTTGAAAAAAATAAGAAAGTCAAAATATTGATTGGTCTAAGCAGTGAACTCGAGTTCGAGTATTGTGAATGGTAAAATATAGTTGTTAAAAGATTTGAACTTTTATATATGGATTCACTCGACTCGTGGGGTACAATGAAATTTCTAAAATAATGAGAGTTTAGATGAAAAATAAAAGTAGGACCAAACGAAAAATAACATAAGAGAAAGTATTGAATAGATTAAAAGATTTCAATTTTTTTATGAGTGCATGTTTTCTTAAATGCAGAACCAAGCTCAAATTCTAGCAAGTCCTACATAATATATCACCCATTAAGTGGGCAATGTGTGAATGTGAACAAGAACCAAGAAGTTGAACTAGATGCTTGTGAGGGGAAAAGTAGGTGGAGCCAAGAAGGGCAACAAATCAAATTGGTGGGAAAAGGTACATGCATTGAAGCAATTGGTGATGGATCTTCAGTAAGACTCTCAAATGATTGCAAGAGCAAGCAGAGTTTTTGGAAAACATTATCTGTGTCGAATCTTCATTTGGGTACCTTAGATGGAAAGGGACAAAACTTATGCTTGGAAAGGGAATCTCCCACTTCACCTAAGATTGTCACAAAAAAATGCATTTGTGTGGGTGAAGATCCTAATTGTTTGGATGATCCTCAAAGTCAGTGGTTTCAGCTTGTTAGCACAAATGTGTAATGGGTTTAACTAAGAGTTCTTTTTCTATCGGTGATCTATACCTATTACAGAAAGTTGTCTTTGTAAACGACCAATTTGATGCATCCTATTTGTTAATGAAAGTTGCTTACATAAATGTATCACTTTTTAGTAAAGTTTTATTCTTCAAACCTATTAATTTATTAGTGAAATATAACTTAGTACAATTCTGATCAAAAAATAGAAAAAATAACTACTTAAAATATATAACTTAGTACAACAGAAAAGGCAAAAAAAACCAGCACGGTTGCGATACTATGTAAAAAAGAAAAGTTATGTACACAAAATCATTATATTACCTTCAAGGGACCAAATGAATCCTTAGAGGCTCTGAATTAGCCTTGGGTGCAACTTTGTTTTGTCTTGCATCAGCAAAATCCCCTAGCCTTCTAGTTGGCTCTAATCCTAGAAGATGTATTACATGGAAACCGATGAATGAACTAACGCATAAGTGACTCGAACTGGAAAAGGAAACATCTCTCTCTCTTGAGAGCAAAATAACTTATACTCCCTCGGTTACAAAATATAAGTAAAAGTGAGTCAACAAAAGTTGATGTATCTGGTCTCAAATTTGGACCAAATATATCAACTTTCGTTATCCCACTTTTGCTTATATTTTGCAACGAAGGGAGTATTCCATTTGATTATCTTTTTAGTATACTTCCCTTTTTTTCATAGCTCCAAAGAAGTTAATTCAATCTCTCATTATCATCCAAAAAAACTTTTTGTGGTAGCTTGATGGATGGTTAAAAAAAATGTAAACAAAATCACTAGAGTACTATAACAATTGTATTACAATTTTTACTATTATGTCAAAGTGAGTAACGCCTACAATTTTTGAACACCTCCAAATCTCCAAAACATATCAGACGCTCAATCTCCTCTCAATCTCTCTTCATATCACATAATACTAACCTATCATGTTTATGCTATAAAAAAATTATCATTATTTAAAACTATCACAAGTTCCACATCACCTAATAAGAAACAAAATAAAGATTATATAAAAGACTAAATCCACAAACCTATGACCTTAAGGATTTAAGAACAAATGTGAATAAAAATAAAAAAATATAAAATCCAAACAAGTGGGTATTAGATCTCCGATAACAATCACTTGAGGGGGGTTGCGCGCGCGCACACATACATATATATATATATATATATATATATATATATATATATGCTTTGAGATGCCTAACATCACATAATAATATAATAAACAAAAATAAAGAGTATATAAGAGGCTAAATCCACAAAATCTCTTTTTTGTTCTTGATGGACGGTGAGGATTAAATTATAGTGTAACTAATAAGATGAGATTATTCATTCCATCCAAAGAAAGAAAGTGTGGCCACGTGGGTAGCGAAGGGTGTGCGTAGGGCGCATTCTCCATTGTCGACATGCTTCACGAACTTCCCAGAATGCTCCACACAGTAACAGTACTTACACTCACTCTCACTCTCACTCTCTGAGATGAAATGAAATGAAATGAAATGAAATTCATTCTTGGTTACACTATTCTTTACTTTACTCAATAATCACGCCATTCCACGCATTCTTCTTTCTTTCCTTCCTTCATTCTTCAATTCTTCTCATTTCAATTTCCCACTCTTCTTTGCTGATGGCTTCTACGACGTCGTTTACTCTTCCCAACGCAGTTCCTATCTCCTGCTACACAAACCCTACTCGCTTTTCTCATCACCACCATCACCAAGTCTCCCTCCCCTTCTCCGCCAAAACCATTTCCCTCAAATCACTTCCCTTTCTTGCAAATGGATTTCGCAGAATTCAAACAAATTCCAGACGTTTCTCTGTTCGCTGTGAAGCTTCAAGTGGAAGGGTAACACATCTTAACTCAATCAATCTCCTTCAAATTTCTTCTCTTTTTATCTTCTTTTCCTTTCTCAAACTTGCATTCACTGTGATTGCTTGCTTGACACAAATTAGACTAGAATTAGAAGCTACTTAGTCAACAAATTTCAATTACTGCCAATTCGTTTGTGAGTCAAAAAGTCTCAAATTGGTTAAAACTGAGTGCTTGAAATTTGAACTTGGTTAAAATTGAGTTGAACCATCATGTGTTATTAATCTCATTGCCTTCAGTTTTTTGCTCAAAATATGGTGTTAAACTCGTTATCTATAACTTAGTTAGACCCATTGATAGATTGATACAGATTTCCTCTTCTAGAAAACATGGTAGAGAGAGAAGTGAAATTGATTGAATACAGAAAAGTGATTACAGTGGAACCACAAAGGGATTTATAAATTAGTATTAGTAAAATGTAAAAATCAATAGTATTTTATTTTATCTACTTAGGTTCTGTTTGATCTCTCTTTTTAGAAAGAGCTTTTAGTTTTCAAATACTTTAAAAGATCAAATTTTTTCTTTGATAATTTTTAAAAACAGAAAATAGTTTTTAAAAGCCACTTCAAACAGAACCCTAAGCACCAACTAACTAACCTAACTCAAACTCAACTATCTTATAACTTCATGTGGTAATTTTCTCAGCTTACTTGCAATCGGGAGTATTCGCAAGTTTTGGGGTTGTATCTTGTGAGGTACATTGGTTGATGTTGCGATTTTGATGCAATGGCAGATTACACAACAAGAGTTCACAGAGATGGCCTGGCAAGCGATAGTTTCGTCGCCAGAGGTGGCCAAAGAAAACAAGCATCAGATTGTCGAGACAGAGCACTTGATGAAGGCTTTGTTGGAGCAGAAGAATGGTCTCGCTCGCAGGATCTTTTCCAAAGTTGGGGTGGATAACACTCAGCTTCTAGAAGCTACTGATAAGTATATTCAACGGCAACCCAAGGTGATTATTCACTAACTTTATCAAGTTTGAATTGAAATATAAGCACTTGTAGTCTTGAATTTTGTTGGATGGTTGAGTTTAACTTTAACTACTACTCAATAGTGGATGAGATATATGTTCCAAGGTTCCTTATTGTGTACCCCAAAACTCAATTTTTAACTAATTTATGACGTTAGGTTCTAGGGGAATCAGCTGGTTCAATGTTGGGGCGCGATTTGGAGGCATTGATTCAGAGAGCTAGGGACTGCAAGAAAGAATATGGGGATTCATTTGTTTCAGTTGAGCACTTAGTTCTTGGTTTTATCCAGGATCAAAGATTTGGGAAGCAGCTCTTTAGAGATTTTCAAATATCTCTGCAGGCTCTGAAATCTGCAATAGAGTCCATTAGAGGACGCCAGTCAGTGATTGACCAAGGTAGTGGCATTTTCCATTTGTCTCCTTTTTTTTCTTCTTTCAAATTCAATATATGATATATAGCTGTGTGCTGTCTTCTATTATCTTCTTGTTGTGTCTTGTGTTTTGTAAGAGGTAGTTTGAGTAATAACTCTGTCCTATTGAAGATTTACATGTCTTTGGGAGAATTCTGAACTAGTGGATTCATGTTATCTCATTGCGTTGTATATGATTGTTAACATTTAGAATTGATCAAGCCTCATTTTAAATTTGTTACAGATCCTGAAGGGAAGTATGAAGCCTTGGAAAAATATGGAAAAGATTTGACAGCCATGGCTAAAGCAGGAAAACTTGATCCAGTCATAGGAAGAGACGATGAAATACGTAGGTGCATCCAAATTCTCTCCAGGAGAACAAAGAACAATCCTGTGCTGATTGGTGAGCCTGGTGTCGGGAAGACTGCAATTTCTGAAGGGTATGTGCTAGTTCTTTCTCCTACTTGTTGCCTGGGATTGGGAAAAAAGCGGGTTTAAATAATTTGTGTTCTTTCTTGCGCACCATAATATGGATGCTTTTGTTGGTATTCCTTGTTGTGTTATGCATATTGACCTATTTTTTCCTTTGAAACAGACTCGCTCAAAGAATTGTGCAAGGAGATGTTCCTCAAGCTTTGATGAACCGTAGGGTATGTGCTTTATACAATTGTTTAGGCTACTCTTGATAGGATTGGCATGAATGGAGAAGGGGGAAGAAGTGGACCATAGAATAAAAATAATTGGTTTTTAATTTTCAAATTTCGCTGTAATGATTCTATTATATTCTTTTCTAGTTTTAATTTCATTTTTAAGTGAAAATAATATTATTTATTATTTTATCCTCGGAAGTTTGTATTTTGGTTTGGGCTTGTAAAACTGATCTTATGCACTGGTCTCTTTTCAGCTTATATCCCTTGATATGGGTGCACTCATTGCTGGAGCAAAATATCGGGGAGAATTCGAGGATAGGCTGAAAGCTGTTCTTAAAGAAGTAACAGAATCTGATGGTCAGACTATCCTTTTCATTGATGAGATTCATACAGTTGTTGGGGCAGGTAATAACTTCAAAGCTTTTCATTTTCAGATGTCTGATATTTAGGGATTCTAAAATCCGCTTAAAGGGTATCTACTACTTGATGCACGTTAGTTTATATACCAAATACTCTTCATAGATCAATGGGGATTTCTGATCACACCTGATACATGTTAGGTGCTACAAATGGTGCTATGGATGCTGGTAATCTCTTAAAGCCTATGCTTGGTAGGGGGGAGCTGCGATGTATTGGTGCAACCACACTAGATGAGTACCGAAAGTATATTGAGAAGGACCCAGCACTAGAGCGTCGTTTCCAGCAAGTTTATGTTGACCAGCCTACAGTTCAAGATACCATTTCAATACTAAGGGGACTACGGGAAAGGTATGAGCTACACCATGGAGTCCGGATTTCTGACAGTGCACTTGTGGAAGCTGCAATTCTCTCCGATCGATATATCAGCGGGAGATTTTTGCCTGACAAAGGTAAAAATTACATTTTTAAATTTGCCAAAGGACCGAGAAATTTCAGGAGCATTCACTTTGATTCTATCAATAAGTTATTAATATGGCACATGACACCATACAAATTTGATTATATTTTGATTTAAACCATTGAAATGTCAATGCTTAGAGAATAGTTCGGCAACTTCAAGGGGTAAATGATATAAAGCATTATTTTAAATCATTTTGTAAAGTTGTTAGGAAGTTACAGGTGACTAGAGTCTACTTGTTTTGGAAGGATTGGTTTTACATAATCAAAAATATGGTTCTGACTCGGTCTTTTTTTAATTCCATTTGCAAGTTTATTTGGTTAGTTTTTTTTCTGGAATGCAATCAATGATGTTCATAAGGCACTAAATTCTATCTCCTTACAAATTACAGCTATTGATTTGGTTGATGAGGCCGCGGCCAAACTGAAAATGGAAATCACTTCGAAACCCACTGCACTTGATGAGATCAATCGGTCAGTCCTAAAACTAGAGATGGAGAGACTCTCTCTCATGAATGATACAGACAAGGCTTCTAAAGATAGGCTGAATCGTCTTGAGGCAGAGCTCTCTCTTTTAAAAGAGAAGCAGGCTGAGCTGAATGAACAGTGGGAGCAAGAAAAGTCTGTAATGACTCGTATTCAATCAATCAAAGAAGAGGTGTGTTATTATATACCTCTTTATTTTTTGTTGGAGGTTTTTTTTCCCCATTTTAATTAAGCAGTTGTTTAAAAGATGGATAGGAATAAGATTAATATGGCATGAAGTGGTATTTTCATCGTAAACAAGTGCAAGTATTTGGGTTTAGCTGGTAATTATAAATTATAAATTTAATTACGTAGCAGCTGATTTCATATTAATTTATGATCAACGTCTAATGTTCTTTTGTATTAATGTACCAGATAGACAGGGTGAATCTTGAGATCCAACAGGCTGAGCGGGAGTATGATCTGAACCGTGCAGCTGAATTAAAGTATGGCAGCCTAAACTCTTTGCAACAACAACTTGAGGGTGCAGAGAAGGAGTTAGATGAATATATGAACTCTGGGAAATCTATGCTGAGAGAGGAAGTTACAGGAAATGATATTGCTGAAATTGTAAGCAAGTGGACTGGTATCCCGGTTTCAAAACTTCAACAATCAGAGAGGGAGAAGTTGTTGTATTTAGAGGAAGTGCTCCACAAGCGTGTGATAGGTCAAAACCCTGCTGTTACGGCTGTAGCCGAGGCTATCCAACGTTCAAGAGCTGGTCTTTCAGATCCCCACCGTCCAATTGCTAGCTTCATGTTTATGGGACCTACAGGTGTAGGAAAGACAGAGCTGGCTAAGGCACTGGCTTCCTATATGTTCAACACAGAAGAAGCACTTGTACGAATTGATATGAGCGAGTACATGGAAAAGCATGCAGTTTCAAGATTGATTGGGGCACCACCTGGATATGTTGGCTATGAAGAGGGAGGGCAGCTTACTGAGACAGTTCGCCGCAGACCCTATGCAGTTATTTTGTTTGATGAAATTGAGAAGGCACACTCAGATGTCTTCAATGTATTCCTTCAGATTTTGGATGATGGAAGAGTAACTGACTCACAGGGTCGCACAGTGAGTTTTACCAACACTGTTATCATCATGACCTCAAATGTAGGATCTCAGTACATTCTCAACACAGATGACGACACTGCGCCTAAAGAGCTGGCTTATGAAACCATAAAGCAACGCGTAATGGATGCTGCACGATCCATCTTTCGCCCCGAGTTTATGAATAGAGTTGATGAGTATATTGTTTTCCAGCCTCTAGACCGCGAACAAATAAATAGCATTGTCAGGTTACAGGTAATTTTCTAAAATTTTCTAGATTCCTTATCCATATTGATCGACGATAGTATTTCATATCTCTAATGCGTCTCTTTATATTGTTTTATTGTAGTTGGAGCGTGTGCAAAAGAGAATAGCAGATCGCAAGATGAGAATCAATGTCACAGAGGCTGCTATCCAACTTCTTGGTAGTTTGGGGTATGATCCCAACTATGGGGCTAGGCCAGTCAAGAGAGTGATTCAGCAAAATGTGGAGAATGAACTTGCCAAGGGTATTCTTAGAGGAGAATTTAAGGATGAGGATACAATTTTAGTAGACACAGAACTCACAGCATTTGGCAAAGGTCAACTTCCCCAGCAAAAGCTAGTTTTTAGGAAGCTTGAAGCTGGTTCACAATCTACCCCTCAAGACAGCCTGGAACCCTCTCCACAGGCTCCCTAAATCAATGCCTATTCTACTGCCCCTTATTTCTAAGGATACTGAGAGGTTTCACATACAAGTATACGTGGGTTCCTTATACCAACTGAACAATGATCTTCGTCTTGTTTCATATAATTTATGATCATGTTTCTATTAATCAATCAGTATAAATACCATAGATGACAAGGTATCACATTTGTCACTTTAAAGCAGTGTAAATATATTTATTTATTTTATCTGTAACTGAGTCGCATTCATCAGAATTTGCTAAACGTACCCGTCATAATGTTGCTAGTGACGCAAATGGGCAAAAGGCTAAACTTATTTCATTGTGATGTACAGCTTCCTTGAGAATTTAAGTTTGGATTTGAGAAGCTTGACTTTAATTAATCAGAATAAAGGATAACAAATGCATTCAAATAACAGACTAAAGTACTGCAATTATGAAGTATTTCATTGGAAGTTGGATTTTTTTGTATGAAAGACAACCATGAAATCTCACATGCTCTTCTCAAACATACAAATGAATGCTGATGATACTGAACGAGTATCAATTATTGCGCAAGCACATCTGTTACCCAGGCAGAGATACCACAATACAAAAATGCATGGTATATCACATAGGACAGAGTGACAGCCTTTTTGCATGAATAAGACTACTAAATTTGCTTTTGAAATAATCAGAATACTGAAATTTGAACATGAATTTGTTCTTACATATTATGTTTCCTAAACACATCGAATATATTAGAAATAACAACAAATGCCCAATACAAATAAGAACAATACAATAATAACACCTATATCAAGGGATTATGCTATATCCAAGTCTCCTAAATTATGAGTGTAAGTCACCTGCACAAGTGAAATGTCTCTAAAACAATTTGTCAACCTTTTTCCTACACAAGCCACAGCATGTCATATTATCACGAACCACCCCAAAAGATACCTTTTGCCTTCTTCATGTTTCTTCTAAAAAATCTTCATCTTGAAATTAGCATTTTCAGAAAGAATGATGACAGCTGCACAAACATTTTGTAAACAAAGTATGATTATCCTTCAAACCAATTTAACCAGTTAACACACACAATAACCTCTTCACGAGGTGGCAGAAGATAGTTGTTAACCATTTGTCAAACATATTTCAATCCATTACTTCCTACATATAAAACCAAAAAATGTAAAACACTTTCATAAGAAATTCATTGTATACCTGAAAATCATTTAGCTATTACTACTCCAGCTCAGGTGCATGTGCTTCTTCTGAATCAGACAATGGTAACAAGGTACAAATCCCAGTCAAGTGACCATTGAGACACACATAATACTCAATACAATCTCCAGTAGAACCCAACCTACAACTAGCACTTGGAGGGATCATTTTAGCTTGCAACATACTCCACAACTTTGCCTTACAATAAGGGCAACATTCTGTTGGATGAAGCTTAGCACCTTTACTAATAAGTATCTTTCTAACCACTGAAGTTCCAAATGACTTAAAAACTCCACGGAAGAATCCTAAATTACCTTCTTCACTTTGGTAAAGATGCTCACAAGGATCAGACACATATAAAACATCAGTTCTACATTGTGGTAAAAGAAAGCTCTTTCCTGATGTTCTAGAAAATCGAGTTTGGTTAACAAAGTGACCAGGGATCTGAATGCTGCTATTGAACAAGCCACCTTCTGTGCTTCCCGAACAGTATGTGAGAAGCTTCCCTAGAGCTCTCCAGTTTCCATCAACGATGTGGCTACCGTTAGATTGGAGATCGCGCAACATTTTTGGAGCTCTTGTTCGACAAAACTCTTTCCATAGAACTCGTTTGGCAAAATCATCAAACCATTTGCATACACATGATAGAGTAGCAATCAAGTTGGGATTCCAAGATAATTTATGAAACACCAAGAAAACTACATCTTCACTTAAATGGCCTTTTGTACATTGACAGCTAGCTGAGTGTATGCATCTGTACTGCTTTGTGATAATCATTTCTTCCACCTAGCAAATCTATAAGATTTCGATCTTTGGCCGGTGCGTATAGAAAAATACCTAGTAGTGGGAGAGGTCAAACCCTTCGGTGGATTTCAGATTAGTCTATATAGTTGCGCGTAGGGGAACAAATGGAAAAACAAACATAGAGAACACCAAATTAAAGTAATCTGTAAGAAACAAACATAGAGAACACCAAACATAGAGAACCCTTCAATAAAAAAGAAAACTATTAGAAATATTATCAGTTTATGAATTCTCTAACACATGCTGAAGAATTCAAAGGTCCAAATATGTAGAATATGAAGTTAGAAAATTAAAGTAATTTGCTCAATCAATTTGACTTCAATTGATTCCCAGTTTTTCCAGCGATACACATCAAAGCAACAAATAAAATATACAGCAAGTTAACACAATTTCCTCGTGCAAAGAGACAAATTCCTGAATCACAACAGAGAGAGAGAGAGAGAGAGAGAGAGAGAGAGAGAGAGAGATTTTACCTTAAACTCAGATTCTTTAACCAGCTTTCGCAATAACCTCCAATTCCTGAGAAAACCTACCTCTGCTAGCAAATGGAAAAACAAACCTAGAGAACACCAAAAAAAAACAAAAGTAGAATAGAAAAACATGTGGTAACAAAGAAACAGCCACGTGGTTAGCTAATTTCACGTATATGTTGGGGCAATTTCGTCAATAAACAGAAGAATATGCTGAAGGTTGAAGGTATCCGAGTAGAAGAAGTGAGTGTGAGACAATCATTGGATTCATAAGGCCTACGTGTCAGCATTACTAGCTGGCACCTGAGATGGATATGTTAAGTGGAGCAAAAGTCATATGACGTGGCGTTATTAGGATAATGGAAGGTATTTTCAATTCTTGTCATTATCAGAACACAAGTTTTATTTGTACCAAAAAAAACAACACAATATACATGTGTTAAAAAAACGAAATTAGGAATTAACCAATTCATTCTTTCCGTTTCATCTCAAATTCGTTGCATTGACAATTTCAGCGATATGGAGACATTGGCTTTTGAGTTCAACCTCAAGCATGACTGTCTAATAGTTTGTAAGTGGTGTTTATTTGTTATTTCGTTTAAACTGTTTTAAAACGGTTCACTGCTTTAAGGTTGTAAGCATTTATGTAAACAAAAATTCACTAGTATTATCACTGTTTAATTCAAAAGATAAAAAGCAATCACATTAGGTACTGATTTCAAAGACAGAATATTGATTAGTAATGGTATATTCACTCAAGTACATCTATCTGCCTTTCAATTTTCAACTCTAACTCAGCTTCTGCAGACAAGCAAAATTCTATCTATACCCTCTACAGAACCAACAGCTGGTTGACTTAATTCTACTACCCCATCCTTGCCTTGGATATATTCTCCTACCATTTCTTTACAAAAGTAAATGAAATACTAGAAAAATATCTACCAACATCAATTCACAGTATTTGATGGATAAACTTTTGTCCCATGGAGAGATATTATAGTCTCAAATGCATCAACCAAAGCTTTAACTTTGCTCTTCTGAGTTTCAACCAGTTTACTTGCTCTTTCCTCAATCACATTGTTTAATAATACTTTTCCATCTTTCTTTCCTTCCACATCTTGATGTCTCAAAACAACCTTCTCTGGAACATTGTTTTCAGCATCAGCCTTAATATCAGTAGCACTCACCTCCAACACTTTTCCTCTCTTAAATGTAAGCTTCCTTGGACCACTTTTCTCAATTTCAGTTTCTTCCATTTTTCCTATAACTCCATCATCTTTTTGAGGCTTGCCTTTCTCCTCAACTTCAAAAGTCTCTACTTTGTCTATGTATTCTTCTTTTCCGTGTTTTTCTGATAAAGAATCCTCCTCAAATTCACTGGTAGGATATTCAGATTCCTCTTGATCTTCTTGGGATGAGATTTGAGAAACTGAGGAGGATGATACTGATGACAATGAATGAGATGGGAACAATTCAATATCCCGGCTTGCATTTTGATCCGACTGAAAAGTGTCCTTTGCATTTTCCACCTTGATGACATACAATGTCTTTTCCTGCACCTCATTGTTCTGTTCCTCTGGTTCAACTTCTTTAGCCTTGGATTGATTCATCACATGAGACACAGTTTTCAGGCTCTTGTGAATATTGACATCTGCAAGTCTTTTGCCAGAAGATTTGGATGACATTGAAGCTCTTACAGGTGAAGACGACTTCAATGAAGTTCGCGTCTTGTTGGAAGTAGACTTTGATGAAGTTCTGATCACCTGAGAAGTTGATTTTGGATAAGTTTTCACCCTCTCGGTGGTTGATTTCAGTTGAGGTTCCTCCTTCTTAGAAGTTGATGTTAATGAAGCTCTCACCCTCTTGGAAGTTGGTTTAGAACTAGTAGTATCCAACTCCAAACTTGATGAAACTTTTTGCCACCGTGTTTTCGGGTGGGATTTTGGAAGCTGAGAATCAACTGATTTACTAAGTTTGGTAACTGATGTTGTTATTCCACCAATACTCACTTCTGAGTTTTGGTGAAGTGCTTTTCTTTCAGCTCTCTTAGGTATTGAACTTCTCTTCTTTCCTTCCAATGCAATTTTCCTTCCAAATTTACAAAAATCATGACAAGAACCCGTAGAAGCTCTGAGGTAATGAGGAACAACTTTTTCTTCATTGTTTCCAGAACTTGCTTTTCCAGAAGAGTGCCTTCTTAATCCAGCAACATGTGACATAGTTGCTTCAGTGACCATTGGTACATCAACACATTCCTCAGCCATCAGATTGGAGAAGATTTATGACAACAAGATTGAGGGAAATAATCCTGAAACAACAAAAGAAACTTAGTTTCAAATAAGATACGCGAAAACAATAAATGCAATAAGAATCAGCTATAAAAGCGAGTTCAAATCCTCTTCATTTCTTAAAAGAAATAGAAGACTCCAGTATCATGGTTTGTGATGTATAAAATACACATAAAAAACCTAAGATATGTCACTCATTCGAAAAATGTGTCTTATACCCCCAAAACTATAGCATGGGCTTGTTTGGCTTCAAAAATTGTTTTATTTTCTATCTCATTTTTAATTCCTGAACTGCAATCTCATTTTCACTTTGTTCCTTTTATCAAAGATTTGTACGAAAATAACCCTAATCTACTGCATGCATGCATAGGTGGTGTCTCAATTGTGCATCTCTAATCTATAACTATCCCTAATTAAAAAAAATTCATCATACAAATCAACAAGGTAAAGCAATCAATCATCTATAGAAATCAACAAAGAGGAAAAAAACAACAGCTTTAATCTGAAGAATCATATGACAAGCAGCAAAATTTGGTCATTATCATCTTAAATCTAATACATTAATCAAGTGCAAAAATATATTGATTGGAAAAATTAAAAAGGTGAGATTTTTGCAGCACCAATTTCATGCAAACATATATAACACAAGCAATTGAAAACATTAAAAACAAAACATCACCTTATAGAGTTATATGAAGACAACGTAACAGAGATAGCAATTAGAGCATACTCTGCAAACCCTTCTCAATAGCCAATCAAAATCACATTTTTCAGCGAACCCAAATAATAGTTTTTCGAAGTAGCGTACCTTTCTTTTATACCGCACCAGTTTAGAGGGAGAGAGAGGAAAAACGGAAGTGGTGAAACAGAAAGCGATGAAAAAGGAACGGAACGTAACGGGAAGTGAAGAGTGAACCAATCCTTTTGATTAAGATGAGAACGGAGCTTCAAGAAAGTAACAGTTTTTGGTTGAGCTTGTTTATTCACTGCGCGTTTTTGTTATATATACAATCTAAAAACAAGAGACAGAAATGTAACGTTTGTTTTTGGCGGGTACAAACTTTTTCTAATTTTATTTTTTACTATATATAGTTTTTAATTTCTTTTTCTTTTTTGAACCAAAATTTTCTAATTTCTTTTTACGCCTTTCACTAAATTAATACCTTTTCACTTTTATTGAGATACATGAAAAATGTAGAGGGATAAAGAATTAAAAATTGAGATATGAAAAAAAGTGAAAAATATCAAAATGATTTTGGCATTGTGTTATTTTGTTTATTTTTGAACTTTGTAATCTGAACTTTAATGCGCCAGTTAAATACGTTTTAGAATAACTTATTCAAAATAAGTTAACATTTTGGGCAGTTTTGTCCAAAATAGGAATATATTTTTCTAATTTTTTTTTTGGATTAATAATTTTCTAAATTTTGTTGATACGAATTTAATTTTACATTATGAATTTAGTTCCATGTGTTTGAATTTCAAAAGTAAAAGTTATGATACGAAAATTTCAAAATTTTACTGAAAAATTAAAAGTGATAAACAAGTCTTTTAATTTTGCTCACGAGAATTTAATCGGAAAAAAAAAACTGAAATTTCAAGATAGAGTATTTGGGTGGCTTCTAGGGTATGAGATTCAATTAAGTATCTCATTGGTGTACCACTCAAATTGACCATAAGATATTGTGTAAAATGCTATTAATGGTCAAGATTGAATCAATCAGTATTAAATCTCAACAATTAATAAGTTTTATATTATATTTTATTGTTAATTTTAGTAGTTCACCGGTGAGGAACTTAGTTGATCACTCACCCTAAAAGCACCTGAGTATTTGTAATATCACCCTCAAAAAAACTGAGTACTCTATCTAGTATTCATTATAAGGAACAAAATTCTAAATTTACACATACTAAAGAAAAATTTTCACAAAAAAAATAATACTAAATGCTTTTGAAGTAAAAAAATTTCTAACTCATACTCTTAAAAATTGGATTTGTTTCCAAAATTGTCCCTTTTATGAAATAATGTATAATTAATCTCACTTGTATAAGTCGTGGGCTTTGTACTTTAAGCAATGGGCTTGTTTACTTCCTTCGTTGAATAGCCACCTACACCCTGGTTTTCATTTTTCATCACCCATCTTCTCTCAAATAATCTATTCCATGAGTTTCAAAAATCATTTTTTAATAAACATTAATCAAAATAAACCAATACACAATTTTTTTTTCAAGAACTACGTAACATTCGATTCTCAGAAGAAGACCCACCCTTGTTAAGCGTCAATATAAATAGATTTTATTAAGTCTCTTTTTCTTAAATTTTGCATCTTTTTAAGTTATAATAATTGGGTAAAATAAATACATTTTCAAATTAACAATTTTTTACACAAATAATTAAAGGGTAAAATTTATTAAAAAGAATGTCGTCGGGTGCTAATACATTCGTCACGCATAATCAACTCAACCCCAAATCCCCTTTTCAAAAACCATTTCAAATGAGATTTATCAACGATTGTCCTATAATTCAACCTTAGTGGTAGCTTTATTTCAAACCTTGAAGAATCCCAACACTTTGATTTTGCCGTCGCTACACTAGCATATTCCATGTCTATGTCATATTCAACTTTGAGAGCTCCATATTAATCACATTGATTTTCGATAGAAATAGGTCATCAATAATGGATATTAGCCACTCTTTTAAGATATTCATCTCTCACAATACCATGAATTTTTTTCTTTAAGCCATGAATTGTGATGCTTCGGTTACCCTAAATATTTTTCGGACCTCGTGATTGAATTTAGCCTAAGACTCGTGTTTGAAATAAAGGTGAGCGAGTGAGTAAATGAACGTTGATGTATCTCAGATGATTTTTAAGGATACAAGTGTTGCTGCAATCTCAATCTTCCAAAGTGTCAGTGCGACATTCAACATTCCAAAGTTTAGATGGGATCGCAACTATTCAAAGTGTCAATGCAATTTCATGTATTCGCTTATTGACTTTCATTCATTTAAAAGCAGATACTAACGCATTTTAGGGGTGTGTTAGCAAAAACACTTTTTCTTAGAAATGCCTATTACACGCATAAGTATATTTATAGAAGAAAATTACTGTCGTTCATAAATAAATTTACGGATATACTAACCAACAATCATTTCGTGAATATAATTAATTATGGGCTACAAACTAGTCTTTGTCTCTAAATAAATTTACACAGATTATAAATCGTCTTAAATGAATTTAAAGATAGTTTTTTTTTGGGGTGATAAAACAGGGCAAAAGCCCAACAAGCAAACAACTAGGCCACAACTAGGCAAAGACCCTCAGCCATCTCTGTCTAGAAGAGTGATTAGAGGGGGAGGGGCAACATCATAAATATTACATAAATTAGGTATCATATTGAAAGAAGCTAAATAATCAGCAGCCATATTGAAATCTCTTGGCACGTGAAACCACTTAATACCACTTAACTCTCCAACCATATCCCAAACCAACTTGACCATAGAATGAGAGTTAGCATTGATAGCAGAATTGATCATCAGTAGAGCTTCCATGGAGTCAGAGCAAACAATTAGATTTCGATAACCTCTCTCCAACCCAACTTTGATTCCATGACAAGTCCCTTCCAATTCGCAGTTAATCACGGAGCAAGAAGCCAAACCTTTCGCAAATCCCAACAGAAATTCACTCTTCTCGTTCCTGAAAATGCCTCCGCAGCCACAACGAAGCCCTGCATCAGCAACAGATCCATCACAGTGCAACATAACAAAACCATCAGGAACATCAATTACACCATCAATTCCCAGAATCTTATTGTTGTTGTTCTGGCCAATCATGGAGTTCAATTGCAAGGCATTCTTGATCCATTTGACACTATAACCGATCTTCAATTGGAGCTCTTGAGTTGTAAAGACCTTCCTGGAGAAAACCAATTCATTCCTCGCTCGCCACAACCAGTCTAAGGTAACTCCAGACTGTAAATTACCCACATCAATTCCTCTTCCTCTTCGAGTAGATCTGAGATTGTTGTATAACCATTGAGTCCAATTGTTTTCATTCCAGAATTCGTAATTGGCAGCAGAAGGATTAGAGAACCAAATACGCGAAGCTCTATTACAGTCTCTAAACAAATGCATCAGAGATTCTTCATTATCCACACAGAAAGGGCACGCCACATCCATAGAGATATGTCTTCAATGGCGCTCCTTGTTGGTCAGCACAGAACTATGAGCTAATTTCCACAAGAAATGTTTAATTCTTTCGGGACCTTTCCAATTCCAAATAGCCTGAAAAAGCTTGTTGTCTCTGTGAGGTTGGTTCCCTAGGAGCACACTATATGCAGATCTAGTTGAAAAAACACCATCAGAAGCAGCATTCCAACGAAAGGAGTCAGGATCTCTCACCACCAAAGGCTCAGGTAATCTCAAAACCTTCTGGATCAGATCTGAGGTCAAATGTTGTTGCATTTTATCAATGTTCCAAGCACCATTGTTATCCACAAAATTACTGACTTTCTCAGTAATATCAATTTGATCAATTGAATTGATTGAATTGGACAAATTAGTATTCAGATTAAGAATCCAATGATCACTCCAAAATCTTATATCCTCCCCATTTCCTAGATCCCAGGAGAGTAAGGTACGAAAGGACTCCCAGGTTTGGCAAATACCATGCCAAATATTAGAACCATTGCTAGTAATTTTGATTCTAGGAAAACCGTCAGATCCGCATATGTATTTACCTCTTAACAACTGAACCCAAAGAGACTCCAAGTTGGTGCAAAAATCCCAATCAATCTTCAACATAAAAGACTTGTTAGCTAATCTGGAATCTCTCAGACCTAGACCTCCATCTTTCTTCTTGTGACAAATTTGATTCCAATTGACTAAATGCATATGTTTGGTTTCCTGGTCGTCTCCCCATATGAATCCTCTACACATTTGATCAATCTTATCACAAATCCCTTTAGGCAAGAGAGTAGATTGCATTGTGTATGTTGGAATTTCCTGAATCACTGATTTGGCCAGAGTAACTCTTCCAGCAAATGAGAGAGTCTTCACTTTCCAACTACTCAGTCTCTGACTCACTTTCTCAATGATAAAATTGAAAGTATTCAATCCCACTCTTTGGTGGAATATAGGAATCCCCAAATATTTCCCAAGGTCATCAGTCATCCGAAATCCCATCTCTTCACAGATAAGATTACGGGATTGCCTGGCAACATTTTTAGAGAAATAGACTCTACTCTTGTCCATGCTAACTTTCTGCCCCGAACTAGTACAGAAGGTGTTTAGAATGCTGGAGATAAGTCTAGCTTGCTCTGTGTTTGCTTCAGAGAATAGAATAAGATCATCAGCAAAGGCTAGATGCGAAATTTTAGGGCATCTAGGACTTATCTGAATAGGTTTTCAGGTGCTATTTCCCACTGCATGATCAATAAGGTGGAATAGCCGTTCTATACACAAAACAAATAGGTAGGGTGATATCGGGTCACCTTGCCTAATGCCTCTCTGAGGTTCAAAATGGTCCAAAGCTTCCCCATTCCATAGAACTTGCATGCTAACCGTAGATATGCAATGCCATATAATTTGAATGGTTGCCATAGGAAGCCCAATATCTTCAAGTGTTTCTTTGATGAAAGACCAACTTAAACGGTCATAAGCCTTTTCCAAATCAATTTTAATAGCCATCCATCCTTTTTTCCCCGTCTCCTGCCTCATAGAATGTACAATCTCTTGGGCCACTATCACATTATCTCTACTCTGGCGTCTAGGAACAAAGGACACTTGGGCAGGACCAACTATGTCAGGCAGAATTCCACGAATTCTCTGAGCCAGGATCTTAATAATAATAGTCTTATATGAAACATTGCAAAGGCCAATTGGCCGGAATTGTTTCATACAAGTCACATCATCAACTTTAGGAATCAAAGTTAGGAAGGTGTCATTAATATCTTTGATTCTCCATGGCTCCTCCATCATACTTTTCACCATTTGACAAAAATCGTTCCCAATAATATCCCATTGAGAGTGGAAGAATATGGCTTGAAACCCATCAGGCCCCGGAGCCTTAAAGGCACCAATGTTCTTGACAGTTTGGTGGATTCTTCATTAGTCACAGGCCTAGCAATGTCAAGTAATCTCTGGGAATCAATTCTAGGGAAATGACCATTAAGACACCTTGAGGATAAGGAGTCATCATTGGTAAACAGATTCTTGAAGTAATCAGTGGCTAATTCTTCAAGAATAGTAGGGTCAGACACCCAAACCCCTCTGTCATCTTGCAGGGTTTTGATGAAATTTTTCCTCCTTCTAATAGTTGTGACTCCATGGAAGTATTTGGTGTTGCGATCCCCAAATTCTATCCATTTTTCACGAGACTTTTGGTACCACATAATTTCCTCCATTTGAAGCAGCCCTTCATATTCTTTCCATTTCGTTTGTTGAGAAACAGATAGGTTTTGGTTAGAACCTCTAGCCAACTGATGATCAATTCTCTGTATCTCATTGAGAAGTTTTTTTTTTCTTAGCAAAGATATTGCCAAAAGTGTTGTAGTTCCACTCCCTAAGGACACCTTGCATTTCTTTCAATTGAAGCTTCATATTACTATTATTTTGGTTCCAATAATCAGCAATAAGATCTCTGAACTTTGGATGTGAGAGCCAAATAGCTTCAAATCTAAAAGGGCGACGATGATGGTTAGGAGGAGGAGGATTGTCAAATTTGATCCAAAGAGGAGAATGATCATATTTGAGTTTAGGTAAGTGGAATAATTCAGCTTCCTCAAACCTAAGGTGCCAATTAATGTTCACAAGGAGCCTATCCAACTTCTTAGTCGTATCACCTCTAGCCCAAGAAAAGGGATTCCCATTGTTAGGGCTAATGATCAGCTCACAATGGTTAATAACCTCTAAAAATCTGTGATCATGACGCATATGAGAAGTAAGAACAGGCCCTCTTCTATCAGAATTAGTCACAGTAGTGTTGAAGTCACCAATTATTGCCCAAGGCCCACTGATATTATTATGAATATCCTGCAAAGATTCCCAAAGGTCCAGCCTAGGAGCATAATGGGAGCTCCCATACACAGCAGTAAGAAACCAAGGAATTTCATGAGGTCTATTGACCTTCATATGAATGAATTGGAATGTAGAGGAGAGGATTTGAACATTCTAGTTAGCAGAGTCCCAAAGACACCAAATGCCCCCTGATTGACCACGAGCTTCTTCAATAAATTGACTATCAAGACCAATTTTCCTAATGATCTTTTGAGCAGCATCTCTACTATTATGTGTTTCCATCAAAATAACCATAGACGTACAGAATTCTCTTCTAAGATCCTTGATCAAACTAGCAAAACCTCTAGAAGCAGTACCTCTACAGTTCCAGCTCACAATATTCATTAATGAGATTGAGTATTTGGGGTTTCAACCACCCCAGGGATCTCCATAGGAATAGGTTCTTGTGGACCCTTAGAATCCATTTCAACAATGTCTTCCATAGGGGTACAATTCCCATCTCCATTCTGTTGATTCATTTTCAACACGCCTCTTCTTTTTAATTCTTCAGCTAGTGCAATATCATTCTCATCAATAGCCAGAGATTTCCGAATAAATTCTTCACTCCTGAATTTTTCCATAAGGAATTCCCCATGAGTTCTATACATGTTTCTCATGTACTCAAGCATAGCTTATTCTTCAATCTTATTCTCCTCTGTTGACTTAGAGCAACCACTAGTAGAAGTGTAAGAATCATTCTCCTTCACCACTGCATTAGATTTAGGAATACTCTTATCTTTAGCAATGGGTTTAGTAATGGGTTTAGATGAAGGGTTAGGTTTGGTAATCTTGTCGTTAGGAGCATGTTTAGATGCGCCTGAATTGTCACCTTTCTTTTTGGGTTGTTGGGGGGGTTTTTCCCACCAAGAGGGTTACGAACCTTCTGCTTAATTGTCGTGGGAGTGACTGTGGGAGTAGCACCAACAACCTTTCCTTCTTCATATTGCTCCATTGGAGTATTTCTATCCATTTCCTCTGGCACTGAAGCTGCCTGTTTTGGTCCATCATGGACTTTGTTTTTACCTTTAACAGGTTGTTCTCTATATTTCATCACCACAGGTTCTTTAACCTTAACCACTTGCTGATTTTGTTTCTTCTTTCTTGAAATATATTTAGGAATATTCCAAGGACCTATTCCCATTTCTTCATTAGTATTCTCTGTGGTATTTGTTTCAGTTGGTATAGGACTTTGTTGGGGTTGCTTAACAACATTCTCATCATTTGCAGGTTGCACCATAGTTTCAGGTACGATAACAGTGTCACCATGCACCACCTGGGGTATGCTTTCAACTTCTAATAACTTTCTGCAAGTTTCTTTTTTGTGCCCATATTTCCCACATCTAAAACAAATAGAATGTAGGCCTTCATATTCAAGAAATAGCTTCATGCCTCTAATAGTAATATGTGAATCCAAAGGTTGATCTAAGTCAAGTTCAACACAGATTCGAGCATACTTACCCCTGTCATGCATTGTAGTTCTGTTATCCACTTTCAACATAGTACCAAGTGCTGATCCAATTTTCTTTAGGAAGTATTCATTACAAAATTCAATAGGTAGTTTAGGGATTCGAATCCAAACTACTACCTTTTGAGAGATTGAAGCTGTTAGAGAGAAAAAAAGGCCTCCATCTTTGAACAATAAGGTAGTGGTCTGCCACTTTCCAAGGCCCTTCAAAAAGGGCATGTCTGTAATCCTCCATGGCTGAGAGTTGGACCATATAGAAGTCCTCAGCTAAATCAGTCAGCTTGAATGAACCCTCCTTCACCCATAACCTTCGCAACCTGTTTTCTAACAATTTGAAATTCACTTTCTTCCCTAACACTTTCACTATTAGGGCATTCCTCCAAGGTTTAGTCAAAACTTGGATCTCATTCTCAGTAACAGGAATCGCAGGATTGGGTTCCTTAGGTTTAGAGCTTCTATTGAGTTCTTCTTCAGGATCCGTGTACCACCTATCCTCAGCTAGGTCAGGTTTCAGCAAATCCCCCCAACACTCATCAGCAAAAACGCCCTCATTCTCTGCGTTAATCAACGCATCTTTAAAGCTTTTCGTCTCTCCCGGTTTTGAATGAGAGCCATGCTCTCCATTAGGTTCAACTTGTTCTTCCATTTGGATTTCAGTGCTCTTTACCATAGCATCTTCATTATCTAACTTGATTTTTTTATTGATATGCTGCAGGTTACCAGTGGTGTCGTCGGAGACTGGAGCAGCAGAGGCACCAGAGTCCGGCGAAGTTAAGGTAGCCGTTGGGTTCTCAAGCGGTTTGGACATGTTCTAGGTTCAGGCGACGTCGTTTCCTTCTCTTCTAGGAAACACAACAACTTTGTTATTTAAAGATAGTTGTTTGCTCCATATGTGCATGACATTCTTTTTTTTTTTGCGGACAGGGGAATTTTGAAGGAAGAAATGAAAAGTGCTAATAAGAAGGGTATGTGCTACTAAATTTGAAGGGTGTACTTAGTACTTCACTTTATAATAAACTAATGAATGAGCGTGTCCCTAGTCCCTAGTCCCTAAATTGGGAGAAATTCTAAGTAGTGTTTGGCAACTTGTGAGAAAAAGAGATTTTGTGCAATTGAGATTTATGCTATCAATTGATTCATCCTATCAAAATCGGACTACTCATGAATGTGTCGAACGTGGAATAAAAGGGGTCAAAAATTAATTTGAATCTTGCTCAAGTCTCAACTAGCAACATTAACTAACTATAGTTGCCATTGCGTAAAAATCAAAACCGTTATGTATACATAGTCATTGGCAACAGTTTTAGGTTTGCGTTGCCTTTGGTCACAGAAAAGAAAACCGTTGCCTATAGTTTAGGCAATGCCCGCAGAAATCACAGTTTCAAAACTGTTGCTGAAAGTAAAGGCAACAGTTTTTGGCTTTACACAACAATTTTCGGGTATTTCTGTTAGTCAAAATGTTGTAGTGTTATTGGCAGTAAAATATTTATAACACAATTAGTTACCAGACGGACCAGAAGATAATTCAAGTAGCTTCTAGATACTATATTTCTTTACCTTATTTTTCTGATTATATGTGGCTTGATATATTATCCATTCTATGAATGTTTGAGTGATTTCCTTTAGACCACACCTTTACATGCATGATTGAATGTATATGTGGCATGATATGAAAAGAGCAATAATAGAATTCTTTGTTTGACAAGCAGGGACGGATTTAGGTATTAGCTATTGGGGGCACTTGTCCCCACTTAACAAAATATTTTACTTAGTAATATACATAGTAATTTTGTTTTGACCCCACAAAAAAATAGATGTTGTCCCCACATGAAAAATTTCTTAAAGGTAATTGTAGAAATTCATAAGAGGTCAATAAAATAGAGAATAAGTTACTACTAATTTTTCCTTTTAGCTTTATAATTTGTAGAAATTTAGGTATTTTAGTATTTTTTGGTCATTAAATTACAAATTTATAAAATCTAATAGTATATTTTTGAGAAAAATATTTTAGACAACATTTTTGCCCCCACCAGTAAAATTTTCTGGATCCGTCACTATTGACAAGAAGAATGTGGTTTTGAAGTTTATGATTACAATAAATGAATAAGGCCATGAGTGAGAGAATTAAAGTTAGCCCTATGCGACCATGAAGAGTTAAAGAAACAGCTGGATCTATGATTATGGACCATTTGTACTAAATCTAAAACACTAGAAAAATAGCCTTAAATATGCATGGACCAACTTTTAATGGGGACCAAAATCCAAATTAAAACGAGGTTCGATATTTGTTCTGTCGACTGAGAACTTATTTGAGGTTAATGGGGACCATATAATATATCAAGCTATTTAATTAACCTCATCAATAAACTCTCAATTTAATATTTAATTATGAAAATGTTGTCAATTCCAACCAAAAAAAAACTCTATGTAATCTGGATATTTTGATACAACTTCAAATTCACTGTAACAGTTGAGAAGAAAAGTACGGCACTTAATTTGTAGTTTGGTACGGAAAGATTGAAAATAACTGCTGCATGCATTACATTATTTGAAGGTCCCACAAAGATAAGGATTTTTGTTGTTTTTCAATTATTTGAGGATACTTGTGCTTGTGTCGGGTTGTCTGTCATCAAGTGATTTTTGAAATATTGTGGTTTCTATTTGGTTACACCCTACAGGTACATGATTGATTGATACCCATTTGGCATTCTTGTTCATTTTTGTTTTCTGAATATCGATTTCACATGTCCAGTGTATATATTATCTTGGTGAAAACCTATATACAAATGCATGCGTTGATTTAATTTGTTTCATCACTGTTTAAGAACTGAAATTATATAAATTTAAGAGTACAAGACAAAATCCCCAAGTGAAAGTGTTAATATCACTTTTTTTGGTATCGGACCCTCGCGGGCGACCCACGCAGTGTCCCAACGTTGTCAACGAATGACTAATCTGCGCTCGCTACTTGGGGCTCTTAATCATTTCGCTGGCCAACACCCTATTTGACGTAGGCGGGAATCGAACCCGGGAGTAAACCGGATCAACCCCCACCACGTCCCAGCAGGAGCCTGAACCACTAGGGTAGGAGTGTTGGTTCGAAAGTGTTAATATCACTGATCACATAATAAGCGAGTGCAATTATTATTATTATTACTAGTAAAGTAACCGGATGGGATTGATCTTTGAAAGGACAGAAACCTAGTTGTACTTAATTGTCACCTTGTACATAAACGAAAACATATGCACTGTGGCATTTCACTTTTTGGACTGAGTTAACCCAATTCGAAACTCTCAATCTACCTTAACCCAATGGGTACTCCTGTAGCTAGACTAGTTTCAGCTTCCGTGTTTAGTTATACATGCATTACAAACCAATAATTAGTATACGTACGCTTACACTCTCCACCTAATTAATTACTTTGAAGTATTTTTGGTTCGGAAGATTTTTTTTTTTGAAAGGTAAGACATTTCATTCAATTGAAAATAAGGCACCATTACAAGTAGAATGAAAGCAAATGTGTTGGGACATTTCCCACCCACAACCTAAAACAGCATAAACATAATAGGCACAACTCATAGATTGTTTGAACACTATGGGTACATAGACATACCAATCACGTCAATCTAACACCCAAACTATCAGTAGCTTCCTCTCTCAGTCCTTGGCAATCACGAAAAGAGAAACTCTTGCCTTTTTTTCCAAATCCAATCCGGATGATTTTTGACTTCTGAAAGGCACATTTCGACTAATTTTGTTCTCGGGATTCAACCAAATTCCCTGGTATTCGATAGCTGAAAGATACATGGGGAGACAGAGACAATTGGTGCTAGCCACATAGTCCTCTTCAGTCACTATGAGGAGGTGCCGAATTGCACACAGCAAAATGCAAACCACACCACATGCTTTGTGAGGACTTTTGTCAAACAGTGTGAGTGCATATCTAGGTCTACCATTATTAAGCAGCAAGGAGAGAAGTAGATCAACCATAGAAACAGCAAACACAAAATAGGACCTCAGCAAAGCGCTAAATCTGCAGTACATCCATGGTGGCTTTGGCGGCGGCCGAAGAACAAACAGCCCAACACACTGAAAAGGCGCTAGCTCCAGCCCGAGAAGCACAAGGCCAGAGCACCAGAAGCGCACAGCAGCATCAAAGTCAGTCATCCCCATGTCGTGAACTGGCGGAGGCGGCTCCGGAGGAGATCGTGACGGTGCGGCGGTGGATCGAGCCTGAGGAAGCAAGTGGTTGGAGCTCAACACCAAACTGATGGCAACAAAAGCTTCTTGCACAGGGTTGATTTGGGAAGGGGATTTTGGGTTATGGTGGTGGCAGTAGGTGTGGGAAGCCGATGGGGAGATGATGGAAAGAATAGATAACGGGGAAGCATGGAGAGGGTATCAAAGGGGTTTGGGTTGCTGGTAGGGGTTGGTTTCAGTGAGGGTGAGATGGAGGTGGATGGGTGGGTGTGTGGGGGTCAGCTGGTGATGGGTTGTGGTGGGGGAATGGGAGGAGCAGTGGGTGAGAGTAGAGAGGAGCCCCAATCGGAACAGTGGAACAGAACCTCCATGAGGGAGGAGAAGACCTTCATTTCGAAGGGGTAGGGAACCTTCAAGAAGAAGGGATGAACCTCCATGGTGGAGGAGGAAACAGCCACCACTTAACCTGGGGTTGGGTGGAGAGGTTGGAAATCTAGAGAGAAGGCAGAGCTTCTCTCTCTTCATTCCTGTTTTCCCAGTTCTAGCACAAGTTCGGAAGATTGTTGGGGTAACCACAAAGTGTCCCAAGGCTTTTAAGAAAGACTAATATCCACTCGTGTTTAGGATCAAATTCCGCACTGTTCAACACCGAGTTTGTCTACTGCAGAAATCGAACCCAAGAGCACCGGGTCGACCGCCGTATCCCAGAGTAGATTAAGCCATTGGGAGTGTTGGTTAATTATTTATTTTTTGAAATGTGATCACTAAAAAAGTACGAATATTATCCATTTCACATCAATAAAAGTCTAGCATCTAAGTTTGTCATTTAACTATAACGGTTTGTTTGATTTACAAATGGAAAATACTTAACAGTACAATATTAGATAGCCAAAATAGAACTGGGCAATTTTTTATGATGTACACTGTTTGGGGACAATAAACAACATAAGCAAAAAAAATGTAAATTTGATGTAATTCTTTTTATGATATATATATAATAATTTTATATAAAATATGTTATAATAAAATATAAATTATAAAGAGGGATGAAAAAGAGGGAGGGAGAGAGAGAGGCGAGTTGAAAGGAGGAAGAGAGTGAGAGAGGCAGAGAGGGAGAGAGGTGAGATGAGATGAGAAGATAGAATAGAAAGGGACGTAATTATTTTCGTCTCCAATAGAAACAAAATTAGAGACAAAAGTATTCATCTAGAGACGTAATTCAATTGTTACTAGGGTTGTCTCAAACAATTTGAAGACTTTGTTCAAATTTTAAAATGGGTCTCCTAATTATACATTTCATCAAATGAATCACAAAAACTCAAACTACTTTACTGAGACTTGTTCCATGAAAATATAATAGTTATTGAATAAATAATTCTATATTAATTAAAGGGTGATTTAGGAAAAATTGCATTAAATGTGATTGAAGTATTTAATATTTGCTTACATACACGTCAAAAAAAATATTATTTTTTTGCTTATATTTGAAACCAAATGGAGTGCTTCCTAATAAGTGGAAGAGACTTGTACTAAAAAAATGGAAAAGACGTTAATTGTGGAGAAAGATACAAATTAAAAAACAAATCACACATTTATACAAATTAAAAAAAGAAGTTAACATCAATTGTGCATGTTTTTTTTGTACAAAAGAGAGCAGAGCCCAAACAGAAACAAAAACAACAACTAAGTGACTAACTGTTAATTGTCTCCATGTTAAAAGAGTGCACGTGGTTAATATACTCTTTCCAAAAACTTAAAGTGTGTTTGGTATGTAATGAAATCACGTTGAGTCAAAAGCTACAATTTGGAGCTTCGATTTGGCCATTAGTTTGGAAGGTGTAGATCCATGTGGAGATTCTGACTTTATTTTTTAGAAGGAGTAAATTAGTGATATGGTCTAAAACCTATCCAATTCTTTTCTAAAAACCACTTAAATGAGTGAATATATATGTAAGTTGTCTCCCGTAGCCATTAATGTTTGCTTCTCACACACACAATTAATGTAAATTAAGTAAAAATACTTGACTCCACTTATTAAAGTTGCTAGCTAGCTAAATACATTTAATCTTTTTAATATACTCTCTCTAGTCTTTATTATAAACATATTTTGTAGTTTTAGGTTCATTGAATAATCGATATATCTTTCACTAAAAAAATAATTGATGTATCTGACTTATATATAGGTCAGATACATCAGTTATTTTTTTTAACAGATCAGATACATCACTTATCACTACAACAGAAATAGGCCAACAGGGGCGCTTTTTCTTATCCATCGGGGGCGCTTTCGGGCGCCCCTGAATCTGGCGCTCCTGATGCCAACCCCACAATCAGGAGCGCTCGTAAAAAGCGCCCCTGTTGGTCTTAGCGCCTCAAACCAACAGGGGCGCTTCTAAAAAGCGCCCCTGATTGCTTTTTTAAAAAAAAAAAATTCCTGTTTCTGGTGTATCCTATAGTTTGCAACACATCCCTACTTTCATTTTCATCAACCAACAACAACTAATATCAAACACCTTGCCTGCATACTAAAAATGCCACATTCAGGGAGAAGCTATTGTTCTCATCATTGTAATAATAAAAGAACAAACACACAATAATACAAAAGCAAAATCCCAGAATATATCATTCTATAATAAGCAACAAAAAGCACATACCAGAAAGTAGAAAGTAGAGAAACCCTAACATTTTAAATTGCACAGTCATGGGAACGTACCAGAAAAAGGCAACAGCTCCGACGGAACAGACAGTAGTGTCGATGACGGCGTAGTTGTTGACGGCGATGACGGCGGAATGGGCTTTTGACGGTGTGGTTGTTAACTCGTTCACTGTTTCGGTTTCGCGTAAGGGTTTGCGTGAAAGAGACTGAGTTTTGTAAATGAGAAGAGACTGAGAAGAGAGAGAGTGTGAGAGAATAGGGTTTCAGGTAAGAGAGACTGAGAGACTGAGAGTGAGAGGGAAAGAGTTGGTCAAAAAAAAAGAAGAGGGAAAGAGACGAGTACTGAGAGTGAGAGGGAGTATGAAACTGAAATATTAGAATATTAGGTATCAGGGGCGCTTTTTAAAAGCGCCCCTGATGCTCAAAACACGGATGGCCTTTAGGGGCGCTTCCTAAAAAAGCGCCCCTAAAGGCCCTCCGTGTTTTGAGCATCAGGGGCGCTTTTTAAAAGCGCCCCTGATGTCCAAAATACGAATGGCCTTTAGGGGCGCTTTTTATAAAGCGCCCCTGATGCCCAATATACGGAGGGCTTTATTTTGGGCATCAGGGGCACTTTTTAGAAAGCGCCCCTAAAGGACCTCCGTATTATGGGCTTCAGGGGCGCTTTTTAAAAAATGCCCCTAATGGGTGCGCCCTTTTTTAACAATTCTGTTGTAGTGTATTCAATAACCTAAAACTGCAAATATTTCTTATAACAGGGACCAGAGTAGTACTTAAAAGAGGTAAAATATTTGTTTTTTTTAAGCACGAAATACATTTGTTGACGCTATGTATAGGGTTTGGGTGCACAAGATTTTTGAAGGATGGTCTATTTTTCTCAAAATGAGTGTTAGGTTGAATCTAAGGTCTAGCTCAACTAGCAAATGTCGATATCATTACTCAAGTTTGGTTGTGTTTGAGTTGTAGGTGGTATTTATCACTCTGTTGACAAATAAAAAGAAAATGTGTCCAATTAGATTTTAAATGTGATATTAATTGCTTTTCCGTTTTATTTGGTTTGTAGACGGAGTGACAAGTGCCACTAGAAACTCACACACACAACTGTGAGGCCCCGAGTTCGAATCCGGGACATGATATCCAGCCTAGCAATTTCGGCATTTGTCAGTTTAGCTAGACCTTACAGATAATTACTTTTCCATTTTACTGTATACTAGTATATTATTAATAATAATAATAATAATAATAATAATAATAATACATAACTATTGAGTCATAGGTCTCCTCTATACATTTATGACAATAATTAGTATTTAATTTTTAACAGAATAATTCTGTAAAATTGTTAATTTAAAAATATATGTGATTAAAAAAATGTGTGAGTCAACCAAAAATATGACAATTAATATGAGATGAGGATAATAAAATAGAGATAATTGAAGAGTGGAATACAGAATTGAATGCAAGACTCAGTTATTCAATAATATTTTTTTTACAATTTTAGATTCGTTAAATAATTAATGTATCTAATCTAATATTATAAATACCTCATTTATTCAATGAATAATTTTTTTTATAATTAGAATCGGGGTAGCTTGAATGGATGTATTTTTTGGCTAAACGAAAGAGTTAAATGCAGGATTCATGCTAATATATTAAGCAGTGTTAAAGATAAAAAGACAAAGAAAATAAAAAGGTTATGAGCCGAAATAGCGAAGCATAACCAAAAGTGGTCCCCAAATAGTACATACACATAAAAACGACAAGCAGAGACGAACGTAAGAAAATGACACACGGATTCACTGTCACTCACTGAAATCCAACCCCACACTCTCTACGTTGCGTAACCGTAACCTCTTCACATCACATGCAAAACTCAAACTCATCCACCCTCATTCTCATTCACTTCTTCATTTCTATGATCATCATCATCATCATCATCATATTGCATACTCCCTCTCTCTCTCCTCTTCCCAACACCATGTCCTCTTCCCTTCACTCCCTCTCTCATCATCAAACACACCACTTCCTCTCTCTCCCATGGTAGTTCCTCTCCACCATCAACCATGCCCACCTTCTCCTCTCTCCCTAGGTAAATCAATCAACCCAATCCAATTCATATTAATTAATCACTTTTTTTTATCTAGAAGTCTTCGATCTCATTCCACTATCTAATACTCCCTCCGGTCCTTATCCTTATTATAAATAAAAATTACAGTTTTAGTTTAATTGAATAACTGATGTATCTTACTTAAATAAAATTTAAATGTAGAATTTTTAATTTTTTAATTAATGACAGGTGGATTGGTGGAAAGTTGTTGTTGGGAAGGAAACCTCGGAGGAACACAAACAACAACAACGTTGGAGAAAGCGGCAGCGACGGTGTAACAACAACAGATGAAAATCCAATAACAAGTGACAGTGTAGTAGAATGTTACGCATGCACACAAGTAGGAGTACCAATATTTCATTCAACAAGCTGTGACAGCTGTCATCAACCACAATGGGAAGCATCAGCAGGTTCCTATCTAGTTCCAATTCAGAATCGACCAGGGGGGAAAATTGCAAAAGCGGTGAATTCAGGAACATTCGGGTCGGTTTTAGATCCGAGGAGTAAGCGCGTGCAAGTATGGAACCGCGCGTTATTATTAGCGCGTGGTGTAGCGTTGGCTATTGATCCGTTGTTTTTCTACGCGCTGTCGATAGGGAGAGAAGGGTCGCCGTGTTTGTATATGGATGGTGGATTGGCGGCGATGGTTACGGTGGCGAGGACGTGTGTGGACGCGTTGCATTTGGTTCATATGTGGCTTCAGTTTAGACTTGCTTACGTGTCAAGAGAATCGCTTGTGGTTGGTTGTGGCAAACTTGTGTGGGACCCTCGTGCTATTGCTTCTCATTATCTAAGGTCTTTCAAAGGTTTTTGGTTCGATGCCTTTGTTATTCTTCCCGTGCCTCAGGTCAGAATTTTTTTTAAGTGTTGGTATCGATTTGTGTCTGGAAATTTGTGTCCAACACTTAAAAGAAGAAAGTTAAAGATGAATACTAAAAAAAAGAAAGTTAAAGATGGTGATGTAAGATATGTGAGATACGTAAGACAACCATTTTTTTAATGCATTTGCTGACCCAATCAAAATATATGAATTTTTAGATGGTAATTTAACATCTAACTAATAATTTGCAGTAAAAAAAATTGTAATTTATTTGGCCCATGATGCATTTAATAAAAAAATCATGCATCTAACAATAATACCCTGTGTGAGCTTTTAGAAGTGTCATTAGAAGCCAATATATCTCTTTAATACTCCTGCTTATGCTAAACAAGCTTCTTTTGACTATATAACATAATTTTCTTTGTGTTTGCAGGCTGTATTTTGGCTAGTAGTACCAAAATTGATAAGAGAAGAACAGATCAAAATCATAATGACCACAATGCTATTAATGTTTTTGTTCCAATTTCTGCCAAAAGTTTACCATAGCATTTGCATGATGAGAAGAATGCAAAAAGTCACAGGCTACATCTTTGGTACCATTTGGTGGGGCTTTGGTCTCAATCTCATAGCTTATTTCATTGCTTCTCATGTAAGCAATCTCCACAATTAAAAATCTGAGCCTCACTGTGACTAAGTTGTCATTGATGAAGCATCGACCCCAAACACGAACTCCGGTCATAACACTAACACAGACATATAGACAACGGTTTTGATTTGAAAAATAGAAGTAATTGAAGTGTCAGTGTCGGTGTTAATGTCCGACACGACACGTGTCGGACACCAAACATGTCTTCAACCTGAGGTGTCGGTGCTACAGAGGCTGTCGTCCATTGTCTTTAAGTTGAATATTATATATATTTTTCTCTTATAGGTTGCCGGAGGGTGCTGGTATGTTCTTGCAATTCAACGCGTTGCATCTTGCCTTAGGCAACAGTGTGAAAGAACTCATGGATGCAATCTCTCTCTGTCATGCTCAGAGGAGGTATGCTATCAGTCTTTGTTACCACCCACAATAGGAAATCCATGTGGTGGTAATGCAACAGCAGAAGTGGTAAAAATGCCTTTGTGTTTGGATGTTGATGGACCTTTCCAATATGGGATCTACCAATGGGCACTTCCAGTTATATCCAGCAACTCATTGGCTGTTAAGATTCTTTATCCCATTTTTTGGGGTTTGATGACCCTCAGGTAATATCTCAGACTTGCTTCCGACTCGTACCTATATTTGCAGTTTGGTTCCAGTAGCTATGGCTTTGTTTGGCAAAAAATAGCGGATAAAGTAGCGCCTAGTAGATAGTGGATAAGCTAGCAGAAAACGGATAACTGATAGCGGATTGAATTTAAAGTGTTTAGTAAAATTAGTGATTGAACTAGCTTATATAAATAAAAAATGACATAAATAGGTATTTGTAATTAATGTTTAAATATAAGAGAGAATATTCGTTTAATGGAGGATAAATGAAGAATTTAATTAAAGTAACATGAGTAAAAATGAGAGCAAAATGAAATGCTATAATCTATAAGCTCAAATGCTACTTAGTGTTTTAAAAAAAACGCTATAAACTTCTAAAAAACTACATAAGCTAGTCATGTCAAACACTTACAAAAGGTTTATCTGCTATATAATTCATCGTGTATAAGCTGGCGGACTGGCATTGCTAAACCGAGCCCATATCCCAAAAACCATATAAATTGGAAAATTAAATGGCTAAACAGAAATATTTAGTATTGCTTTCATATAATTAGTATTTTAATGAATAACAAAAAGACCACACATTTGGTAGGATTCATACAAAAATGTTTACCACAATGTGTTTGGTTGATAAGTATCCCAATATTATAATAGAAGAAACAAGCCTGTGATTAAGCATCTATGTTTTGATAACCCTTACTAATTCTTGCAGCACTTTTGGAAATGATCTTGAACCCACAAGTAACTGGCTAGAAGTGATTTTCAGCATATGCATTGTACTCAGTGGACTACTTCTTTTCACTATGTTGATTGGTAACATCCAGGTATCCAAAGTAGATTATTATTATTGTTATTGTTATATTTACTGCAAGTAAATATGAAATGATGTTGGATATTGTTACACATGCTGTCTGATACTTCAACATGGTATTCTGTGAAGGTATTCTTACATGCAGTCATGGCTAAGAAGAGAAAGATGCAGCTGAGATGTCGTGACATGGAATGGTGGATGAGAAGGAGACAGTTACCATCGCGATTAAGACAAAGAGTTCGTCATTTTGAACGCCAGAGATGGGCTGCAATGGGAGGAGAAGATGAAATGGAAATGATTAAAGACTTGCCTGAGGGTCTTCGGAGAGATATCAAACGCCATCTTTGTTTGGACCTCGTTAAAAAAGTAAGAAATATCAAGCCATGCAATTAAAAGAAATTGGATAGTAAAATGCCTCAATCAGTTGGATAGTCTCATTACATATTACATTATGAAAAATAAATGAAAGAAGCTCATATAGTTATCTTTGTTTGACAGGTACCTCTGTTCCAAAACTTGGATGATCTTATTCTTGACAACATCTGTGACAGGGTGAAGCCTCTAGTCTTCTCTAAAGATGAAAAGGTATTACTCATGAGCATTTAACATCTGAGTCTGAAACCAAATCATTCCATGTAGAATAAGGGGATCTGGATCTTGCACGGTCGCTGACCGGTGCAGTTGTGCAGTCAGTAAATCTGGACAATCCAATCTTAATTTGATGGTCTAGATTTTAACTTTAGGTTTTTTATTTGTTTTTAATGCTAAAAATCTAGATCGTCTGATCAAATATCAAACGGTCCTGTGTTGACTGCGCAAAAGCAACAAAATGGTGCCGCACAAGATTCAATTCCAGAAAAAGGACCATCATAGTGGATTAACTTTTTATTGTCCTTGTGGAACAGATAATTAGAGAAGGCGATCCTGTACCGAGGATGGTGTTCATCGTTCGAGGACGCATAAGGAGAAACCAAAGTCTCAGTAAAGGCATAGTAGCCACTAGTGTTCTTGAACCAGGAGGTTTTTTGGGCGATGAACTACTTTCTTGGTGTCTCAGGCGGCCATTTATCGACAGGCTTCCAGCTTCCTCAGCCACATTCGTGTGTCTTGAATCGACGGAAGCATTTGGACTTGATGCTCAAAACTTGAGATACATAACCGATCACTTTCGCTACAAATTCGCGAATGAGAGACTAAAGAGAACAGCGAGATACTACTCATCAAATTGGAGAACATGGGCTGCAGTTAACATTCAACTCGCTTACCGACGTTACAGGCAGAGGACTAGAGGTCCAGTGACACCTGTAAGGGACAATGGAGGCACGGAGCGGCGGCTCTTGCAGTATGCTGCAATGTTCATGTCAATAAGGCCACATGACCATCTTGAATGAAATGAAAGCTATTGTCCATGTTTGGTTTTATTCTTTTCTTATTTTGGATATCAAATCCTTAATAAATTTTGTTTGCCATTGAATCCTTCAGACCTTTGAAATTGCTATGAATTCATGATGAAGTCATTCATCCAATGTATAAAAGACAATAAAGAAAAATGAGCATGAGTAATTAAAAAAACTCATTGAATTTCTGTTTGATCATTTTTTGCTAGAAGGATTTTGTTATGGAAGTTGTATCTGAAACAATTCCCTATTGATGCTGCAATGTGATTATTGAGTAATAGTTTAATTTAAAAATAGCAATTAAATTTGGATAATAATACTATAAAAAGTCAAAATGGCAGTTAATTTTAGTGTAAGCAAAGTATAATAAGGAAATCGAGTTAAGGAGCATGAAGGTGTGAGGCAGTGTGATTTTGCGGCAAAAGAAGATAAATAGAAAAAGAGAAGAACATAAAAACATAACATTAACATTTCCTAGGATGTCGGTTTTGTTATGTCTAAATTTGGAGATGTTTGGGTGGAAGTGAGGTCATCATTAACTCCAAATATAGCAAACCATATCTGCCAATCTCATTCCCATTTTTTTCTCTTTCATACCAACATGGATCATGGAGGTTATCACCTTCTTTCATTTCATCCTCCCACTGGTTTTCTCTGGGGTCTCCACATTTCCTTTGGAGCCCTAGATTTTGTTCTTTCATTTTCAGAGCTACTAATCTGCTACTACATGTGCAGTTTAATTAGGTACCACAATTTGATCCTCATCCCCACTATGTCTCTTTTTTTTTCGTTGTTTTTGTAAAGGGACCATGAAATTTTTGATATTTGGTTATTGCATTGAGGTAGAGAAGATAATGGTATTTTTGTATTTGATGGATTCTTTGAATGACTAATACGTTTATCATGCTGTCAACGTGACATTGAAAACAAGGTTTTAAATTGTGGTGTCAAAAGGTGTAGACAAATACATTTGATGTCTGTAATTAAGGTTACCATGGCCACAATTGCAAATGCAAACCACAATCTAAAACCATCATGAAAATGTATATATGATTTAAATTTTGCCTGTAAAAAGACTAATCTAAGGATAACTGTTACATGAAAAACGAGACAACAAGGTGAATGTTTTTTCTTTGGATTAAATGAGAATGACATTTTTCTTTGCATTTTTTTTCTATACATTTTTTTAAAAGCGATTTGATTGGATTATCCAAAATTGGAGATAGTAGTTGTATCTTTTGTCAATGTCATGAAATCGTTGCATCCTTTCATAAATGTTTTATCTTGCAAAAGAGTAGAATAAATATCGAGGTTTTAAATCGTTGTTATAGTTACGGTCGGTTGCAATTACAGGATGATCTTTGGAAGGTTTTAAATTAAGGTTTGTGACCGCGATTTAGACTACGACAATAAGATTTTTGGGGTCTCCATGACCACAATAGAATCGTAATAACTGCATTGACCATGATTCTTTGTAGTGTCTAGAATCGCAAATGCAACCATGACCGCGATTTAAAACCACAATTCTTTGTAGTGTGTAGACATTTTACGATTCTTAAAAAGAAAAGTTATGCATTTGACCTTGATCATTCTATATTTTAACATTATCTTATTAATTTGTAATAGGTACCTTCTAAATAGTGTGGAACCTGCAATAACAACCTAATGGGGTTGAAACTTACAAAGCAGGGACCACCCAAAACCATTAACCTAAGCCTCCATGACCGCATGATGACTTACCTTACCAAGAACTTCATTCGTAACTTGGTGTCCAAGCAACGACGAAGAATGCTTATTGCTGGATATGATCTTGACATGTCATATATCACAGATCGAGTATTAGCAATGTCGTTTCCTGCAGAACGCATGCGAGCAGTGTATCGAAATCCTCTTTGGCAGGTCAAATCTGTGTTAGACATGAGACATTATGAGCATTATAAGGTACAACTTGAATCCATTACCTTGTATGCTACATAACATCATGTACTTATCTAACTATAATGCATATTATTATTTATACCTAAGCATGTCAGTATTGAAATTTTCAGGTATATAATCTATGTATAGAAGAATGTTATGATCCAGCACACTTCTATGGTCGCGTCGAAGCATACCCTTTTGATGATAATCATGTTCCATCTCTTGCAATGGTCAAAGATTTCTGTGAAAATGTAGCTTCATGGTTGTCACGTGACCCAAAAAATATTGCTGTTATTCATTGCATGGTATGAAAAGTCACACTTCCAATAATAATCTTAAGCAATTTTCAAATGTAATGCATATAGTTTATCATATTAACAATTCAATTCTGATATTTTATTCTTTGATTCTAATAATGCAGGCAGGTAAAGGTAGAACTGGTTTAATGGTATGTTCATACCTAACTTATTGCGGCATGTCAGCAGATGAGGCTCTTCAATTATATGCAGATAGAAGAACAACCAATAATGAAGGAGTAAGTTAATGTTAGGTATAACAACATAGTAAATGGTAAACTATTAAGGAAGGGACTTCTGAATATATGAAAATAATAACAAGTTTGTTAACTGTGGATGATGAAACCAGGTATCAATACCAAGCCAACGTCGTTATGTGGGGTATTGGGAAAGTCTACTTTCTGTCCCTAGGGGCACTGGACATGGACCACCAATAGTGAATTTGCCTCAACCATGTAGCAGAGAATTGCGGCGAATCCGGTTATATGACACTGTCAATATTGACACAATTTTCTTTGTCATCTCACAGCTGCAGGAGGTTAGTTTCCTTGTTTGATGTCATGATAATCTCCCTGATGATTATGTATCTATTAAGCACAAACACAGACATAGACATGGACAACAACACGCAGACACCAATTTTAATTTGAAAAATACAAGTAATTGAAGTGTCTGTGTTGGTGTCAGTGTCCGATGCAATAACATCTTCAACTGAAGTGTCGGTGCTACACAGTTATGTATACATGACATATGAGCAATTGAAAACATCTTTAAATGATGATTAGCTATGATACTAAATTTTTATACTTACCAAAGCCATGATGTGTTGTTTCTGGTTACAGATTCCGAATGAGGTTTATCGACCACCGGTGGAAGTTTACCGGGGTTCCTGTAGACAGATTAAGAAAGGTTATCAGAGAACCAATAGTCCTCGTTATTATATATCTATTCCTGAAGGTGATGGGGATGGAAAAAAATCAGAAATAGAAGAACCTCGTGTAGTAGTTCAAATGGATACAGAGAGTCCTGCAATATACCAAAAATCATGTTTGGACCATTATTTTGATAAACCTATACTAGTAAGTACCATTACACAATATATCCACTTTGTTCTAAGTTTTGGTTCCAACTATATATGCTTGTTTATTCACTTCTGTCTGCATATATTCTGATCAGAAATTAAATCAATGGCAGGTAACTGGAGATGTGCGTGTCATATTCTACGAGAAAATGATCGGAGGCCGTCTTTTCTACTGTTGTTTTAATACAGCCTTTATTAGGAACAGCTTACTACAGGTAATCTCATCCTTCTCAGACCACTGCAATTTATTTGGATGGAATGGTGAACTTGATTGATCCCTTTTGTAACTCTTTGTTTTGCAGCTAACTATGCAAGAAATGGACAAAGTTGGGAAAAAAGGAAGATCAATATGTGGCCCTACCTTCTGCCTAGAATTACTTTTTGGTCCTGCTAACATTGGATTTTCATCGTCAAGTATATCCAATGGTGACCATGCTAGTGATGATTCGTTATAAGAATATGTCCACATACCTTTGCAAAAGTAACATGAAAAGCAGTGTCCAATTCTTTACAGTACTTCTTGCAACATGCTTCCTGCAAAAATGTTCCCAACAATGAGTCCCTTCCAAGGTTGTGTAGTAGTGCACTGATTCCTCTAACTGTCTTGCCGTCTGATTTTTCATTGGCGAAAGGCATAAGGAGTTGGTGTAATTTTTGTATTGTATTTTAGGGATTGAATAGCATTTTGCAGAAGATGAGATTTTGCAGAAGATGAGGTTGAGAGTACTATAATGCAGAAGTTTATCAGTTTTCTAACTAGATTTAACTCAATGTTTGTAGGTCTTTAAATCTCATCATTCATGTAAAGATACAATATTAAGATCTCATTTTGCAATTTTATTATACAAGAATCGTTACATGATTTGATTTTGTTATTTTACTTAGTTTCTTATCAAGCTTCATGTTCTGTCCACCACATTGACCCTATGCAGCATTTACCAATATTCTTTTGAGTAACCATTCATCATTTCTTATTATGGTCTAAACAGAAGCTTGGTATTATATGTCATTAACTCATTACACGTAACATGCAAAATTACACATGAAACCAAATCAAATACAACATAATATTTAAGCTCAACATCATAATAGTATCCATTAGTAACTACAATTAGAAACTAAATAGTTTATATAACTATCAATCACCGTAACATTCGTCGAGGTTAATTCCTTTATATTCAAATATGTTAAAAACATCTTCACCAGTTGAACCATCACCAATTCCAAATTGAAACTTTGTAGTGTCAAGATCCTCATCACCTAGTTAAAAAACAATCACATCGGGAAAAAATTAACTATTGAGTAATAATAGTACTTGACAAATGAAACATATTCAATATGACTAAATATTTACCTTCATTGTTTTTTGATGATTCACCAATTGGAATTGCACTCTCATCATAAATAAAATTTTCAATCTCATCAATATCGAGCTCAGGAGATCCTTCTTCAGTTACCCAAAACTCAACTTTGTCGGCAATTTCATAATCAATAGGATCGTGACATATCTTTCTATGGTGCCACCTAAAATATAACATTTAAATTTCAAAACAGCAAATCAATTATGCCAAAAAAATTAAATTAAACAGTTTAAGAAAATTAAATTAAACAATTGAAGAAAATTAAATTATACCTCTTTTTCAAACGCAAGTTATAAGTAACATAAACAAGATCATTTAGTCTTTGATGCTCTAGTCTATTTCTTTTCTTCGCATGGATGCGTTCAAAGACATTCCAATTTTTCTCGCACTCCAAAGACGAAGATGTTTGGCAAAGAAGGCGAATTGCCAACTTTTGCACAATTGGAGCACTACCCCCATACAATCTCCACCATTCATCTACAAGAAATATATTTAATTTAGTTATATGACCATAAATCATAAATATGCATGAATGTTTTAGTATAAAACTATAAATTGGTGCTTACCAGGTTGTACTTTCTTCCTTGAAGTAAGAGCGCTTTCTCGGCTAAAACTTCCTTGGCGATCACGATACAATTGCAATTCTTGAATGGCTTTGGACACGTCATTACAAAAAGCTTTTATTTCAAATAAATCAAGAAGTGCTTGTGTGACCCTATTCTTTTCGCTAAAGTTCTCATCATAAAAAAATGCAGGATTTAAAAAGTAAGCTGCTGCATGAAGACCGTGCTTTAGATGTTTATCCCACTGAGCCTTAATAATATTTGTGTAAGGCTTGTACAAAAGTCTTGTATTCCCAGACATTTCCTTTATGACATTTTTTGCCCTTTGCATACCTTCATAAACATAACCCAGTGAAGGTTTTTCCTCCCTATCAAAAATTCTTTGTAATCGAATGATGGGAGCCACAAGTTTTGTTATCATAAAACAGTCATTCCAAAATTTACTATCCAAAATGATAGCACTAACAGCTTCGCCTGTTTCAGTCTTTGCTAACCTACTGCTAGTAAAATGCTTGTCCACAACTAAAGCTTCCAAATCGTACTTACAATCGTAGACATTTTTTAATGTAATAAAGGTATTAGCAAACTGAGTCGCTTCTGTATGTACAATTTCTTTCCATCCTTTTCTTTTCCTGAGCCAAGATAAAAGTGTCATATGATTGTACATAAACACTGATATTTTTGAAGCCTTTGAAGCCACGTCTGCAACATGAGACATGTTGGCAATATCTTTCAAAAGTAGATTCACACAGTGAGCAGCACAAGGAGACCAAAAAATGGTTTCATATTTTTCATGTATCAATCTACTGGCAGCTACATAATTAGCAGCATTATTTGTCACTATATGAACAACATTTTCAGCTCCAACCCATTCAATAACTTCAGAAACCATATTGCACAGAGTCATGGCATCTTTCACGATATCTGATGCATCAACAGATTTAACAAATGCCATACCTATAGGATAACAAAGTAGAAAGTTATTCAAAGTTATTCAAATTTCAAAGTAATTCAGTGGACTACCATGTAGATAAGGACAATAAAAATTCACATATGTTACCATACCAGTGGGACAATAAACTAAAAAGTTGATCAAAGATCTATGCCTTTGGTCGCTCCATCCATCAACTAAAATTGTACATCCACTCTTAGCCCAATTTTCTCGATAACCCTCTATCAATAATTGACACTCTTTTTTGCAATCTCCCAACAAGTTGACCCTTAATTCATGATAAGATGGGACTTTAAAACCAGGGCCAATAGCAGTAATTGCATCCAAAGCATTTTGAAAATATGGTGACTGTACTGCACTAAATGGAATGCTAGCATCAAAAAACCACCTAGCAATTGCCATTTTAGCTTTGTGTAATGCTTCCTCGTTGGATAATTCAGTTTTGACACTTGGTTGGAAGCCCGGAGTTGTTCTTGGAGTAAAATAACTATCGATTTTGTTGACTTTGCTTTTCCCTTTGTTAGGAGTAATTAATTGCACCTTACCCACACTTGGATAAGGATGAACTTCTTGTACTTCCTCTTTAATAAATTGATCACTGTATGCTCCATTTAGGTCCTCACTCTTCTTTCTTTTTTGGACAGTTTTTAATAACTCTAGCATTCGTTGACGAATATCATGAGAGACTTTTTTGCAAGAGCTTATTTGACCCGGTATGCCCGCAAGATGATGCTTCATTCTATTTATACCCCCTCCTTTAAATTTTGATCCACAATGAAGACAAGTGTACACAATAGTTCTTCCATCTTTTTTATATGCAAAATGTTCCCACGCAGGATCAGTTTTTCCACGAACTGAAGGTGATGTTTCTGTGAAATGTTTTTCTGATGACTGTATAATGACATTGGTAGACCCATTAGGATTATTATCGGGAGGAGCATTCAACGTTGCTACATCCTACAATAAAAATGAATTGATTAGCAAGAATGCATGTAAAAGACGATTCCATCATATAAATTATAGAATTCCATATCATTCATGAGTTAATTAGTGAAGCTAAAATTTGAGCAGATGTAGTGTAAGAGAAGCCAGCCGGATAAAATGTAGAGAAGCGGAATCCTAGATATTTCAATTGCAGCCATTAAAATATTTGAAATTTCATTACCAATCAACATAGAAGCTATATTAGTACCTTGCCTATGCATGCTAAAGGCAGAGCTATAGAGAAGGTGCGAAAATCATATACAAAATATACAAAAAAACAATTAAACTCGTGAACGAAATGCATTACATAATAAAGGTAGTAAGTGTAGTTAAACAATGCGATACAAATCAAAGAAGATCACAAATAAAAAAAGGAGCCAATTGCTGAAAAGCTTGTCCATGAAAAGCATCGGAGAGAGGTGGGAATATGTTCTTCGACTACTAACTACCTATTTGGAATTTAAAATAACAAAAGTGAGCATTGAAGGAGATGCTAGCAGAAGAGAATGAAATTACAGAAATGGAAGAAAAGGCAAATAAGATCACATTTCTTCAGATGCTACTGGAATTAAATTAAGAAAATGTTATCAGCACAACTCCAATGATAGCTTCCTAAAATCCAAATATCGGCCAATGCTAGCACATGACAATAGGCTGCAGAGTCATTGATAAACATAAATGTCGACCAAAACCAAAGCATTGTGGAATACAGTTGATGATAAGAAATTATATCTCAATTCATTGCAAGGTTTTAGGTAACAAATAGTCAAAATTGTATAGACACACTATATAGGCAATATTCTCATATCAAGGCAACACTGCAAATTTGTGATTGTCACCACTTGGAGATCAAAAGATGACCTACAGACTAATTTAAACTTGATCCTAGGGAGTAGTTGTATAACAAACTCTCCATCATCTCTCCTCTCCCTTTAAAAAGCTGTTAAATAAGCACAGAAACCATATAATAGGAAAGCAACTTGTAAATAATAAATAAATATAGAAAGCTAACCACATGAATCACTTTCATTTCATGGTTGAAAAAGCTAGTGTAGGTGAAAAGAAGAAAACACAATAACATGCATTCATTATTCCTGATTAAAACGACGAATTGATGAACCATGATGCGATAATGCAGAACTGAACATTTATTTGATTAAATAATGTGCTAAATTAGTGATTGATGGTCACCAGTACCAACTATTTACTGGACTGGTTCACGTTTTAGCACAAAAATGATAGGTCATGTTTTGGTTAGGGTTATGAGTTGCGCTATATCTCTCAAAGCAGTGAAAATTTGAAAGCAAGAGAAGAAAAGAAAAGAAAAACACCTGCTCGTTCGACATTGTGGCCGATACCATGAGGAAGAAGCTTTATCGTCGGAGAAGAGAAAAGGAAGACGCTGACTCGTCGTGACTGACTGTGTATTGTGTATGGGACACTGTGCTGTGCTGTATTGTGTGCAATGTGAAAACAGTGCAACAATAAAAGCACTTTTCGAAACGACGTAATACCCAATTTAGTCCCTGACTTTTCAAAAATGTGTAATTTGGTCTCTGACTTTTCAAATATGTTAAGGACTAAATTGATATATGTGAAAAGTCAAGGACCAAGTTGAACATTTTTGAAAAGTTAGGGACTAAATTGGATATTACCTCATTTGGAAACCGCATACGCAGCAGCTTCGAACCGACGAGCCGATTTGGCCGGTTTAAACCGACTTCGAGCTGCACGAGCTGGGTTGTTTACTACTGGCCAAAAACATAGTTTTTTTTTAATGAGAAATTTTAAGATGAGGAGATAGCGTTTAAGAAGAAGAAAACATTCCGGCTTTCAGAACACTTACAAAAGAAATTATTTACTTCAACCTAATAAGATTAACGAGGATTTGAACTTGCAACCTAAGAGTTAGTCATGTTATGCTTCATTAGGCCAATTTCTTAAGATTAATGATATTTCTTTATTCTTCTATATTTCAAAAATTAGATAAACGGTGAATATATATACTTTCAAAACTAACTCTGTTTTCCTTATTAGAATTAAGTTTCACACTCTTATTCGCAAGATCAAAACTTCTTATGATAAGTTCCTAACCCACTTCTACAACAAAAATAAATATGTTGCCCCGTCAACGATTCCTTGTCAGCGCCACCCATAGCAACTTCTTCTCGTTTCTCCTCTGGTTTCGATTCCTCCTTCCCTGCATCCAGATCGCACTCCTCCTTCGCAAAAGAGAAAAAAATGCTTACCCCGATTGCAATAAAATAGAGTCTCTGCTTCCGGTTTCACCACCTCTTCGTTTTCCTTTTCAGTTTCATCTTCTTTCTTCTTTTGCTTTTGGTGAGTCACAACCATATCTACATTCTGGAATTTAGAATTTACCTCGAGCGCTTCATTCCATCCCTCTTCTCCTTTCTCAGATTCGGCTGTTCCTCATCTTTCTTCAGATTTTCTTTATTTTGCATTAACATAAAATTGTTGTAACCACTGCAATTTCATTTCTAAATAGATCTCAAAATCTTTCTCCAAAAGTTCATCGCATCGACGCCCCCTATCTTTCGGCCTTCGTGTCGCTTGATTTTGTCAAGCTGCTCTTTCCATCATGGTTTGTTGTGTATTGCTTCTTTTTTTCCAGAATTTCCTCCATGGCAACGACTTTGTTATATCTGTGAGCACTCAAGATCGAATGCTACATCTTCACTCAAATAGAAATGTGAACTGTATATTGATGAAAATAGGGTTGAATCAAAGTGATTCAAGACCCAGGACAGAATTACAAATGCAGAAAAATAACCGAAGAGATAACTAAGGCACTTCGAGAGGCCTAATCTCTCCCAAAAGACTCTAAGTCTATTTTCAATTCTTGCTTGTCTTCTAATTTCCTTCCTACTACTATTTATAGCACTCAACTAATGCTCACACTTTCCCTCCACTTTGTCACATAAGCAAGTGGTTACAACAAACTCGCACTTCCCTTCCTTTACACTTTATTCCCTTACCTTCATTTACTTAAGATCCTATCAAAAACTCGAGCACATAGATAGAAGAATAATGGATATTTAAACCCTGCACATCTTGCACCGACACAATGCCATGATTTTAGCTTAACATCTTCCACCGTAGATTCCAGCACTCTTTTATTGATTTGAAGATTAGAAGGTTATGTGCCGTCCAAATAAACTAAGTGACTAAAAATTAAATAGCTTGCCACATGGTTCTATCACAATTAGGTAAGCCCAGAAACTGGAGGGAAAAATGGATTTTGCATTTGTTTAGTAAAGATGTTGAAAAGCACTGCCACTCCATACATTCCATCCACGCCCTCGAATAGGATTTAAACTCAAAAATTAAGGCATTTATTTTTTAATAAGTTAGTTGTTTGATCTCACAATATTATATTGATGATTAGGAATGAACCCCCTTTTCTTCCACGTTAATTTATGCATTTTTATTTAGTGGTGCATACAATCCATTCAGATTTTATCAACTTACTGACATATGCTGGTTCTAAATGATGAATTATGATAATACAAACTAGCAGCATTATATTGTAATACAATCTACCGTGCCAAAATGCTTCAAACTAGGAACATAAAACCCTTGTCCTCAAGACTCAGTAATGCCCAAATACTCGAAAAAAATAGGTTGAACATTTGTTGACATCATTCCCGATTGCTAAGATAATTGAGCTGGTAAGTGGTAAAGTAATAAATATTACAGTTTAAATAGAAGCTCGGCATTACATGGTGAGGTTATCATCTATAAGCCTTGTGCGCCATGTATCAACTAATGCACTGGCATTGGCTTAGCTTAGCTATGCGGGAATCATCATGCGGAGATCATGTGGTGCTTGCTTGCCCCGCCTCCCTTGTCAAGGACCAACAAACATACAACTAGAAAGAGTTTTACTGCCTGTAGTTGCTGTTAGGTCAATAATGCTGCCTTGCGCTTTGCATAATCTTCAACAATACTAATCGTATTATTGCTGTGACGCAGCAAAAACTCAGCAAGTAGAATTTGTCTTTCTTCATCTGTTAAATCACCATGACAGCCCTGGAAATATTGTTGAAAATTCAGGTTTCGCTAAATGTCAAACGAGATGCAGCAAACAGCAATAATGATGCAGTCAGAAATGAATAATACAATCCTTCATGAGTTTAATATCATATAAACCTGTTTTGTTTAGCTCTTCATTTACAGGCATATCAAACACAAAAACAAGAAGAATGATAGCTCTATGATTCATATTAAGAGTTAAGACTAAATACCGATCATAATAGTTCACTATGATATCAATAAAAAATTTACATATCAGAGATTCAGATTGATATGTCCTATGCCGCATAAACTACAGGATCAAAATCATTACCATACGAGATATTCTATCACAAACAGCGTGGTGCATGAGGATTCCTGCAGCAACTGAAACATTGAACGAGTCCACCATTCCATTCATTGGAATACTGCAATGCAAATCTGACAACTCCAAAGCCTCCTCACTAATACCCCTGCAACAAGAACATGACTCCTGTTAAATGTATACAAAACAGCAGAAAAGTCAAGCCCAAGTTACACAAAATAGAACAACCAAATTCAGTCAAGCTCAGTAGCTCACATTTGCATCTTCAAAATTATTACATGGAGCTTTCCCAATCCAATGGCATATCAAAATAAGCATGGAACACATTTGCATCTTCAAAATTATTACATGGAACTTTCGTAATCCAATGGCATATCAAAAAAAACACTGAGCATCAAATTTAACTAAACCAGCTTTACTAATGAGGCATCTATTAATAATTTATAGATACACAAGAGACAAGTATGAAGGAAATAACCTGTTCTCATTCCCAACTACTATTGCAGTTGGACAGGACCAGTCCAAGTCATAAATAGAAACCTAAACACGAAGAAAATGTCAGTAAAAACTTCAATGTATAACATATGTGGATTTTGAACATTTTGCAAAGCCAAACAATACCGCATCTATTCCCACATGAGTTGTGGCAATTCGATAACCACGTGATTTCAACATTTGGAAGCACTCTTTTGGAGAGTCCCATAGTTCAATGTCCAACCATTTCTCCGCACCCATGCTTACATGGCGATTATCTTTATACCTGTAACAAGGAAACCGGGTTAGACATTTCAGTTACAGTTCATTTTGTAACAATTCAAATGTATGAACATCAAATTTGTTTTGATGAAAAGCTTTGATCTTGACAACAAAAAATTCACGGGATCGGGTAAATATTATTCAAGAACAAAAGAATCTTGTTTAAAAACTATAAGAATGGCAATGACTGATCGCTTAACTTCATTTATAGTTGAGGATGAAAAAAATAATTAGAAAGCAACACCCCTTTATAATCACTAGTAATAATAACAACATATTTTACAATGTCCGACCGATACAGTTGACAGAGAATTTAACTCCTCTAGACATAGTTCACAATAACTACTGTAACTGCTCTGAACTCTTAAGTGATGGATGCACTTTAAAAGATAAAATACAAACACAAGGATAATAAACTATGAAGTGTTAAAATGTACGTAGTTGATATGTAGTTGATTCTCTGATCAATAGTTTACTCTCCTCCCTTCCTTCCCTTTTCTTCTTTCTAAAACCCTTCTCTTTTAAAATTCATTCATGACAAGATACGAGTATCGGATACGATACGAATCTGATACGGCGATATGATCTTCCTTGAAAAACATAGGATACAATACGTCTAGGATTCGTCTATAAAAAATATAAAATATCCACAAAATAATAGAAAATACATAGACTCATAGACCTAAAGAAACATAGGCTAGCACAATAAAGCATAGAGAAATATAGAAACTAGCGAGTTGTATTTGTAAAACAAAGACCTGATGATAGTAGTTTCCTCTCTTGTGTTTGTATGATTCAGGTTACTTTTGTTCACGTGCTTATAAGTTGTACTAAAGGTGTCCCTACGATGTATAGGGATTTTTATTTTTTCAAAAAATAAAAAAACATTTCAATACTACTCAGATATACTCATGACGTATCAGATACGGATACGGCTAGAAAACTGACGTATCCGTGCATCATAGACTCAAAATGACTGCAAAATGTGAATGGAGCATTCCTTTTGTAATATCTAAAATTGATGCAATTGATAAGTGATAACATCTACTCAATCATATTCCATTCATATGACTACACTATAACACATTCAAAATGAAATTCCTAAGGTTATGACAATTTCAATTCAATTTAATCAAATCAATAAACTGAAGTGAGCCAATTTTATTTTACGAAAGAAAAAAAAGCAAGTTCATTTCAAATTTCACCTCAACAAGAGTGTTAACACCTTTTGTTGGCGTCAGAAGAGACGACATGAACAGACTGAACTCCAAGTGCGTCAGCAGATCGAAACGCAGCAGAAACATTGCCAAAATCACGGAGCCCTTCAACAACCAGACAAACGGAGTAGCTTCGGTTCCGAACCGCTTTCTCGAACCTAATCTTCCTGGTATCGGAGATACAAGGAGCGACGGCCTCAATGACCTCGGAACTGTTAAGGACGCAATCGTCACCGGACCTAAATCGATCGACGTAAGGAAACCACCGAGGCGTAGGTTCGTGGAGAATAGGCTTACGGTCCATTTTCATTAGCGCGGAGACTCCTTCGGTGGACGTGAGGAGTTGCTGCACCGATTGGGGCTCGTCTATTGACGAAACCGCAGCAACAGCAGCGGCGGTTTGAGATGAGGTGTAACATCGTGACGTGGCAGTGTGGTGGCGAAGAAGCGAAGAGAAAGAAAGAGAGAGAAGGGTGGGTGGTGGTGGAGAAAGAGAGTGGACGGTGCATTTGAAGTTGAAAGAGGAAAAGAACAGTGTTTTGCAACTACTCATCTTCAAAGCTCGCTTCTTTCTTCCTTCTTCTTCACTCGAGATATTCGGGATAACGAAAATTATTAGGAAGGCTACTACAATTACAAATTACAACCCTCAACTTTCCACCCAAGCAAGCACCCTACTGCGCAGCGCAGGGCTGGAAATGACCCGAGCTGAGTCGAACTTGGTTCAGCTCGGCTCGGCTCGATAAGAATAGGTTCAGTTCGTAGCTCGACTCGAGTTTGACATGAATTTTTTTTTACAGTTCGACTCGACTCAGTTCAAGCTCGCGAGCAGCTCGGTTCAGCTCGTTAGCTCAGCTCGCTGGAGAAAATGTTTAAAAAAACTGAAAAATCCTAGATTTTTGATATTTTCAAATAGCAATTTATTGATATTTTTTGAATGAAATAATTACCAAATTGAAAATATAAATATAATTATAACATTTTTGTTTACCTATCTCATGAGTTAAATAAAAATATATAAATAAGCATAATAATAAAAAGGCTTAAGTATGTTTTAGGCCCATGCAAATATGGGGGTGTTTTGGTTTAAGCCCCTGAAAAAAAATTATTTATAAGCCATTGCAAAATGACATGTTTTGTTTTAAGCCCTTCTGTTAGAAAACTGTTAGTGAGACGTTAAAAATCTCTTTCACGTGTATATTTGCTGGGGCTTAAACCAAAAAAAAAATACTTTGCAAGGGTCTAATAAATAAAATATATTTTTGCAGGGGCTTAAAATTAAAAAAAAAACGTGGAAGAGATTTTTAACGTCTCACTAACAGTTTGCTAACAGAAGGGCTTAAAACAAAACGTGTCATTTTGCAAGGGCTTATAAATAAATAAAAATTTTGCAGAGGCTTAAACCAAAACACCCCATATTTGCAGGGGCCTAAAATATATATTTAAGGCTAATAAAAATATTGAGAATAGTATAATGATATAATAATTATTGCAAAACAAATTGTACGAACTAATAAACAAAAAACTTTGCTCTAAAAACACAAAATGCATAACATGAAAAACGAGAGATCATATTAAAATAGAAAATGGGAAAATAATATATATAGTTATCGAGTTGATTCGTGAACCAGACGAGTCGAACTACACCTAGCTCAAGTTCGGCTCATTTATTTAACGAGCTCAATCTTCAGTTCAAGTTCAACTCATTTGGTTCATGAACCAAGTTCAACGAGCTATTTGTCAAGTCGAGTTTCGAACTATGTTCGAGTTGGTTCGGTTCATTGTCACCCCTTCTGCGTTTTTTCATCCTGCCCATAATACAATGACGTTTTGGACATGTTTCTGCGAGTAAACCCTCAATTTAATCCCTCAATTACTCTCTATCTAAATAGAAGATGGGATAGATAGTTCAAAGACTAAATTGATGAATTTAAAATGATTTAGAGACTATTTATTATAAGTTATAGTTTAGCGACTAAACTGGGGATAGTGATTGATAGTTTAGAGACCAATTTGAAAGTTTACTCCATGTTTCTACATGTGAGTTGAGACTTTGTTTGTCAAATGAAGATCAGGTCTAATTAGCAAAGTTGGCAAAATTGAGATTCTTAGGCTGAATATTTTCTATAGATATTCTAGTTCAAACTTGAGATCTCTATTTTGTGTATATGAGTTTATGAGTGGTACTTATCAATCTATCTACAGACTAAAAAATCCAGAGTGGCCAATTTGGTCGATTGAACTGGGAATCGTTCAAATGGTATGATTCTTTGAAAAAACCAATTTGTTTAAGAATTGGTCAAACTTTTTTTAGTCTAAATGTCATTAACCTCGTTTGAGTATCTAGAGTAAAGGGACTCTGACTACCAGAGTTCCTCGGAAAGTAAGTAAATCATGACTCCAATTTTTTCCATCATAATGATCAAACCCGGGTACTAAGAGAGTCTGTCTCTTAATATCATGAATTAAGATAAAATATGAAAATAATTGTGTAAACCGAGAAAAAGAAATAAGATAGAGAGCTCGAGGGAAAGTGAACATCCCAAAAGAAAGAGAAAACATGAATCAATATTGTCTTAAAAAAGTATAGGTGTAACAATTTCATGAATTGGGAACATTCTAACCATTATTATATTATGAATTGTAATTGATTGTGAACATAAAAAATTACATCGACGATACATAATAATTAAACTCAATCAAAAAATGTGTAAACTGATTCAATTACTAGTTTGACATGTAAATATAATTTCTCATATTTTATGGTCCGTTTTTTTAAAAAATAAAAGGGAAATTTAGAGTGGAGAGATAACCCCCCAGTTCAAAAGAGTGAAAACCTTATGTAAACTAAAATAAATATTTTTAGTTTTAGCAGAAATAAAAATACTACTTTTAGTGGACTAAATAAAGATGTCACCAAAAAAATTATTGGTAACTAGTGACTAATGTCCGTCCACTCCTCAGTCAAGATTGTCTCCAATAGAAAATCTCTGGATTTATAAATTAAAAATAAGATTACTAACATGGATAACATGACTTTCTATAACTACAACATCTTTTAAAACAGTGTCAAACTACCCAAAGATAGTCTCACCTACTTAGCTATTGTGTTCTATGATAGGTATATCTTTCTCCTGATTGAAGTGTAAAGGAAGAAAGTGCGACACTCAAGAAGATATGGTGCTTTTTGAGATGACATCAAAAGATATTCCATTTTGTTGAAGTCTTTGCTGAAGATCAGTTGAACCAAATACAATACCAAGTGGGTAAACTCCTCCTTTAGGTAGGTTGTTGCGCTGGCTGAGAAGAATGAGAGCACACTGAACAAGGACTATTGGAGTGGTTATATATCCAATTTCAGGTCCCATTACTCTTGTTACAATTTCCATGTCAGGTTTTGTGTTTCCTTGTGAAGCAAGACTTACATCACTAAAACCCTGACCAACAAACCACATCTTGAATGAAGCACTTTCCACTTCCTCTTCGGAAGGGCCATTCTTTTTGAACCAGCCAAGGCTAAATAATGAAGGAAATTTCAAGAGAAGCCACCTTCCAAAACTAGTGTTTCCTAAAAGACCAATGAAAATTCCAACCATGATTATTCTCAAAATTCCCAGCAAAGATTTTGTGCCTATTTTCACACCAAAATGAGCTGGTTTCACTTGTGACCAGAAGGCTTCCCTTTTCTCAACCATCTCAACAGTTTCATTAGACCCAGGGAGACCGTGGGGGTTTTCTGTTAGAATTGAAAGTGTTCTTCGAACAACACTTGCATCCGCTGAAGGCAGCATTACTGCCCAAAGGCCAATTTTCTTCTGGTGTTCAATAGTCTCTCCTTTAGAAGGAGGGGGTCCAGGAATCTACAAACATGACAAAGGAAGTCGATAAAATGACATAATATTAGAGATATAAAAGAAGAGAAAGAGAAAGAATACAATACAAAGTCAACAGACCCTAAAACTACATACATTAGCTTAAGATAATCTCAGTTCAAGACATTGTGACTTGTGAGTAGTCTGAGACTGATTAAACAGCAGAAGAGGGGGCAAAAAGGGAACAGAGAAGATCGGGTACTAATAATAATTTTTCTCTCTTAGAATAGAAAGTAGAAACTGATAATTTTTCATCTACTGGAAAGTAGGAATCATACTTTCATGTCACGGCATATTTATTTGTATTTTGTATAGATAACCACGAAAAACAAGTGAACTTAAAGACAGTACCTGCAGAAGTTTCATTCAGACTTCTTATTTATTACATCTCTTGGAGGGGCATTTGGAAATTATTTTAAGTAATTTAAGTAAAAGAACTTCTCTTGTTCTGAGAGGCTATATATGGTATGTTGACCATATGTCGTAACTTTTATATTGCTCTAGGGGATGCATATGATGCCTCCAGACCAAACCAGAGTACCAGACCATAGACGGATAAACTCACAGATCACAGGAAACATTCACAACTTAACATACCAAAAGAGCATAACAAGTTCAAAATGGAAGGACAAATTGGCACATCACAAGGTTCAAAGGACACCCATCTTTCCCTTGTCTTTCTTTTTCTTATAAATATAGACCTTTCAAATCCTAGACTCCCCATGGCTCGAGTTCAATAGCAGGTCCATGCTTAGTTCAACATCACTGCTTACATGAAATTTATTTTCCTTTGCTCTATCACACCTCAAAGACCTATGTAATCTCTACCAACCATATTTCACTACGTATGTGTGTACACCTACAGACAGTAGACACACATGAGACACAAAGTCTCCTGCTAGTTGAAGTAATATCTTTCTTTCCAGGTTACTGCTCATATAAACAGAACCAAATTTCTCATTGCAGCCACCCACTAAACTAGTCATCACTGAGACAATAGCCAGCACTGGAATGTCAACAATTAAGAGCAGACATACATACATATTTGCCCCATCCAATAAAGCATAAAACTTCATCACATAAATCAAACATAATTTAAATCGTCAACATCCTACTATGTAACAACCATGACCCTCTTCATGTTGATTTCTAGCTATATATCATCAAATATAATTGAAATAACATGTGTATAAATTATTCTCCCTCCAACCCAATCCCAATTCCCAAGCAAACATACACACAAGAAAAACGTGTTCAATTACACTTTCCTTCTGATTTCATGATTCATCATCTGAACAAAGCTAGTGGACACTACTACGCACCAATATCACGGTAAAAAAAAAGTATAATTCAATGTAACCGAAATATAAGAATCTCCCAAAGAAATAGTTAGCACTTACCAGAGGCCTAGGTCTTCTAGGTCTAGACCTTCTTAATTCCTGCAACTTGCGAGCATTAGCCACACCAAGAACCGCAGATTCATAGGTAGCAAAGTTACCCACAATTCTCTTCCCAGACTCCAAACTCACATAAGCCTCCACTCTATTCGGCACTGAAGGACCCACCCACTGCCGAGAATTGAACAAAACCCCAAGCTCAGCCGGAACCGAATCGAATCCACAAGCCGAAACCACAAGCGAACCGGTTTCCACAGACCGGTTATGATAAGCGATCTCCATACGTTCCATGAATTCCGGCTCACCACATATGTCAAGGTAGTCACAGCCGGAATCAGCACATGCGGCAACGACGGGCTCGCCGTGGAGGCGAAAGGGGCCGACGCAGTTAAGGAGGAGGCGGGTTTGGGAGCAGATTGTCCGTAGAGATGAAGGGTCGGTGGTGTCCGCGGAGAGAATGGTGAGAGACGGTGGTGGGTTGGGCTGAGAGGCCCATTGTAGAGCTTGGGCTAGTTTTGTTGGGTTTCGGCCTGCTAGGGCTATGGATTTGAGCGGTGAGGATGGAATGTTGAGGAATTTGAGTGTTTCTTTGAGAACGTATTTGCCTGTGAAACCTGAGGCACCAAGGATTATGAGATCGAAACGTGTGTCGTTGGAATTTGGATTCGCGTCTTTTGATTCCATTTCCATTTGGGGCTCTCGATCTCAATTTCTTGCACTGGAGAAAAGAAGGGAAGAGAAGAGAAGAGTGGGAGTGGTTTTATTACTCACAAGCCAGCACGCTGATTAGGTGGAAGGTTGAAGAAGTGCGTATTTCAGAATTGGAATTCTGTCACAAAAATAGTTAAAGTGTGTGTGTTTGATTCTGTTGAGGAGAATTCATCCTAACAGAATTAATTTTACAGAATTGATTTTAGTTAAAAGTTAATTGAATGTGACGTAATTTTTGTTTGGATATCTTGAATAAGTGATTTTTGTCGATTATTATTGTTTGGAAAGATTAGATTAGAATTAATTTTAGGTGTGAAATTACCTAAATGGGTCTCAACTTAAAATTATACAAATAACTTAAAATTTAATAAAATAGACAACAAAAAATTACAAAAAAAAATAGACAACAAAAATTTACTAAACAAATATTTTGTTTACTTTTTTACTTTATGTTACCAAACTTATATTCATCTGTGTATTTATTTGTATTTATTTATTTTTCTATTTTATTTATTTATATCATTTTTATATGTGTGCATTCTTAAAAATTGATAAATAAGGATATATATATGTATATAGATTTTTTATTTTCTAATATTAAAATACACACCTTAGCATCACATTACTAAATGGATTTTTTTGAGGAAATGAAATATTTTTTTATCAAAATAAGGAGTAATTATTACATTTTTATGAGATATTAAAACAGAATATTTGTGCTTACTAGCACAGTTATGAGCTACCTGCGTAAAAAATAATAAGGACAACTAGCTGGGAAAAAAATTAGGTTAAAAAAAAACTACTTGGACAAAAATATAAGCACAGCTACCTCCACCATTTTCGTATATACCCCCACAAGAATTTTTTGGACGAAAATACCCCTAAAAAAGTTGACCAAAAATCGTATATACCATACCCTACATATATACGACTTTGACTAATTCAAATCGTATATATGTTAAAAAAAATTAATACGATTGGTTTTTTAAAAACAAGTCGTATATACATAAGTGGGGGTGTATATACGACTTTGTAAAATACAAGTCGTATATACCCCCACATTTACATATATACGATTTGGTGAGATACAAGTCGTATATACGTATGTGTGGGGGTACATACGACTTGTATTTTACAAAGTCGTATATACACCCCCTATGTATATACGACTTGTTAAAAAAAAATTGAATATCAAAAGTTGATCAACGGTTAGGATTTGACTTCCAATTTTGATCAATGGTGTAGATTGCACGGAAAATATCAACGGTTGGTAATCATTGACGAAATCTATAAATACCCACTCCCACCCTCATTCTTTTCACACAAAAATTTCACTCTCAATTACTTATTTCATACGGCCAGAATGCAGATCTGCCTAACACAACGGTCTGTTGACAATAGGCTTTGCGGTATACATCATGGGGGCAACATCACCAAGAGAGAAGATGGGGTCTACTTTTGGAGTCCGAAGCCGGTATTATGCCGAATCCACCGCGCCATGCGGTTTGAAGGATAAAGTGTGGTCAAAAGTTCAAGTGACTGGCGACGACCGTGACGCCACTCGTATCACTTATCGGAAACCCGATCGTGGAGATGATGGCTGCATTTCCTTCTCGTCCATGTATATCAAGACCGACGAAGACGTGACGGACATGTTTGACATTCATGACAGGCTTATGGGGTATAAGCCGTTGGAGCTGTACGTGGATACACAACGGAGCGTGAATGAGATTTTACGTCGTCTGCGAGCACCAAAGTATTAGGATTAGGGTTTAGTTTGTTATGTTTTATCTTTTATGTAACTTTATTTTATCGCATGAATGAAATCGACTAATATGTAACTTTGTTTTATCGCATGAATGAAATCGACAGACCGGAATTTTAAGGAAACTCGCAAGAAAAGTAGAAACATAAAATAAAAGTACAAATAGAATCCAGAAAAGTACAAACATAAAATCCTCCATAAAAGTGCAAAGATAAAATAAAAGTACAAATAGAAAATGCCCTAGTCATGTCTGGGTAGCATCTCCAACAACTGATGAAGTTGAATGTACGTGTCAGTGCCCATACGAATATGTCCGCGGCGAAGCCCTCTCCTAACCACATCTGTCATAGTCTGCACCCACTCAAGATAATCATGGACCTGTGGTGGTGGTGGTGGTGCAGCTGCATGTACTGGTGGTGGTGGTGCTGCTGCCGGTAAGAGTCTCGGAATCGAGGCACTCACATACCACTGCAAGTAGCCCGGAGCAACCTGCCCCAACTCTTGTGCTGGCTAAGTAGTCTGCAGAACGTCAAGCACAATCGGCATATACTGGCCAATCTGAAATATGCAGTCTGCATGGCTTGGAAGACCAGTAAGAGGGGCACGTGGGATGCGCTGCACATAACCAAACTGTCGCAGGCACCTATCAGGCATGTAGGCAACTCTAATGTCTCCCCAGCTGATGAAGCCCCTGTATAGTGAAATCATGTCAAAGGCTCTATCCCCCCGGAGCCCCTCAAAGGGTCGCCAACAGACATCATCGGAGGTCAGCCCATCAAGCATCTGCCTATAATCTGCTAGCTTCACAGCGTCTGTCTTCTTCTTCCTCCAGCGCCCACACAGTGGTCCGTCCCTTACATCACCCGGTCTCCTCTCAACTAGGGTAGGAAAATACCATAAAATTCAGCTTTTAAGTGGAAAAATATACAAACAAAATGGTTAAATAAAATTAATTTAAACAAAATATACAAACAAAATGGTTAAACAAAATGAAAAAGTTAATTTAAAATTTGTACTTGTAATAGGCTCGCATACCCTCCTAACTACTACGAAGAGTCCAAACAGGAGTAGTTCAGTGCGTCATACATGTAAGCAAGTCCTGCTGCCCCCCATGCATACCCTCCAACAACATCAGCACTGGTCTCAGCAAGTGAAGATGGTAGCTTAGAAGCAAAAGGATATACACCCTGACAGCAGCATCCACGTCGCCCCCCTGTATGAAATTCACATCAACTATCTGATGCAGCCAGTCATAACGGAAGTATGGACCAGTAGTCCTCCCACACGCCCTACGAGCCTCATCGATATCCACACCCAGATAAACTGATGCTAGGTGGATGGCATGCTCCGTGGTCATAGAAGTGGGTGGAGCTCTGAAATAATTTCCCTGGATGGGAAGATGCAGCAAGCAGAACACATCGTCTAGAGTAATCGTCATTTCACCAAATGGTAAGTGAAATGACGACGTCTCTGAGTGCCATCTCTCAACAAATGTGGAAAGCAGCTCATGGTCCACCTTGGAATGTCCGGCGGAGATAAGGGGGGATAATCTGGAACCCCTGACATAGCTAAACATATGCTCGTTCTGGCAGTACTTAAATAATCTCGAACTAATCTTGTTACCATGGTTCCATACTTTCAGAGGACGCTGATATGTCTGAATTAAAAATAAATTAACAAAATAAGGATATGTAAAGAAATAAATTAAACTAACAACACTATGTAAATAAATTAAACTTACCGGGTTTGCCAGTACACAAGAACAGACATGAGCTGCTAAACCAGTAAAGAGAGGCTCCTGATCCTCCTGATGATGCTGCTCCTGATGGTGCTCCTCATGGTGCTCATAATGCTGTTGCTCATGGTAGTACTGATGCTGATGGTGGTGCTCATGATGCTCCTGATGGTAGTACTGATGCTGGTCCTCAGACATAGACTGCTGCTGGTCATCATAGTATGGGTGCGGCTGCTGGCCCTCCTCATACTCAAACTCCGGGACCGGGACCTCCTCCACCGGCTGCTGTCTCACTGCGTGTCTATGTAACACCCCCCTTTTACTATTACATTTAAATAGACAATTATCAGAGTCACCTCGAAGGGCGCTACATTTTTCACCATTTTAAAAAAAAACACCATTTATTCCCAAAAAAACAATCTCCAAAATAATTTATATAAAAGAAATCACCAAGCAGCGGAAATATTAACCAGTTTAAACATCTCCAGAATTAACAATTAAAGACATCTCCAAAATTAATTAAAACAATTTCCAATAACTAAAATAATAGTTCAAAACGATAACTAACGACTCCCCGGTGCTACATATCAGAGCTGACACAGACCCAAACGAGAGAGGAAGCAAAACCTAGCAATTCCTCCACGAGCACTAGCGATCACCTGCAGCGTTGCCGCATGAGAGCAACATTCCAAGCAGAAGGGGTGAGTCTAACAGAGGTAATAAGCAGATGATAAAAATATGCTAGCATCAGGTAACTACAGCAACACAATACAATTACACCATATCACAGCACCAGATACCAAAGGAAAAGTCCATTTGACAGTGAACCACCAAAGTTATAACATTATATGCAACCCCTCCAGTGGGCATATGCATGCGGTACCGATCACCAAAATGAGCCACGACGGGCATATCACCAATAAACACCAGAGGCAGAGCCTATATCACCAAAACATGCATATGACAATGCGACACCATGATTATGCACCAACTCACCATAACAAGTATTTAAAATAAATACTATATCACCAGAATCAAAACAAATGATTTCACCAAAAATAGCACCAAGTTGTAGCATCACAGCTACCACTAAACTCTCCTGAGCATACCAGCACCGCACCTGAAATATTAACACCAGACGGCTCCACAACGCGGACATAACGCACGCACACCACACACAAGACTGGCGCACAGCGCCTAGGCACATCGCACCTACTTCAGCGAATTAATTAAAATAGCAAACGACATCGGATTTCAACAAATAAATACTTGTTGGAAAGCCCTATGGGTCTGGTTATCATCCCTAAGTTCAGTTTATGAAGGAGAGTGTCCAATAGGTACAGTTTTCGAAAAGCACACAGGCTAGTTGCAAAAGAGGACAGTTTCTGTCCTTCAAATTCAAGCAATTCCAAAGTGACCAAAACTCAATCAAATTGCATGAAACTTGTGCATAAACTGGGGCAAATTTTGTCTAGTTTTCAAAGAAATTGGATTCGTTCGAAAAGGAGTTCTTTTGAAAACGTGGTAACCAAAACACTGACCCTGTGTCCAGATTGTTTCCAGAATCTTACTCTAACTTGTGGAATTCATATCTCGAGCTACACAACTCTAAACGCAACCAAACCAGTGCCAAATTAACAAGCATTAAGTCTATTTTCCATAAAAATAAACCACATAATTTTTCGGTCAATACAACGTTCCCAGTCACCGAAATACCGAATCTATACCCAAATCGTTTCCAGAATTTTAACCTAACTTGTATCGCCTATAACTCGAGCTATACAACTCCGAATTTAACGAAACCAGTGCCAAAACGACCGGCGTTAAGTCTATTTTCAAAAACAACCAACCTCATAATTTTTGGATCAACCAAACAGCGCCAGTTTTAAAAAAACGAACCTGTGTCCAGAATCGCTAAATTGCCAAACACCAAACCCTAACGGCAACGACACCGCAACCACCACAACAAAAACGACAATTCGACAACGCGACAACAACAATCAACCACGCACAGCAACAACAAAAACACGAACAATAACAACACCATCATCGTGATACAACAATCACGCAACAACAAATAACGAAACAAATCACAATAACGTGCAATAATCATCAAAGCACCAATCTCAACGAAAACACGATATGCAACAACACGAACAATTCAACAAAGCCCTAGACTACCCACACATAATTATCATCAACCCATTATCAAGGTTAAGCCCACCCTTACCTCAACTATGGTGGCGCAAACTCCCTCCTAGCCTCGTTCCTCGATCTCCGAATACGGCGACTCCCCCAAACTGCAGCTTCAGTGCGAAGACAATATCTCTCTCCTCAGAACTCGTTTCGAAGATCCGAACGGTGAAAGTGTAGAACTATATCTTACGAACCTGCTGCCCAAAAACGAAGACGATCCAACGGTTAACGAAACCGGAATCGCAATTTTACGGTGACAGGTTTGAGAAAAACGGGAATTGTTTTCTCTCTTCTTTTCTCTCTCTTTGGTGGCTGCTCTAATCCGAAATTCCTCTCTCTCTCAACCCTAAATTAATCCTCTCCACTTATAATAAGTGAGAAACATAATGGGCTAAATTATTTGGGACTTTATCCACATAGGAAGGGAGCCCAATGCTATTTTTAACTAGCCCACAACACGTGATTATCATCTAACTCGTTTTCAACATAGCTACTACGCCCATAATTTCAATTCTTACAATCATCCTACGGAAATCCAACTTCGAAATAATTTGATTAAATTTTAGGGCGTTACAGTCTACGCCTCGTGGACGCACCCGCAATCCTGTGGCGGGTGCGTGTAGACGGAGCAGCGGACTGCTCCTGATTCGGCCGAGCCGACGATGCCGAAGACTCCCCTCAATACCTATGGGACACTGTAAAAAAATAAAACAAAAAAAAAACCAAGTCGTATTTACCTATATACGAATGGAAATCGTATATAGGTATATACGAAGCGTAATCGTATATACATATTTTCGAAGGGAAATCGTATATATGTAATGAGGGAGGTATATACGACTCACTTTTTTTCTCAAAGTCGTATATATGTCAGGCAGAAGGTATATTCGATGCGAATTTCTAGCTCCAATCGTATATATGTCTGATGAGGTATACACGATGTGAATCTGATATTTTGGTGGTCAAACGTATGTAAGTCACAAATGGTATATGTTTTGTAATTTTGTAAAAATTTTAAGGGTATTTTGGTCTTTTTGCAAGGGACGTGGGGGTATAAGAGAAGATGGTGGGGGTAAAAAAAAAACCCTTTTATCATCTCTAACCTACTACCTTTTCTCTTCTCATTGCTTGCCGTCAGTCAAACCCAAACCTGCAACATATGAAGAAGAGAAGAAGACATTGCAGCAACACAACGAGATGGGTAATAAAGGAATAATACCCCCACTACACTGCAGAATCGATTCACATCAACCGTGGAAGCTCCAATTTCTAGCTTCACCTAAAATCGATTTTGGAGCCCAAAATCGATTTACTTTGTTGCTACCCAAACGCCGAATCTGAAGAGAAAATCACGAAAGGCAACACCAAAAGCACTTCTAGGCCATCCCACCGCCAAACCAAACAAGCACTAAATCTTCCAGTTTTTTTTGTTGTTGAGAAAATCAGTTTTTTTAATTACTTCCCGTTCTTTTTAAAATCTCTAAATTATTTAGCAACAAAATCACTTATTTTTTAATCCGTAAGAAACAAACCCATTATTTTTAAGATTTAATTTATGTAAATCATCAGAATTTTTTCAACGTCAACCAATCACGAAACAGAACATAATAAAAATAATTTAATTTTATCTAAATTATCTTAAAAGTTAATCATATCATAATTTTTATTGGATGATGGTGTAAGTTTTTATTGCAATGAGTTTGATGTACACCAATTAAACCATTGTTTTAATTTTTTAAAAGTTTATTCATAAATATTTTTAGGATTTGATTAATATACATTGTTGCTGTAAAATATATTATACAATTAACCGATCAAAAATCATGGTATCGATGACTTTTAAATTAATTGAAATGAAGTCAAAATATTGTTTATGACGTAACATTCCATAATTGACTAACGTTGTAAAATATCTCTTACACTGACTGTGTATAAAAATTAAATCCTCTTTTTAATATTAAAGATGGCAAATCAGGTTAGGTTAAATAAATAGTGGTTGTATATATTCTCCTTTGAAGGATCAACATCTACACTTAATTTTTAAAAAGAAACATTACATGAAGTTTAATTTTCCTTTTAGCAAACCCCTTATAATATTGTCGGTTATTATGCATGCAACTGATAATTCTGAGATAGTTTTTCTTACAGCAATTCTGAGATACCTGTTTGAAATCCTTTTTTAAAAATAGTTTTTAGTTTTCTAAAATTGCTAATGAATAAATTTGTTCTTTATTAAATTTTAAAAACCACAAAACAGTTTTTAAAACTCAATTCAAACAGGCTTAGTATATCTAAATTCAGAGATAAATTTATTATCCAATTACATATGTAGGAGGGTCAATATCACAAAATGTGATGCAATTTTTGCAGGGTAAAGTCTTTACTAGTTGGTAAGGTAAACCTTTGACAAATGATCAAAAAGATCGAGGTGTTCTCTATTATGGACTTTTTTATGGACTAGTGTGCTATCCCCCACTCTAAATTTTTCATAATAAAAAAAGTAAGTGATGCCATTTTAAAATAATTACAGATGTTCTAAATCCATTATTTGGGGACGGACATTTTGATCAATGCATGTGATACAATTTTAAAACAATTACAGATGATCCAAATCTATCATTCTTCGAGACAGATATTATGAACCTCAAAAGAGTACAAATCTGATAGTCAACATCACTAAACTTTTAGATCCAACAATTAGAGGAAAAATATTATAATTTACAACGTTTAGTCTAACTAAAATGAGACACTTCTATTTCTTATGGCTGCAAATTGAGATCCTTCTTCCAAACAAGTTGATTTCAAGCTAGTACCATTTAACCATGGTGAGCTTATGGGAATAATTGGTGTGCTGCCTCACCTTACTTGACTTTCCTTTTTCTCATAAGCCCAAGAACTTCATCCCAAAGCCCAACAATTCCAACACTCCCCAATCCAACAACACTTGGACTACATGCAGCCACAGTCCAATAACCAGCTCTTATTTCATCCTTCAACTGTTCTTTCTCCCATCCACAATACCCATCAAAGAATCTAAAATCTTCAATCTCAACCACATCCCTTTTCACCATTTCAGCTGCACAACCTACACTTTCCTTTGTTCCATAATATAACCCTTTCATCACTTCCTCAAACACCCCACTTTTCCCCACACCATCATCACCACCCTCTTTTTGATTTGGACTCAACAAAAACAACCCTTCCTCTAAGGGTCCCCCAAAGAATAAGGGACTATTAGAAAACGTGCCAGCAACATCAAAAGCTGTTGATCTTGTCTCTTTTATGGACATCAAAGATGGTCTGTTGAGGATTATCCCTGTTGGGCCTATAGGCCCAGTTGATAGAAGAAGGATCACTGTCCTTTCAAAAATATGAACCCCATCAAGCTTTTCAGTGGCTATTAGTAAACAACCCCTTTCTGGCTCATGGATTATGTGGGCCCATTTATCACCAATTAGTGGAGTATGATCAGGATCACTCACTGAAGATAGCACCTCAGGCCTTAGCAATTGCTCTCCAGCCACCAGTTTTGCTCTGAATGATCTCCAATCAGCATTCTTGAGGGTTGGTTTATCATCATCCAACGGTGATGATGATGAAAAGTGACAGCCTGTTATTTAATCATAAAGTTATGAAGATTAAAATAGTAATTATTGATCTTGACAAAGTGAGCTAGATTAGAATATGAATATATCTAAAGTACAAGTAGAAGAGGAAAGTGAATAACTTACATGATACATGAAATGGTTTTCTATAGTGGAATTGTTGAGAAGATCTTTTGGAGTATGCTAGAGATCTTGTTCTGGTTGTGGGAAAGAGTTGATCTGTAGTTTTGGTGAAGGAACTGTGGGAGAGAAAACAAGCATCCATGTTAATTGAGCTGGGAATGAGAGAGATGAGTGTGATGTTGAGATGAGAGAGTTTGGTGGAATATATGTATAAATGGGAGTTGGGGTTTGATCTGCACCACACAAGTGTGTTTTGTGCAACTTCATCTAATCCAAAGTTGAAAAGTATGGGCCAGTGGATATGCTTTGACACGGGCCACATAGGACGACAAACACATAGTGCTACCCGAAACTTTACTTGTGAGTTGTGGATATTGAATGGATCATGACCTTTTTAGATGAAGTGTCAAGTTCTGTGCCACTTGTTTACTTCCAATATTGAAAAAGTGTCCAGATTGTGGATATTTTACATTATATGGAAAGGACACGTGGCATTCAATTATGTTTTATTTCAGTAAAAAAATAAGAGCATTATTAGGTGCATTAAACTTTGGTTATTGCTGGATTATCACTATCTAGTATACTTATTAGCATAGTTAAACTACCAAAGTAAGGCAACCATCCATTATGTTAAAGTTTGAAGGGTAGAGGAATTGTATTACGTCATTACATTTACATTTTACAGCATACAATACAGAGGCAAAAAAAGTATTAATCCCTAGTTTATTTAGTCAGCTTAGCAACAAAATGCTAAAGAATGCACACGAGAAATAAATGAAGAAAAAAAAGCACTGTATAGATGAAGATTTATCACATAAAAAGAAAAGGGTTATGGAATTCTTACAGTCTTGGGTGAGAAAATATGAAGGGCAGAAAAGTACTGTCAACATTGACAAGAAGGCACATTCTAAAACTCCAGCATCTGAAATGGAGGCTCCCAGAGTGAGAGAATCTCAATAAAATTACTTATCTCTCGACAGAAAATCTTTCAGCTATCAAGAGAAAAATCAACATGAGATAAACAGAGTTAACACTCAGAAACACATATGCCAAATGTAGAGTGAGAGAAGTGCAAATTAGACATAGCAAGTATCTGTGAAATAACCTTTTTCTCAAGAAAATTATCATGTTTAATAGATAGGCATAGGCATAGGCTGGATTGGTGCAAACAAGCACCGGTATACATATGTGAAGCAGAGCTTCTCTTTAGAGTAAATAGCAGAAAAGAATAATCTTTGATCATCTTCTCTTTACAAAATATTCCCCTTTCTTTGGCTTTATAAAAGTGCTCCTGCAGCATTAGTGGGAATGTAGGATGCTTGACAGTTGGCATAAGTTCCGAAGTTCAGTCATTGCCCGTGAATACAAATTTTGTGTTGCTAAACCAGTGCTCTTTACATTTAGTAAACCAGCAATGTGTATAATTAAATTATGGTATTAATTGCTTGAACTGTAAGTATCATTTCAGCTGTGCATATTGATGTACCCAAATCTTATCCATCCATCTCTATTGATATATCCCTGGAACATATCCAACCTGCTTTAGGTCTTGTACTAATCTGCCAATCATATTATATACATCATCTGATTTAGGGTGTGACTGATCAAATACAGTAAATTCATGTACTTCTTCTTCTACCTCTATGGAACTAACCCCAGAAGGCTTTTGATCTCCTTTATTCTTCATTTGCAACCTTACATTGGCAACATTCATCCAATCCCCAGCTTGCGCATAAATATTTGACAGAAGCGAAAAATTCCCGGGATCTGATGGCACCAATTTAAACAAGTGTTCACACACAGCTCTTGCAAGATCAACATCACTATGCATCCGACAAGCCCCCAAAAGAGTACCCAATATAATTGCATTTGGTTCAACAGGCATGCTGCGCAGAAGCCCAAAAGCTTCTTTTAGATGTCCCCCACGGCTGAGAAGATCAATCATGCAACCATAATGCTCAATTTCAGGAACAATCCCATATACTTTCTCCATTGAGTCGAAGTACTTACGCCCTTCATTAACAAGACCAGCATGAGCGCAAGCACACAATAGGCCAATGAATGTATATCTATCCGGCTCAAAACCTTCGTGTACCATCCTAGAGAAAAGCTCAAGCGCTTTCTCGCCATGTCCATGCATGCCAAAACCATGGATCATAGAATTCCAAGACACCAAATCTTTCTTTGCCTTCATTCCACTAAAGACACCAAAGGCATCATCCAAACAACCACATTTTGCATACATATCAATGAACGCATTCAACACCTTAGTGCTACGTCTAAACCTACGCCTCTGAACAGATTCATGAATTTTCTTCCCCAACCCGAGCATTCCAGACTCGGCACATGCAGCCAAAATGCTTATCAAGAACCCATCATCAGGCTTCAACCCAGCTTCCTCCATTTTATCATACAACGCAGTCGCCTGCTTCACTTGCCCTTTTTCAGCATACCCAGATATAATCGTTGTCCAAAGCACCAAATTCTTCATAGGACACTTATCAAATAACATCCTAGCCATATCCATATCACCATCTTTACTATAACCAAAAACCATTATGGACCAAGAAACAATATCCCTCTGAGACATTCTCTCAAAAAATTGAAACGCCTTATCCATCTCTCCAGCCTTAGCATACCCATCCAACATAGTGTTCCAACTAACCCTATCCCTAACAGGCATTTCATCAAACAGCTTGGAAGCACAATCCAAATCACCACTTTTAACCAACCCACCAATCATAGAATTCCAAGTCACTACATCCCTATCCTCCATTGCCATAAACAACTTCATAGCCCCATCAAGACCAACACTCCCACACCTGGCATAACAATCAATCAACGAATTGGGCACAAAGATATCAGCACAAAAACCAAATTTTTCAACGTGGGCATGCATCATTTGAACCAAAGGCAACGAAGAGGGACCATTACAAGCCTTAAGAAGATAAGGGTAAGTGAAATTATCAGGGTAAACACCATTTATCTGCATATGGAAGAAAGTGACGAAGGCGAGAGAAGGGTTAGACTTAGAGTCGTTGGATTGAGCGTGAGCTCTGATGAGGAAATTGTATAAGTGAACATTGGGGTTTGGGAATTGGTTGAAGACGTTGACGGCGGAGGTTATATGGCCGGAAAGAGAGTAAGCGGCGATGAGCTTAGGAGCGACGTAGAGATCTTGGTGGAGATGAGATTTGAGGAGTTGAGCGTGGATTTGTTTGACGAATTCGAGGTTAGTGCATTTGTGAAGGTCAGAGAGTTTGTCTTCTAATTGTCTTCGTTTAGAGAACCAATTGAAGACTCGCACTCCTGATGATACTTGCATTATTCTCGCGAAAGTGCTTCCATACAATCTTTCAGATAGGTTTGTATACACCGGAACGGACCGGAGGCAAGTTAGTTACACTGGGCTAGACAGACATTGCCGTGTGCCTGTCACTGAAGGGAAACATACGACTGATACAACTTCAATAGCCGCACGCATAGCTCTTTTTGAACCCCCGCCATCTCTCTCTATCTTCTAGAGTGCTATCTCTTCTCGTTTTTTTTTTATTTTATCGGCAAAATTGCACTTTTGGCCATTTATGTTTGGGGCTTGTGCCAATTTGACCATTTATGTTTTTTTCCCTCGTTTTGGTCTCTTATGTTTTTTTTTGTGTGTCATTTTGACCCCTGCCGTTAGTTTTTTCTAACGGACGCTACGCTGGCAGTTAACTGCTGACGTGGCGTCTTAATTGTCAGGGTTGACTTTGACTTGATTTGGTGATGTCGCACATAGGGACCAAATTGAAACTTAAAAAAGAACATAGGGGGGCCAAAATGAAATTGAAAAATAAAATTAACAAAAACAAAAAACACACTCATCTTCTTCCTCCAAACACCTCCTCCGGCGAGCCACCACCACCAAAAATCAATAACTCTTCCACTCTTAATCCCTAACCCCTCTCCCTCAAACCCAAAACCCCAATTACAAGTTACAATCAAGAAGTTTGTGATTAAGAGTGGTTAAGGAAATTTGACAGTTCATCATCATCATCTTCGTTTACTCCAGTCCAAATCTGCGTTTAGTCTTCATAATCATCATTCTTCAAAACCCAGATTTGCATCTTCATCATCATCAATCTTCAAAAACCCAAATCTTATCCAAATCGAAATAAAGAACAAAAATCTAAATCCATTCATCATCTTCGTTTGCTCTAGTACAAATCTGGGTTAGCTGCGTTGATTCTTCCTCAATCTTCAAAACCCAGATTTGCATCTTCATCATCATCAATCTTTAAAAACCCAATCTTACCCAAATCGAAATCAAAGAACAGAAATAGAAATCCAACCCTAAAACTCAAATCGAAATCAAAGAAAAAAAACCCAACCTTGAAACCCAAAACCCCCAATTACAAGTTACAATCAAGAAGTTTGTGATTAAGAGTGGTTAAGGAAATTGGGGGTTTTGGGTTTAAGGGAGAGAGGTTAGGGATTAAGAGTGGAAGAGTTATTGGTTTTTGGTGGTGGTGGTGGCGGCTCGCCGGAGAAGATGAAGATGGAGGGAGAAGATGAAGGTGTTTTTTGTTTTTGTTAATTTTATTTCTTTTTAAGTTTCAATTTGGTCCCTTATGTGCCACATCACCAAATCTGGTCAAAGTCAACCTTGACATTTAAGACGCCACGTCAGCAGTTAACTGCCAGCGTGGCGTCCGTTAGAAAAAACTAACGGTAGGGGCCAAAATGACACACACAAAAAAACTTGAGGGGCTAAAATGAGAAAAAATAACATAAAGAGCCAAATTGACACAAACCCCAAACATAATGGGCCAAAAGTGCAATTTTACAAATTTTATTTTATAAAATAGTACTATCTCTTCTCTTCTCTTTTTTTAGAGTAAATACCCAAATTTGTCCCTGATAATTTTTTCGAGACACATTAGTCATTGGCAATTCCAAAACGAGACACGTTTGTCCCTTCATCCATTTAGTCGTTACCAGCTCAGTAAACGTATCCTACGTGGCACGTTAGATGCCACAGATTGTGTTTATTTTGGGCCAAATTCGTCCGAGACATTACTAATTTAAAAAAGGGACAAATCGGTCCCTGACATTTTTTGGGACAAATTCGTTCCTGAGTCATCTTCAACCTTAAAACTCTAGTTTCTGAAACCAAAAACCATTTTTCTTCCATTGAAGGAGAGAAGGACGCACTTGAGAGAGAGAGAGAGAGAACAACCAAAAGGTAGGTTTTGTTCACGATTTTTCATTTTGATTCATGGTTTGCGTGTCATTTTTATTTCCATTTTATTGCAGCACTAATCCTTCAAGGTACTGAGATCCATTTAATGAGTTGACCTCTCCCACAAAGTATTTTTCCATATGCACTAGCCTGAGATCGAACCCTTGACCAAATGGCTAAGGAGCCTAAGTATCTACCACTTATGCTATACTATGTTGGTGATTCACTGCGGCTTTAATTTTTGACCACTCTGGTGTCCTAATTAATGAAGAATCCAGCACACGTTGGTCATCTTAGTTGGCATGTGTATATATTTACTGCTAACTTAGTTGGAGGGGTTCTTCCAACTCTTAATTACTGATCAAAAATTAATTACGAATGAATTTAGGTGCATTATTATCTTATTTCCTCCAAATTCAAAACAAAAATAAATATTTTTACACTTATTACGAATGATTTTTTTAATACATAAATATTTCCACACTTATTATGGATGATTTTTATTTTATAAATCGGGTGTTGCAGAGACTAATCTCTCGAGCGAGGTAGGATTACAATGGGCGACAAAACTCTCTCCAAGAGATTTAATACTGTTGTATGTCTAAAACTGTATTTGAACTCAAGACTTTGATTGAGCTGAAAGAGACTACTATTCTCGCGAAAGTGCTTCCATACAATCTTTCAGATAGGTTTGTATACACCGGAACGGACCGGAGGCAAGTTAGTTACACTGGGCTAGACAGACATTGCCGTGTGCCTGTCACTGAAGGGAAACATACGACTGATACAACTTCAATAGCCGCACGCATAGCTCTTTTTGAACCCCCGCCATCTCTCCTATCTTCTAGAGTGCTATTTCTTCTCGTTTTTTTTATTTTATCGGCAAAATTGCACTTTTGGCCATTTATGTTTCGGGTTTGTGCCAATTTGGCCATTTATGTTTTTTTTTCTCGTTTTAGTCTCTTATGTTTTGTTTGTGTGTCATTTTGGCCCCTGCCGTTAGTTTTTTCTAACGGACGCTACGCTGGCAGTTAATTGCTGATGTGGCGTCTTAATTGTCAGGGTTGACTTTGACCTGATTTGGTGATGTGGCACATATGGACCAAATTGAAACTTAAAAAAAACATAGGGGGGCCAAAATGAAATTGAAAAATAAAATTAACAAAAACAAAAAACACATTCATCTTCTCCCTCCATCTTCATCTTCTCCGGCGAGCCACCACCACCACCAAAAACTCAATAACTCTTCCACTCTTAATCCCTAGCCCCTCTCCCTCAAACCCAAAACCCCAATTACAAGTTACAATCAAGAAGTTTGTGATTAAGAGTGGTTAAGGAAATTTGACAGTTCATCATCATCATCTTCGTTTACTCCAGTCCAAATCTGCGTTTAGTCTTCATAATCATCATTTTTCAAAACCCAGATTTGCATCTTCATCATCATCAATCTTCAAAAACCCAAATCTTATCCAAATCGAAATGAAGAACAAAAATCTAAATCCATTCATCATCTTCGTTTGCTCTAGTACAGATCTGGGTTAGCTACGTTGATTCTTCCTCAATATTCAAAACCCAGATTTGCATCTTCATCATCATCAATCTTTAAAAACCCAATCTTGCCCAAATCGAAATCAAAGAACGGAAATAGAAATCCAACCCTAAAACTCAAATCGAAATCAAAGAAAAAAAACCCAACCTTGAAACCCAAAACCCCCAATTACAAGTTATAATCAAGAAGTTTGTGATTAAGAGTGGTTAAGGAAATTGGGGGTTTTGGGTTTGAGGGAGAGAGGTTAGGGATTAAGAGTGGAAGAGTTATTGGTTTTTGGTGGTGGTGGTGGCTCGCCGGAGAAGATGAAGATGGAGGGAGAAGATGAAGGTGTTTTTTGTTTTTGTTAATTTTATTTTCAGTTTCATTTTGGCCCCCTATGTTCTTTTTAAGTTTCAATTTGGTCCCTTATGTGCCACATCACCAAATCAGGTCAAAGTCAACCTTGACATTTAAGATGTCACGTCAGCAGTTAACTGCCAGCGTGGTGTCCGTTAGAAAAAACTAACGGCAGAGGCCAAAATGACAAAAAAAAAACTTGAGGGGCTAAAACGATAAAAAAGAACATAAAGAGCCAAATTGACACAAACCCCAAACATAATGGGCCAAAAGTGCAATTTTACAAATTTTATTTTATAAAAGAGTACTATCTCTTCTCTTCCCTTTTTTTAGAGGAAATACCCAAATTTGTCCCTGACAATTTTCTCGCGGGACGAATTCGTCCCTGACAATTTTTTCGACACATTAGTCTTTGGCAATTCCAAAACAAGACACGTTTGTCCCTTCATCCATTTAGTCGTTACCAGCTCAGTAAACGTATCCTACGTGGCACGAGCTCAGTAAACGTATCCTACGTGGCACGTTAAGTGCCACATTGTCACATTAGATGCCACATATTGTGTTTATTTTGGGCCAAACTTGTCCGAGACATTACAAATTTAAAAAAGGGACAAATCGGTCCCTGACTTTTTTTGGGACAAATTCGTTCCTGAGTCATCTTCAACCTTAAAACTCTAGTTTCTGAAACCAGAAACCATTTTTCTTCCATTGAAGGAGAGGAGGACGCACTTGAGAGAGAGAGAACAACCAAAAGGTAAGTTTTGTTCACGATTTTTCATTTTGATTCATGGTTTGCATGTCATTTTTATTTCCATTTTATTGCAGCACCAATCCCTCAAGGTACTGAGATCCATTTAAGGGGTTGACCTCTTCCACAAAGTATTTCTCCATACGCACTAGCCTGAGATCGAACCCTTGACAAAATTGCTAAGGAGCCTAAGTATCTACCACTTGTGCTATACTATGTTGGTGATTCACTGCGGCTTTAATTTTTGACCACTCTGGTGTCCTAATTAATGAAGAATCCAACACACGTTGGTCATCTTAGTTGGCATGTGTATATATTTACTGCTAACTTAGTTGGAGGGGTTCTTCCAATTCTTAATTACCGATCAAAAATTAATTACGAATGAATTTAAGTGCACTATTATCTTATTTCCTCCAAATTCAAAACAAAAATAAATATTTTTACACTTATTACGAATGATTTTTTTAGTACATAAATATTTCCACACTTATTATGGATGATTTTTATTTTATAAATCGGGTGTTGCAGAGACTAATCTCTCGAGCGAGGTAGGATTACAATGGGCGACAAAACTCTCTCCAAGAGATTTAATACTGTTGTATGTCTAAAACTGTATTTGAACTCAAGACTTTGATTGAGCTGAAAGAGACTACTATTTAATTTTCATAATTTCATAAAAAGAAAAATACATTTATTCAACTATTCCTAATGTTTTTATAGGCAAATATTGGTGGTTAGTAATTATTTGTTAAGAGAAGTGAGAAATGTTAGTTTACAATATTAATGAATTTACATTACATACAATGGTTCTATTCTCACAAAATTAATGATTTTTATTCCTAATTATTAGAACAATTCATTACATTAATTAATTACGCACAATGGTGGTCTACCTCACAATATTAATGAATTACATTATATTACATATTGGTGATGCTCTAATAAAAATAAAATGGTTTTCTTGATGGGGCCTTGGCCCCTTTTTCACCAAAAAAATCAGAATAAAAAGGGTTTAGGCAATAAGGGTTGAAGAAAGAAAAAAGACATTTGTGGATTTTTGGGTGCGAGATTGGGTGGTGCTTCATTTGGTCGCTTTATAATTGCCGGTCTTCCAACGGCATTTTGTCAATTGTGATTCCTAAATGAGTCGAGTCAATGCGATTGCAAAAGGAAACAAACATAGGTAGTGCTCAGTTGGCGAGCTAAAAGACATGAAAGAGTTGTAAGAAGGAGATCTAGAATTCAATCCTCTCGGAAACTAACATTTGTTTATATTGTTTTCATATTTTTAAAGAACGGAAATAATAAGAGTACTCTATTATATTTTTGACACATAATTTTAACATTGAAAATTACACGTGTGATCTTCACATTCATTCATTTTATAGTTTAATATGATTTTTTTTAATAATTACAATTATAATTACTTTAAAACAATTAATATTACACATGTCACCAGTTATACATTAGGAATATTATTCACTTCAGTTTTTTTTGACAAAGAAAGAAAAATTATTCACTTCAGTTGATAATTCTAATTGTTTTCAACTGGACCGATCGATATTTATATGAGCTCGGTTACTCAACTGAAAAAGAAGATATTCGCCCATCAGACCAACAGATCGGCTACCAATCTTTTCCTTCGAACCGCTCGGCAATTTGCAATAATGACGGTCAAGACAGTTATCGTAGATTCTAGATATTTCTCTTTTTGTCTTGTAACAGCCAAAATGACCATACTACGCATTTAATCTCATTAATACTACCTTGTACTATATATTTCGCCCTCAGAGGCTAATGAAGGGATCCATAATCATTTTCCTCAATCATTATTGTAAGAGTCTTCATACTATATTCTTACTATTTGATCACTATTGTGTTTAGTCTACTTTTTATATAGGAAATTGATTGGAACATTGGCGCCCATCGGGGGCCCCAGATAAATTGTTTCTTACGCCCCATAGGTAAGACTTTTTGATCCACTCTCATCGATGCCAGAAACGGACAACGATGATCCAATAATTACCCAAAGTCTTGCAGATGCTTTTGATTCCTGTGATCTCAGAATTTGGAGCAGGAATGCAGAAACAAATAGCGAGAAGACTAGGTACAAATTCAAGAAGTGAATAAGCGGTTGTAGGCTCAACTAAATGACATGAGAAAATTTACACAAAGCCTTGAAGTCACTAGATCTCCTGAAAAAGTGCCTCAGCCCCTTTCGATGGAAACCCAGATGATAGATGCCCCCAATAGACTGGAGGATCCCCAATGGCATAACCACATGCCCCAATCCTAGGCGTATCCCAGTGATGGCCGTGATACCATTAGTAGCAAAATCTTCACAAAGACCTTGGTGGAAGTCACTCTTAAGTGGTTTGGAGGGCTGCCTGCGCTCTTGGAACGCCAACACTCCCAAAACCCCCCTCTCGAAAGCGTGGCCGAAAGGGTGGAAAGAAAGATAAATCACCTCCACCAAGCTCTTAAGCCATCGACTCATTCTATGACTCCCTGAGTGCAACACTTTCAGACATCCTCGACGAGGAACTGATAAGCGGGATAATCAGAAGGCCGACGGCCTTTGTCGAGCTCATGGGTAAATGTCACAATTCTTAATGCAAGTACCATCGAACGGGCAAACATACAACCAACGAATGTTGGACACTCAAGCAGCAAACCAAAGGGTGTTCTCTTGAGCGGTTGGCTACGCCAATTTGTTAGGGAAGTTGAACAAGAACTCAACCAAAGATAACCAAATAACAGGAACGAGTAGCCGGCATGTAGGAACAATCAGGAGGATTTTCAGGCGGAGGAGCATCCTCATTATCAACAAAAAGGTATTCTCATTTCGTTATGAATATAAAAGACTCTAAATCTGGTTTTATTGTGCTAGAGTACACGACCATCACATTTGATGAGCAAGACTTCGAAGGCGTCCAAATCCACGAGGGCGGCCCTATTGTCATATCTGTCACCACCAAAGGTTCTAATATCACACGAGTACTGATCGACAGAGGAAGCTATATCAATGTCATGTATTGGGGATGTTTTGAAAAGTTGTAGTTACTAACCGAGACAGTAAAAAGCTTCCCAGCCATTTTAATAGGATTCTCAGGTAAAAAGGCAGAAGTGTTCGACTATCTTGGCCTACCGACTACCTTTGGAAACGGGGAACGTGCAAAAATGGTAACACTCTAGTACATAGTGATCGAGGAAGTTTCTGCGACAACATCATCTTGGGCAGAGATATATTAAATACAAATATTGTCATGCTCCATTAAGCTAATCCCTTTAGGGTTATTTTTTTTACGTATATAGTAGACATGAATTAAAAATGCATACATTTTTTTGTAAAAAAAAACATAATTAACTGGAAAATATCTGATTCAAAAATTAAAAAAAAAACTTCTAAATACGTCTTCTGTTGAAGGAAAAAATACTACACTGACTCAAGTCTCCACAAATACTCCTATTGACTAAAAAAGGCATAAATATCCTTGTAATAAAAAGAGTTGAAAAGAAAATCGACAAACAAGAAATGAATATTATCCTTATAATAAAAAGTTTAGAAATGAAAATCAGAAAAAATGGAATTAAAATCATTGTAATAATAAACACAAAACTAGTGTATTTTTCTTCAAAGTAGACTTTGCGCTGAGTTTCAAGATAACACAACACAAACACTCACGAAAACTGAACGACCCCATCATCATTTGTTATTGTTCCCACTATCATACCCATTCATCATTACAGTTTTTAATTATTTACAAATAATAAATCCAACCAACCACCAACAACCGCCGCTAAAAAAACATGACCACCACAAACGCCGATGATGCCGTGTCGGCGGCGCCTCCAACACGCCCAACAATCACTCTCCCACCGCGTCCCTCAGCCGAGGCTTTCTTCGCCGGTGTCGCCAGTCCTGGCCCTATGACCCTCGTCTCAAACTTCTTTGGCTCTGAATCCGCCACATCTTTCTCTCAGCTACTCGCCGGCGCTATGGCTTCCCCACTTGCGTTCTCCTCCGCCGCCGATATCTATTCCGGGAAGGAAGATGATGGGACCCACAAGAGTCAGGGATTTAAGCAGAGTAGGCCTATGAACTTGGTTATTGCTCGTTCTCCACTTTTCACTATCCCTCCTGGTTTGAGCCCTTCTGGGTTTCTTAACTCACCCGGTTTCTTTTCCCCGCAGGTAATTGACCCAATTGACCAATTTTGTTTATTGCTTCTAAAAGCTTGAAAAGGGGTGTGATTTCATGTGTCAAGTTTTGATTTTTTTGCAAACAGTGAGATTTGATCGGTTTTGGGGATGGGGGAATTGTAGTTTTGGAATTGTGCGGTTTAATTAGTGTTTTGTAGGAAATTACTAGCAATACTCTCAATAATTGAAATTTGATCTCAATTTTGTTATCTTGTTATATCTTAAATCTTAAATTTAGTACAATCATCTAGTGTCTTGCTTCCAGTGGACTGTTGCTGTAGTGTTCTCTCTGAGTTCATGAGTTTAGATCTCACTTTTACATTTCTTTTATGGCTATCATCTAGTAAAATGAAATAGTTTTTGGTTGCATTACCCTCATTTTCTTGCGTGACAATTTTGATGATGAAAAATGAAGACAAATTTTGTGGCTGAAATTTGTATTTAAAATACTGTCTCTGCAAGTCATTCCATAGTGAAAAGAAATGAAGTGTTTTTCTGAGTTAATTTTGACTAAGCAATTCAATGACTCGATTTGCCGGTCTTCTAAGGATGACTGTTTGTGTGCTAGTATTCTACTTGTTCATGAAGGCCTGCTAAATTTCATAGGTAATTAGGTATTTTTGCAGATCTATTTTCTTTCCCCTTCTACAAAAATAAAGAGACTCTTTTGTTTTTCTTGGGTAAAGTAGTTGCTGGATAATTGTGCTGGGTCATGCATTCTATTACATGATTTGTTGGTCATGCCGCTGGGCATTTTTCTCATTATTATGTATCAATGTGATCTTTTTCCCTTGAGGATGGCGGATATTCTCGTGCGAGCTTTTCACTATCTCTTCAATTCATTGTATACAGAGCCCCTTTGGAATGTCTCATCAACAGGCTTTAGCACAAGTTACAGCTCAAGCTGTCCTAGCTCAATCTCATATGCACATGCAAGCTGATTACCAGCAGGTTTCACTAGCAGCTCCCACCGAACCACAGATAGAACAGCCATCTTATACTCTAAATGAAGCCTCAGAGCAGCAAATCGTAGCGCCTGTATCAGAACCTAGAAATGTTCAACAGGAAACATCTGAGCTTTCACACGTTGATAAGAAAAATCAACCAACTTCTTTGGTCATTGACAAACCTGCAGATGATGGCTACAACTGGCGTAAGTATGGGCAGAAGCAGGTTAAGGGGAGTGAGTATCCACGAAGCTACTACAAATGCACACATCTGAATTGTCCCGTGAAGAAAAAAGTTGAGCGTGCCCCTGATGGTCACATTACTGAAATTATCTATAAAGGCCAGCATAACCATGAAAAGCCTCAGCCAAATAAGCGTGCCAAAGATAATAGTGACTCCAATGGAAACACTAATGTTCAACCTAAGCCTGAATCATCAAACTCGCAGGGTTGGATTGGAAATTCAAACAAATTTAGTGAAAGCATGCCTGATTGTTCAATGCCTGAGAGTGACCATACCTCCAATCAAGGGGCTCCCAGGCCATTACCTGGATTAAGTGAGAGTGAGGAAGGGGGTGACGTCGATAATAAGGAAGAGGTAGAGGCCTGTGAGCCAAACCCTAAGCGAAGGCAAGTTTTTCCATGTTAATCCTTTATCATACTGTTATGCTTTTTTATTATTCTTGGTGGTGTATGCTAAATATTTTCCTTTCAGGAGCACCGAGCCTGTGGTTTCTGAAGTACCTCTGCCTCAGAAGACTGTCACGGAACCCAAAATCATTGTGCAAACTAGAAGCGAAGTTGATCTTTTGGATGATGGCTACAGGTGGCGAAAGTATGGTCAGAAAGTGGTGAAGGGAAATCCTCATCCAAGGTGATCATTACTTAAACTATTATTCTATGCTACTATATGTCTTTTAAAAATTTTTAAGCTTCATATTTCTCCAGAATTGATAATATTTGAACTTCAAACAAATTACTGCTTTAAAATCATATAAGTAGCTGTATAGAGTTTGATTGCCTTAATAGCTATGAAGTTCGACAAAACATAGGCATACTTGATTTTCTGACATGAAATCCAATCCTTGTAAACTTAAAATAATATGTAATAATTTGTAATATGCTAGCTCCCTCTCTAGGTTAATGCTACCTCCATTGGCTATTATAAGAAAGTTTTTGGTGTATTTTTTGGTCCAAATTATAAGAAGAATAAACTCATATCAACATGCATTAATTGCTAAAATTGCTTTTATTTCCTTATTTAATGTGAGGTGTATCTTTACTAGAAACTCATCTTTTTCCTATACCCTCTATTTAATGTCAGGGGTATATATACTTTTTTAGAATATTTCAGTTTTATTTCATTTAAATATGCTTCCTTGGTTTTACTGATTTTTGTTTTCTCTTATTATTATATTAGGGACCTGAGGTAGTATTCGATATTCACTTGTAGTTAATTTTAAATGTGTACTATGTACCCTTTTAAGTTTGGGCTTAGGATCTATCTCATCTGCACAAAACCGGCTTGTAAGCGGTGGCGGACGTATGTACATTTCAGGGGGTTTAGTTGAACCCACTGATTTTTTTGGTACTAGGACCTCTATATAATTTTTTTTGAACCCGCTGAAATTTTAAATTTGCATTTGCACCTATATATTTGCACCTAATTTGCACCAAATTTTAAATAAACCTGTCTTATTAATCTCCGTAAGGGACAATTTATAAAGCTTTAGGAAGTAATTTTACCAATATCACATTCTGATATGAACAAGGTTAATGAAGGGCATATTGGGAATATTCAGAAAGTTAATGAAAGAAAGAAGTGGAAATCTATTTCTTGGGGACCACTAGCACACAAACAATCACTGTTGTAACCGAATGGCCTACATGGCAATTGTGTGGGGAGTGTGAGGAATATTCTGCTGATATGGAGAGAGAGTGTTATATATAGTTGGTTAGCATTTTCATTGAGTTTTTAGGCTGGAATTGGGAATAGTTTGGGAAAGGGACTGAGCAATTGGATTGCTCTTTCAGTGTTACATTGTTTCTTCCATTTTAGCTTGTAATTCTCCATAGCAATTCAGAGAGATCCTCTGAATTGCAGTAAATAATACAAGAATTCCCTTTATTATCTTCCCCTGTTTCCAGTTTGTATCAAGTGGTATCAAAGCACTCGATCTTGGGTGCTCAAATGGAAACAAAGCACGAGAAATCTGAAGCAGAAAAAGTAGAGCAGCGACTGGAGGGTATAATAGCCCAGCTTGAAGAAATCAAGCAGCTCTGGAAAAGAAGGAAACGAGAAGGGTCGAGACATCGAACTCGGCGACATCAAGCTCCAAGTCGAAGAAGTGGCGTGAGAGTGGAACCAACCACAGCAGACGGTGCACAATATTATCAGCAAGGTGAAGAAGATGAAGAGCCACGACAGAAACGCCACAGTGAAGATGACGAAGAGGGTAAGGGAGAAATTCATTCAGATCTAAGAATGGTGGAGATGACCCCGAGAGTGAAGAGGTCGGAGAAGGAGAACGATGACATCAGAAGTGGAAACTCTCTTGGAGATACTGCGAACCTAGTACGATATGAGGAAAAGAGCAACGGTGGCTCCGACAAGGTTAGAGAGAAGCACGGCGAGAACAGTAGAAAAAATGAAAGCATCCTGCGAAGCTCCTTAGGTGCGATTGCGAACACAGAAACAGAAAAGGATTAAGGTGGAGGTGACAGAAGGAACGAAGGTGGATACAAGGAACGGCCGACAGAAGAACCGCCGCTAGCGCCGGACTGGGAAGCAACCGCGGCAGAGGTGCGACAGGTATCGGAAGGAGCGCTTCTCGCTCTCGCGACTGAGGAACGTGATACTGATGGGAGGGAGAATGCAATTACGGCTGATTGGATCTCATGGGAATTGGGTTTTTGGACTGAAAGAATGGACCTGGCCCAATATCTATTAATTACACCCCCTCAGCTTACTAATACTAGAGGAGTGTTTCAAGAAGAAAAGGGAGTGAAGAATAGAATGGATTTGTTTCACATTAATATACTTTGGCAAGCATTACATGCGCATCTCCCCACTGCAGAACACCACATCAGAAGGTTTAACCTTCCACTTGAGAGTAGTGTGATAACTTCTCAATTGGATGATCAACTTATATCACCAACTCTTGTCATTAAAAGGTTAGAACAATTCTTTCTTGCAACATTTTTATTGGTTGTTAGAGATGGAAATGGTTTGAGTTATATCAATAGTTCTCAGCTGCTGCTGTTCAAAGGAAGGGGTAAAATAATCAAGTTTCTAGTGGAGGGTGATAGGAACCATAGTAATGGTTCAATGCAATTAACAAAGATGTCAACTATGGTGGAGCCTCCACTTGTCCATAAGTGGGATCCAGGGGCCTCAAACAAGATGAGGAGAGTGGCAGCCTAATGATCTTGATGTGTTCTATTAACAATGAGGTGTTAGAAAAAGAAGAGGGAATATACAAGGAAGGGAGTAGAGAGGCAGAAACTAAGGCAAAATGGGCTCTAAGGGGATTGGATATCTATTTTACTCTAGTGAGCCAGGCTCAACATGGTGAACAGGTTTGTTTAATGGTTATTCTTGCTATAATGGATTTGGAGAAAATGATTTTAGATGGCCCAATTAATGGTTTAATTCTATTGAGCCCAATCCAAAACCTCTTAAACCCAAATAAAAACATAAAAGACTTCGCACATGGCCTTTTAGTTACTGCATTTGCTGATCCCCTGTTATTGCGTAAATACGTTGAAATAAGGGCTACATTTACAACATGTGTGTGGTTGGGCAAGCATTTGGGATGCCTTACCAAGGAAGAGACCTCTACTTCATGTACTGTATTAGAAGAACACCAATCTTTTTATAGCAACATTTACTGCAAAGCCTTAGAGCCTGCAATAGATTGTGATTGGATTAGTGTAGATGCTGAAAGCAATGTACACACTGGTCCACACATACAGTTGCCTTTTGTGGGGTTGGATGCATTTGGTGTGTGCTTAGTTGAAGTTGCAATCTCACTGTTTCACTCAAGATGGAAAGGTTTTTTGGAGAATTATTTGGTGTCTAATGATATGTATTCACTTGTAACAAAGGCTAAGGAACCATTGTTGACAGTCTTGTCAAACTTGATCTTCCTCAATAATATTTTCATGAGAACTACATGTGATGATTTAGTGGTGCTGCCAAAGGGGACAGAGATGCAAGTGCAGGTGTATGTTGTGGGATCTTATGTTGATGGGAATGACTTTTCGGCAACAACTTTGATTGAAATATGTAAGAAATATGGGCAGGAAAGTATCAGAGAATATGAGTTTGTTGCTGCTGCAGTGATGTGTTGGCATTTATCAATTTTGATCAGACAATGGGATTCGGGACAACTCACTTGTCCTATGACAGCTACTGCTTATGGATATCATTGGAATGTTTTCTTCGATTTCCTTCATTCGCTCAGCTTTCTATTTGACAGAGGCAGTTTGTTAGTTTCTTGCATTGCTTGGTCATCATGTTTAGAATTACTGGAGGAACTATATTGTTGTTGTTCGAAGACCAAATTGCGATCCGACAAGGGAAAGTAGTGATGATAAGAAAAGTTGTTGATATAGATGGGGAGGCCTTAATCATATGGAATCAACATCCCATTTGTGAGAATCCAAAGGAGTGGAGAACTGAAGTACTAAAGGAATTCGTATCCTCTCACCTTGAGGACAAGGTGAATTTTAAAGGGGGGGTGTTGATACGAACAAGGTTAATGAAGGGCATATTGGAATATTCAGAAAGTTAATGAAAGAAAGAAGTGGAAATCTATTTCTTGGGGGCCACTAGCACACAAACAATCACTGATGTAACCGAATGGCCTACACGGCAATTGTGTGGGGAGTGTGAGGAATATTCTGCTGATATGGAGAGAGAGTGTTATATATAGTTGGTTAGCATTTTCATTGAGTTTTTAGGCTGGAATTGGGAATAGTTTGGGAAAGGGACTGAGCAATTGGATTGCTCTTTCAGTGTTACATTGTTTCTTCCATTTTAGCTTGTAATTCTCCATAGCAATTCAGAGAGATCCTCTGAATTGCAGTAAATAATACAAGAATTCCCTTTATTATCTTCCCCTGTTTCCAGTTTGTATCACATTCTTTTACGGACTACTTCTTGTTCTCATATACTTTAGGACTTAAATAGGAAAGGACGTGTAAACTTAGAGTTTAATTTGGCGATTTACTCTTAAATAAATTTGGAGTTAGATAACTTGATTCGTTAGTTTTAGTAAATTAAGTGAGGATATTTGAAAAACAAAATTTAAACAATCTAATAAGCCAATATTTTTGATAATGAATTTTTTTTGCACCCCCTGGTCCGGGGTTCCGTGTCCGCCACTGCTTGTAAGGTGAGGAATGGCTAAACCTTATAAGGATTACTTAGGCCATATCTCTAGTCAACACACGCTTAGGATTAAACATCTGAAGCGTGCACTGATATGGGTGGGTGTAATAACCGGAATCTCAACACACACCCACACCCAGAACTGGACATCTGGAGCGTGGACAAATAGGTGGAATAATAGAGATTTTGACCCAATAACAAATCTATAATAGACTTTGATACCATCTTAAATTTAGGCTTAGAGCCTAACTCATCTCCATAAAATTGGCTTGTAAGGTGAGGACTACTCAAGCCTTATAAGGATTACTTAGACCATATCTCTAGCCGACGTGAGATTTCAACATACCTAAACAAATTTACAAGCATCTATATTTCAACTAAGTGTTATTTATTTGATATAGAAATAGGAGAGTTCAGTGTAATTTCTGAAGCCAGAGAGGTAGTTTGCATGTATTTTTTAAATCTCAAGGGAAGCCAATGTAATTTACACGCATAATTGTGTTGACTGATACTATCTCCATCTCAAAATATAATTTGTTTAAGGTGTTGCGCTGCAATTTAGAAAGTCATCACCTATTTTCAATTTCAATGAAATATAAGTACATTTGACTATATTACCCTCTCATTCCATTGATGCTCTTTAATTTCACTTGGTGAAGATACCAAGAGACAAGGATAAATTTAGAAAATATAGTAGTTGAAATAGTTTTGGTTTTCTGAAGGGACATAAAACAACACCTATTCTCTAAAATACAGAGGGTGTTTTTTTTCAAGTCTTCACTCGCGAATCAACTTCACCGTTAAGTTTACTTTTCAGTTTTCACCCATCCTTGCTTTCTGCCTTTGATTTCTCCATAAAATGGATTGTCTGTACTTGTGTGTCAACTTAAAAGACATTTGCACTTTATTACAGGATTTGTCAGTTGCCATTTACTATGAGAAACATATCCTTCCACTTGGGAATTATGAGTTATGATTCACTTATTGCAAATGAACATGGAAGTTGTTATTTTAACTTGACAAGGCCACCACCCACCACTTACATGCTTTTTACATGAAATGAAAGTTTCCTAATCCATTTATTTTGTACACATGGTAGTTTTGAGTTAATGCAGCATCCTTTCAGCATTTCAACAGAAGTTTAGTTTATAGCTTTTCAGCATTTATTTTGTACACATGAAATGAAACTTGTATATGTATGACAACAGAAGTTTAGTTTATAGCTTTTCATGTTCTTTTGTTTTCAAAATTTATGGACTTTTCCAATGGTGAATTTCTATGGGCAGGAGTTATTACAAGTGCACTAGTGCAGGATGCAATGTGCGCAAACATGTCGAGAGAGCTTCAACAGACCCCAAAGCTGTGATAACTACATACGAGGGAAAACATAATCACGACGTTCCTGCTGCTAGAAACAGCAGCCACAACACAAGCAATACGAATTCAATGCCATCAAAACCACACGCCGTTGTGCCAGAGAAACATCCTTTGCTTAAAGATATGGAGTTTGGAAATAGTGACCAGAGACCTGTACATTTACGCTTAAAAGAAGAGCAAATCATAGTATAAAGTCTGGTATCAGAATCAATTATTCCACTTTCAGAGTTTCACACGGTTGGTACAGAATGAAGTTGTCTAGAAGAAGAAATGGTAGTCAAAATTGGCAATGGCTAATTGCATATTTTGTTGTTTTCTAGTTTCATTGTATGTAACAAAACAAACACCTTTTGTACATTTAAATTATGGAACTGTTTGTATAAGTAGTTGTTCACAGGTATGAAGATCATTTCAACTGATCTATGAACATGGTTATAAATTTATATAAGCTACATTGCTGCTCCTTGTAAGGGCAGTTCTAGAAGACAAATAAATTTGAAAAAATTGGCATCACACTATTGAACTCATTTATATGTTATGGAAGTTGAAATATTTAATTTGCTAAATGTTTTATCTTGTATGGATTTATATGTTTGTGTAGCCATTCCTATCCCACCAAATGGGACACTGTTACTATGTTACAAACTCAAACAAAAATTAGTATCAATAATTCAAAGTTAATGCAGAAATTATCTCTTATAGCTTTTGGTTCAACTTGAGCTTGTTTGTTCACAATCGTTATTCCAAACATTAAATAAGAAATCAAAAGAAGACTAGTATAAAAAAAGTATATGTATTCTCAATACAAACTTTCATTTTTTTTAATTAATGCCATTGGGGCGTTCTTTAGCCGAGACGCTTCTTTTTTCCCTAAAGATGGTCAAAAAGTAAAGTTTAGACTTACTTTTTCCCCCTAACTATAACATTCTTCTTAAAATTTTGTCCTTTTTATAAGACCATTTATTAAATTATTGGCTAAAATGCTTCCTGGGTCCCTTATCTATATTTAAAGTAACGTTTTAGTCATTTATGTTTTTTTGTCCCAATTAAGTCCTTTATGTTTTAAATTTTAAACAATATTACCTTTTTCCGTTAGCATCCATCTAACTCTATTAAAAATGCATGTGGCTTTTTTTAATGTTTAAGTGGCTTTTTTTTAATTCTTATGTGGAATTATCATAATTTTTATTAATTTTAATTTAAAATAATTAAAAAACAGGTTTTCTAAAATCTGTGTATTGTTGGTGGTGGGCTTGGTGTTATTATCTATGGGATCTTCATTGGAGGAAACACTCACGAGCAACTTCCTTTCCTTTCTCATGATGTCTTTTTTACTATTGAGGGTTGTTTCCTTTGTGTTGAAATGGTGGCTGTTGATCTTTGGTTGTATGGTTGGAAACATAACAGATCTGGAAACATATTACACAGAACCATTTGAAACAGATCTGAAAATCGAAGAATCAAAAAAAGAAATTGAAACAGAGAAAAAGGAATCACCCCTGCATATCTGCAAAACAAATCTGTAAAAAGAAAAACGAATCTGCAAAACGAAATCGAAAATAAAGAGATTGAAAATCAAAATCAAAAACAAAATCGAAAGAGATTGAAAACCGGAAATTGAAAATCGAAATAAAAACGGAACATGAAAATTAACGAACATGAAGATTGAGATGGGTTGAAGAAGAAGAAGAGGTTAGAAATTAGGGTTCACCATGAAGAAGAAGAGGGAAGAAATTCAAATGAAAAAAAATATTAATTTAAATTAAATAATGAGTCAGCAATGCCACATAAGCATAAACAAATAAAAAATGTTTCAAATGATGACTAGACATTTTTTAACAGAGTTGGATAGAGGCTAACAGAAAAGGGTTATATTGCTTAAAATTTAAAACATAAAGGATTTAATTGTGACAAAAAAACACAAAAAACTAAATCGTATCTTTAAATAAAGATAAAGGATCCCGAGAGCATTTTACCCTAAATTATTTGTTGTGTTAATTAGTTTTTATCAAAGTACCCTTAATTATTCATCCATCTTTCTCCGGTGAGGATCGAAGAAAGAGTTGGGTTGATGAGTCATAATACAAGTTAGTTAAGTGAATACTTAATTAGTGAAAAAAGTGAGTAGTGAATCTCAATTTTAGTAGTATGAGTTTTTTCCAACTATATGCGAAAGTTGGGACATGATATCATTAAATGAATATTTTCTCTCATATTTACATATTAATTATAAATGTTTATTTATGTAATTTTATACTTATAAACTAGTTTAGCAACTAATTTTACTAAATACTTTAAATTCAATTTGCTAGCTTATCCACTATTCGTTATAAGCTACCTTATCTACTATCACTTGCCTCATTTTGCCAAACAAAGCGTAAACTGAAAATGTGTTAAATTCTGATCCAACTGCATGATTTTGATAGGATTGAGTTGAGTTGTTCCAGAGTTGGCATGCAAGCATCACCACCATCATTCTATTTTCACACACCAGTACTCTCTCTCTCTCTCTCTCTCTCTCTCTCTCTCTCTCCTCTTCTTTTGTCCAACAAACAGAAATGAGAAAACAATAACACAACCTCCTAACGGTTACATTACACCTTTTTTTTTCCTTTCTCTTATACCAACACAAAAGACATGCAAACATCATCGGGACCCTCAAATTCCTCTGGACCGTTCACGACATCCTCGAAAATCCTCCGAGGATCTCGCAACTCGTACTTTGAAGTTCGAAGACAGAGAAGAAAAGGGTTGGATTATGTTGCATTTCATATTTAGGGAAGAGAGAGAAAAAAACCAAAACAAACGAAAAAACAAAAAGGAACCATTTTTCTGTCCTTACACGATGTCTATCTTTCTGGGTCTTGCTCCATTTTCCCTCTGACAGTTTCGATTTTCTCGGAGGCGGCTTCCCAACCCGCTTCCCACTCGGGTCAAAAAGTGGGTGAATGGGTTGTGTCAACTCCAAGAAAGCGCTGGCCGGAGTCGCTTCTGGTTCGCCGGCGGGAACCTACGTTCAATCGAGTTCACGGAAAAGAAGCAATGATTCTGGACGCAGCACGGTGGTGGAGCCACCAATTACCTCGTCATCCTCGAAGGGTCATTCTGGAGTTATTGTGACCCATACCCATAAGGTTGACCCGAAACCTGAAGAATGGAAAAGGGGAAACTTGAGCATGAAGATAGGTTCACATAGGTTTGTGGAAGCTGAACAAAATGCTGCTGGTTGGCCATCTTGGCTCACATCTGTTGCAGGTGAATCCATTCATGGTTTGGTCCCTCTCAAAACAGATTCTTTTGAGAAATTAGATAAGGTTTGCTCAATTTTATTTTCTATCCTTATTCAATCTCTAATGTTTAATGTTTTTGTCTATGTTGTTTTAGAATTTGATGTGATTAAGGGCATATACATGAAAAGTTTCATCGGCGTAAAGATTTTTTATACTCTCAACTAATAAGAAATTATGGTATGCTATGACTTCTGAACATTTTTATGATGTATCAATGTCAATTTCTGATTGATTGTTAGTGTAGTTTTTTTACACGCTCGGTGCATGCTAATTAAATCCATAAAGTAATAACAATGAACTTTTAAAATAAATTGTGTTTATTTTATTTTATGGTATGGTAATTGTATTTAAATGATGTGTAGATTGGACAAGGTACATATAGTAGTGTGTTCAAAGCACGCGAAGTTGAAACGGGGAGGATCGTTGCCCTGAAGAAGGTGCGGTTTGACACTCTTCAACCCGAGAGCATTAGATTCATGGCGAGAGAAATAATAATTCTCCGCACACTTGACCACCCTAACATCATGAAATTAGAGGGTATAATCACTTCACAAGTATCAAATAGCGTATACCTTGTGTTCGAATACATGGAGCATGATCTTTCTGGCCTAGTATCTAACCCTGATATCAAGTTCAACGACTCTCAGGTTTGTCTCTCACCATTTCCCTTTATGATAATTTGGGATGTTCATTAGTTAGGACCTATGAACCCCCGACATGGACACGACAAGGACACAGACTCGCAGGCACCAATTTTAATTTGAAAAATACAAGTAATTGAAGTGCTGTGTCGGTGTCCGACACAATACGTGTTGGACAACAGACACATCTTCAACTAGAAGTGTCGATGCAACAGTACCGAGAACAGTCATTGTAGACGGTTAATCTGAGCCATTTGATACAAATTTGACGGCTCACATTGTAACTTGGGTAAATAAGGCTCAGCAGACTGATCTTCATCATTGGCCGAGATCGGCCGAGATCGTATTTGTAGTGATTGCTTGTTACATGGAATCCATTTCCTCATTAGATAGGGTTTCTTTTATACATTAGATGTTACATTAATTTGTTTCCTTTTTTACACCACAGATTAAGTGTTACATGAGGCAACTATTGAGTGGCCTTGAGCATTGTCACCTAAGAGGTATCATGCATAGAGACATTAAAGTATCAAATATATTAGTGAACAATGATGGCATTCTCAAGATAGGAGATTTTGGATTAGCAAATACCGTTAGCCCAAATAGCAAGCACCCTTTGACAAGTCGTGTAGTGACGCTCTGGTATCGTCCTCCGGAGCTTTTGATGGGATCAACTAATTATGGAGTTTCAGTGGATCTTTGGAGCGTAGGGTGTGTATTTGCTGAACTTTTCCTAGGGAAGCCTATCCTTAAGGGGAGAACTGAGGTATTACATACTCATCCTCATAATGTATCTATTAGTTCATTCTTCAAAGTCATACTAAAACTTTGGTTGCTTAATTTGTTGTGTATTCTTGTTTGATTTTATCTATAGGTGGAACAATTGCACAAAATTTTTAAGCTTTGCGGGTCCCCACCCGAAGAGTTTTGGAAAAACAGTAAGCTTCCTCTTGCAACAATGTTTAAGCCTCAGACTAGTTACCAAAGCTCCCTTTGGGAAAGGTGTAAAGGTTTTCCTCCAACTGCTGTGAAACTACTCGAGGTGTTACTGTCCATTGATCCCTCCAAACGTGGTACTGCATCCTCCGCAGTTATGTCTGAGGTGAGCTCCTTGTGCAATTTACTATTCTTCCTTTTTCAATTGGATGTTTAACTACTATTCTTCCTTGTGTTTGCATGAGTAAAATTTTGTGCATTGTGTTTCTTGTGTATTTTCATAATTGTATTTCTGAACATGTTATATTTTTTTTATTATGATGTTTGCTCATTATGGATTCTGATTTAATGTTTCATATGTTGCGCCTTTTACAGTATTTCAACACCATGCCATATGCTTGTAATCCATCACTCCTGCCAAAGTATCCACCAAGCAAAGAAATGGATTCTAAAACCCGGGATGATATGCGCAGGTAAATCATTATGGTCTTTTCCATTAATAGAAAGAAATAGTCATGTCAACTATAGCTATTATTTTAGAGCGCGGATCCTCTGCTGCGCGCAGTATGGTGCTGCGCCAGCAAGTAATCAACAATCTAACTGTCCTAGTTGTGCAGCATTGTTCTGCGTGCAGCAGAGGATCCGGATCCATTATTTTTCTTGAATTTTTATTATGCTTTGAAGTTGTATCGTCTTCCGCCTCTCCCGCCTCTCCAACAAAATCTAACTGTTGGATTAATCGAACAGCTGAGTAATCAACAATCTTAGTTGTAAGATTTATTGATGAATTGAGATTTAGCCAGAGTGGCTGGAGAGGAAAAAAGGGGTATCTAAACCGGAAGGATGACTTACTCATTCTGTTTTCAATTTTTATATTCATAGTCTCCTTATGGTTTTGAATATCCAATTAAACAATCAACACTCGAGTATATGAAGCAATCAAGTTACATAAAAAAGATAGTCTACAATACATGGTCATGGTTTCTAATGAAACTACATAGATCATTTCCAATTTCTGTAACTAAAGTCTAGATGTTACTCTCAGGAAAAAGAATGGAGGTAAAGCGCGAGAGCGAGAAGCTGTAACATCTGGAAGGCAAAGGAGAGTCAGTAAAGCTCAGCATGATCATAACAATGTCACCAAACCAGCTTTGAAAGAGGTACTCCTTCCTTCAATGCACAATGCTACATTACTTGTAACCACTTTTTATTTACTCTTATTGCTTCTTTGTGAAAAAAAATGCAGAATGTTTCTCAAAATGCTAGTCTTGATGATGGTAAAACAAATCTTAAAAAGGGAAGAGTAGGACCTATTAACAAAGAGCAACAAAAACATTTATATGATGCAAAATCAGAGGCTACTCAAAGGACAAATGGTTACAAGGGCTATAGTGCTGGTGCATACTCAGGACCAGCACAAATCACAGGATCTAGTGGCTTTACATGGACGAAAAGAAGAAAACCAGATAATTCATCCGTATTATCAGATGGCTCGCGAAGCAAAATTAGTTCTTTGGATCCAACCTTTGCGAAAGGCACATATGACTTAACAAAACACGAAATAGAAGTATCAGAAAGAAAGCATAACGACGATACAAGTGAGCCTGTGGAACAATCAGTACCAACAAAGATCCAACCAAGTAAAAGTTATGAGTTGTTACATCGGAATGAAAGTAGTATACAGCGATCTGCTCGTAGATCAAGACTTGGAATAGGTAAAGAAACCTTTTTTCTCTAGAAGTGATGTTACTTGTATAAAATAAGAAAAAAATGCAGCTTTCGATTCATTGAATAGATGATGTATCTGGTCTATTAATAACTGATGTATCTGGTTTAATAATAGACCAGATACATCAGTTATTTAATTATTCATTGAATCTAAAACTACGTTTTTGGAGTATAACTTAATGTTTATGTATGCATTTTTTAACTTTGTCACTAACTTAAAAGTAATTAAGGGTTGATATTGTTTAAATCAATGTGTTTTACAGCAAATGATTGAAGGATAATGGAATTGAGTAAACCTCACCTCTACAAAAGGTGTTTGAGTAGACCTAGTAGCCACTGATGGACTCTATTATCGGCGGCATTTAAACCGTATTAACTTCTGACTTCAGCCCTTCAAACAGCTTTGATGGCACTATCCCTCCTTTGGTTTATAAAGGGCTCTTGCAGGTTTATCACACGTAGGAGTAACACTGGAATATATAGGACTACAGTATCAGAGTATAATACCAACATACATGGAAGATTGTATAATGAAAGAAATGCTAACTTTTCAGATAGAATTTTATCCTTAGACTAGTATATATGTCCATATTTGTCTGTTTATTTCTCAATTTTTTGTTAGTATAAGCATATATTTAAAAAGAAAGGGAGTAATTTCAGAGTATTCTGGTATATCTAAGTGTTTTTGCAAAATTAAACCTCATAATGCCTAATTAGGCAACACAAAGAAATTAGATCCAAGCAACGTTCTCATAAGTTTCAATCTCTGTCTTCAACATCAATATCATTAGCCATAATTTGTATTGTTGCCTAAGGTAACTTTTTTTTTGCACTTTTGTTGGAGAATAAGTCCATATGGGGGTAATAAAATAAGAACAACTCAAATGTATACAAAGTGAGAACTTTGAGTACACATAATCTAGTCTTTTTGGATAATAAAGTAACTTTCAACTTTATACAAAAACCAGTTCATTTGCTACTATAGGAGTTCCTCAAATGCTAATATAACCAGAATATCACTCACCAAATTATATTCCTAAGGACCAACTGATGATCTAGGCAGTGATACTGGCCCCGTGTGAACGTAATCCAAAGGCAGGTAAGAATGCTCAAAGTATGAAGTCCGGATACAGAATACGATACGGGTTACGACACGATATAAATACAGAGATCTGGGAAAATTTGGAAAATCAAGATACCGGGATATTTTAATAAAAATTAAATTAAAATTTAAATAAATAAAAACATAACAGAAAAAGTAACATGGAATAGAAACACAAATAGAAAAAAACAAAGATAAAAAACAGAAATATTGCATTTTATAGAGATAAAAAAGGCTGCCCGAATAGATAAAAAAATCACACAAAAAATATATGGATGAAAGGAAGAGGACAATCGTCACACCTATGTATGAGTGACTGGTCATAAAAAGTAGGGGTGAACAAGTAACTGACACCACCCGAAACTGTATAATCCGAATAGTCAGTGACAGAGCTTGCCTTAAATATTGAGGGGAGCGATAATTACTAACTAAAATGTTATTGACTGAGAAGCTTGCATATTGCTCACACACACACACACACACATATAAATAGATATAGGGTCTGTTTGGATTAGCATATTTTTGAGCTTATGAAAAACAACTTATGGAGATAAATAAGTTTTTATGTTGATTCACAAGTTCTCATTAACAAAAATTATATCTCCATAAGTTGTTTTTCCATAAACTACCTTAACAAGCGTATGAATAATACATAAAAGCTAATTTATTTGCACACGTTGTTTTGCATAAGCTCAAAATAAGCCTTACTCAAACGAGCCCATAATAAATAGATGACTTTATATATATATATATATATATAAATATATATAATAAATAGATGACTTTTTATAGACTAAGATATTCCTGTTAGTAGTTGCTCAGTAACACCTAAGCATATCATTAGTCAATATATGATCATCATTCATCGCATTGTAAAAATAAATACTTGTGATCACATTAAGTAGAGATAGTTACATATATATTTGTCCCACTCATATCACAATGTATTATTTCTTCTATGATTGTGTTACGAAAAAACATTTAATTTTTCTTTTAGTTATTGAGGTATTAAAGTGTTAAGTGACAATGATGTGCTTTGTTGGTAAGAGGTATTGAAAATGTATCTGAGAAGTATCCTTAGTTGGTACGTAAAAAGTATCAAAGATGTATCTGAAAAGTATCGAGTGAAATATTTTTTTAAAAAGAATTAAAAAATTATTGGATACTCTTTAGGTACGTATTGAGAAGTATCGAGTGCGTCTGTATCAGATACGTATCCAATACGGGTACGTTTCCATTTTTGAAGTATTTGGGCTTCATAGACTAAAAGACAAGAACGTTCCTAGCTCTTGTAAGCCATTTAGTCGACTCTTCACGAGTGCAAGACGGGTTATGGATTCTTTAACATTAGATCCCTTAATGTACCTTTTAGCAAAAATGAAGATAAAATAGTAATTATTTAAGATGGAGAGAGATAGATGAAAAGGTAGGGAAAATTAGAGGATTCAATATTAGAGGATGCATTCCCGTGCAAAACATGTTAATAACATTTCAAGGCCCTAAGCTCAGACCACGGAAGACAATGAAGGACTTTGAGTGGGTTGGCAGAACCTAACCTCTCGTATGGTTTGCCAATGTTCTTTGTTGGAACCGAGAAGGATCTTTTGGTAAAGGTCTTGATCCAACTGACTTGTAACCTAACCTCTTGTGCAGTAAATGTGTATTGTGCAGGATGGTGCTGAAATGGTAACATGGTGTTGCAAATTTGGCTAGCTGGTGCTGTTATATTTGAAGTGGTGCCATGTTCCTAGATTGGCCACAAAGTAGCGTAATGAAAGGTCTTGTATCAGTAATAGGGGACATAGTGCGGGTCCAGTAGCATTACTTGTTTCAACATTGCTCTTTATTCTCATGGGAGGGTGGTGGTTTTCTGTTGGGGGACTAATGAAATTGTTGGGTACACGATCCAAAATGTGATAGTAGTAGTAGGAGAAACACATAATTGTATCTTTCTTCGAGGTATTATTTCTCCTCTCCGGATCTTTTTCCCTCTGGATTTTGGCTGCAGGAGTTTTTTACGACACAACGTGTAACATTACGGGTTAAAGTACCCTTGTATTCCCATCACTAATATTCCTTTGACTTATCAAAATTTAGTGGTTGTGTACAAAATGATGTTTTTGATGTGCGCTTCCAAGGTAACCTGTATATGTGGAAGAGAAGAAGTAGAAATTGGATCAATTACTCATTAATATGAATTGGCGGCTAAGGTTCCCAAAAGCTCTAGTTGCCCACGTGCCTTCTTTCAAGTCCTGCCACTACCTCACGATGATTTTCTTAAATTTATTGCCTAGAATTAGAATGTGGGAGGTGAATGGGTGAATCAGCTTGGCCATATTCAATTCAAGCTCAAGAAGTGGAATAATTATGTATTTGAAATTGCACGGGTCAAGAGCAAGTCGCCCACAGGACACACAAACCATTGCGCCCTTTACAAGGACTTGTGCTTGAGGGGGATGTGTACCGGTCAAGAGCAAGTCATCCTTTTACTCATTCAGCATGAGTAAATCGCCTCCTACACACTGGAGATGAGTAAGTCGCCATTGACAGGCCTACCAGCCCAGACACATCAAATGCAGCAACACTATGCACTCGGGTGGATGGAAGTTGCCCATGATACAGACTCAGCACAACTAGCCTGACCAACTAAGCCCAATACTCAAAGTTCAAAGAACGCCTATATAAGGAGTCTCACTCACACTATCCAGGTATGTCGTAAACTCTTTTGATATACTAGAGGGAGAGAGACTTGGACGTCGGAGTGATTTTGCAGGTACCCCCAACATCGCTTCACCTCCAATCGACATAGTCTTCTCCATTAACGCTCAACTGAGGTATCTCTCAGAGTTTCAGCCCGGAACGTAAATATATTTTGCTTGAAAGAAAAAGTTGCCGAACAAGTTAAATGTTACTACCGATCATAGTACTTCAAGGGCCTATAATAAAGGGGAATTGTGGGATATAAGGAGGATGACTTGGTTTTAGCTTATTTGTCATTTAGGTGTTTAGGTTTTGTGTTAGATGTCATTGTTTATTCTAAGTAAGCAATGATTTGTCAAGTTGAGAATATGTCACCATTTTGAGATCACCAATAACGACTGTAACATCCATCATTCATCAAAGCATCGCATTTCTATAATACAACATATCTTTCACTTGTTTACAAGTTACAATAATCAATAAATTACACATTTTACTCTTAAATTACACATTTTACCTTCCAAGTCATTTGTCAATAATACATGTTTGCTATACTCTTAAATTTGACTTCCGTTAAATATACATTTGAACATAAATACGTGACAGCAAGAGTTTTCACCCGACTGACAAATGTTATAATCTCATTTTTCCCCTCAACTAATTAAGGACGATCAATACATATATTTGCTCATATTGTTGAAAACCCATATCATTCACCATCAAGGGTCATTAGCATAGGTATCAATCCATTGTCACTAAGATCAATCTTGTTCAATCTAATGCAGCACAATACTTTCTCTGGAAGCTCTTCTTGTTTCTGTGCCTGTTACGTAAAATTATTAGATAGTCAATCTTAGTTGATGATCATGAATGTCAAATATTATGTCTAAAAAAGTGAATGTAGACAAATATAACATGTTACCTGAATGGCTAGGCCAAGATCAAGAATTCCATGTTTCAGACGATCACGGAATGCATCAAGTCCTCTTCTTGATATGTAGCTAAATCGATGAATGTCCAAATCAATCTCAAAGTAATTAGGACCCTATAATAAAATAAAATAAAACAACATCAATTCCTTGTCAAATTAAACAAATTGATGAAAACATTTTCATGATGTCACATGCATATATGAGCTTAATTTACCTTGTAAAAGTTGTGTTGTGGGCGTGAGAGTACAGGTTTCCCATTATAAGCTTGTACTAGCTTTCTTTCAGTAGAACTCAAATGCATATCCTCAGGATTGACTAGTCCTACCATAATCTTTAGCCTTTCTCTGAAAGCAACACTAGATTCTTTTGCAAACCCTTTCACTTTTTCCATCTCATCCTCAATGAATTTCTGTAGCATATATAAAAAAACAAGACCCAAGAATCAAGTTATCACATAATCATCAATTTAAACTGTTAGAATAGCAATCAACAAAAGAAGTAATAATAGAAACGAAAATGAAAATAGAGACACAATATTAGTCACACAGTTCGGCCCATCTTTGCCTACGTCAGCAGTTTTAGTTCCATCTCATTACTCGAATGAATTAGGGTTTCAGTGTTACAAGAGGTACTTATAATAACTCGGTCTAGATTTTTTTTGGTCTACTTAGATGAAAAGGGAAATAAACACCACGCACACACACTAGCACTGCTCACACTCGGGTTCGAACTTGGGAGCTGACGTCCCCATTTCACTGAAATTGCCAAAGCAATCAACTGTGAGGGACTAACTCGGTCTAGATTACAACAATAGCCCATCTGCTAGCTCAGCTCCCCTGCCCATTGATGTTGCATATGAGTCATACTAAACATAAACATTAAACAGATATCGCATTAAACTACATTGAAGAAGGCATAAACTAGGAAAAGAAAATTCTAAAATTTACTTCATTTAGACAAAGGTAAAGTACCAAATTTGATTAAAATTAATAAGAAAATTGTAATAATGGGATAACAAGAATGGGAAAATTATGTACCGTTATGCTTTCTTGGAATTGAGAAGAAATATGATCATCAAGAGTTTCAGAAATCTTGAAATACAGTACAAGACTCATCCCTTCTCCATCACTATCACCAAGGAACATTGTAGCTGGATATGTAGGCAACTGACACAAATTGCACATAATAAAAACAAAATGAAGAATGAGAAATCAAAATGAATTTATAATGATACATATATTTCAAAACTAGCTAGTATCACTAAATTTTTAAGAATGTTGAACAAATGGAAAAGGAAATTAATACCTGAATATTTACAATAAGAAGTTGAGGGATTTTTCCATTGGATTTCACATTTGGAAGCTCAATGTATCTAGCAATATGATGTATCTTTCTTGGACAGACAAATAGATCAACACCAATTGGAACATATGGACTATGATTTGGTGCAGGTGTCTTGCGTTTGTCTCTTGAAAGTACATAATTACATTATTATATATATTTTCATTGAAACAATACAATGAGTGATATCTATTATCTGGGAGTACCATATAATGGAAATTAATTAACATCTATACATACTTGAAATAGTTTTCACCACGTAGTTGAAATGTTGCTGGTGGAATTTCAGACCAGCATCCAGAAAATTGCTTCTCTCCATTCTGACATGGAATTGTATATCCTGCTCTTGGACGAATCAAACATCTTTTTGATTGACCTTACACACATATACAACATGAAGGAGCTAAATTAGAAAATTATACTACCTCAGGTCTACTTTATAAGAGACAATGCAGTTTTTGTTACATTGAATAACCGACGTATCTCATGCATCAGTTGCACTTTCGAATATGCTACAATATATAAAAATATATTAATTTTCATGCAATGAAATTAAAGTAGTTCAAGGCTTACCATGTTCATTCGATTCATCATCACAAGAAGACCTTCGTTTGAAAGAAAGTCTAAAAATAGTGGACAATTTTTTGCTTTGTTGATTCAGTATTTTGTCATTGAAACTAACAGAGGTAGCCAACCGATGTAAGCCCGATTTTCGTGTGTTGTCTTGAGTCTTCTCTTCCACACCATTTTTAGCTTCTCTAATAGCTTTAAAGCTTTCTTGAGTCTTTAGTAGGCGAGAAACTCCACAACTAGGTGTACTGATACCCTTTAACTTATCAGTAGTGTTCCCTCCATCAACTTTAATATAACTTTCATGATATTCTTCATATTGACACTTATTGTCCATAACACATGTTGATCTTTCATACTGTACCACTTGCCCACATGGAAAACCATCTACATATATATCAAGGAAATAATGTTGTTAATTGAATTTATGTTCACAAAACTAAATAAATTAATTATCCACAAGTATTAGAGTATTATACATGTTAGTTAGGTAGTTAAAAATGGATACTTATCCATTAGTTACCTCCATAAATGCTATTGAAGTCATCATCTGATTCAGATTCAAGAAAACTAACAGAGTCAAAGTAAGTATCTTCTTGGCACATTACTGCAAAGTAATGAACTAACAATGTTATTATTATGAATTTCTTAAATCCAAAAACAAAAAAGGTCAAAAGAATATACCATTTGCATCAGAATCATATTGACTACAATGCCATTCAAGTTGAGTAAGATGAAATGCTGAGTTGGAAACTTGAGAGCGTCTACAAGTAGTAGTAGTTGCACCACTTTCAAAGTCCATTTGAACAAACTCCTCACTAACAGAATAATCTGTTACATGTGCTCCTCCTATATTGCTATTCCCTTTCTTCATATCATTAGGGGCTATGTTTGAGATCCTTCTACGACGACGTTTTATTATTCTTCTATGAAGTCTTTTTGGCGCTTTCATTGCATTTGAAGGTACTGACATGCAACCACCCATTTATTTGTTGTAGCTAGAAACACAAGTCTCTCTGCACACCACATATGAAAGTAAACTTTAACAATAAACTAAACTTAATTACAACTCTTATAAATGCATAAAGATAGATAGTTTTAAAAAAATGTCATGGAATAATTTAATGTGAAGAAAGAAATGAACAAGGAACCGAGTAAAACCATTGTTATACAAGTTTGAAAAAGAAATGCAGTGATATTCTAAAACTTCTTTTCTCTTATGAAAATGAATAAGTTTTTTCATGAAATATATAATACAAAATCTATGGGTTGCTTGTTTCTACCTTTGCTATGGAGGAAAAATATTCTAAATATCCAATATAGATTACCACAAACGTGTCTATATATATATATATATATATATATATCAACAAAGGAAGTTTGGAATACTAAATAATCGCTTGAGGCAAAAGAAAATACAGAATTCATAAAACAACAGAGAAGAAGTCCAAAAGACAAACTTGTTTAAGAAAAACAAACAAAATACCAGAACCCTTTTTATTATTATTTAATCACTTATATATATGGTCAATGAAACTAATTTACATACCTGAGAAATTGTAGATATATGATGGAGAATGTCTCTGCCTTTATGCAACTAAATATGGAGGGATGGGTAAGACAGAGATAGGGAAGAAGGAGATGTGCACGTGGGTCCGACAAGGGCAATCAACAATGTCGGATCCAAATGCTGCATAAACACACCACCTTTGTGTTTTGTTGTTGCAATAATTGTTAAGAACAACCTAATTAATCAATATATGTAGAGGAAAGATAAAAAGAGATGAAAAATCATATGATGGCGATAATGGGTACTTTATTCACAAAAGTGGGAAATGTTTGATGAGTTGATAAGAAGGTGTGTTGGTGTTTGTTTGGTTGTGATCTATCCCTTGAGTTTAGGTCTTCATGCATAGGATTCCGCTGGTTGTATTAAGGAAATGAGAGGAGAGAGAGAGAGAGGGAAAACTCCCATCCCATGTTAGCAGCCATGCTGTACTTAACAAGATCTCATCATCTTCATCTGTTTTTCTATTTGACTTTGGATATTAGTTCTTCATTTTTATTTGATATCTTTTATAGAATTTTTCAATATCCAAAAAATAAAATCATAAAGGCCACAGTTTCACAATTAAGTACCAAAACGCAACACTTTTTATAGATGAGAAATGGTAACACCATGGTGCCATTTCTCAATAAGCAATTTTTATTGTTTTTGTTTATTTTTAAGTGTTTTTGGGGAAATCAATGTATCACTTGTGCGCAACTAAGTGGTTAACGAGTTACAGAGATTCTTTTAAGGAATTAATCTCTCGCACCAAATGTTTTTCCATACGCAACAGCCAAGGATCGAACCTCTGGCATTTTGTGGCCGGCGAGAGCGGGTAGTAATCGTTGGTGCCCAAAGGTTGGCACAGACAAAGAGCGGGTCCTGACAGCTTCCAGCGAAGACGCACGTGAATGACCTGAATACTCACCAGAATGATGGGGATCCTGAGATTGTGCAGGTATGAGACTGTACAAATGCATTATCTTTTCAGGAGCCTTGAACATTAGAACTCCATATATAATTAAGTGTGTTTGACTTGGAGTAACTTTGGGATGGCAAACAACACAAATTGAAAAGACTCGTGTTGGTTTGTGGAGACAACCAACAATCCTAATTAAGAAGCAGTTTGCGATGTTACAGAACCCTTGATCGGATGGTTAAGGAGCTCAAATATCTACCACTTGTACTACATCATGTTGGTTATTTATTATAATATTACTTAGTGTATTTTAGGTTACTTTAGGATTTAGGAAAAAATTTAAATATTCAAATACACTAAGATCGATGCCAATTAAGGGCTTTCGTGTTAAAAGATAAATTTTGTGAGAAAATACGGTATGATGCTAAGTTAACTAATTAGTACATTTATTTTCGTAGGAATTAATGTCCAAGGCTCTTATTAATAAAAATATAATTAAATAATAGTATGTTTAAAATAATAACATAGAATAGAGTTGATTTAGTTAAGATTTTCTTATATTTGAGTCAAAAAAGTAGATACTTTTTTGCTTATAATTGCGTCCACGCGAAATATTTCTTATTTATTAGTTTTTATTTTAACTTATTTTTTCGTTACGTTATTATTTTACTATTTTAAATGGTCAAATTTAACCTCTTTATAATTTTTCTTTTCCTGCTTCTTATAGGGATGGTGCATGTATTTTTATTTGTCTGTTTCTATTTCTTTTTGTTATTATCTTCACTTGTATGAACTACTTGAATGTTATCCGAGTCCATTCATATAAAGAACACGCTCCTATTTGTACGTATGCACAAGTATTTTGCTTGTTAGACAGATAAAACAATCAACAATGTTTTTGTTGAACTAGCCGCCTGACCCGTGCTACGCACGGGGTTGACTAATTTTTAGTTAGCAAAATTAAAGTAAAATCGGAAGGGGAAAACCTCTTTAATAAACTAATCATTCAAGACAACAGTTTTCTGTCCACTGCAGGAATCAAACTCGGGAGCACTAAGTCGACTCCGTGTCCCAAGGTAGCTTATGCCAGTGGACCATATAGTTAAATAATTGTGGATTGAAATTAAATTATAGCTATAAATTAAATAAGAAGATTATAAAATTTAAAAAGAATATTGACAAAAAACGTTGAAATTAAACATCCATAGATAATGGGAAGAAAATGTCTAAAACTTTTAATAACATAATCCATATTTATCAAATGTAAATATAAAAACTTAGCCCATAATAAGAAAGAAAAGAAGACAACACAATTAAAAACTAAAACACGTGGGTATCATGCATGGTTGTATGAAAACTCATGATAAAATAGGAGCAATTATACAAAGTTGAAAGAAGATGGTGGAGGTTGTATTATAAATGAGGCTGAAGTTCCCGTTGAAAGAAGATAAAATTTAAACACCAGTTAAAATATGTTTTTAATACCGTTTGATGCGAAAAGACAAAAATAAAGAAGACAACACAAATAGAAAGTGAAACACGCGGGTATCGTGCAGGGTTAGATGAAAACCACAAATAAAATAGAATCACCTATAGAAAGTTGAAAGAGGGCGATGAGGGATCTATTGTAAACGTGGCCGAAATTCCAGTAAATAAAAATTAAATTAAAAAACTATAAATTAAAAATATATATTATAAAATAAAAAAGAAACATTAACAAAGACATTGAAATTCAACATCCACAGATAATAAGAAAAAAAACGTAAAGAATATTAATAACAACAAATACATTGAAATTGAACATCCATAGACAATTAGAAGAAAAAGTTTAAAAAACTTTAATAACGTTATCTATATTTATCAAATGTAAATATAAAAACTTAACACATAATTAAAGAGAAAATAAGACAACATAATTAGAAAGTGAAACCCGTACGTATAGGTATCATGCAGAGTTTGATTTAAAACCACCAATAAAATAGAAGCACATATACAAAGTTGAAACTATTTTTGAAGAAAAAAGTTCGCATATTTGAATAAAATAGAAGCACATAGAAACACTATTTAGTATCGCACTACATATTTTGTCACAAATTTTTTCCACCAAACGGGTTTTTGAGGAATGAGCTTTGTGTATCCGAACATGTAAAAAAATTTGAATCCTAAAGTAACTCAACAAATTGTTTGGCATCACATTTTACATATTTTGTCACGTATTTTTTTTATTTTTCGTCAAACAGGTTGTTGAGGAACAAACTTCACGTATCTGAACATATAAAATTTGTTCTGGACCCTAAAATACCCCAAAATTCAATGTTGGCATCACACTTTACCTATTTGGTCACAAAGCTATTATTTTTTTTGACCAAACCAGTTATTGAGGAAAAAACTTCGGGTGTTTGAACAGCTAATTTTTTTCTGAATCCTAAGTGCCTCAACACACACGGGGTAACATCGTACTTTACGTATTTCGTTAAAAAAATAATTTTTGCACCATCGAGTATACCAAAGCACACTGTTTAGCATATCATTTTATATATTTTGTCATGAAATTAAATCTTTTTTTCACCAAATCGATAATTGAAAAACAAAATTCGCATATTTAAACATCTAAAATTTTTCGAGACCCTAGAGTACTCGTTAAAATATTAAAAAGGAAAAAATGGAAAACATTAAAATAAAAAAGAGGACAAAACAAAAAAAAAAAGAAAAAAAAAAACTAAAGTTAAAAAAAAAATGCGGCAATTCCCGCACGGGGTTGGCTAAATTCTATCGTACTAATATCTCATTATGCTTGAATACAAATTTTGCACTGGTCAACACTGAGTTTGTCATCTGTGAGAATCAAAATCAGGAGCACGGGATCGACTACTGGGCCCCAGGGTAACCTGTGCCATTGGGCAAATGGTGTTAGTCTGCAAAATAAAATCTAATAACTGTGAATAAAAATTAAATTATAAATATAAATTTTAATCAAAAGATTATAAATTTTAAATAGAACATTAACCTTTGATAAAATAAGAAGAAAAAATCTAAAAAAAATTAATAACATAATCCACATTCATCAAATGTAAATAAAAAAAATTAACCCATAATTAGAAAAAAAAAAGACAACATAATTAAAAAGTGAAACACGTTGGATTTCAAGCATGGTTGAAGGAAGTCCATGATAAAATAGGTGTAGTTATACAAAATTGAAAAAGATTTTGGAGATTTTATTGTAAATGCGACTGAAGTTCCCGTTGAAAGAAGATCATGAAGGTTGTATTGTGAATGTGGCTGAAGTTCCCACAGGAGTCAATGCAGCAATGTTGTACTCGAATTTTAAAGAAAGGTAAAAATATAAACACCAACTAAAGAATGGTTTAAATACCCGTTGGTACGAAATGACCAAAACATAGAAGAAAACACAAATAGAAAGTGAAACACGTGGTATCGTGTAGTGTTGGATGGAAATTACAAATAAAATAAAAGCACCTATAGAAAGTTGAAAGAGTACGATTGAGGGACCTATTGTAAATGCGATTAAAGTTTACGTAAATAAATATTTTTGAGACTTACATAAATATTTATTTACATAAAAATTTGCATATTTAAAATTTTTGAGACTGTAAAGCAGCTCTTAAAATATAAAAAAAAAGAAGAAAAAACTGAAGTAAAAACCAAAGGGTGCTTTTAGGTTGAGGGAGCAAATTAAATCCGTCATCGATAACCACTAAAATTGATCGTAGGATATTGTGTAAAATGCTATTAGTGGTTAAGATTGAATCAACTTGTATTAAATCTCAACCGTTGATGAATTTTTATACTACATCCTACAGTCATATTTAATGGTTCTGAGGAATTTGATTTGTTCCCTCACCCTAAAAGCACTCAAAAACAAAAAAGGAAAAAAAAGTAAAGGAAAAAAAGAAGAAGATAAAAAAAGTGAAGTAATATAAAAGAAAAAAAAAGGAAGAATAGAAAGAAAAAAAAAAGGCTGAAGTCTGGCTAAATTCTATCGTATAATTAAATCTTTTCGAAAGACTAATATCCCATCGTGCTTGAAAACAAATTTCGCACTGGCCAACACCGAGTTTGTCAAAGGTGATAATCAAACTCAGGAGCTCGGAATCGACTCACGTACCCCAGGATAGCCTATCCCATTGGGCAAATGGTGTGTTAGTTAGCAAAATATAAAATCTAATAACAGTGAATAAAAATTAAATATAAATATAAAATAAATAAAAAGATTATCAATTTTAAAAGGAACATTAACAAAGACGCACATCCTCCATAGATAAATAATAAGAAAAAATCTAAAGAATTTTAATAGCATAATCCACATTCATCAAATGCAAATATAAAAAATTAACCCATAAATAGAAAAAGAAGACAACACAATTAAAAAGTGAAACATGCTGGGTATCATGCATGGTTGAAGGAAAACCCATGATAAAATAGGAGTAATTATACAAAATTGAAAAAGATTATGAAGGTTTTATTGTAAATGTGACTGAAGTTCCCGTTGAAAGAAGATCATGAAGGTTGTATTGTAAATGTGGCTGAAGTTCTCACCGGAGTCAATGCAGCAACGCTGTACTCGAATATTAAAGAAAGATAAAATATAAACACAAATTAAAGAATGATTTTAATACCCGTTGGGGCAAAATGAGCAATATAAAAAAGAAAACACAAATAGAAAATGAAACACGTGGTATTGTGTTGGGTTGGATGGAAATTACCAATAAAATAGAAGCATTTATAGAAAGTTGAAAGTGTGCGACTGAGGGATCTATTGTAAATGTGACTGAAGCTTCTGTAAATAAAAATTAAATTAAAACTATAAATTAAATAAGAATATTATAAAATTAAAAAGAAAAGGTTATTGAGAAACGAACTTCGTGTATTTGAACATCTAAAAAAAAATTTGGGACCCTAAACTACCCTAAAATACACTATCAGCATCGCACTTAATGTATTTTTTCACAAACTTATTATTTTTTACCAAACCGGTTATATACGAAAAAGCTTTTGATATTTGAAAAGTTAAATTTTTTTCGATTCCCAAAGTACCTCAAAACACATTGCTTAACATTGCACTTTACGTATTTTGTTACAAAATAATTTTTTTCACCATCAAGTACACCAAAGCATACTTTTTAGCATATCACTTTACGTATTTTGTTTATGAAATTAAATTTTTCCATCTAATTGATTATTGAAGAACAAAATTTATATATTTAAACATTTAAAAATTTTCGACACAGTAAAGTACTTATAAAAATACAAAATAAAGAAAAAAACTGAAGAAAAAACAAAAAGTAACAAAAAAAACTGGAAAAAAGAAGAAGAGAAAAAAAAAGAAACAAAAAGCAAAATAAAAAAATTAAAATAAAAAAAAAACAAAAAAACCTGTCACTTGCGCGCGCAAGTGACAAGCCGCATTATATCTTAAGATTACAAGGCAAAAAACCACCAAAAAAAAGGGAAAAAAAAGAGAGAAAAGCTACCTAGGCTGAAGAGTGTGTCAATGGAGGAATGAGTCCCTTCTTCACAAATAAAGCAGCACAACCATTTGCATCTCTACACGTGTGAGTTGGAGTAATATTCATAAGAGATATGATCTTACTGAGGAGCCTACTGTACTCATGGAAATCATGCATAGTTTTGTTGTTAATGAAATTTACAATATCAATGGAGTCCGTTTCAAAAGTCAACATCCGTACGTAGCTCATGATCGTAAGCCATTTGGAGGCCATGTTTGATCCCCCAAGAGAACGTCTCCCTCTCCATGGCCATCCAAGCTAGTAAAACCATACATGCACCCAATTACCGTTGCGGTCCCTATCTAGCCCTCCTAAGCTAATTAACTATTATTGTCACAAAATAAGGTGTATTTCAAAAATGCATAAAAATCACGTCACTCATGCATTCACACAAGTATCTTACTCGTTACATAAGAAAATATGGATTGAAACATCAACTTAGTGAACACTTTACTCCCAATCAAACACTTTCATATGAAAATTACTTGTGTTGACCCACCCTAATTTTTTTTTTAAAGAACATAGACTATTGTTGTGCTCTAGATTTACAAATTACAAATGTTCTTTTTCACATAGAAAACATCGCTGTTTAGAAGTCGTAAGGAAAAAGCTAAAAAATGATGATTAAGCTAACTATTAATTACTGTAAATAAATTTACTCATCCAATATCAAAACGGCACCGTATTTTGGCATATTAGGAGATTACAGACGCTGATGCAACTTGCAAGCATCGAAAGAAAAAGTAACGAAATGTTTAATTCCTCCATCATCATTTATTCTTCCCGATCCCAATCCACAACTTTTTAGGGTTCCTTCAATTTCAGTTTCTTCTTATTCCCAAAGCTCCCCGTTCACTCCATCAAATCCCTGGTGAGCCCTTCAATCTTTATTCCTTCTCTCTATCTCTTATTTATCTTTTTTGTTCGTTTGTTTGTTAATTTCGTTCCGAGATTCTTCTTCCTAATTTTGGAAATAAAACGCACGCGTTTTAAGATCGGAAGCCCGCCAGCTTTCTGTCTTGTGAAGATTTTCATTCAATATCAAATCTTTATTAATTTCAAATCTTTATCCTCTTTATGTGGAATTATAAATTTCATTGATTTTACCTTGAAGAACATTAGCTAGGTGTTAGTGTTAGACACCTGAAAAATCTTTTCTTGAAGAACTTCTAGTAGCTTCTCCATGATTTGAAAAACATTTTAGTGAAGGGTGTGTATGAGGTAAGGTACCTGAAGGCTTCAGTAGTAGTTGAGGTGCTTCCCTTTCGTGCCCTGTGCTGTAGCTTCTTATGATAACTGTAAAACACCTTAGAGGCTCACCTTTCTAAGGGTATAGTGGAAATGGATTCGCTGCAGTCATGTTTTTTTGTAGTTTCCAAGTTAGGAGTTTTAAAGAAGATTTTTGGAGTTTAAATTCAAGTTGTTGGATCTTCAATCTTCATCCAACGGCTGCAATTGGCCGAGTAATTGCAGAATTTCCCTAACTGTAGGCAATCCTGGTCCAGAAATGTTTGCTTTGGCATTGAACACGCTTGGACACATGTCAAAACCACAACTCTAAATTCTAACCTTGCCATTGAATGTGGGTGGATTGGAACATGTACTAACTATGTAACGCCTTTCTAACGCTTAACTGCGACGATAAAATAGGGTGAGTTAGTTAGAATATTGGGAACATAGCTGCTTCCCTCCTACTTGACGTAATTGTTACTTTAGAAGTTTTAGTTTGTTTTGAATGATTTATTACCCTTGTGTTAGAGTATATAGCAGTCTGTATATTTGTATTTTCTGTGTGTGCATGTTTATAGCTTCTATGCATTAGTTAGTTAAAGTTTGTTTGAGTTGCAGTTAAGCAACTGCAAGTTTGTTAGAGTATCTAACTCCTTGTACAACTACATAAACGTGAGTTACACAACTCGTAAGTTTTTGTTCTCGCCAAAATGAAATCCTTGTGAAATGAAACAATTGGATGACAATTAAATTTGTATAGGTGCTTTTTCCAAAACCTTGTGACAACTTGTGGATATTTTTGTGTTTTCCTTGTTCCATTCTTACATATTTCTTTTGATGCCTGGATCAGATGGAGACCCCAATATATTTTGTGTTCATTTATTCATGTACATATACTTTCTTTTGCCTGACTTTTTGTTTGTTTCTTCCATATTTATCTCTCTAGATTTTAAAATGGATGGACCAGCTGGCCGAGGTGGTGGTACAGGCGTAGACTTGTTTCTACCAAATTATAAATTGGGAAAAACACTTGGCATTGGATCGTTTGGCAAGGTGAAAATTGCAGAACATGTATTGACAGGTCATAAGGTTGCCATCAAGATCCTTAACCGTCGCAAAATAAAGAACATGGACATGGAAGAAAAAGGTTTCTATTTTTTTATCTATAGTCTTTAGTCTTCATCTTCATCTAATTGTAGCCATTTTCTATATTTATTATTTTCCAATTTTTCTGATAATTTCATTTGGTTTTCGTGAGTATTGGCAACTATAGGCTCAGTTATTTTTCTAGCACATGTTATCCATACATTTTTCAAGTACTGTGTACTTTAAAGAGAAATTTTACTGATTCCTAATGCTTTAGTTTACAAAATCTGCATGGATGCTCCTGGTTAAGCTTGTTAATTAAATTATTAAATATGCTAACCATCTTTTCTCCCTTTTATTTCTTCAAAATTTGTTGCAGTGAGAAGAGAAATAAAAATTTTAAGATTGTTCATGCATCCTCACATTATACGACTCTATGAGGTTATAGAAACTCCTACTGACATATATGTTGTCATGGAGTATGTGAAATCTGGAGAGCTCTTTGATTACATTGTTGAAAAGGGTAGGTTGCAAGAAGATGAAGCTCGTAACTTTTTTCAGCAGGTAGGATTATTTAGTATTTTATGTTCTTGAGAAACTTTTGCTTCTAACAGATTATTTAAGCTGATTTTTGTTTGGAAGCAGATAATATCTGGTGTAGAGTACTGTCACAGGAATATGGTGGTTCACAGGGATCTGAAACCTGAGAATTTGCTTTTGGACTCCAAATGGAATGTCAAGATTGCTGATTTTGGCTTAAGCAACATAATGCGTGATGGACACTTTCTCAAAACCAGTTGTGGAAGCCCCAACTACGCAGCTCCTGAGGTTTGAAATTCTTTGATTTGTAATGGAATGCTTGTTATTCGTTAATAATGACATCATCATCATTGAGTGTGTGTGTGTAGTCCATCTCTTGTGATTGATATTTCATGGTTACATTTTTTTCCACAGGTTATCTCGGGGAAATTGTATGCTGGACCTGAAGTAGACGTCTGGAGCTGCGGTGTAATTTTATATGCCCTTCTTTGTGGAACTCTTCCGTTTGATGATGAAAACATTCCAAATCTCTTCAAAAAAATTAAGGTATTGTTGATGTTAATTTTATTTCGTTAATTATTTATTGATTATACAATTGGATATTAATCTATATATTAATTTAGTATCGTAGTAGTTCTACAATCTCTTGGCTACTTTGAATTAAACTATTCGATGTTGCTCTCTATCATCAATATAATAGTACTTCTTTTTGAGAACCACACATTCCAAATCAGATTTGAAATTTAATCATCACATATTATTTCATATAGGGAGGAATATACACTCTTCCTAGTCATCTGTCACCTGGTGCTAGAGATTTGATACCAAGGATGCTTGTGGTTGACCCCATGAAGAGGGTGACCATACCTGAGATCCGCCAGCACGCGTGGTTCCAAGCCCGTCTTCCCCGTTATTTAGTTGTGCCACCACCAGATACGATGCAACAGGCTAAAAAGGTTTGTTTCTTTCTACTTTATTGGGTTATCCTCATATTCCCTTCCATTTTCACTCTTCTGCAAATCATCTTCTTTGGTTTTTGCGAAAGATTGCTCTATTTTATATTTTGTAGTTAAAAATTACTAACACTTTGTGGAAGATCTTGGTTTCAAACCTTGGGTGACTGCGGACACAAACATGTTGTGAATAATAAGGTGTTTGCTACATGATATTATAATCCATCCATTTTAAACCAAGAAATGACATGGTTCTGTAGATTGACGAGGAAGTCCTTCAGGAAGTGGTCAATATGGGATTTGACAGGAATCAATTGATTGAATCTCTTAGCAACAGGATACAAAATGAGGTTTGTGCCCTTCATTTTCTCCTCGTGTATCTGCCAGATTTTTCTCTTATTAGCACTCGTGTTTCAGGCTACGGTGGCGTACTATTTATTATTGGACAACCGATTCCGTGTATCCAGTGGCTATCTTGGAGCTGAGTTTCAAGAGTCCATTGTAGGTTTATTTTTTCCTTAACTTCTCAAGTTTTCTTTAGTAGTTTCTTATAAAATGATCTAGCTTATCTAATGATGAACCAGGAGACATTATTTGTGTAAATCGTATTCATATGCAAATTGGGGTTGATCGTTAAAAATTGTACAAGTGTTTGATTCGTGATTAAATGTTGGGCATCTTCTCATACATGGCAGCTAGCCAGATGATGGGCAGGGACAGAAAAGGATGGGCTACTTTCTACTGAAGAATGCATGGGAAATGTGAGAAAAAGTAGGGTGAATTTTGCTAGAACCCGGTAATGATGTAGGTTGGGGAAGGGGGAACAATTTCAATTCGAATAAAAGGGGAGCAAGGAAGGGAGAAAGGCAAGGAAAAATTGAAAGAGAGAAAACTAGCCCTTCAGAGCTAGCTCGGTTCTGGGTTTGAGTGCTGAGTTCCAGCTCAGTGTTTTCTGTAATTTAAGTGAGGTTCCTATCAATGAACCATGTCATTAGATTTATCTTCCTAGCCTGCCCTGAACACGATCCTTTGTGGATCCGATAACAATGGAATTGGAGATTTCATATGCGTAATTGATTTTGTATATCTCTGCCTGTTTGCTTTTAAAACTATCCTATGCAAAACTCATTATTTTTGGTTTTATAATGTTAGGACTCAAGTTTTAACCAAATGCATCCCAGTGGAGTTGCTTCTTCAGCTGTTGGGCATCGCTTTCCAGGCTATATGGATTCTCCAGTAGCAGGATTGAGACCACAGTTCCCTGTTGAAAGAAAATGGGCTCTTGGGCTTCAGGTACGGTGACCAAGTTGTTGATCTTGCTGTTTGAGAGGAAATAATTGTTGGGTCATTATTCGTCTGATTTATTCAATCTCTTATATGAAAGTTGAGCTTAAGTTTTGTTGCTCATGTACTTGCTTCCTTTCCTCTTTGGATTTGTGCACATAGGATACTGTTGTCAAGAACCAATTTTCCCAAAAACTTAAGCTGTTGTTAGGCAAAGATGAATAATTTAATATGTAATAGCCGTCTGAATTATTAATATGCCACTGGAAAATTAGTTATAATGTCTTGTTGGTAATTACTTTCCCGTTTTTTAACTCGTGACAGTCGCGAGCTCATCCTCGTGAAATAATGACTGAGGTCCTTAAAGCTCTGCAAGAATTAAATGTTTGTTGGAAAAAGATTGGTCACTACAACATGAAGTGCAGGTGGGTTGTTGGCATTCCTGGCCATCATGAAGGAATGGTGAACAATATCGGGCATAGTAATCATTACTTTGGAGATGATTCCAACATTATTGAAAATGATGCTGTTTCTAGTTCAAATGTGGTCAAATTTGAAGTACAGGTAATACATCTTTAGGATCACAATCTCTATTGCATTTGACATGAAAGGAAAAAAAAACGTTGATCCGATTGCCAGATAAGTATCCTTTGTTAAGTTTAAGTGGTTTATATAGTTACAGAATGACCGGGAAAAAGCTATAGCTAAAGGGTCTAAAGATTATTTTCCTTCCCTCACCCCCATATTCAGTAATGTACATGTTTAAATCATTGATATTAATTCATGGCATTGTTGGGTAGTGCTAGTTTTTTTTTTCCCAGGATAGTCTCAAATTCATGTGCTTACATCTGTAACAGCTTTACAAAACTCGGGAAGAAAAGTATCTGCTTGATCTTCAAAGGGTGCAGGGTCCACAGTTTCTTTTCTTGGATCTCTGCGCTGCTTTCCTTGCACAGCTTCGTGTCCTCTAGAGCAAGGAGCTCAGGCCCGTGAGATACTTGAGATGTCTAGTTTTGCATGTGAATAAGCTTACGTTGTACATATAAGTGCCTTCAGTCGCAGCCTATCTTCTGTGTTTATACCCCCGTTTTTCAATGGGTAAACATTATTATGAGCCAATCCTGAATATGGGATTTGCTTCGTTAACAATGATGGTGTTTGATTAAGTGTTTCTCGTGATAATTTTATTTTATCAATATGGTGAAATTCTGGTAAAGTCATGAAAGAATTAGCTCCCAACTGACAGTGATATGTATGGCTTGCAACCAATTGTTGTAAATGGCTGTTGCTATTGTTTCTTGAAAGCTGAAGGATGTCTGTCTAGGTTGCATCTAACTTGAGTTTGCAGATTACCCTTTTGTTTTCATTTGAAGGTTGTTTCAGGTTGCTCATGTATGAATGCTACATAACTTTATGGTAACGATCTTTCTTTATTCTTGTACTGAAAAAATATGCATGTTTGGTGTTCTTATCTGGGGTTAGAATCCAACTGTTAGAATTAATGTGAGGAATGGAAACATTAGTACAAATCATTCATCTTTGATCATTACATTGTTTATACTGAATATCAAGTTCTAATAACCCATGATGATCTGCTGTGAACAACTCACTCTTTCTAGAAGTGATTTTAAATTTTTTTAATTTTAAAAATATATATCCGTCCTAAATAAAGTTTCAATCAATAATAAGTTATGAAAATAGATGTACATGTGCTTACTATTTTTTTTATCTTTCGAAACATATAATATTTTATGTCTGTATATATAATTTTCACCTGTTGATTACTTTATGATTATTTGGTAAAACAATACTAACCCCAAATATAGATATGCTTTTTCCATCAATGGAACAGTTACTAGTGGTTAATGTTGGATGATAACACTAGCAAAATCTATTATTCACAAACTTTTACTTTCTTTAGCTTCTCGATAGTTGGAAAAGCAGTGGACGCACAAGTCCACAGCTCCAATTTATGGGTTTGGTGTTGAAAATTGGAACCCTTAAACAGACACGCACTAACTTATTCACATTGATGTTAAGAAAGCAGGGTGAAATAACCAGAAAAAAAATGCCCCCTTTCCCTCCTATTTGACAGACATAATTGTCATCTAATGTCATTTTAGAAGATTTAGTTTGTTTCATACTATTATTTCACCCTAAAAACAGTAATGATTTCTATTCAATTTTGTCCCCGTCTAGAAATGGATTGTAAGTTGAACATTTAAGACAATTGGTCAAATATTTTGATGTTTTCTTTCTTGTTCTATGTTGATATTGGAGTGTGGGTTCCACATTGGCTGTGAAAATCCCATTTTACAGTAGAATTACCTCCTCTTAACCTGCTTTTAGGAGTGCACTTTCCTGTATGTTAAGTGTGATCAGACCCCTTCTCCACTTCCTAATTCCTTGATGTGAAAGGATTGATATATGCAGGGGCATGAGTCAATCCTGCAGGGGCATGAGTCTCATTATTTAAAATTTATAGTTAAACATCCTTTAACGTAGATATATAATAGGCTTTCATCTATATATTGAAAAGCAGGAAAGTTCAATGTTCCTTTTGCGGCTTCTTTCCCTAAAGAGTTAAAATCCTCTAGCATCTTAAGAGTGCCTTTTTTCCTTCTTTGGGTCAGCTGGTTGTGCTGCTGCTAATCAGGGTGTTAGCAATGGTGCTATACTCGTGTTGCGGCAGCGACGATCGATCATTTGTGTCCGATACATAAAAACAATTTGTGCATTTTTAGTGAATTCAAAATATAATTTTTGTTGATGATTGAATTGCACTTTTAGTCCTCCTATAATAAGCCATCTACGACTTTAGTTGGACACCAAAAACTTAAAACAAAAATTTAATGTATCCTCATGCATTATCTTTCAACCTTATATATAAAGTAATTTATCACCATGGTTGTATCATAGTGTGATGGTACCTTATTGTTTTCCTTTTAAAGTAAGTGACCTCACAAGTTGAGGCCTACATATAGGTTTGGAGTCCTTAGAGCACACGGGTATCGACATGGGGAGGGATTGAGTGCCTTTAGGACGGGAAAGACACTCATACCTCTAGCATTTTGTGTCTATCTCTCCTCAAATATTTTCTCTTTATCTTATACAATTTTCTTTCACATCCTTTTCCCTCCAAAATAAGGCTGAAGGTATCAAAGACACCTAATGCTAAACTTACTTAATCTTTTCCATATCGACATTGTGGGGTCTTGGGAGGACTAGAACTCACATTGTCAAGGGGTTTACGAGTCCAAGTGATGAACTAATGTAGCCCTATGGTGTGAGAAGAATCTCACAAATAATTAGTGAGATCTTGCTAAATTAATATTCTTGAGATGATTCTCTAAGCAAAATTGTATGGAAGACTCGAATTTGATGATAACGAGAGCGAGACCCAAATACTATGGAAGAGAGCGAACCCTTACCCTTTAGGGAGCCAATTTTTTGGTGTTTTTCATACACAAATCGACGTTTTAAAATTAACACTAAACCATTAGTCGTGAAGACTCCACAACCAGTGATGGAAGACACCAAACAAGTTCAATTTTCTAAAATGCAAGGAAAATTGTATAGACAGATAAACAATAACAGTACGAATAACATTGCAAAAATTGTCAGAAAATAACTTGATGAGGTTCGACCCTATAACACTACACCCCACCTTCTGTGAATGAAAAATAAACTTGCACTACATCGTACTTTTCTTATCGTACTTTTCAGCTTTATTCAAACAATAAATACTATTTCCAGTTTAACTAAACTATGGGAGATTCTATCTTCACCCCCAATGTGGTTATCCGCACCGTCTTATTGCTTGAATAACTAAACTGTCCTAACCAAATTCTCTTATAAATTATATGTTTATGTAACTGGGTTCACATATGTACAAAATCTATTTTTGTACGCATATTTTTTTGTTTTGTTTAATAAGCCTCGTTAAAACCTTCTGTTGCAAACCCTCTTTATGGACAAATCATCAGAAGGAAAAAGAGCACTCTATCTTAAATTAAAAAAAATAAAAAGTAGTACAAGCAGGACTAAGGGGGGACTAGGCCAAAACCATTGTCAGGAAAACATACAAGCAAAAGAAACAACACTACAACATAGATGAAGAAAGCCAATGAGACTCGAGAGCAACCCCAAATGATAAATCATCTATATTTGAAAAAACAAAGACTTTGCCTATTACGATAAAAATCATCTAAGATGTGAAGTGAGTTCATAGACATTTAGAAATTAGACATAAACATGTATAAATTGAGTTCATATAAGCTCAGAAATAGGATTTGCAAGAATTCAATTCATACATGTTCAAGACTATGTGAACTTAGTTTAGACATGTTTATGTGTAGGTTGTTCCCACACACACACACACGCACACGCACACACACGCACACGCACACACGCACACACACCAACACACACATTGATGTGAAGTTAGCTCACATGCGCTCCGCATAACTTTTGAACATGTATAAACTAAGTTCAGACAATTATATATGAATTGAGTTCACATATGCTCAATATAAGTTTTGAACATGTGGAAATTGAGTTCATCCAAATGTACATGAATTGAATTCATATTTGTCTAGTGAACTTAGTAGACCCCCTTTATGTAAACTATGTTAACACAAACGCATATGAGCTCAGCTGACAAGCCTAAGGGCCTTTTTTATCACAAAAAAAAACTCAATTGACATATGTATGTGTGAACTCAGTTCATATAAGGGGGTTGTACCGAGTTCACTGGACAAATGTGAACTCAATTCACATACGTTCGTGTAAACTCAATTCATATAAAAGAAATGTATATAAATTAAGGGTACTTATGTCATTTAAAAGTATTTGTTTTACTAAAGGGTGTAGCTAGCTACATCGGGGATATTGGGTGTATAAATGATGTTGCAGTGAAGCTTTAAATTAAAAAATGTTGCATTGAAGTAAACACATTTTAAAAAAAAGGCAAAAGAAAGAAAAATCATAGGAGGGGGGGAAAAGGACATGAGTGCCCTCAAGTACTAGCTACTACTAAGTTTTAGATGATGCCATGCATCTATTAGTGGGAATCTCTTGAGAAGTCATTTCTGTCTCTATGCCTCTCTCCTTTGGTTTTTAAACACTCACTAGCTACCCTTTCTCAACTCACTAAAACAAACAACAATACTTCTATTCTATTTCCATCAACTCTCTCACTCATGTCTACTCACTTCTCCACCCACTACCATCTTCCATCTTTCTCTTCTTCTTCTTCCTCTAAGCATTTCCATTTTCCATCATCATCACTATCATTTTCTTCTCCTATCTTTCTTCATCTCTTCTCCAAATCCTATTTGGGTAAGTGTAACATACAATACAAAAATTGATTACCCAATTTTTTTTCTTTATAATACACTATGCTGAATATCAATCATCAACATGCATCTTTTTCTTGTTGATTATTTCACCTTCTCTTACCACCCAACCAAAAAAACTCTTTTGTTTGTTTACTTTTAAGCTCTCTCTTCAATTTTCATTTCTCTTACTAGATTGCATGTCATGTTTTTTGTTTATTGGGACATTTCATTACCCAAGATTGATGAATATCAAAGCATAAATTAAGTTGCATACTATAGTAGTAATTCATTTTTATATGGGATATTATTAATTCTACCAGCCCAAAGGAGCTTCCGCAAGGAGTTATTAATTTTTATTTCTTTATTTTCTTTCACCATATATATATATATATATATATATATATATATATATATAGATAGATGTGTGTGTGTCTCCCCTTGCTTATAAAATAAAAATGACTTTTTTTAGTTATGCTTAGAGAAAATAAAACATAATTTAGTAGCTTAACTAACCTAGTTAAGAAGTCAGTGATTTTGGCTCTCTAGCTTTCAGCTTTCGAAATTTCACTATCAAGCAGGCCAAAGTTGTAAGGTGTTTTTTGTTGTTGTTTTCTTCTCCACCAAAAAAAAAAGCAAAAAAAATAAGGAAGATTTGAAGTAATTTTTTATTTTCATTCGGAGCTGCCTGAAAGTAACATATCACTTAACTTCCAAAGCCAATAAAAAGTGATTAAGTGAATGATTAATTAGTATAAATTAATTATTTATATAAATATATATAATAGGTGGCGTGTCGTTTGAGGCTAAAGACAAACATGAGAAAAGATACAGCAGAGCTATATCCAAATCACGAACTCAAGGTATATTTGTCGTGGAGATTCTTAATTATTCAAATTAATTAATTTAACATTTCTTTCTCTAAAGTGTATTTGAACCAATTAATTAATTTTATATTATTGCTCTGTATGGAGAATATCCAGACGTATTTCAGATTAATGTGGAGGATGACATGGTCATAGAAGAGAAAGAAGAGCAAGATATTGGGGTACTTTTTTAAGATTAATTATTTATTGTTATTTCTCTGTTTTGTGCTTACCCTTTTCAAATTAATTAATTAATAATGTTGTTATTATTTAATAAGGTTTCAGTGACAAATGAGATTAAGAAGCAAGTGGACATAATTAAATCAATATTAGGTTCCTTAGAAGATGGAGAGCTAAGCATATCAGCTTATGACACAGCTTGGGTTGCTCTTGTTGAAGATGTTAATGGAAGTGGTACCCCTCAATTTCCTTCAAGTCTAGAATGGATCGCAAAAAATCAACTCCCAGATGGTTCATGGGGTGATAGTCAATTATTTTCATCTCATGATCGCATTATTAATACCTTAGCTTGTGTTATCGCATTAAGATCGTGGAATATGCACCCAGAAAAGTGCGACAAAGGTAATAATATTTAATCTCAGTAGATCGTGACAACAACGTCACTTTGCCACTTACAAATTAGTCTTATTTACTTGAATTTATCAATGTGGTATATAGGAATGAAATTTTTTAGAGAGAATCTTGGGAAGCTCAAAAATGAGAATGAGGAGCACATGCTTATTGGATTTGAAGTTGCTTTCCCATCACTTCTTGACATAGCTCGTAGTTTGAAGATTGAGGTACAAAATGATTCTCCTATATTGAAAGACATCTTTGTGAAAAGAGATGAAAAACTCACAAGGTATATGTATATCTACTCCTATCTATCTTAGTTGTGGTGATAATAATTATGCATGCTTGAGTTGTCGCTGCCCATATCTATGTTCATAATTGATTTTCAAACAAATCTTATCTTACAAACTTTTTTTTAACAAGTCACTTTATTATATTTTGCTAAGTTGTGCAATAATTAACTAGTGTTGTATGTGGGCCTTGTGTTGGATAGAATACCAAGAGAAATGATGCATAAAGTTCCTACAACTCTGCTCCATAGTTTAGAAGGAATGTCAGGTTTGGATTGGAAACAACTTCTAAAATTGCAGTCTCAAGATGGGTCATTCTTGTTTTCACCATCTTCCACTGCCTTTGCACTCATGCAAACCAAAGATCAAAATTGCCTCAATTACTTGAATAATGCTGTCAATAAGTTCAATGGGGGTGGTAATGTCTCCTATTTGCCTAACTCTTTCACTTTTCATTTCACCTTTTTCATACCATATATAATATCTTTCTTACTTTGGTTTAGAATTATTATTTTTATTAATTTATGTACACCGTCGGTGTAAAAATATTGTACGCATGCATCCAACGACGTGTTCCAATATTATTTAATGAGTACGACGAGTTGTTTGTTTTAACCTCATTAAAGATGACAATATATTACACTGACGGTGCAATAAAAATTAACTTCATTTGTTAGGCCCATGTATAGTATCTGTACTAATTTGGTTTATGTATCAGTTCCAAATGTGTACCCGGTGGATTTGTTTGAACATATTTGGGTAGTTGATCGGCTGGAACGCCTTGGGATATCACGATATTTTCAACAAGAGATCAAAGATTGTATGAGCCATGTTTACAGGTAATTAAATTGATAATGGCCTTCAAATCAATTAATATTTTCTAGACTCTTTTGAACAAATTAACTAATTAAGTATGAGACATAATATTGATAACTTATAATGTATAAATGAAACTTCAGATATTGGACTGAAAAGGGTATTTGTTGGGCAAGAAATTCAAATGTTCAAGATATTGATGACACAGCAATGGGTTTCAGACTACTAAGATTACATGGCTACCAAGTTTCAGCCAGTAAGTATCAAAGTCTATATTATGCAACATATTACTTAATAAACTGTTTTCTTATGAAGTTAAATTAATGGTAAAAAAAAATCTGCTTTCGTGTTTGATAGATGTGTTTAAGCACTTTGAGAGAAATGGTGAATTCTTCTGCTTTGCTGGGCAGTGCACACAAGCGGTAACCGGAATGTTTAATCTGTATAGGGCAACTCAAGTGTTGTTTCCGGGGGAGAAAATCCTTGAACACGCCAAGCAATTCTCTGCCAAATTTTTGAGGGAAAAGAGAGAAGCAAATGAACTAGTAGACAAATGGATCATAATGAAAAATCTGCCTCAAGAGGTAGGTAATGGACCAGTGGACCCATATTCCCTCATAGAGTCAAGGAATCAAAGTAGTTGGACCAAGACAAAATACTTCATATTCTCACTTATCTAAATTACAAAACATGGGTTATGAGTTGTTAGATCTTCATCCAACGACCAAGATAAGAAAGTCTTACTAGTTGGATAATTACAAACAACTCATATTCTGACTTGTCCTAATTGGCTTTAAAATACAACTGAAAATATGAATTGTTAGACCTTCATCCAACGACAGACATCAAAGACTTAAGTCGTTGGATAAAGATCCAACGGATGCATGATTGTAGAGAATCCAATTCAATTTGTTGCTTGTGATACCACTAGCAACAAAGAACAAAAATATGTTGTTGGACCACTTGTGTTGATGTATATAGTTGCCTACTAGGTGGCTTAAACTCAAGTATGAATGTACTTGGTATGTGTTGTGTGTGCAGGTGAGTTATGCATTGGATGTGCCATGGTATGCAAACTTACCTCGTATAGAGACAAGATTCTACATTGATCAATACGGTGGTGAGAATGACGTTTGGATAGGGAAAACTCTTTATAGGTACTACTACTACTTTGTACTTTAATTTGCTCTTCATTTCTAATTAACATTTTTTAAAATGATTATTAACATTTAATTAAAAAAAATAGTGTAGAATAATTTGTCATTTGGGTTATGTTAAATCCCACCCTTCGAGGTGCCTCTAATCCAGTAAGGGGAATAGTCACTACGTTCGACGGTGGATACCCTGGTCTCGACAAAAAAAAAACGATGGTGACACATCTTCATCAACAAATACGATGTAGTCAGTCGCTAGATCATTAATCAATCCCCGTGCATGCAAAATGTATTTTTTTTTGCAAACCGTCCATGCAAAACGTTAGAGAGACAACAAACAAATATTTAAAACTCAATTTGTTTCTATCAAAAACCATATGATAATAATAAAAATCGAATGCACCAAGGAATATCCCTCTTTCTTAGCAAAAAATATACTCTCCTCCGCTCCATCATCAATATTAATATTATATTTTATGACGGAGCTAATAACATTAATTTTCTCATAGTTTGTACTTTGTGTGAATATATTTTATCTTGCAATTTTTTCCCTGAATTAAACTACAATTTTTTTCTTAAAAGAATGGCATATGTGAGCAACAATAATTATCTCGAGCTTGCCAAATTAGACTACAACAATTGCCAAGCACTGCATCTAAAAGAGTGGGAGGAAATTCAGAAGTAAGTGCAATATAATATAATACTTCAATAACTTCCATCATATTTTCTACATAGAAATTAACTCTGATTTATTGCAATTAAATTTATCAGGTGGTACTCAGAATCTAGATTGGGAGAGTTTGGATTAAGCAAAAGAGCTCTTCTTTTAGCTTATTTTTTGGCAGCAGCAAACATTTTTGAACCTGAAAGATCTCTTCAAAGAATTGCATGGGCCAAAACCACTGCCTTGCTTGAAATAATCACATCATATATTACTGATCCAGAATTGAGAAAAGACTTTGTAAAAAAATTCAGTGACTGTATCAGCAGGCCTAATTATTCCATAGGCTGGTAAGTCAACTCTCTCCAATTTCCACAACAATTTCGCTATAATTTTTTTTTTTGCAGTGATCTAGAATCTTGGGTTCGCCACTAGATACATGAGTTGTTTTTTCTGTAAATGTTGAAACAATGCAAATAATGTGCCAAAGATATATAGACATGCTTTTTATGATTTTACTTTTGATTTCTGTTTCTAAATCAATTATTTTGTAGAGTAGGCACAAAATTGCCTAGACCATCAAAAGTGAATTAGCATTCTTGTTAATTATTTTTTCTAGAAAGAATTTAGTAGATTCACTAATGTTTCAACCTAACATTATGGACATTATTGTAGGAGGTTGAACCGAAACAAAACAGGAAATGGACTTTCTGAGACATTGGTTGCAACCATAGATCAAATCTCATGGGATATACTTGTGACTTATGGTCATGACATTGGATGTGATATCCATCATACTGTGAGTTTTCCATTCTTATTCATTTTATATTTATAAACTAGTTGAACGATTAATTTTATCAAATACTTTAAATTTATAATCTGCTAGCTTATCTGTAGAGCTGTCAAACTGGGCTACTCGTCCCATCCCAATGGACCAAAGTGCAAAAGCGAGATGGGATGGGTCAGCCCAGTTATCTACCGGGCTGCGTTTTTTTAGCCCAGCCCAGCCCAAAACATTGAGTCTAACAAGCTGGCTCGGCCCACTTCACATTTTAACAAGAGACAGCAAAAAGTGTTCAAAAAGTAGGCCCAGTTCAGCCCATGGGCCAATTGGACTAGACCAAATCACACGGTTCTTTTAGACCTTTATTTTTTAGCCTAGTCGAACCCAAAATATTAGGCCATCGAACCGGCCCATTGGGATAGGCTTAAATTGGCAGCTCTGCTTATCTCATCTATTATTTTTTATCAAACAACGCCTAAGATTCATCTTAGTTAAAATTAAATTCAACACATTCTTAAATTTTCTATTTTGACTTAAGTTAAAAGCATAAAAAATCATTTTTTCAATTTAATTGAGATTATTTCTTTTTTATCGGATGTCCCCGAAGGGATTGAGATTATTTCTTTCAACTTCATTCTATTTCCAATTTTTACAAGTCTATTTGTCTTATGAAAACTGACTATGTCATCTTTTGAACTTCTTAATCATTACAATGATTTTGTAACTATTTGTCCAATTAAAATAAGAAAATCAGAGATTGGAATAACAAAAGATAGAGAATCAAACATTGGTAGAGCAGCAAGCACAAGTACCAAATTTTCTTTTTAATTCCAATTATTATTGTGATGTTATTGTAGTGGAAAAATTGGCTTTCAAGTTGGCAAATTGAAGGAGACAAATGTGAAGGACAAGCAGAGCTTTTGGTACAGATATTAAACCTATGTTCTGGGAATCAGATTTCTAATAAGGAGCAATTGTCCAATCCTAAATATCAGCATCTCCTTCAACTCACTAACACACTCTCTCATAGACTTTATTCCTATCAAAAGGACAAGGTGAGTCGGTGCCTAGCATAAATTAGCTTCTTTCAATTTCTGTTTTTAGGAAATTGCATTATTCAGGTGGTCGCAGATTTTGGTCGTTGGATGAAGATTACATTTCGAGTTGTGTTTTAAAGTTGATTTTGTGAACTTAAAATATGAGTCATCTTATCTTTATCCAATGACCAATATTTGGAATAGGGGTTTCTCCTTACTATTGGGAATTCAAAAAATTCATAGGGTTTTCACGCATTCATGCAATAAGGCGATTTTGACCAAATGATCTTTGATCGAGTGATGCACATTTCAAAATTGAATTTTATATATGAATTATTCACCTCAAAATGTGTGTCATCCGATTAATATTAGATGGTCTGGATCATCTCATTGTGTGAATTCATGAAAAAAAAATTGAATTTAGGGAATTAGATCGAATTCATAATTAGGTCTTATTTACACAGTTACATGCAATCAAACGATCGATCAAGATTGGACAATTCACATTTCAACTTGAGCAAAACAAGAATAGACTACGAAAGTGAAAACATTACTTGTCTAATCTTAATTGGGGGGGCCAAAATTGTCCACTAGAATCAAATTTTGACTACAGTGATTCCATATTCTTGTTATGATTGCTTTCTCCTAATGCATTCTTTTTTTCTTGACCAACTTAATGCATCTTTTTAACATCCCTACTTTTCCTCCAATAGATAAAGGCACAAGCTAGTGTTACAAATTCGTAGTATCTATAGAGCAGCTAGATTGATATGCTAATTTCAGCAACTTTAAAGTATAAAGGGATCAAAGATAGCTAAAAAACGGAAAGCAGATTGGGAGATTGCTGCAATTGCCAACTCATTATGATATCTTGCTTTCTCAAACTCACATAATTGAATGGAATAAAAATAAACATTTCGCACATATAAATAGTAAGGTATAGTGGTGTACTATGCATATTTTCAGGCTTAGCATATTCCATGCATTTGTGGAATAAAATATCATATTCTAAAATTTTACAAAGAAATTGTCATGTGAATATTTATGTCTATTTTTTTTATAAATATTAGTAACTTTTGGTGGAATCATATCTATTTAATATCTATAAAATTAGAGAAAAGGACAACAATTAAATATTATGTCACAAGATCATAAAAAATTTCAACAAGAGAGAACTCATTTGAAAAATTATTGAATAAATATTATATATATATATATATATATATATAAGGAAGTTATATATGACTAAAGTAACAAATAAACAATGTACTATTATTTTATATATTAAATAATTATATTTAATGTTTACTATATGCATTCATACTTAATTTCTTATTTGCAATTTTTTGAATAAAAAAATATTAGGAAGTGGAGAGCAGCAAATGTGATACTCAAGAAAACATGACGACAACTCCAGAAGTTGAGTCAATAATGCAAGAACTTGTTCAATTGGTGTTCCAGAATTCTCCAAATGACATAGATTTCAACGTCAAGAATATCTTCTTCACAGTTGCAAAGAGTTTTTACTATACAGCTTTCTACGATTCAAGGACAATCAACTTCCATATTGTCAAAGTCCTCTTTGATAAAGTCCTTTAATATGATTTAATATTGTACTAATTAAATATATAGGTTTTAGATTCACCATCATTGTGCATACCGTCAATATGATTTTAAAAAAATGAACAAAACTAGCTGTTCTAGTTTGATGATTTGTAAATACGCTCATTTTCTATTGGTGTGTTTTAATTCTTGTAATAAATTGGATATCCTCTACGCGCAACTGCAAAGACTAATCCCTCGAGACGGATAGAACTACAATAGGCGGCAAAACTCTCTTCAAGAGATTTAACTGCATGCCCAAAGCTGGATTGGAACCTAGGACCTTAGTTAAGTTGGAAGAGATTCCTACCATCTCATCTAAATGCTAGTGTGTTTTAGTTTTGTGTCAATTAATAATTGATGTTTTACAAATTTAAGGCTAAGTAAATTGAACTCTTCCTCTTGATGTTAATGATTGAGTTTCTACTAGGCATCAATACCAATATGGTAAAGGAAAGAAAAGAGTTTTAAGGGTGGGATTCACATCACCTTATTTCCTTTAGTTTATTTCTCGCACCAAGAGCTCACCACTCATCAATGAGAATTTCCACTATTATCCAAATATTAACTGATTATTGTGGTTCCAATAAATTATTAAAAGTGGTATTTTAGTCTAGTACTAATTAATATTTTCTTGTTCTTTAATAGTAATATCCTTATCCAAGAATTGAATTTTTTAGGCCTAATACTTTTTTCCTAATTAGGGGATGATAAAAAACCCTAATTTTTTCAAACAAGCATCTAGACTTCATATGTGATCTTAGGACCTTAAATTAGGGTTAGGAGTAACCTATGGGCGAAGAGGAACATTGTCATCTTTGCAAGGTAATACGACTTGTTTGCAACTCTTCTAAGTTGTAACTTCTCAATATCGTCGCAACATGAAGCCTATCGTGTTACAATGCAATGGGAAAGGACACATGTATACATAGTGGAACCATGCATAGTTCACACGTCATTATTTCATCGCGACTTGATAGAGTCTATTTCATGATGCGAACATGTACTTCCCCAACCTATTAACAAGTCTCTCATTTTACAATTTTGGTGACCATTTTTTCCTTTGATCTTTTTGCTACTTTAATATCTTCAAAAATATTGTGTTAGTTTTGTTGATCATTTGTGCTCCCCAAACCCTAATTTGGTCCATAGCGAAAATGGTAGCCTCAAAGTCCTTTTGGATTCTTGTCTGCCTCTCAATCTAGTGAGTTGTAATGGTAAACACCCACGCTCTAGGTGTTAGTTCAGAAACTTTTGTAATCAATGGTCCCTATATCTTACTTTGCTGCACAATTAGGGATTTCCATTCGGAGTTTGGAGTTTGGCTTCTGGCCCTTCTAACAATGAGGTAAAATTATAAGCCTTAATATAGTTTTTTTACAAGCATAAAAATCTAGTATCAAATAAAAAATGCATAAAAATCTATAATATGAAATTTGTGTCTATCCTAGATCGTTAATGGATCACAATATCATTATTGTTCTGTACCGTACTTCTGACCTTAGAGGTCGGCTTGAGGTAGTTGGTAGGTGTGATCCTTGATCTTCAACGTTCCGGTCGAGGTTAGGTTGTTGGTCCTGCAATGACACTCCGACGATCAAGTCAGTAAGTTAGTCAAGCAGAGTATGTTATGAGTAGAATCGCTTACCATTAATGAGCAATGAATGTGGTATTTATAGACTTTGAATAGTGTTTGACCTAATGATCCTGAACCGTTGGATTTGCTGGTTGCATCTGGATCGTTGAGACGTGGGTTTGTTTTTGTGGACGGGCCGTTAGAGAATGGGCCTTTGGGGGGTGCAAATAGTAGCAGACCAATTACCATAACAGTTGCCCCCCAAGTCTGGTCGTCTGATAGGCGATCTTGACTTTTATAACTCGTGGCTGTATTGCGACCTTGGTGTGACCGAATTGGAAGCGCCCGAGCTTCATCGTTGCCCGATCTTCGTTTTTTGTCGTTTGTATGCTTGCTTGATATTCAATATCGTTTAATGAATGTGTTTAAATTTGTAAATCACGTACGTCGTCCTCAGGGCAGTTTACCGAGACTCGGCCCAGATTTAACTCGCCCTTTTGGGATCTTGGCACCTGTGGCCAATGGTCGTTCTGGAAACCTTGGTTCCTGAAAACCAACTCTCGTTAAAACGGTTTACCGAGACTCGGCTCGGATCTAACTAGTTTTAAAGAGTTGCGACCTTAACATGGTCGCGGGGAGATCGTAAGATCGGTCCTCTGTTCGATTTATCTTTATTGAAAAATAAATATGTTATGAATGGAGTCGCGACCTTAACATGGTTGCGGGGAGATCGTAAGATCGGTCCCTGTTCGATTTATCTTTATTGAAAAATAAAGATGTTATGAACGGAGTCGCGACCTTAACATGGTTGCGGGGAGATCGTAAGATCGGTCCCTGTTCGATTTATCTTTATTGAAAAATAAAGATGTTATGAACGCAGGCATGGAGTCGCGACCTTAACATGGTTGCGGGGAGATCGTAAGATCGGTCCTCTGTTCGATTTATCTTTATTGAAAAATAAAGATGTTATGAATGGAGTCGCGACCTTAACATGGTTGCGGGGAGATCGTAAGATCGGTCCCTGTTCGATTTATCTTTATTGAAAAATAAAGATGTTATGAACGCAGGCATGGAGTCGCGACCTTAACATGGTTGCGGGGAGATCGTAAGATTGGTCCCTGTTCGATTTATCTTTATTGAAAAATAAAGATGTTATGAACGCAGGCATGGAGTCTTACTTTAATTGATGAGTGAATCATTACAGCAGGTTGGCACGCCAAAAGGTGGTGTCTTTGGGGAGAAAATTGCCTTTCGAGAAAAGGACTCTTGAAGAGATGCAAAGGAGTTCTTAAACATAGTATTTCTTCCGCTTGATTGCGTTCCAAGTTCGCACAAACGGCTTTCCACTGAGGGTCTCAAGTGAGAAAGCTCCGTTGCCGGTCTTGGATTTGACACGGTAGGGTCCTTCCCAGTTTTGCGCGAGTTTCCCTTGACCGGCGTTCCTTAGTTCGACGTCAGCCCTTCGAAGCACTAAATCCGGAGATCGAAGGCCCGACCGGTGTTAGGATTTTCTCGGTCTTGCCGCTTTCTTCTTCGTTGATGAAGCATTGCGATATTTCGAGAAACTCTTTCAAGGTACTGGGTTCCCACCTGAGGATGTGCTTCCTGAACGGACTTCCGGGGAGCAGCCCTTGGGTCATGAAAAATATCCGGAACGCGTCGTCTAGGTTGCGGACTTGGGAGGCTTCTCTATTGAATCTTTCCATGTAATCTCTCAGAGGTTCGCTCTCCCCTTGCACCACGGACATTAGTACGATCTTGTTTTTGGGTTTACTTTTGGCGAAGTTAAAGTGAACGCTGAACATCTTTGCTAGCTGATCCTAAGTTGAGATGGAGTTCGGTTTCAGGGATCGGAACCACTCCGACGCTAATTTGTCGAGCGTTAAGGGAAAGATCCGACATTTCATTTCTGCCGGGACGTTCCTATATTGCATGATATGGTCAAACTGGTCGAGATGTCTGTCTGGGTCGTCAGTCCCGTCGTAGGTCTTCAATCCTTCAGGTGGTTTTTCTAGGTGCCGAGGGACTCGGTAACTATCGATATCCTCCGTAAAAGGTCCTTTTCGCTTGGATGTTTGTGCTCGTGGAGGGGTTTGACGACGACGATGAGGGTCGACGCGTCGTGCCTGTTCCTTGGGTGAATTCCCCCTGCTCCTCGACCGCCTACGTGGGGACGACGACGCCCAGGATAAATGTGGTCGTGGCGAGCGATGCCGTACTCGATCATTTCGGGATGGGGATCCATGATTCCTTCTTTCCGGTGGAGATCGGTTCATCCTACGAGCCGGGTTCCTTCTTTCCGGAGAGTCTGGTTCTGGGGAGCCTAGGTCGGCGATTCCCCGGGCCCGGAGCTCAGCCACCTCTGCTTCAAGTTCGGTGAAACGGAAACTTCTAGCCTGGTTGGCCAACTCCTGCCGGGCTAGTAGTTGCACGAGCTGCTGGACTGCGTCGGCCGGAACGGAAAGCGCCGGCGGAGCCGTTACCGGAGGAGGGGGCGGAAGTCGGTTCCTTACCGAACTTGCAGGGATTAGTACGAAGTTGTTGTTCGGATGTTGAAGCTGAGCTTGAGTTGAGTTCGGGACGTCTTGCACATGTCCCTCCGGGGTTTCTTGAGGGACGGTCTCTGGTAGTACCTGCTGACCAGGGTTGGCCACAGGCTCGACTGCCAGGTTAGTGGCCTTCGGACGTAGGACCGGAGCCATCGTCGATCAAGGTAAAGGGATGAGGTCTGAGTACTGACCCTCCCACTGTGGTCGCCAATGTTCTGTACCGTACTTCTGACCTTAGAGGTCGGCTTGAGGTAGTTGGTAGGTGTGATCCTTGATCTTCAACGTTCCGGTCGAGGTTAGGTTGTTGGTCCTGCAATGACACTCCGACGATCAAGTCAGTAAGTTAGTCAAGCAGAGTATGTTATGAGTAGAATCGCTTACCATTAATGAGCAATGAATGTGGTATTTATAGACTTTGAATAGTGTTTGACCTAATGATCCTGAACCGTTGGATTTGCTGGTTGCATCTGGATCGTTGAGACGTGGGTTTGTTTTTGTGGACGGGCCGTTAGAGAATGGGCCTTTGGGGGGTGCAAATAGTAGCAGACCAATTACCATAACAATTATTATCCATGTAAAAGCTCAATAATGCTATATGTGAGAGGGTGCATTGTGAAAAACTCAAGTAAGACCTAAATTGAAGAAAGATTAAAAAAATAATTTTTAAAGAATGGTCATCTCTTAATAAGGAGAGGACCGATTTGTTGATGTTAGCTAGAGCTACATTAAAATACAACTAAGAATTGTTCGGAATTTTGACATCTCAAAGATGAGATTGAGACACTTGAAAGAAGAATTACGAGCCTTAAAATTGATAATTTAGTAAAAGAAAAAACATGTCAAGAAGTAGTTATAATATATATATATATATATATATATATATATATATATATATATATTAAAAATAGTTTGGATAAAATATACTACTAGTACTCCACTAGTTAAAAAGAACTTGGGTACTTTGGGTACTTTTTGTGAACGTGTACTATTCTAACTATTGTGAAAAAGGAAACCTAAAACAATGCGATGTGCACACACCAACAATGCGATATGCACACACCAACAATGCAATGTGAGATTTGTGTTTACATGTAAATAAAAAAATATTAAAAATGAGTTAAGTTGTGGGTCCCAATTTTGTGGATGGGAGAGGACACACACAAAGTGACCACAACACACGCGCCGCCGCCGTCTGACCGACCCGACTTGGGACCGTAACAGTTTTTTTTCCCAACGGATTTTTTGGTTAATAGAGTCGTTGGCTCTTTATTTTGCTTCCAACAGATCCCTCATTCTCACCTATAAAAGGGAGACTCCTCCTCACTTCATACTCACATCAAAACTTGAAGCATTTCCAAGTTTGCTATCTTCTCTCTAAACTTTCTTTTCTTCTTCTCTAGAAAGCTTGAAGCATATCCAAGTTTATTTTCTAAAGAGTGGTTTTCATAACCATCTTGTACGTGTATCTCTAAGAGCGAATTTTCACAGTACAGTGAACTTTCATAGCAGTTTTGCCTAGGCTGTTTTATCATGGGCACATCGTGGTTGATAGTCTGCTTGCACAATTTTCAGCAGTGTCACGAAACGTCTTAAAGAGAGCAAGCTAGTCCGCAACTCATCCCAGTAATTTTTTCGGCTTGATTTTTGAAAAAACAACATTGTTTGAGAAAAGTTATGGTTAGGAAAGACTTGGTACTTAAGCATGTCCATTGTAACTCACCTCTCTTTCCTGGAAACCTAATAGAATTTAACACTTTATTTTATATAAGATACGAAATACATTTGTTAAAATTTTCTCAATATCTATAATGGTGTTCTCCTCATAATATTAGTTGATAGTATTTGTTTATACTTGAGCTCACTAAACATAGATACTTTTTGCTTATAATTGGGTCTAATTAGAATATGTATTGTGTATGTGTCCAATTTCACATTAACACACACACACAAGTACTAGTATTAGTAGTATATAAGTTTAATTTTTTTTTGGGTCAACGTATATGAATTTTGTTATGGAATGGCTTTTTGCCATATACACCCCCTTCTTTCACATCTATTCGCACTACACAAAGGCCCAATATCAAAGGGTCCAATCCAAACATCAAGGACTCAGATCAAACCACCAGATCGGACGGTCCTGATTCATTGGAATCAACCCCACCCCACTCTATAAATACAACATTCATTGCCTCATTAATGGTAAGCATTCTCTCATTTATTACTCTATTAAGACTACTCCACTGACTTTGGCATCGGAGTGACTTTGCAGGTACAACACCAGCAGGATCGGATACGAACATTGACTAAGGACATCATCCACTAACTACCTCGGACCACCCCTCAAGGTCGGAAGTACAGTGCAGAACAAATTTGAACAATACAGAACTTTGTTTACATAGTAATCAAAATCAGATTTATAGCCGCATATATTTACGAGGTGGTTCTATTCACACCCCACACGGCCACACTCGTTCCTCTAGCCATTTACTAAATTGATCTTACGGTGCTATTTTTAAAAAAACCAATATGATCAGAATTCATTATAGTTATAGTGAGTTGAGTTTTACTATAATCCCATAAAAACTGAAACTCTGAACATATAGTGAATTGAGTTCATGATAGTACGCGTGAGTTGAGTTCACTTGTACTACTGTGAACTCGGTTTACTATAGGTTCTCATTTCAGATCTATAGGTTTGTAGTGAACTCAATTTATAATAGTACAAATTTGTATTTTGTACTACATGCATGATACGAGTTCACGAGCACCGGAAAAAAAAATCTACACACCATTAACACCAGAAATGCTTACGTATGCAATGGAGCTAAAACGAGACACATTTTGATGAAATTCTTTAACTTTGGGTGAAGATTTCACCAATAGAGACACTTCAGAGAGTGAGAGAGAAGAGAGAAATAAGAGGTTTAAAATGGGGTTTAAGAGGTAGGGGTAGGAATATTTTTATCTCTAAGTTTTATTTTTTAAAAATAGAGGTTGTAGATAGCTAAATATGGGGTGTGGATAGAATCGCGTGGGGGTGTTGATAGAATCACACTATTTACTGTGCCACCCAAAACTGATGTAAAATAAAAAGTTGGCCCATTCTTATTCCACTACCCCCACTCTTCCACACACCCTCACTTTTTAAAATTTTTAAATTACCCCTACCACTCCTACACTCTCACACTCCCCTCTCTCTTCACCTTCCCACTCCCCTTCATTCTCCCTCACATGTGTGTGTCTGTGTGTCTATGTATGTTACTCTCGCACGCCCCTCTCTCAAGCTCTATTTTCCCTCTTTTGTCCCCTCTCAACCTCCTTACTCTGTTCCCCCTCAACCTCCCTACCTCTCCTCCCTCCTCCGTCCAGATCTCCGATGAGTCCTCCTTCTCTCTCAGCCTTTTGCATTTTTTCCATTCTTTAGGTGCGGTACAAGCTATATATATATATATATATATATATATATATATATATATATATATATATATATATATATATATATATATATATATATATATATATATATACACGTGTGTGTGTGTGTGTGTGGTCTCTGTTGGCCACTAACATTAGCTAGCCTACAGCTAACAACTGTTGGATCAGCTAAGATTAACGTACATTAACGCTTATGCCCCCAAAAACTAGGAACAACTCTCCATGACGCCCTAAAACTAGGAACAACTGTTTGTATTGCTATCTTAATGAGACTCCAAAGATCGACACACTGGCTAAACAAAACACAAGTTCTCTCAATGAGACACCTGACTCCTCTGTCATATAGCACCTGACTCCGATTGTCACCATGGAGTCCAGATGTTATAAGTCGTTCCTTGCCAAAAACTGATCAGAGTAATCTTAACCTAACATTACCCCATCCAACCGATAAATATAGATACGTCCTACTAAGGACCAAGCCCGGTAGTTCACCTCGTGTGCCCCATATCGCACGACTGTGGGCTTACAAAACATATGTAATCTATATGATTCTGTTTTACTACATCTTAACCGACATGCCTTACTCATTTTATGGATAAGTACCTTATACTCTCTCTTGCACTACAATTAAGTATTCATTCTACTTTATATCTTTATGACTCTTGGTTCATTTTCACCTAAGTTCATTATGCAATCTTAACTTGATTTTCTCATCATTTTTGTTTATCTTATTCCTTATCATGAAGTAAAATCATGCTTCTCAACATAATTATGAAAATGAAGCATTTGAATAATCCAAGAGATAATCATATTAGGCATAGAAATATTTCACGGGATTTAAAACAATCAAACAAATCAAAAAGGCAATCAATCTCAGTAGAAATAGCTCAATTAATCAATCAAATCAATCATACAAACATTTAAATCACAATATAAAACTTTCTTACACGTTAACCGGTCCTCGACGACCTAAATTTCAATTAACCTTAACTCCTAAGAGTAGTCAAATGATTTTTAGGTGCCGACTCTTTAACTCTAGTAGAGTTTGGGTCACTCTACACATATTTAAATTAAAACATTACGCTAACCGTCCCAAAGAATATGATATCTTGTCCCCACCTGAAATACAACGTGAACGTAATACTCGCTCCGGCAACGCCGACACGTACTCAAACTCCAACACTGATACGAAACTACGAACACAATTATGGTGAAGGATGTTAGTTGTTTTGTGGTTGAAGGCTTCAAGGAATACAGAAAGGAAGTCCTTTGTTATGGAATGATGAACAAATCAAAGAACTTGGCTTGCTATCTATAGTAAACCCATGGACCTTACTTACATCATGCCAAGCATGAGATGTAAATTTCACCTTTTAGGTTGCATGATTCTATTAGCTTAAGTGATAAATCAACTTAAGCAAGCACATAAGTGACAATTTAATAAATACTTACATAGCTTAACTTTAGCCAAAACCACGACATACAAGGGGTAATTAAAGTCGGCATTTTACCCGACTTAAAAGTCTGACTTTCTAAGTCGTACTTCTAGAAGTCGGACTCGCACTCGACTTGAAAAGTCCAAAATATCTGACTTTGAATATATCCTCTTTTTCCACTAATAGTTGCACCTAGTTCTCTGTCTAAACCATAAAAACACACAATTTAAATAAGGCTTAAATATATGTTTTGCCCCTACAAATATCACCATAATCCAGTTATATCCCTGTAAAAATAAAAACTTTAAAATTACCCTTGCAAATATAAATCGCTTACGGTTATGCCCCTCGGTCAGTTTCTCATCCAAAAAAATAATTTAAATAAGGTTTAAATATATGTTTTACCCCTGCAAATATCACCATAATTCAGTTATGCCCCTGCAAATATCACTACAATCCAGTTATGCCCCTGTCAAAATCTTTAATTTTTCTATTATGCTGATATTTGCAGGGGCATAACTGGATTATGGTGATATTTGCAGGGGCAGAACATATATTTAAACCTTATTTAAATTATTTTTTTGGATGGGAAGCTGACCGAGGGGCATAACCGTAAGCGATTTATATTTGCAAGGGTAATTTTAAAGTTTTTATTTTTACAGGGGTATAACTGAATTATGGTGATATTTGCAGAGGCAGAATACATATTTAAGCCTTTAAATAAAGCAAATTCTAAACCGTAATTATTTAGAAAAAGTGGGGTGTTTTACTTGGCAAGCAACATTTCTTTCTTGGTATTTTAGCCTATAAATTGACCTTAAGCATATTATTCAAAATTTAGGATCTTCTCCTGAGGAGAGCACATTGCTTCAGTTTTGGATGGCACATACTTCTTCCCTTTTTACCATACTTAGCTGAGGCTACCAGATTTGCTCATGTGGTTTCTCCCTTTAAAAACAGTAGGAAAAAGTAGAAAAGAGAGAATGGACATAGGCTATTCTAAAGCCCACTCCCCTTTTGCCCCAGATTTGAGCAAATCGGCTCATATGGACTAGCTATGAGCTTGGCTTCATGGAGCTTACTTTCTATGAGCTTTTAGGTCGCATGAGGTGTAAAATTTACTTTTTAGGTCACATGATTCTATGAGCTTAAGTGATAAATAATCGTAAGCAAGCACATAAATGACAATTTAATAAATACTTACATAGCTTAACTTTAGCCAAAACCATGACATACAAGGGGTAATTAAAGTCGGCTATGTTTAGGGTGTTTTACTGAAAGTGTGTATAGTAGCTACATACAAGGGGTAATTAAAGTCGGCTAGTAATTACTGAAAGTAGGGTGTTTTACTAGTGTGTTTTTATGGTTTAGGCAAAGTGGGGTGTTTTATTAGTAATTACTAATAACACACAATTAAAATAAAGCAAATTCTAAAACATATCCTAGTAATTATTTAGAAAAAGTGGGGTATTTTACTCGGCAAGCAACATTTCTTTCTTGGTATTTTAGCCTAAGAATTGACCTTAAGCATATTATTCAAAATTTAGGATCTTCTCCTGAGGAGAGCATATTGCTTCAGTTTTGGATGACACATACTTCTTCCCTTTTTACCATACTTAGCTGAGGCTACCAAATTTGCTCATATGGTTTCTCTCTTTAAAAACAGTAGGAAAAAGTAGAAAAGAGAGAATGGATATAGGCTATTATATAGCCCACTCCCCTTTTGCCCCAGATTTGAGCAAACCGGCTCATATGGACTGGCTAGGTCATTGCCTATTTGCAGAACCCTTGGCCAACCATTAGGGGTGGGAATAGGCTGGGCCGAGCTAGGCTTTGCTTGGCCTGGGCCTGGCCTGCGTTGAAAGCGTTAGGCCTGAGCCTGGCCTGTGGCCTATCATAGGCCCAATTTTTAGGCCTGACCTGGCCTTTGTGAAAGCCTGACAAGGCCTGATAGCTGGTGTGTGAAAAACGTGTGCAAGTATACATAGTCACAAACAAGTAGTATAAAAAGATCGAACCCACAGGGATTGGATTAACTCTTGTATGCTTAAGAAGATATAAATTAGTGCAGCTACACTACTCACAGTTTTGGATGGAGTTGAAAAGAAAACAGAATGTAAATATGCAATAAAATGTAGAGGAAATCAGTTGAGAATGATAATTGAGATGTCTTCACCAAATAAGTCACTTTCAAGAGTTATGTGCTTTTATGTGGTGCAGATGCACTGAGTGCAGCTGCATCAGTATGTGCCTTTCAGCTACTTTCTTGAGAGTTTCGTTACAAGCTTCCTATGTCTAGGCATGCTAAATAAGTTCACTCCTACCTTTGAAGTACCCACTGTATCACCCTAAGGACTATGTTATCCTATGTCTAGGACTTAACAAGGAATTAACAAGCTTTCTTTATTAAACAAGTTAACAAAGGCTTTATTAAACACTCACCCTTATTAGTTCTTGATTTCTAGTTATAAACCATGTCTGTGAATATAACTCTACTTATTCTAAGCGATCAACCTTAAAATAAGATGGATGTAGTATAACACAAGAACCAAAATGCATACACCATATAAAAACACAATAACTTTCTCAAAAGATCATTATAAGGTTAGAACATCTCAACTAAAGAGATTTAGCTCATCATAGGCATTGCAAGGCAAATAAAGATGAAATAAAACATGTTGAAGTAAAGGAAATTACAAGATAAAACAATAGGGTAGAGATTACACCAATTGAAGAACTCTTGCATAAGTTTGCCAAGCAGTGCAGATGCACTGATTCCTTGCACTAGCTAACTCTATGAAGAAGTGAAGGGAGAAGTCGTCAATTCCTTCCTCACCTTCTTACAAACCAACAACTAATTTAAACTATAAAGAAAATAAAACTTTGAAACTAAGAAAAACTAAACTAAAAAGAACATAAAAAGGATTATATGATATATGAGATTTGAGATTGTTTTCCAAGTGAAGAATATGACGGTCTTTATATAGGCTTTGAGCTTTCCTTCAAGTGAGGTTTCCTTGCTGATTTGAGTTAACCAAACCATGGTTACTTTTCAGCCTTTGAAAAAGCAATTTGAGTTTCATACTCAAATATCAAGAGTGGTCCAATTAGAGCTTGCCATATGGTTCATGAAATGATTTCTTCAAGTGGTCATCCATTGTGGGCGCCTCCTTTATAAAGTTTCCATGTGCCCCATGTGATTGTGGATCAGCTATAATGTCATTTGGAGGTGCCTTTGTCTTCTTTTGGTTTGAGGTGCTTCCGGTGTTGGCCTTTTTCTACCATTCGCAGAATGGTGCAGCTGCATGCAATGCAGCTGCATCAAGTGCAGGTGTATGCAGTGCAGGTGCACTGGAAGATTTGGATGAAATATTTTACTTTGTGTATTGTGTTCTTCCAATGTAGATGTCTTATCTGAAAATACTCACAAACATATCAAACATACCAATATCTAGACATCATGCTTAATATTGTGAATGACCACTTGCTTTATCCTTTAAAGTTGTTTATCTAATTTCTTCTATGATATTTACTTAATTTATACTTGATTTCAATCAATTTATTTAGGTTTAGTTGTATAAATAACTCTATATAAAATAGAGTTATCAATAGCCTGTTTAGAAGCCTATTTTACAATTTTTTTTACAAAAACCTATAATCTTTAAGTGATGTATGTTTTTTGTAAATAACAAAAAAGCTAATAGATTAATAAAATTTTGTTCTATTTTATATGACATCCTATTTAAATTCTATTTTATAATAATAACTTTAAATTTGTCAAAAATGGATGTAATAGTTTAAATTAACATGAAATATTAGCAAATTTATGACTTAAATGAAATACAAAATTTAATACAATAATAATAATATTATTTATTTTTATTTAAATAGGCCGGCCTGATAGGCCTAAAAAGCTTTTTCAATGGCCTGTGGCCTAGCCTTTTTAGCTAAATAGGCTTTTAAAAAAGCCTAAGCCTTATCTGCTTAAATAAAAAGCCTGGCCTGGCCTGGCCTGACGTAGGCTGGGCCGTAGGCCCCTGTCGGTCGGCCCGGCCTATTCCCACCCCTACCAACCATTCAGCAGATTTTGGATGTTAACTGTTAAGAGAATAATAGAATAGTATAATATTAAGAAAAGGATAAATTAAGTAAAGTGGGTGATGATGCCGAGTGTCGAGATTGTAAGACCATTATACTCTGAGAGATGATTGTATTTGATATCTGAATGTGATCTATGACTTGATCTACTTGAGATGGATTAGTTGTGAGGCAAATTAAGGACAACACATATATCACTTTGAGTATATGAGGATTCGAGAGTGATTTAGGTAACTAAGAAAATCTTTAGTAACTATTACTAAATTAAAAAACCAAGGGTATGAGAGTAATTTTCCCACCCACCCACAATATTTATTATAATTTATTATAAATATGTATTAAAAAAATAGCACCACCACCGGCGGCCGGTCGCCGGAGAGCCACCATGACCGCCGCCACCGGCCACCGCCGGCCGCCGGAGCTCCGACGCCGGCCGCCGGAGCTCCGCCGCCGGTTGCCGGCCACCACTTGCAACACCACATATATATTAATTATATAAAATATTAATAAATAAAAATGTTTTTTTATTAATTGATGGTCAATAACCACAAATATGTATTCTGTGGTTGGTGGTCACCAACCACAGAATACATATTTGTGGTTATTGGAATCCAAAACACTAGTTGGATGTCATTAACCACAAATATGAAGTCTGTGGTTACTGGCCACTAACCACGTATATTTGTGGTTATTGGAAACCAAAACACTAGTTGGATGTCATTAACCACAAATATGAAGTCTATGGTTAGTGGCTAGTAACCACAGAATGCATATTTATGGTTAATGCCACCACCATGGCCCCACCAACCATCATCGGTCGCCGGAGGTCCGCCGATCGTCGTCGTGCCGGCCGCCGGAGGCCCGCCGGAGGTCCGACGGCCGGAGCTCCGGCCGCCGGTCGCCGGAAGTCCTCCGCCGGAGCTCCGGCCGCCGGTCGCCGGAGGTCCTCCGCCGGAGCTCCGGTCGCCGGCTGCCGGAGCTCCGGTCGCCGGCTGCCCCGCCGGAGCTCCGCCGTCGGCCGCCACCTACAACCACCACATATATATTTATATTATATATAATATTTATATATATAATTAATAAATAAAAATATTTTTTTTATTAATTATTAATGAATTGTTGGGATGTGTAAAATTACATTGTTACCCTCTTTTATTCACAACCTTTGGATCAAATTTAATCAAAAAATACAAATCTAATGGTTAATACTAATTTAGTAATAAAAACTAAACAAATCCTTAGTTATCTAAACCAAGCCCTGAGGATTCAGAGAGAACTTGTTGTGTATGCATGCTTGATTGACATGCATCATATGTGGCATGATTATGATTGGTGGAAACTGGGGAAAGTGTTTTGGACATGGAAAGGAGGAGGTCGTTAACGAGTGGTGCTTCCTTTAACACCCTAACTTTTTTATTAATGTGGACATGTAAATAAGTAATTACGTAATTAATTTTGTGTGTTTACTTGGGTAATTATCATCATATTTTTATAATGTTTATAAAGCTACTTTTATTTATTTTTCTTAAATATCTTAGTTTCCAAACATTAATAATAGTATAAGTACTAATTTATTTTAGGCAAAATTACAGCAGATGACCTTTAACTTATTTATTTGTAACAAGTAGGACCTTTAAGTTTTTTTGTAACAAATAAGACCTTTAAGTTACCTAACGTTGACACCGTTAACCTTTTTCTGAACTTCCGTTCCAAAAACGTTGAGGTGGCATTAACGTTGCTTAGGTGTCAGTTACGTTGCTGACTTGGATATTAATTTTATTTAACATTTAAATAAATACCCAAAAATGTCTTCTTCTCCATTTAAACCCCCAATTCCCAATTTGAAACCCTAAACGAACCAGAACCCCAATTCTTCCATCAATGCATTCATACCGTACAAATGGATCAAATTCACGAAGCCAGAACTCTCAGTCCTTCAATTCGAGTGCAACCCCATTTGTTGTAATGTTTTTGGTTCTGATTTGTGTAACTTTGATGTGTATTTTGGTGAACAAATGGTGATTATGGTTAATGTTTGGACTTTTAGTATGTGTTTTGTTGTAACTTGTAAGAATCAAGACTTTTGTCATATTGTAATCCTTAACTTCTATTATGTTAATGTTAACTCATCATTTTAATGATTTGAGATTTCTGTTGAATTTCATTCTACACAGCAGTAATGTGGTATTATGCAATAAGGTTTTAATTGTTCACTGAAATAAACCTAAAGGTCCTGTTTGTTACACTTTAAAAACTTGTAGGTCCTGTTTGTTACACTTTAAAAACTTGTCAACCCAGAAACCTAGAAACTTCCTCTTCTTCGTTTTCGAACCCAGAAACCCAGAAACTTCAATCTTCGTTTCCTTCGTTTTTGTTTTCAATCTTCTTCTCCTTCGTTTGCGAACCCAGAAGCCCAACCTTCGTTTTCGTTTTCTTCTTCTTCATTTTCACTTCTTCTTCGTTAACGCTTCTTCTTCTTCTTCTTCTTCGTTTTCACCAAGGAACTATCGTTTCTTCTTCTCTGTTTCTATTTCAGAAAACAAATAGTTCAACTTCTTCTCTGTTTCTATTTGATATTTGTTAATTCCATTTCCTTTTATTTTTATTATTTCTTTTTATTTCATATTTGTTAATTGCAATTATTTGTTTTTTATAATTGCTAAATCAAATTAATATCCAAGTCAGCAAAGTAACTGACAGCTAAGCAACGTTAACACCACCTAAGCTTTTTTGGAACGGAAGTTTACTAAAAGGTTAACGGTGTCAACGTTAGGTAACTTAAAGGTCCTATTTGTTACAAAAAAAAACTTAAAGGTCCTACTTGTTACAAATAAATAAGTTAAAGGTCATCTGCTGTAATTTTGCCTTTATTTTATTTGAGTGAGAGATTAGTTTTGGGCCAATAAAAGTTTATTGATCAGATTTCAAGGAATTGGGCTTAGGATTCCTCTAAAAAAACATGGATAATATACGTAAAAGAAAAAAACACGGATAATAATTTTTATACCCCCCCACATCCCATGTGGAAATCCCCATTTTACCCTTTGTATTAACAAAAACCCTAAAAAACATAAAACTTCTCACACTTGTTTCCGAAATCACCTAGAGTTAGTCCGCCATCGACCATTACAGATTTACCCAAATTCGTGTATACGGATTCACCTAAATCTGAAACTGCAAAAGGAAAAAAAAAATGCACTACGACTTTACCTTATTATGAGATAAATTTGTATGGTTGTTGAAGATAAACTAAAGATTTCTGGGTATATGAGATAAATGCGCAGTGGAATTTTTGGACTCATACGGATTTTTGTGTTTAGGGGGATAAATCTGTAGTTATTATTTTTTTCTTTTTTTACTATCGTTTTTTATTTTATTGCAGTGCCACCAACTAGAGGTAGAGACGGGAGAATTATTCGACGTGCGCCTTAGATGACTAGGATTCATACTGATGACCGGGACATTACCGATGTCAGGATACTGAAAGAGTGTTCATTTTGGAGTGGAGACGCGAGAAACAGATGTTTACTAATGCAGAGTGAAAAGTTGATGTGTGAAAGAAACAAGGATATGGTTACGAATGAATGAGCTTACAGATGAGCTCTTGGTTCCATTTCGGTAGATACATCAGAGGCATCCAAGACGACCGAGGTATATTTAATTAATTATTTTATGAGTTTTCAATATATTATTTGTCACAAAAACTAAATTTTATCAAGTTGTACGTTGGGCTAGGGAGGTTGAGAAAGCCGACCGAGTGTGATCGTAATCATTCTTATATCAGATAGAGCAATCGGTAAAAAAGGGGACAAAAGATAAAATTATTTTTGATTATTTTCATTCTCTCTATTTTTGGGTCATACTTTATAACTTTTTGAAAAACTTTTTATTCTCTCTCTATTTATGGGCTCCACTTTTTCCTTCTCACATTTTTCCTCCCCTATTTCCCCTCTCTCTTTTTTCTTCTACATTTTTTATTATTTTGATTATTTAGTATTTATAAATTTATATTCATATGGACACATGCCCTTTCTAAAATATTCAATTTTCCCCCGGTCTTCTCTATCAACAACACGTCAAAAAAAGAAAAAACAACAAGTAGACATTATAGGTTGCTGCCATAATTTAATTACTTTTTATTCCTGGCAGAGAAATATTACTATTGTCGATTACTTTTATTTTATTGATATTTTGTTTTAATGAATGTTTTTATTTTTTTTTATAAATGATTATCATGCTTTTGAAATCGACGGAGAAAAATTACATATTATTGGTATAATTTTTATTTAAATGGAAAAATACTTCACATTGTTGAAATAATTTTTTTAATTATTAACATAAATTTATATATATGTATTTCAATTTTAAATCTAGGAAGCATATAATGATTTAGTTCATAGAAATTTATTTGTATATATTTTATATTTTTTACCAACATATCTTTTTTCTATTATTAATATATATCTATTCTTATTATTAACTCTCAATGGGAAAAAAATGTAATGATTTAGTTCATAGAAACTTCTTTGTATATATTAGGGAGAATTTGAGCTATTTATCTGTTATCGGTATAACTTTATCATCAAGAAATAGACTACTACAAGTATTTAATCAAAACACCCAATACTAAAATCTCTATTTTACCCATTTCTACTTTTTGCTTAAGTCTTGACGGTTAACAATTACATGTTATTTAAAACACCCAATACTAAAATCTCTATTTTTTTGTATTATGACTTTTGATTTCTTACAAGAAACGTAACATATTCTCGATATAATCATTTTTATATTTTTCTTTAATGAATGTTTTTGTTTTTTTAAAAATGAACATTTTACTTAGGAGTCTCGACAAAAAATATTAGGTGTTGTCAAATTAATTATTTTTATACTTTGCTTTTGAGTTTCAAAGTGGAACCATTTGATGTTGTTATTAAATTTCCTTACTTTTGATTTCTGATGGCGAAACATTACATTATCTCAGAATACAAATACTTTATATTTTATTTTCACAATTGTCTTTATTTTTATAAATAATTATTTTTGCTTTTGAGTCTAGACGAAAATCAATTAATCAAAACAATTTATTTATAGGATTACTCTTTTGTAACAATTAATAAAGATATTTTTCTAATTTTTAAATTATCAGTAGTTGAACTTTTAGGTTAACACTTTTAAATCAAAGTGTAACTATTTACTTAGTCATCAAATTACGAAAAATATCAATACTCAATACCCACGCAAGGCGACCCGTATGGATGCACTGGTATACCGCTAGTTTCCACATAAATTAAACTACTAGTGTATAAGTTAGTGTTGTAAAAACCAGACCTGGCTGACAGGTTCCACTGAGAATCGGCCACTCGGGCAGTTGGCTCAACCTCAAATGGACAAATGGCCAATTCAACCGCTAAGAATCGGGTTGGACCGAATTGAACTGTAGTTCAGTTGCTTTGAACCGACAATAGTCCCGAGTAGAATTGGCCGAAATATTTTTTTGATTTTTTTATTTATTTTTCTCCCAAATTTAATACTTTTTTTATTTTTTATTTTCTTATTACTCATTCGGTTCAACCATGGTTAAACTGACTAAACCAATTGACCCATGATTCGGAGGTCTCATCGATTCGATCTTTGATCCGATTTTAAAAAACTTTGGTATACAGGATATTGCATCGAAGCGTTAAATTAAAAAGGCGAAATTGCTCCCGAGGTTCTCTAACTTAATTTCAATTTTTGATTTGGTCTTTTATCTTTTTTTCTCTTTCTGAATTATTCTTTTATGTTTCAAAACGTTAACAACATGGACCTTTTCCATTGAATCTGTTAAAAGATGCATATGTGGCTGTTATGATGTCTATGTGCCTGTTACCTATGCTTATGCGACTATCAAAACACCTATGTGGCTGTCTAATGTCCTATTCCAACTCATTTCTTATTTAATTTATTTATATTAAAAACAAAAAATTCAAATTAGGGTTCATGATCTTCTTCAAATAAACCCAGAATTTGTGCTTAGAGCGGATTCAGAGAAGCAACAGAAGTTGAATGACAGTAAAAAATCGAAGTGTTTTCCTTCTTATGTTGTTCCATCCAAGCGCCTTATCAAGAAACATCACATCACTCCAAACCTTACTCAAATGCAGATTCACAAATTCAAAGAAGCAAGAGTGGTTCACTTCACAGGATGGAGGTCTTGAGGAAAATGAGAGAAATGGTGGTGGCAAAGGGTATATATGTCGTGATTTTGAAATCAAAGAATTGCAAATGGATGAGCTTGATGAATTTGTGTTTGTAGTTACGGAATTTTTGCATGATATTTGTTAATAATACTAGGAACTTTTTGCATGACATTAATTCTAAATTAAATAAGTTTAAAATTTTAATTTTATTAAAAAACACACCGTTGGCTCAATTACTTAATCTACCATGTGACACGAGGGGTTGGCCCAGAGCTCCCGGGTTTGATTCCTGCAGTGGACAAATTCAGTGTTGGCCAGTGCGAAATTAATTTGATCCTAAGCACAAACAGAGATTAATCTTTCGCTGAAAGCGTTGGGACACTCCGTTGGTAGCCAACGATGATTTGAAAAGAAAAAACAGAAATGAAGAATCCTGTCACAATTCTAGCCGCATAGGGATATTAACAGCCACATAAGCACCATACCTGCTACATAGACATTTTTTAATAGAGATGAAGGGAAACTTTAAATTTTTTTACCATTGCTAATGTTTTAAAACATAAAAGAACTAATGTCAGAAGCAATTTGCCAAAGTCATTTCTGTCGTTTTGCTTCTCTCCTTTGACTCTAAAACACTCACTAGCTAACCATTTCTCAACTCACAGAAACAAACAATTAATACTTCTTCTATCTCCATCAACTCTCTCACTCATGTCTACTCACTTCTCCATCCACTTCCATCTTCCTTCTTCTTCTAAGCATTTCCATTTTGCATCACCATCACTATCATTTTCTTCTCCTATCTTTCTTCATCGCTTCTCCAAATCCTGTGTTGGTAAGTCTAACATACAATACAACAATTGATTAGGCAATTCCTTTTTAATAATACACTGTGTTCAATTTTCATTTCTCTTAGATCGCATGTTATGTTCTCTGTTTGTTGGTTGATTCGAATCTGCAATATACTTTTTATGCTACGTATATCAAAGCATAAAGTTGCATACTACTAGTAGTAATTCATTTTATATGGTAATTTATTAATAGCTATCGAGATTTCACTATCAAGCAAGCCAAAGTTGTAAGATGTGTTTTTTTGTTGTTTTCTTTTCCACCCAAAAAGAAAAGGAAAAAAAAAAGGAATAGATGAAGCAATTTTTTATTTTTCATTCAAATCTGTCTGAAAGTAACATGTCTCTTAACTTCCAAAACCAATAAAAAGTGATTAAGTGAAAGATTCTTTGGATATCGTTTTATTGGCGCACAATATCCACAGGCTTTGCACGTGTATACACTGCTTTGCCGATCCGTATAGTGAAAGATTAATTATATTAAATTATTTGTATAAATATATATAATAGGTGGCATGTCGTTTGAGGCTAAAGACAAACATGTGAAAAGATACAGCAGAGCTATATCCAAATCACGAACTGAAGGTATATTTTTAGTGGAGATTCTTATTTAGATTAATATTTCTTTCTCTTAAAGTGTATTTGTACCAATTAATTAATTTTATTTTGTTTCTCTATCGAGGATATCCAGACGTATTTCAGATTAATGTGGAGGAGGATTACATTGTCATAGAAGAGAAGGAAGAGCAAGATGTTGGAGTACGTGCTTAATTTTAAGATTAATTAATTTTTGTTATTTTCTCTGTTTTGTGCCTATCTTTTTCAAATTAGTTAATTAATGTTGTTATTGAAAATAAGGTGTCGGTGACGAATGAGATTAAGAAGCAAGTGGACATAATTAAATCGATATTTAGTTCCTTAGAAGATGGAGAGCTAAGCATATCAGGTTATGACACAGCTTGGGTTGCTCTTGTTGAAGATGTTAATGGAAGTGGTACCCCTCAATTTCCTTCAAGTCTAGAATGGATTGCAAAAAATCAACTCCCAGATGGTTCATGGGGTGATAGTCAATTATTTTCGGCTTATGATCGCCTTATTAATACCTTAGCTTGTGTTATTGCATTAAGATCGTGGAATATGCACCCAGAAAAGTGTGACAAAGGTGATAATTCTCTAAATTATCTAATTTTTCTATTCTATATGAAGGGAAAATTGTCATATTCTCTAGACTTATAGTTTGCCTTTGTCTTAATTTGATGTTAATTGGGCATGATTTATCTCTTAAAATACTTTGATGATCTTTCCAAAATTTAGTTGCAAATTTGAGCAAAATAATCATTAGTTTAATTATTTATATGTGTATGTGCAGGCTTAATTTATTATTATTTATTCAACCAATGGGAAGAAGGAATTGAGACAAAGAGAGATTTAAAAAGAGAAATAAAGAAAGTGAGCTTTTGAAGATGGAAAACGTGAACTTAAATAGGCCCATTGGCTAATGAGCCCAATTAATTGTCAAGTCCATTAGGTAAAGAAGGAAAGGCTGATTGATGTCTTGGAAAGGAAGAAAAGAGTTGAAGGAGAATTAAAAAAGGAGGAAACGAGAATTGAAGAAAAGAAGAAGACGACAGGAAGCACAGGGAGGAAAAGAACAAAAACAGTACCTTCGGCACTAAAAGTTTTGGACGACTGGGGTTTTATTAGGAGAAGAGAAAATTAGGAACTTAGCAATCACTGTGAGCGAGATAGCAGAGGAGCCGACGGAACTCGGATCATCTTCATCTTTCATGGAGTTCGTTTTATTCCCTTTTACTTTTCTAATTGTTATCTCTATTTCTATGTCTAGCTAAACTTCCCGTTGTTGGGGATGAGTAACAATTTAGGAATCTCTTATGTTTTTGAATTAAACCTCTGTTATTTGAATGAATGTTATGATTTATGTTTCAACCTCCGTTCTTAATGCTTTTTAGGATTTAATCACTCTTAGGATGATTTATGATATGTGATTATGAATGGAAATTTGAATTACATATGCTTGAGAATTGAAATCTGTTTATCTCTAGTCTAGGAATAGTCATTGGTATTCAGAGTCATAGGATAATTGTTGTAATTACTGTTTATTTCTTGTTAAGGTCACCTAAGGAATTAGGGGGTTTTCATTAGAAGTAAAGGTTCTCTTACCTAAGGAATTAGGATTAGAATAATTATAACAATTTGATCATAGCTCATAACAAGTTCAATAACATGTTTGACTCGTTAGATACAAGAGTGAAGTAAATTGAAGCTCGTCCCCAACGCTTTTTAATTCATACAAATTCTCTTTTGTGTTCTTGTTATCATTATAAATTATAAATTAAAATCACTAAAAATATTTACTGTTTTTCACTTTAATTTCTTTTCAAACAAATCTAATTTAGTCCCTTTTTAATTTAGAAGTTAAATTATTAAACTGATAATTAACCGCAGTCCCTGAGTTCGACACTCGGTCTTTCCGTACTATTACTTGCAACTATCCGATACACTTGTCGTGATCCCATCAAAAGGTAACAATTTAATCTCAGTAGATTGTAACAACAACGTCACTATGTCACTTACAAATGTGTACTTAATTGAATTTATTAATGTGGTATATAGGATTGGAATTTTTTAGAGAGAACCTTGGGAAGCTTAAGAATGAGAATGAGGAGCACATGCTAATAGGGTTTGAAGTTGCTTTCCCTTCACTTCTTGATATGGCTCGTGGTTTGAAGATCGAGGTAGCATACGATTCCCCTATATTGAAATACATCTTTGTAAAGAGGGATGAAAAACTCACAAAGTATCTATCTATCTATCTATCTATCTATCTATCTATCTATCTAGTTGTCATAATTATGCATGCTTGAGCTGCCCATTGAAGGATTTAAACTTAAGAGGATAATAATCTAGACACAAAGCATATTAATCAGATAATATGATAGTATAGAATAAGAATTGTGTACCTACGGTACTGAAATATTGAAGGATTAATTGAAGGAGAGTATGAGAGCAAACTACCCTCATTGTCATTTAAGTTTCAGCATTAGGATTGACCGTCTAATTAATGAGACAATGACTAAATAACGAAATAGTTGAGGACATGGACCTCTCGTTGAGCTTAACTAAATAATCAAACTCATCACAGTTCATTCAGAACTAAAGCCCAATAAATATTCATCAATTAATTAGTGTTTAATAATAATTGACCATAGTTTATATTAATAAAAATTCTTAAATAATTGAATATGTCAACTAGGAGTGTCAAAATGATAGAGAATCAAACATTGGTAGAGCAGCAAGCACAAGTACCAAATTTTCTTTTTAATTCCAATTATTATTGTGATGTTATTGTAGTGGAAAAATTGGCTTTCAAGTTGGCAAATTGAAGGAGACAAATGTGAAGGACAAGCAGAGCTTTTGGTACAGATATTAAACCTGTGTTCTGGGAATCAGATTTCTAATAAGGAGCAATTGTCCAATCCTAAATATCAGCATCTCCTTCAACTCACTAACACACTCTCTCATAGACTTTATTCCTATCAAAAGAACAAGGTCAGTGCCTAGGATAAATTAGCGTCTTTCAAATGTTCTTTTTTAGGAATTGCATTATTGTGTGTCACAATTTCACGTAGTCGCAGATCTTGACCGTTGGAGGAAGATTACATCTCCAGTTTTGTTTTAAAGTTGATTTTGTGAACTCAAAATATCAGTCATATGATCTTTATCCAATAGTCAAGACTTGGATGAGGAGCTTCTTCTTACTATAGGGAATCAAAAAATTCGTAAGGTTTTAACGCATTCATGCGCATCGTCTGATTGATGTTATATGGTCTGAATCGTCCCATTGTTTGAATTCATGAAAAATTTGATTGTAGGGTGTAGGGTATTCGATTGAATCCAAAATTTAGGTCGTATTTATGTGAAACATGAAAAATTTTGTGGTCGCATGCAGTCAAACGGTCTTGACTGATTGATCAAAATCGAATAATTTGCATTTCGACTAATTAAGCAAAACAAGTACATATTTTGAAATGTATTCTCAATTGGGCTCAAAATCGCCAACTAGCGTCAAATTTTGACTACATTGATTCCATATTCTTGTTTTTGATTGCTCTCTCTTAATAATGCATTATATTTAAATCTCTACTTTCCCTTAAATAGATAAAGGAATTAAGTACTGTTACAAATTCGTAACTAGATTGATATGTTAATTTCAGGAATATTAGTAAGTGAACTCAGCAACTTTAAAGTATAAGGGATCAAAGATAGCTAAAAAAAGGGAAAGGAGATTGGGGGATTTCTGCAATTGTCAATTCATCATGATATTTTGTTTTCTCAAACTGACTACACATAATTGAACCATTGTGAATGGAATAAAAATAAACAATTTTGACACATATAAATTCAAGTTCAGCATATTCCATGCATTTGTGAAGTGAAAGACCATATGCTAAAATTTTACAATGAAATCGTCATGTGAATATTTATGTCTATTTTTTTTTTCATATTAATACAAAGTCCTTGTCAAAAGAAATAGTAGAATCTTATCAATTTAATATCTATAAAAGAGAGATAATGGCAAAAAAATATGCCAAAACCAAAAGATCATATAAAATTTCAACATGAGAGAATTCATTTGAAAAATTATTGAATCAAAATCATATATAAGCAAATTATATAGACCAAAGTAACTAACAAATAATATACTATTATCTTATATTAAAGAGTTATGTTAACTGTTTACTATATATATACAATTTATTTTTGTCAAAAAGAATATATATATATATATATAGATATATATTCAATTCAATTTATTTTATTATTTAGAGTAATAATATATCATTTGATGATTGGTTTAATCTACTTAATTTGCTATTTTCATTTTTTTGAATAAAATTAGCAGGAAGTGGAGAGCAGAGAAAACATAACAACCATCCCAGAAGCAGAGTCAATAATGCAAGAACTAGCGCAACCGGTGTTCCAAAAATCTCCAAATGACATTGATTTGAACGTCAAGAATATCTTCTTCACAGTTGCAAAGAGTTTTTACTATACAACTTTTTATAATTCAAGGACAATTAACTCCCATATTGTTAAAGTTTTCTTTGATTCCTTTAATATGATTTAATGTCCTAAATAGCCTTTAGATTTCACCATACCATCAATATGATGTAAAAAATAAATAAAAAAACTCAGATATTCTGGTTGGATGATTTGTATATATGCTTTTTTTTCTTCTATTATTATATTTTTACCTAAGTTTTACTCATCTTTTATGTCAGCTCTCACAAGTTGCAACAATAGAACAAGAGGAGTGCTACCAACAATTTTTTTGTGTCACCGCCCAACGACACCTCTTATTATCGAACGAAATTCATGTGAGTCTTACTACTCTGGTCCTATTTATAAAAAAAATGCAGTTTTAAGTTTATTGAATAACTGATGTATCTGGTCTATAATATAAACCATCTACATCAGTTATTTAATAAAATCTAAAACTGGATTTTTTTTCTATAAATGGGTCCTACATGTATTTCACTCAATCATAAAGAGAGTGTTGCTAGCATTTTTTCTAAAAACGGGTCAGATTAAAATACCTATGGTCACTTACAAACTTTGACCATGCTTTGCAAAATAAAGAATCTACTATCACTACTCCGACCCGACCTAGAAAGTTAGAGTTTCAAAGTCGGGTAAAAATCTGACTTTTAAGTCGGGCAAACAACATCCAACTTTAATTAAGAGTGCGCTGAAAGTCGGATTACACTGAAATCCGACTTCAAAGGTGGCCTTTTAAAGTCAGATGACGGAGAGATCCGACTTTAAGAGTGCTTTTTTTTAATTTATTTCGTTTTTTTTCCTTATCCCTAGGCATTCACCGCTTGATAAATATATCCAATAACTGATAGATTTACCAATCTATATATTCTTGTGATTATTTGATCAATTCTCAGATGCGCAGTAGTATTGATACAACCAGAAAATATATAGGATTTTAAGAAGGGAGGTGTTTGATTCTTCTAGGGTGATAACAAGGAGCAGAACCAAGCAACTAAGTATAGCAAACAATCCAAGCCTAAAGATCTTAACTTATATAATGTAAAAGAGAAACAAAAAACTAGCCATAAAGCCTAATAAGTAGGTCCAATTATGCAGGTGTAATACCTTCAATTCACTAATATTCAGCAAAGTTAAGCTTACAATATTAAGACACAAAGATTGAAGCATTGCAGCCTAAGGCTATTGAGAAATCTACTTTTCTTTTATTCACTAGGTTGTATATTTGCAAGCCATGTCATTTGGATTATGCACTTGATAGATAATGCACAATAAAAGCATATGATGCATTTCCATTAGCATCCAAATTATTGCAAGAAGAACCATATACAAGTGCAGTGCAATCTCCATAGGTATATGCATAGTTTATAATTTATATTATCAGCAAGTTTGCTCAAATCAGTAGCCTCTGGATCACATCCATGATCACATCTCTCCCTCATTTAAAGCTGTCACTAGTAGAGATGTTGCAACATGAATGGAATAAAGATGCACCTGCTCAAATTTTTACAAGTTTTGAGTATACAGCGATAATAGAAAACATGAAGGTGTTGAGGTAGAAGCATACCAATTCAGCACACTTTGGAGCATGTCATCTCATAGTGATAAATAAGAAAATTGATGTATTTGATCTAAAATTTGGACCAAATACATCAATTTTCATCGACTCTCATGTGACTTGTCTATAAATGCAACTAACAACTTATCCAAGGACCTGTGGCTTTACACTAGTTACATTTGTTTAAAGAGTAAAAAAATAATAAATAGTTTCTAAACTATTATAAATTCATTAATTTAGTCCCTGTCCACTTTTCTCCTATTTAGAACGTAATTGAGGGACTAAGAATACTTTAGAGACTATTATTATACTTTTATAGTTTAGAGACCAAATAGAGAGTGTGATAGTTTAAAGATTAAATTGAGGATTTACTCTTGTTTAAATTTCCCCGTGTTGTCGATTTCTGTACATGTATTTATTGTTTTATGTATTTTTTCAAATAAAAATTAGTTTTCAATATAATAATATAATTTGGCTTGCAAAATAACTGTTTTAATTTTATTTTACTCATTCAATATTATTTTATTGCAAATGATAAATTAAATCTTTGAAAATTTATTAATATTTTCAGTTTATTTTATATTATAACAAATGTTTTCTTACATTAACAAATGTATACTTTATATTTTTATTGTGTCTAATAATGAACTCTATTATTTTATTGCAAATGATAAATTAAATTTTTGAAAATTTATTAATATTTTCAATTTATTTTATATTATAATAACAAATATTTTCTTACATTAACAAATGTATACTTTATATTTTTATTGTGTGTAATAATGAACTCTAAGTACAGAATTTAACTATTTTGACTCTCTCAAACATCCGTGACACTCCACAACCCTCACAAATTTTCAATTTATCTAACAGCTAGTAAAGGTCTACTTGCTAGAAATTTGTTTGCACAGTAATTATATTGGATGAATTTGACTATATTACATTCATACAGAAATGAGCAATAATGAACTAAGGAAATGAAAACAAAAGAACACTGTAAGTACTGGAAAATATTTGGAATTACTACAGAAATGTGATTTGATGTTACAATATATGTTGCTTAGTAATTAGCATACATTGAAGTTACAAAAATGAATGAAACATTCAACAGCTAGTTAACAAAGCAATATATTAGGAAGATCAAGAGAATTCCATAGTAAAAACTCTCCATATTGCTCCCTCAATTTTTGTTTTTGCTACAGGCCATTTTGAGGTTATTTATTTGATTAGAAATATTCCCTTTTCCCATATTATTTTCTGATTCAAGTTTCAACTTCAAGCACTCAGGTATCCCATTGAAAGCATAGAGTGAAGCTGAAAACTTCCTCTCATATTTCATTCTTTTCATAGCAGCTCTTAGCATTAAAGTCTCATCATCATAGATCTCTTCCTCCACCTCTTCATCAATCTCTTCAGCAATCTCAAAAGAAGAATAATAATCCAATGGAACAGTATTATCACTGTCCAAGAACTGAAAATCTAGGACACTCAAATGATCAGTGTCTTCTTCACTGCACTCATCACTTGATGGTGTTTGTGTCACACTGCTGACAAAATTACAATATTCCATGTCCATTTCTTTTTCTTTTTCCATGCACTCATCTTTTTCAGTTAAACATGATTCAAAATCACTTGTGATGTAATCAATTTGTGCACTACTGTTACTTAACTCAATGTTGCTGATGCTGCTGCCTATGCTATTATAGTCTTCAGAATCATTAAGGAAATCATCAGTGAATTGGTCAATTGTGAAAAATGTTGACTCAGTAGTTCCATTTTCATATGCATTAGCTTGTTGCTTTTGTTGGTGGTTGATAAAAGAAGAAGAAGAGGAAATAAAGCAAGGATTATTAATATTAATATTATTAAAATTATTCCTTGCTTTAAGTCTTTGAAGGAGGATATTGGTAATCTTAGAAGGAAGAGCAGGAGTAATAGAAGAGGAAATGTATGGAGAAGAAGGCCAGAAGTTTGTTCTAGTGTTGGCGCCGCGAAGAAGACACGCGGCTTCATCATAAGCTCTAGCAGCTTCTTCAGCTGTATCATAAGTTCCTAACCACAATCTTATCTTCTGAATGGTATCTTTTATCTCAGCTACCCATCTTCCTGATGGTCTTTGTCTGACTCCAACAAATCTCTTTCTGGAGCTTCTTGTTTTTCCTAGTGCACCAACTTCTTTCATCAACTCATCCCATTCTATTGTTTCCTCACAATGATTACTGTCTTCATTTGCTTCAGTAACCTTTCTCTTCCTTCCCATCTTCTTCCTTGCAGGAAATTTTACACTGTTTGTTTTTTTCTAATTAAGCTTGTTAACTTTTAAGGTACTGATTAGAAGCATGGTTCTTATAGGGTAGTGAGTGAAGTTTTGAAATAGGTCTGCTTTTTGAGCTGAACAAGTCTTACACACACACACACACTGATTGGCTCCATTTATTTGTTTCTTTATAATAATTTAAACTTCATATGGTGAATGAGACATTTGGCAGATTCTAGGACTTAGCAATTGGTGAAACTTGTTTGACCTGGACAAAGGGTATTTATATTTCTCCTTCTGTGATCTTATTTGAAAACTTAATCATATTTTATATCATAGTGCAAAGCTTGAATTGGTCATTGCCACTATGTGATCTTATTTTTTTGGTAACAGTATATGTGATTTTATGATTTAAGGTTATAATAATTTTCAGAATAGATGTGGTAGGTGGTGTGTAAGGAATCCAGTTGTGAAAGAAGTCTCTTTCAAGAAAACAAGGTCCATATCATTTTTAGTTAATTAAAAATCAAAAGAGCATTTTGCACTTGTCATATTTGGCAAATGTCAGGAAAGACGATTACTCCAATGCCCCACTAGTAAAATAATGTCCATGTCCAGCCACAACATTGCTTAATAGAATATATAGATTTGTTCAAATGTTTTTGTGATGTGATCGCCATCAAACTCTGAATGATCAATAATTAGTTATCATTTGATGTTTTTTGTGTGAAAGTTTGTAGGGAAATACAACATGCATCCAGCAGAAATAGTGACGTTTCTGGACTGACTTAAGAATCAGTCCCCCTTGGTGAGAATGCTCCAACTACTAAGAACAAACAGCAGTAAATGATAGGTTCAAATAAAAATGAAAATGTAGGATAAAAAAACAAATAATAAGATGAATGATCATTGCACAAGACTCCAAGTCGTGTGTAAATATTAGCCTTTAGGTTCGACTTGCCTCTACCAATCCTTCAATGACTAAATGAAAATAGTTAAACAATGAGTCTCCTTCAGGATATAATGAAGGTGTCTTAATGTGGTTTGCACAGTCAGACCAAACATATTATGTCAATGGCAGTTTACATAACAAAAGTGTTCTTAACTCTCTCCGCAGTTGATAAAAAATCATCTTCATAGGGCTCTGATGCTCTGCTCACCCAACCAATAGTAATTAACAAACGTTCCCAAGTTAAAGTCACCACTCTCTTGGAGTTGGAGTTTCCTTCAGATAGTAAGTGTGGTGCAAAGATAGTAATATTTCCAGGCTGTTCCCTCAACATAGAGTAGAGGGTGAGAAATATAAAACAAAGGCTAAGATTTTCCAACGGAAGTTAGAAGACCAGAAAAAATCATTATTGAAATATAGTTCAAAACCAGCAGATCAGTTCTGTAAGCTTGATAAATGATAACACAACTTGGTTTTGAAATCGAATAAAACAGAACAATCAATAATTGAATATGAAGAAGCAAAGTAACTTGGCAAGAACCTTTTAAGGCAAGGGTAAATAATCATTTACATGTAAGCAGGAAATGAACGCATACTACTCAACCCTAAACCTCACAGCAGACAAGTAATTACAATGGCCTAATAGATAGTAATGCTTTTACTAGTATTCTCCACAACCCTTGAAAAAATCTAGAAACAAGAACCTTGAGATATTTTTATTCTAGGCATAAACAAATCACTATGACTCTGAGCATTATCAATTACTTTAAACCAAAAAGAAATTACTTTATTATGTTAAAAATAAAAAACCAAACTCCATTCCACCCTTATTTTTTATTCTTTTTCTGTGCTTCCATTAATTAAGCATCCTTAAGCACAGAAAATATTAATTAGTCGAATGCATGACAGGAAGGTGAAACTGTAATGTTCATGTTACAATATTGAAGTTTCAAATTTCAATGGTTTTAATTAATCAGATAAATTGAGATCCAAGGGAACAGAGTTCCCATTTAAAAAGACATGATACAATTTCTAGCAGAATGATATAAATTGTAACCATGCATTTTGGTATGCAAGACTACCTTGATTCACAAATCTCTTTGGGAAAGGTAACAAGACACATCATCAATCATAATCATTGAATTGATAGACTTATATTGAAACAAAGACCATATAGTATATAGATCAAAATAATAGAAAGTGAAGAATTCGAACCTGGTTATGAAGCTGAATAGAATCGCATGATTGATTGAGTTGCAGGCAAATTAAATGGTACAAATACAAGGAATTTGTTCATCAACATGAACATGAAAATGGGACCCAGCAAAGTGATCCAGTGATATGAATTTGGAGTAGAGCAGTTCATGAAATAAGCTATTTACAGCGATCTAACAATTATTCCAACCAAACTGCTCCATGGTTTTCTTCCTTGTATCAATAATTTAGTGGCAAAAAGCAGAGAAGGGAGATTCCTCGGACACCTCTAGAGCATAAGTGCACAAGCCTGCACTGAAGCATCACATTGCCTTGCATAATAATCGTTGTGGGTGCAGGTATAAACTTCAGGCTTCCACCCAACTACAGCCTGGAGTTTTCCTTGCTCCACTAGCTATCATGGACTGCCTCACCTCATTGGCTTCCACAGTTCGGCCTGCAGCAACATAGATATCGCGGAGGAGAATATAGTATCCCCCTTCATCCGGTTTCAATTCCAACAACTTCTTTATAACTCTTTCCCCCATGTCAACATCGCCATGAATCCTGCAAGCTCCAAGTAATGCACCCCAAATAACATCATTGCTTGGAATTGTAATGTTTGAAAGCAGATCATATGCCTCCTGTAATCTCCCTGAACGTCCCAACATATCCACCACAGCACCATAATGCTCAATCCTAGGTTCCACACCATAGTCCCTTTGCATGCTTTCAAACACTCTAAGCCCTTCATCAACCAACCCCTTATGAGCACATGCAACAAGAAGAGCCAAAATTGTCACCCAATCAGGCACAACACCAGAACCAATCATCCATTCAAACAACCGAAATGCATCATCAACATTCCCGTGATTCGCACACACCATCATCATCGTGTTCCATGTGATCAAACTCTTCCTCTTCATCCCATCGAACACCCACCACGCCTCCTCCAAGCATCCACACTTCCCATACATATCAATGAGAGCATTGCAAAGTGCAACCATCCATCCAAACTCATTCTCCACGACAAACCGGTGCACCATCCTACCCATTTCCACATCCCCCAACTCTGAGCAAGCCGAAATCACACTGACCATGGTAACCTCATCAGGCCACACCCCGGCAAGCCTCATCTCTTGGAACAATGCCAACGCCTCACGAGGCCGTTTGGCCTGCGAATAACCAGACAGCAAAGTGGTCCACGAAACCACATCTTTTTCAGGCATTTCATCAAACACTTTCCGTGCAACATCCAATTGACCAGCTCTAACGTGCGCAACAAGCAACCCAGACCAGGAAACAACATCAACCTCCAAACCCAATTTAAGGGCATCCTCAAAAACCCTGCAAGCCAAAAGGGTGAGTCCCCCAACAGCATACAAGTGTATCAACGCGTTCTGAACGTGCAAGTGGCGGGAAAAACCAAACTTGAAAATCGCACTATGTATGTCGTGAACAAAAGGGTTAGTGAAAGAACGTGACTTGAGCAAGAAGGTAAAGGAAAACTCATCTGGGTCGACACCGTTTTGCCTCATATAATTGAAGAAGAGGGCTGAGAGAGAAGGGGTGGTGGAGTGAGAATGGGCGCGAATGAGGGTGTTGTAGAAGAAGGTAGATGGGTGTGACATTTGGTCGAACAAGCGGTGGGCGTAAGATAAGTCGCCGAAGGGGGAGATGGCGGCAAAGCGGAAGATCTTGCCGAGAACGACGGTGTGATGGTGGAGGCCAGTGAGGAAGGCATGAGCGTGGATTACCTTGAGGTCTCGCATGGAAGTGCACCTCTCTGCCATGTAGACAAGTTTTGATGCAACAGTTACAGTGAAGCTTCCCATTGTTATTGTTATTATTGTTCATTCGAACTTCAGCTTTAACATTTCTCCAATAACATATGAATAACATATGACTTACCCAGAAACAAGCGTAGTAGAGAAGAAACATATAACATTTCAAAAATTCAGATATTTAATTCAAAATTAGCAAAAAAAATGACAGTAACTGCCACGACGTCAACTTTTTTTATAGACTTCTAAATTAGTAAAAAGAAATGAAAAACCACCGTTAAATGTCTGAATTTTTTAAAATAGGAAGATCAAATGTTTGAATTTGGAAAAATAGGAAGACCAAAACTATAATTTAGCCAAAATTATGAGTGAGATGTAAAATAGACGCTCTTGATGGATATTTCGTAATTTTGCCAAAAAAACCATTACGAGTGAGATGCTAAAAATAGGAGAGTTTGTCCTTGTAGGTTTCCTCAAATTAGTTTATGAAATTAATAATATCTTAGAATAGTGTCTTAAAAATAAATTTTGATATAGATTACTGTGATTGAGAATTTTCAAATTCAATGATTATTTTGAAATGTTATTATTTTTAACAACTAAGTTGAGAATACCCTACAATTCCATGGAATAAAATGGTCATAAGGAGAAAAATTATAGAGAGAGGGGAGATCACCTGTTTGAGCAGCAAGCAACTCTTTCCTATTAAATATAAATCTTTACAATTAAGTATAAATATGTAGTTATGCATGTTTTCTTGGTTTTGTTGGAACAAGAACTTACCATGCAAAAAAAGGAATGAAGTTGTTGAAATCAAAATCTAACACATAGAATTAGATCCAAGTACAGGTATTTATGCGCGTGCGTCTGTTGATCACGTATATATAATAATACAACAACTAAATAGTGACGATTAAGAGTATGAAAAAACTTAGATACAGTGCTCTAGATGTTGAACCGTTCTTCAAAGAAAAAGTAGGAAACTGGTATTAACCGTTGGCCATGTATATTTTTACAAATACACTTGCGCCAGTTCTTGTAATTCTAAATACAAGAAATTGTAAACAAAAAAATCTTACTTTTGGCAACAATTCCCTCTATTGAATATAACAATGAATAGTGGTTAAATCTGAAATGCTTGTTTAGCTACTGAGATTGTAGTTGCAAGATTGTTGGTAGTAATCTGAAGGAAATGAATGTCGACGAACCAGGCCTTGCGAACGTACAAGAAAACAACAAACATGCAGCACAGAGGACCATCAATTCAAAACTGAAGCGAAGATATACCTTAGTAAATTGCCTTATACTACAAGCATGTCATCTGCTGAACTCTCAAGGTTGATGGTTTTGAATTCTGATATTCAGTTACAAAAATAGCTATAGCAAGCTAATTATTACCTCAAACTTCTGAGCTATGAAGTAAGGGAGACCTTTGACTACCAAACCTTCCTGAATGCTTGATTGGCATCAGAGCTGGATCATTGTAGGCATGGGTCATCTTATCATAAAATTCAGACATGTTAGGATCATTTTGGTCTTCTCTGTCTTTCTTGATCAAACACTGCAAAATGCAAAAAGGGGAAAAAGAAAAAGAAAATAACTCAATGAAAACTCAGAAATTTATTTATACCAATTCAAAGCAGAATGAAATGTTATAAATGTTATCATCATGTATTTCATCAGTATACTGTAACAGTTACTCAAATTCTCAACACTTTTTAGTTGAAGCTAATGAGAAAGTGCCCATCAATAGTTTGGATACTAGATTGAAAGAATAGGATAAGGTGATATCAGCCGGACACTAGCTGAATATCAGGCATACACTTATCAGTTGGTATTGTATCCTCATTTATCAGATTTATTAATTAGTTAAGACAGATGAGATTAAGGGAAGATGCAAAACATACAGGCATTAGTATCAAGAAAAGAATCAGATAAATTAGCATTAAATCTTAACCAACATACTTCGGCAGGATAAGCCTTGAAAATAGGAAAGAACCGTTTCTGGCAGTACTCATTAAATAGAAGTGTGATAATCGGAAGAGGAAGAATCAAGCCGGATGCTATTGGAAGCTTCTTCAGCCCAAATATTCCAATTACTATAATATGCATCAATATTAATGAAAAAATTGTATAATTGTGCACTGTAGGCCAAAACTCTCCTCCAGTCTGGTACTTTGGCACGTAAACATATAACAGCTGTCACCAAAAATCATATCAAAGAGAATTAAAACCAAAATAATGAAATGCTTGATTGATAATACCCAGACAATTGATAGAATCCATTTCAGTTGCATTTAATAAGAGCAAATGAAGGATCGATAATGATTTCATAAGATAATCTTATCTATATTCATTTTGTATTGCAGATGGCAAAAAAGGAATTATCATAAACATGTAGTATGCTTGCCGGTTTATATTACATGTATTATTACACGGCAACGAAGAAAGACAAGTAGATAGTAGATATACTGAAACGGAAAAACATAAACAATTTGCAAACCTGGTTGCGGTAAATGATGTATCCCAGACAAAAGTAGACCAAAAGAAATGGTAGTATCAGAGGAGCAAGGATGAAGTATATTACACCAAGAAGACCAAAGAAAAGAGTCCTGGGAATTTCACTGTGGTAAGGAATTGATGGTGCCTCAAAATCATCGCCCCATTCTCCACCAAAAATTCTATTTACATAATTGTAAAAAAGTGGAAACAATTGAAAAAGTTCTGATGCTATATTAGTCCATCCGAATGCCACAACATATGCCATGAAGAATGATGCCTGCACCAAATACTTATAATATCTTATCCACAAAATAGAAGATGCTTCTTCCTGCAAGTAAATAGAAGTAATGTATAACAAATCAATACTAGTCAGTACTCTCACCTGCGCTGGTACGGCTTCAGCTAGTACTCTGGGAAACTCTTTGGGCTCAAGAAAGTAATTTAGTCGATAAAGAGCTGACCCTGATAGTACATTAGCAAAGAAAATGTTCCATATGGTAAACCATAATACTTTAGTGCATGCACTTTTTTGTATCTGACTCCATGAGATGTATCCTTGCAAGGATGAAAGCATATTCATAATAGGTGGCACAAACGACAGAAACACTTGAAGAATCTGAATGGGAAGGTATCCCGTTATAACTTGGCTCACAACTGCCCTGCAAATAAATATTAGAAAACTTTACTTCTTTTGCAAATCCATTGAAAGGTGTTAGGGTCATGACTTAAACAACATCCTATACTTGAAACTGCAAACTCAAGAAGTCAACTTCTTAGGAAAAGAAAATCATTTATTTACATTAAACCATACAACACAGCTGTGTGTGCCTACTATAATGTGTATATTAGATGTTCTATTAGAGTATAAGAAGGTAAAATTCAACATTAATGTTTCCAACTTACAGTCTCAGTATTCCTCTCAAAGATGGGAACATGGTTTCCAGTTGATCAAGATGGGTAAGACCTTGAACTAGTGCAACTGGGATTAAGAATAGAATTGTAAGAGCATTGAAGGCAACATAAGCCACCAGCTTGCTGATCCATCTTCTAATGAATGTGACAGAAAAGAAAGGCCAATAAACATCATGAGGTTCTGGAGCTTGTTCAGTGATCCAGTGTGTGGGATTGACACCTTCTTGGATGTTTAAAGCTATTGCAGCACCAAATCGTGATTTAAATGAGACAAAGGCAGCTGGAACTTCCTTTTAAATTGAAAGTAGTTAATAAACAGGATAATGTATTGGATAATTTAATGTAGTATACAATATTCATGTACATAATCTCAAAATCCAACTCTAGTAGTCAACAGATAATTTAATGAAAAGAGGATCGCTAATGGCTATTCAAAATTAAAACCAAGCTTGATCACATTGACTAATTCATCTTTACCTGTTTAAGTCTTGATTTCTAACAAAACAAATAAAACTTTTCAGTTCAGCAAAAGGTTCACAGTTTAGGAAATTCAGTGCCGCATTCCCTAACCAAATACTAGTACTTTTTAAGGGTTTTTTCCCTTTAATTTTTCTTCTGAACAAATTTGGGGTAAACCATGTATTTAACCATGGACTCTACTTCCCCATCCCCATATACTGTGACACCTCCCATTTACTTTATTTTGATATCTTACTACTTAAAAGAGAGGCTAAATATTTTAAAGTACACTCCTATTTCACCTTGCCTAAGCATCCCATAAAACCAAGTGTCTATCCATTATTCTTTTTGTTGTCGATACTCTGGCTCAAACTGCACTAATACTGCAATCTCCTGTGCGTCGCACGAGCCAAAGTACTAGTATATTTTAGGGGGGGCTAAAATAAAACTATTTAAATTGACATATTATGACCTGTCAACCATGTGGTATATGTTGAGGTGATTTTTAGTGAACCACCTCAGTTAATGCTAGGGACCAAAGTGAAGAAAAAACAATTCCAGGGATAATTTCAAACGAAAATATAAGGACTAAAATGAAAAACTGGATGTACTATAGGGATCAAAAACATATTTAAGCCTTCAATTATATATTAAAAAGAAAATGACCATCCAATTATTTTGCTTTGTTGTTAGACAGGGTGTAAACCAGACCATATATTAAACATCATTAGAGGAAACACAAACAATTATCACTCAAGTTTTGAAGGCTATGAATGCCTCGACATTATATTTACCTTTCCTGGCAACGAAGACTGTTCTATTCTCACATTATCTGCAATGTCCCCCAATGTCTTTTCATAATCATCTAACAGATCAACTTTATGCCCAAAAAGTCCGAAACATCCATCACGCCTATGCCTTTGAGGAGCATCTTTATCTTTAGGTTTCAGTTGGGTAAGCCTTTTGTAGAGTCTCTCTGCATCAGTCTACAAGGAATAAACTTTTCAAGTCAGAAGTACAATATATGTAAACTGAAAGAAAGAACTGAAGGTACTACTCTATATTTCTAATATAAGAACCGAAAAGTTGAGCAAATGTCAGGGAAAAGATTGAATCACTTCGAACTCCAGAAAATGCTTACAACTAGAATTTGGAGTTTGCTGCTTCTGCGGACAACTGAATGTGAAAGATAAGTTGAAGGGTGATATTCCCTGAAGAAGCGCTCAACAGCATCATTACATGTGCATCCAGGTGGAACAGGAATACCTCGTACTAATGCTGTAAACTGATGAGGCTCCGGCTTAGATGAATAGAAGCAATCAATTCTCTTTGATGAAATGTAATCATACTCCTGTATATGATATTAGCATCAAGCATGAAATTCAATCAGTGTATCTCGGTTTAACAGAAACAAGTAAAAATTGAGAGCATGTACAAAAGTAAACTTGAACAAGAAAGACTTACATGATAAAGAAGAATGCAGACAACCCCAGTAAAAACATACGCAGCGCAAAAATGGATCCATAACCTTGATAAAGGCCAAATCTAGCGATCAGGGTTCCCATGTTATAAAATGAAATTTAATGACATAATATTTAGCACAAAATGGAGGGTGAACCAGTTGGTATGTGTCATAACATTAGAAGATAAAATCAGCACATTTTGAGAATTGAAAACAATATAATCATAGAAAGGAGTTATTACAAGCTTCAAAGGAGAAGCACTCCATAATGAACATACAATCTTAAAGAGACTTTACAGAATAATTGTGATGAGTCAATATAGTAGTCGAAATGTTCATATGTCTTATTAATTGTCGTTTCCTCGTAACTACAAGCAAGATTCTCAATTTGCTTTTAATGGTATCAATTAGTCAAAGTTTTGAAAGATGAAAATATATTGGAAGAACCATAGTAAAAACCAGCACTATGTTAAAGAAATGTATCATCAGATGGATTTCATATGATAGTTCTTTTAGGGAAAATATCCAAAATAGGTTCACATTTTTTATGCCAGTGAGAAAGAGAAGGAAGAGGCTACAAATCTGAGATCAAAATAGAACCATCTAATTAATTTCCATATATGTATCGATATTCATCATGAGCAAGTAATACCCAAAGAGCTAAGACCATCTAAATCTAATCTAAATAAATATTATTCACCTGCTTGAACCATTGTTAACGTTAGAAATACTGAAGGAATCCAACGACTTGTTCGGAAAATCAGAATTATCACGAATCTGAGTCCCCTTATAATTAATTGGAAGAAGAATAAGTAGCCCAACAATTCCACCAAAAGTAAATACTTTCAAACTGCACAACACCACAAAAAAGGGGAATATATCAGCTAAACAAAATGCATGCACCCCTCAAACAACATACAGAAAAAGTAACAGAAAATTGGAAGGCCATAAAATATTTTAAAGAAATGCAGAAAGAAAGGTAATTGGTAGTTACAGAAAGATGTATCATTATCATGTTGTAAATTTTTTTTGAAATCCACTCTAAGTTAACAAATGAATATGTATTGAATTTTACAACAGTGCAAAACCAGTAACAAGGGAAGTGCTGTACTGATGCAGAAACTACTTATGCCTACTAATGCAAAAGCAAATGAACTAACATATATCCTTCATACACATAATGCAGCAATATCCATGAAAATGAGAAGGGTTTGGTTAGCTAATAAAAATGACATGATACTTTTTTAAAACTAGAATCCATTTAATAATTCAAATCACCTAAAAACAAATATACGCATGAAGACGAAAGCATCTAAGCCTGCAGTTGATAAAAATTCATCTTCAGAGGGATCCCAAGCGCTTCTAACCCAACCAGCAGTAGGTAACAAACGTTCCAAGTTAAATTGACCACCCTCTTGGAGATTTCTTTCAGAAACTAAGCGTGGTGCATAGACATTAATATTTCCAGGCTGCTTCCTCAATATAGAGTAGAGAGTGAAAAAAATAAGACAAAAGCTAAGATTAATTCCAACTGAAGTTAATAGAGCAGAAAGAATCATTATTGAAATCTGGTTCAAAACCAGCAGATCAATTCTGAAAGCCTGATAAGACAGCTTCAGTCCTGAAATCAAATAAATCACAAGTATCAATAGTTAAATTTGAATACGAAAAGAAATAGTTACTTTTTCACATAATTTTTATCAACTTCAGGCTTAGATGCTTTATTGAGGAATGTAACGAAGCATCTTTAAGATTGCAGTTCCGAATTTCAATGTTTCTAACTTTTAATCAGATACATTGACAGATTATAGAAGGAATCGAAGCCTATGTAGCACCCACACTTCCGATCGAAGGCATGTCCGGGTGTCGGGCACGTATAGTGTCAGACACCGATACCGACACTTCAATTACTTGTATTTTTCAGTATTATTCAAATTAAAATCGGTATCTGCGTGTCTGTGTCAGTATCCGTATCGTATCCGGTGTCCGTCTATGTGCTTCATAGATCCAAGAAAATCCATTTATAAAACAGGAAATGATTTCTAGCAGAACGATAGAAATTGTAACCGTGAATTTTGGCTTGCTTTACAAATCTCTATTGAGAATGGTTTAATTTCTAACAGTAACGATTAGCATAACTGAAATTGGTAGATTTATATTGAAACAAGGATCGTAGTTGAACCTGGTTATGAAGCGGAAGAGCGAAGTATGATTGAGTACATTTGTTTGCATGAACATGAAAATGGGGCCTATTGTTTCTTCTAAACTGCCTTTTTAGGTAGCGATCATGAAACCTCACGTCCACGTGTCAATTCCTCGATTATTTGCAATGCATTGATTGGCTTTTTCATCTGTTCTTTCTGTTCTTAAAAACACGATTAAGCTTTGCTATGGATTTAGGTTGTGGTTGTGGATTGCAACGTAAATCCGCTAGCTTATAGTGTTTGACATGACTAACTATTTGTTTTCACTAGTTATAGGCTCCGTTTGGCAAAAAAACAGCGAATAGTGATAGCTGATAGCAAATAATATAAGCTAGCAGATTGAATTTAAAGTATTTGGTGAAATTAACTGTTTAACTACTTAATAAATTAAAGTGACATAAATGGACATTTGTAATTAATGCTTGAAAAGCAGAGTTAATATTCATTTAATAAATAATAAAGGAGAAATTTAATTGACATAACAATGGTAAAAATGAGAAAAAAGTGAAACGCTATAAACTATATACATAAGCTTGTGAAAAAATACTATAAACTAGTTGTGTTAAACACTTACAAATAGCTCATCCACTATAAGTTATCCACTATAAACTAGTGGACTTGTCTTGCCAAATAGGCGATAATTTGGAATGCACACTCTTTATATCTATTAGTTTTTTATACCGACAACCAATCGCAACTCACGGTAGAAATGACTTTCAAACTAATATTGTATTATTGTTGGCCAAGTGACATAAATGACTTTTCAGACCAATACTTTCAAAACAATCACAACTCATAGTAAAAATGAATTTTAGACAATTAACAATTAGAAGAAGAGTTGGCATTTTCATTGACATATAAGTATAAGATTGAATGATATTGTAAAAAAAAAACACTATACCCAATCGATACATATAAATTAAATATTTAGTTTATAAACATGACGGTAAATTATTCAGAATATACTTTTTTTGGTTTAATTTATATATCCTATCAATATAAATACTCTTTACACCATTAACCAATCATATGTTGTCATGTCATTAAAAGTAGTTGAGTATTATCCCGTTTATAGTACAAATGATTTATATCAAAAAAATTGATTGATTATAATTGTAAAAAACTTTACACATATATTGCATAACACATCAGGATTTGGTGCAGTTGATGCAGTCAGTGCATTCAAGCCTTTCTCATTTGTTGGATAATTATCAAATTAATTTTCTTTTTCGTTTTTTAATTAAAAAATACTCCTCAATGAACTGACCGCACAATTACCAATTGTACTGAATCCAAATCCTTGCATAACAAATAAGCTTTTTTGTTGGAAATTTATCTGTTTCTGTGTCGTATTTTTAACAACAACAACTGTCCTTTTTGTAGTGAATTTAATTCTTATGTAAATAGTATTTTACACATACATCCAATCCAATGATTTATTGTCACATCATTTAAAGAGAATAATAAGTCTTGTGTTTTTCAACTCATTAAAGGATGTGGCAACACATTATTGGGTGTATGTGTACAATATTTTTACATTGGTATAAATGGAACTCATGTGCAACGTCGGGGTAAATTATTTATTAAAGTAAAAATTTCTAAACTAAGGCATGCCGTTTGTTTAGGTTATTTATTTAATAGGAACATTTTTTAATAATATTTCGTTAATTGGAACATTTTTTAATAAAATTTCGTTAGTTAAATCATATACTTATATTATATTAAGAAATATCAAATAAAATAAGACTTAATTTATAAATACTGTTGGGCTAAAGATTTTTTACAACATCAATTAACCATAAGTTGTCACATAATTAAAGACAGTAGAGTCTTCTTTCAATTATATCAAAAATCCTTTATACCGTCATTTGTGATTGAATGTCTGTGTGAAAAAAAATTAGACTTATGTTGCATAATAATTAAATTAAGTCTAAATTTATTATAAAATAAAATTTTAATTTATACATCGTCAGGTAAATGATTTTTTACAAACCCTAGTATGTCATTTATCATAAAAAAAACAAAACTCTAAGTCAATATTTTACACTATCACCAATTACAAATTGTTGCATCATAAATAAAAAACAAGTGAGTCAAGTCATTACTATCTTATATATGTCATTTATACCATGAATCATGATTGCTTGTGAGAGTAAAAAAAAATTACACTAATAGTGCGAAGCAATTATACTCATAAAATAACACTAATAAGTAAAGGATATAGCATTGCTATTTATTAAAAATAGTTTTTGTAAGAAACACTTGAAGTTGAATTGTAGACACCAACTAATACTACAAATCAAGTGTCTTGCTTTGTTTTTCTTACTTTTTTTACCATCTAACATTTCTCATTTTATTTATATACATTGTGAGTGGATAAATACTTAACAACATCGATCAATTACAAATCGTCATACCACTAAAAAAAAGTGTGTTTATTCATAACTACTTTATATGTTAACTAAACCACGAATTATGACTAAGTTTTAATTAAAGACTTAAATATACGTTTCGTCCCTGCAAATATACAAATAATCCACTTTCGTCCCTGCAAAAAGAAAACCTTCAAAAAATACCTTGCAATTACAAAACGTGTTTAGTTTCGTCCCTACTGTTAGTTTTAGACTAACACCATTAATGGATGCTGACGTGGCAGTCAACATGGATGTCAAATCATCATCTCTTTCAATAGAACTCTGCAACCCAAAAAATAAATATAGAAAATGCTCTCTCTCTCTCTCTCATAACTCTGCAACCCAGAAAACAAAAAACATTCTTCAATGCAAAGGTTCTACATTTGCCTCAACTCTACACCAGATCTGTGGTCTGGCTCTTCCTTACGAATCCCTCTTCTTCTCATCACAATCTTCATCAAAATCATCTTCTTCTCTTCCTTACGAATCCTTGGCTCACAATCGTTTCAAATCCGTACCAAATCCCCTCGAATCAGCGTGCCTTAGTTACCCCTCTTTATGAAATCAAAACCTATTTCTGAAATCGAAACCCTCTTTCAAATGTCGCTGATCTCGTTGAAAACGAAAAGGAGAGAGTCTGGGAGAGATTCGAAAAATAGAGCTTTGAAATTTTGGGTTCTGGATGAGATGAGAAGAGAGATGAACAATGGAAGAGAAATAATATTGTGGATGGAAGTGACTTTAATTCTCAAATATTGTTCCAGATCTGTTTTAATTTTTCTATCAAAAAATAATCTGTTTTAATTCTGTGCACAAAGATTGTTGTTTAAAGGTATGATTTTGGGGTTCATTGTTGTTGTTTGTGAATTTAAGAAGAAGAAGAAGAAAGATTGTTGTTTTGAAGAAAGAAGAGAGAATAAGAGAGAAGAACAGAGTTTCAGAGAAAGATGAATGAAAGAGATGATGATTTGGCATCCAGGTTGGCTGCCACATCAACATCCATTAACGGTGTTAGTCTAAAACTAACAGCAGAGACGAAACTAAACACGTTTTGTAATTGCAAGGTATTTTTTGAAGGTTTTCTTTTTGCAGGGACAAAAGTGGATTATTTGTATATTTGCAGGGACGAAACGTATATTTAAGCCTTAATTAAATGTACACAAATCATTTTTATTAGGTGTCGTTTTATGATTAATTAACATTGAAAAAATCTCATACGACAGTATATATAAATTAGGGCTTTTTTTGTACCCCCTCCTTGTCACCCATACCCCCATAAATCGTTTTTGGACCAAAATACCTATAATTTTTTAAAGAAAAAAACGTTTTTCTTAAATTTTCGGCTAAAATGCTCCCGGGGTCCCTTAACTTTATTTAAAGTAACGACTTAGTCCTATATCTTTTTTTTTGTCCCAAATAAATCCTTTATCTATTAAATTTTGAACAACGTTGCCCTTTTCCGTTAGAACCGGTCAACTCCGTTAAAACTGCCTATGTATTTTAATCCATGTCATTCTTAATTATTTTAATACTGACATGTCATCAGTGGGTCATTATTTTATTTTTTATTTTATTTAAATAAAAAAACCAGATTTTTTCCCCCAAATTCGTTCATCTCCTCTCTTCATCTTCTTTTCTCTTCTTTCTTCTCTCTTTAGCCTCTTTCATCTCCTTTTCCAGATTCTTTCATCTCTTTTCCCTTCATCTTCTTTTCTCTTCTCCCTTCAGATTCGTTCATCTTTTCCAGAGTTTTTATTTTATTTAGGTTTGATTTCGATTTGGGCCACAATGAACTTGTTGTTTTCGATTTGGGGATTCTATAAAACCTAAGAAACTTGGAAGACCATCTCGTTTCCGGATCCAGAATCATTACAAACCCAAAATCGATTTCAAACTTAAAATCGGTTCAAAACCATAATCGATTGTTATTGTTGTGCGTTGCTGTTGGAAACGAAAACAAAACGAAAATGGTTTCTGTTGTTGTGTTACTGGGAACGAAATTGCCGCTGATTAGAAGATATTGTATTCGGAAACGATAATGGGCATGAAGAAGAAGATGGAAGCAATTCAGATAAAGAAGATGGAAGAAATTACTGGATTTGGAAACCATTTTGTTGTAACAGTACTTGACAAAACCATATTAATTGAAGAAGATGGAAGAAATTAAGATGTAAAAAAATATTAATTTAAATTAAATGATGAGTCAGCACGCCACATAAGCATAAATAGAATAAAAATATGATTCAAATAATGAGTCAGCACGCCACATCAGCACTATTAACAGAGTTGGATGGAGGTTGACGGAAAAGGATTTTTGTGCCAAAAATTTGAAAGATAAAGGATTTATTTGGGACAAAAAAACATAAAGGACTGAATCGTTACTTTAAATAAAATTAAGGGACCCCGAGAGTATTTTAGCCCCGAATTTACACGTAAATTCGGAATTGGGGTATGAAAATTTCCGAATTTACGTGTAAATTCCGAATTTATGTGGTAAATTCGGAAAAAATGAAAAAATGTATTCCGAATTTAGGGTAAATTTTGGAATTTTTCAAATTTAAGGGGTAAATTCGGAATACATTTTTTCATTTTTGTAAATTCGGAAAATTTTAAATTTAACATTCCGAATTTATGTATAAATCCGGAAAAATGTAAAAAAACATTTTTTTAAAAAAAATTAGGGGCATATTGGTCCAAATAGTAATTATAGGGGTATGGGTGATAAGGAGGGGTTAAAAAAAAAAGCTCATAAATTAAATCCTTATCAGATTAATTGTAATGTAAAATTGTTTACTCCAATTGTACTACGATTAAACTCAGGAAGCTCAAAACAAAAAAAACGTGAAGCCAGATTAATTGTAATGTAAAATTGCATATTTTTCATAACACGTGTATTCTACGTGTGCATTGTTCGCAAGAGAAGTGTCTAACGGGAATATGCTTGCTTCAAAGAAAAAGAAAGAGCAAGATATCAACATCATCGTCATCGTCCCACTACTTCCCCTCTCTGTCGTTTTGATCCTTTCAACCTAAACGCCTTTCCCTTTCTGACGTTCACCACCGTTCTCCGTTCAATTTCCCAGCGGTCTCGCGAACTTCCCTTAGTTGCATGCTCAATTTCGCGTCTCTCTTGAATCATTCGCGATCGATCCTCATTGTTTTCAACGAATTAAGGCCTTTTTGGTTGCTAATTTGGATCAAAAGGTTCTAGATTCTTCTTCTTCTTTTTTTCCTGAATTCAGTATATATTTTTATGGTTTTGTTTTGAACGGAATTTCGTTGTTGATCGTGAATTGAACAGAGAACGTAGAATATTCTGGAAACGATGAGTGGCGTGTTTGAGGGATATGAACGCCAATACTGCGAGCTTTCTGCTAATCTATCAAAAATATGCACTGCAGCTGCTGCTCTCAATGGAGGTTGTTGAAATTCCTCTCAATCTAACTTTTTTTTTTTGCTATTTTAAATTTTAGTGTTAGCTACTAGCTAGGTGCTTATGAGTTTGGTCATCTTCATTATTTAGTTTTATCGTTTAATTATTATTTTGCTAAATTACGTTACACGTTTGTTCTGGATATATAGTTTACTTTTTTATCTAAGAAATAATCCATTTTATGATTTTAAGAAACTTCCATTAATAACCAACACGTTGGTCTAAGCTACTCTGGGACACTGAATGCTCTCTGGTTCGATTCCTGAATGCTCTCTTGCATTAATAAATCAATGGTTGATATTCTAATACATTAATGATTTGTTATTCATGTGCACATAATATTAACGGATGACTTATTCATCAATAGTCTACAGCTCCCAGGGTAGCATTGTAATCTAGCGATAATATAGTAATGGGAATTTGAATACTCATTTTATGGTAATAGGGTGTCTTACTTGAAAATTCAATGAATCTTATAACATTCATCATACAATGCCTTACTTCAAAATGAGGAATCATTGAGGCTTGTGATTTCGTGTTGGAGCAATATATATGACTTATATCTTTTTTGTTCAATTTGCAGAGCAAAAGAAGCAAAAAGTTTCAGAAATAAAGGCTGGAATTGATGAGGCAGAAGCTTTGGTACCCTTTTCGTTTTTTTTTTTCCGTTTTGTTTGAAAACTACCTTTCTCCTGTGTTATGGGATTCTGATATAGTTGTGCTTACGAATTTGTAGATTCGAAAAATGGATCTTGAGGCAAGAAGTTTGCAGCCAAACATTAAGGGTGTGCTTCTTGCTAAGTTGCGGGAGTACAAATCGGATCTGAACAATATTAAAAGCGAACTTAAGAAACTTGTATCTGGTAACTTAAACCCCTCTGCCCGAGATGAGTTGTTGGAATCAGGCATGGCTCATGCAATGACGGTATGGCTCATTTTAAATTTGACATCTTTTAATGATGTTTAAGGGCCATTCATTGTCCTGTGAAACCATTATGAGGCAACAATTCAATCCTCCATTTCCTTTACATAGACATACCTTTTCTGAAATTAATTGGTCAAGTAATGGGTTTTGTGATCTGGCTTTTCCTTAATGACCTATTTAGTAATTTGGAGTAAGATAATACATTACCCTTAATGACCTATTTAGTAATTCGTCCATATTTTTGTTATATTGGCATACATTGGATCTACCCCCACCAAATCTGATGCCTATTGCTAATTGCTAATTGCTAATATAATAAAAATAGGCATCAGCTGATCAAAGAGACAGATTAATGATGTCAACTGAGAGGTTGAACAAGTCTGGCGACAGAGTTAAGGATAGTAGGAGAACAATGCTGGAAACGGAAGAGCTAGGTGTTTCAATCCTTCAAGATTTGCATTCCCAGCGACAATCTCTACTGCATGCACATGACACGGTAATATTTTTCTCTTTCTTGCTTAACTGATGATTTGCTCGTGGTTCTATTAGTAACCAGATGCTATTGAGAATTTTACTTTCCTATATTGGTAGCTTCTGATCATTTCTTTGACTTGTGTCTTTGGTCTTTGAGTAATATGCTAGAAATTGGTTCAGTCTTGCCTCTCTCATGTTTCAATATCATGTAGCATATGTAGGTTTAGATTGTGTTTCATCTATATTATCAATTTTCTGCATATTGGTTCATTAACTCGTGTTGTTTTAGAAACTTAAGTGAAAATCTAACTAATGGTAGTGGTGAGAGACAAAGAATGTGCCGTTCAGTTTACTGATGGGTCGTATTCCCTCATGCAGCTTCATGATGTGGATGATAACGTAGGCAAGAGCAAGAAAATTTTGTCCAACATGTCTAAAAGGATGAACAGGAACAAATGCATTATCAGCACCATTGTTGCTGTCCTGGCTCTGGCTATCATCTTGATCCTGTACTTCAAACTATCAAAATAGCCAATACACATACCTTTTCTCCTATATCGCCAAGATGCAGGGCTTCATATAAATTTCCCTTGTTTTCGCTTCTGGTTTGTGTACTTGGAAAAAGTTGCTATGTTGTGCAGTGCTGCTAGCAGTTTTAAAAGTGTTTGCCTCTTTAAATGTGTAGCGTGTCTTGTGCTGACTTTGTAGACGTTGATTATTTTATGATCAGTTATTGCATGAAGTTTATATTAAATAAACTTAAAAGCTCTGTGGTTATGTTGTAAAGTTGGCTCTAATACATTAAGATTAGATGTTGTTCCTACTATGTCGTACTATGTTGATCACCATCCTACACTCCTCCTGCCTAGATCAACCTTATTCATCCTAATGGGAATACTGCAAGTGCAATGTAACACACCGGTTAAATTTTGCTAGTTGACACTTTGAAAAGACACTGCTGCGTGCGTGTAACTTACAGTAATTCGTAACTAATGGACTAGTTTTCAGAAAAAGATTTTACCACTAAATGATTTGGCCTATATTTTTCTTGCAAACCCTTTATCTCTAACTAATGGACTAGTTTACAGAAAAAAGATTTTACTAATTTTTGAGGCTATCCTAATTTTCTCTTTAGCAATTATATTTTGAATTCTATCTTTCTCCTATAACTACTACTCATTCAATGTAACATTGTTATATTTTTTCTTAGTATAAAGTCGGTATTCTCTGCGCAATTTTTTGGTATAAATCAAATATCATTTGCGCGCAAAACTCTCCCTCACGAAATTTAATATTGCATTCCCAAGGCTGGATTCGAACTCAGGACATTGGTTAAGTTGGAAGAGACCTCTTCCATCTCATAGAAGTGCTCTTGGGTTGTAAGATTGTTATATTTATTAGAACACTAAACTTATCTTCTAGTTGGCTTTTTGCTGACCAATATTCAATTCCACGTATTTTTCTATTAACTCACATAAGTCAATACTACAAAACCTGGGGAACGGATCCACTAACTTGGTGGCGGGAAACTGCTGCTGCCTTTAGGGAATTTATGACTGTCTGATTAATTAAATGGTTTAGATGTTGCCACGTGTCCCATCTTTTCCTCTCTTTCTAAAATAGCCTGAATACTCAACGTTTCCATTACCCTGTTACGTTTCCACTACCCTTATGCTTCGCTAGGGTAGTTCGTTGCTGCTCCACTGGTGCTTCACCGTCGTGCCGTCGCCGCCACTGGTGCTTTGCCGCCGTGCCGTCACCTCCACTGGTGCTTCGCCGCGGTCCCATATTTTTGCCATCATCATTACTCTGTTACGTTTCCACCACGTTTACTAATAAAGGTGAAAACTTTAGCATTTAAATTGTGTTTATTATTGTTTAGCTATCATCGGTATATTCAGTTTAATAAAGTTATAAAACCTGATTCTCAAATATAGCTTTTACTTTAACTCATGGATTTTTAAACTTGCGATGACGGCAAGGTAGCCAAAACAAGACTCTCTGTTTTTTTTAAAGAACTCCAAAACAGAGTATGTTATTGTTTTATTTGAAGTGTATATGAACTTTTCAATAGCAACATGAAGTGTAAGAACTTTTCAAGTTGCCTTTTATGTTATTATTATTATTATGTTATTTGAATAGAAAACAGAGTGGGAATCGACAGCCATGTGACAAAGATTTTCTTAACAAGGAAGTTGAAAATGGGAGCTCAGGAGGTAAATAAATGTCTGTGTGCTTCAAAAAAAAGAAAGAGAGGAAAAGATGGGACACGTGGCAACATCTAAACCATTTAATTAATCAGACGGTCATAAATTCCCTAAAGTCAGCAGCAGTTTCCCGCCACCAAGTTAGTGGATCCGTTCCCCAAAACCTGGTCCTACTTCTTCTTTTTTTGGACAACTAACTTGGTCCTACTTCAAATGGACACAATAAATGTGTAAGCTTATTAATATTAAATAATTTTTGCTTCTCAATATTGCCTCAAGACATTAATAGTAAAAAAAAACCCGATCACAAACCAATGAAGTAAACATTATCTAAAGAAATCTTATACATACAAATGCACCATCTAGCATTTCCAGTTTATCACGAACGTTCCACACATACAAAGGCATGTATTTTTTAAAAGCATACAGAATAGACATTAAGCGTGTTACGTGTAGGGTGTGTCATTAACTAACTGTTTGGAATATTATCTTGTGTCCCCTGTATTTTCTAAGCAGAATATGGAATCCTCAATCCCATTCTTTGAGAAAGCCAAGGTCTATCTGGTTCTGGATCAATGAAAGGATGCATGAGGAAATGGTCTGCTTCTTCATCCACCAATTCTCTACACCAATTTACGCGTTTGGATGGACAACAACCAGGTCCGAAACACCTGTAGGTATAATAACATTACTCCAAACTTCTTGAACACAATTAACAAAGTTTGCATGGATGACAAGCCAAACAAAGGAAACTAACCTACCCCCAAGCCCAACCACTACTCCTATCCCAAATGTATCTTCAATGAAATATTTTTTTTTGGTATGGTGTGGGGACACTTTGTGAAAGACAATAAAATACAGTATTTCTATACAAAAACTAGCACTTTCCTTAGGGATCCTGATTCCCTACTGCTGTAAGGAAATCAAATTTGATGCATTCATGTGATCTAGACTGTTGGATTAACCGATTAAGATTGGACGGCCCCTATTGAGTCTCCTGACTATGGTGAGTCGGGTCCAAAATACAAAGTCGAAACTTAGCTGTCCAATCTTGATCCGATGGTTCAGATTGGCAACCACTTGACTTAGTGAATGCATTCTTGATTCAAAAATTAGATCAAAATATTCAATTTTTATCTTCTGTCAATATGAAGCTGTTCAGTAATATAACCTTCATTGATAACTGTTTGTCCTATTCTAAGTGTTCTCACTATGGTAAATTGGGCCCAAAACACAAACTCGAAGCATTGGCCGTCCAATATTGATTATATGGTTCAGATCGGCAACCACATGATTTAGTGAATGCAAGGATAATCAGGACAGAATCTAGTAATCTATGCATTCTTGATTCAAATCAAAATTTTCAATTTTTATCTTCTGGCAATTTGAAGCTGTTCAGTATCTGAATATAACCTCCATTGGTAATTGTTTGTCTTGTGCACAAAAAAACACATGCAAAGCATAAAAAGTGCAAAATGGAATCTGAGATGAAATACCTGTATTCATAAAAGCAAGCACTTCTCTCGTTCTCAACTTTTCCCCAGTTATCCCACCCTACATGCCTTACACATGGATCCATATAAGTGTGCGCAAAGACAACCCTTCCAAAAGGTCCCCATGGTCGTCCAAGATATGCATATGAATTTCCTCCATTACCCGTGATAACACATCTGCAAATGCACCAGAAAGCAATCACTGGTATATTACTTTTTTTTTTTTACTTTTAGGAGTATTAATATCAATACTAGTTAAATGCTTAATTACTTGACTTAAAACATCAGTATAGTTAGGACTATTATGTTACTGATCATAACATTAATAGGTCTTCTTTCTTCCCTCTTTTATATCCTGTATTATTAACACCAGCATACTCCTACATTCAGAACAACTAAGTCATTGTAGATTTTTATCCAAACATGAGTGATGAAATCAAGTGATAACTCACAATCACCACGAGGGAAGAATGTTGCCTTGGAATAACAAAGTGCCAATTACTACATTTTTCCTCATCATTTACATAGAAGTTAAAATTCTCACATTGTAGTATAAAAAATATGATGCACAATAACTAGCTATTTCTACATCTTTCCCCATCATGTACATAGAAGTTAAAATTCAGCTCAGATTATTGCATAAAAATATGATGCAAAGGAACAGTGGTCACTTACACACCTCAAGAATACATAACCAGTTGATTCCTGTGATGATTTTCTACTCTGTGCGGTTATGAATCCTGCAGATTTGCAGTGGATATGACAGTGCTCCAACAGAGCAGTGCTATTGCCAAAGATGAAGTCCACACTTCCTTCAATATAGCAATCTTTCAAATATTGTTTACCGTAATGTAAGTACAGTGTATCCTGCACCATAATCATGAAAGAATTTTATTCACTTGGTACATTCATAGAATTTTCTCAATTCTCAAATAAAACACAACCTGGGATTGAACATAAGACCAGCTACTATTTCAATCGCAGACCCAAGTCAATTTACAATATTATTATTTTCAAGAGAACAGGCTAGAAAAGTGACACTGATTATACAAAGAACTCATCCAATAAAGTTAACAATTAATCAACCAATGCATTTTTAAACATATTCAAAGCAAATATCAACACTATGAATGTTTTCAAAAAAATCAGCAATTCGAAACATGATATTTCACCAACATAAAATACAATATAATAATATAACACAAAGCCTTAAACCTATATAAATTGATACATCAAAACATGAGGCTGGAGCTACCTGCCATCCAAGGAATCTGCAATTATAGAAGGCACATCGATCTGCTGTTACTCTAATTGCCACGGCCTGCCCTGAACCCTGCCAGAAGGAGAAGGAAAAGGAAGAAGCATTTTATGAGGTCTTACATTGTTTGAGTCAGTATAAAAATTTCGTCCATCAAACTTAAGTAGACACTAATTGGGATGTAGATGTGTAAAGCAATAATACCAAATCATCTAACAAATATACAACCAGAGATCAATGAATTTGTATCTTCAGCAATCGACAGATCCAAAAACATATAAAGGAAATGCTTCAACTTACCATTATTCCCTCAAATAAGCACTACATTTGTATATTAAGGCGAAGAGAGCCCAACTATCAACATGTAAACTACCCTAAAAGGAAAGAGAACTATCCAAGCTGCATATGTATTTATGAATATAGGATCTTACAATTCTCTACCAACAAGATGCCCTTGTGCATAATTATCAAACCAAAGCCATTCAGCAAAGTGAAACAAAGGAATTAGCACAAGTAAACACTTTGGAAATACATAAATTTTACAAGCATTACCTCAGGGGAAGAATTCTCAAAAGTAATATTCTCAGCAATAAAGTCCTCCCCTTCCACAATGGTACTTCCACAACCAAACGTCCCAGTCCCTATAATCCTAGCAGGCTGCAACAATAATCCACCACAAACCCAACAAAAAAGTAACGATTTTGACACATACTAGCTAACCCAAATGAGTGAACCTTAAAACAAAATTAACAATTTTGACACATACCCATTACCCCAAATGATGAAAACATTGAATGAAAAATGAACAATTTTGCCACATACCCATTACCCCAAATAAAGAAAAACATTGAATTAAAAATGAAAACTTTTGCCACATACCCATTATTACCCCTGAACAGTAATAAATCATGGAGAAAATGAGCTTACTTGGTGGTGATCGATTTTGGTGGCAGTGTTATTCCAGGTAAGCAAAGTATCTTCAGGGCTCAAACCAGCAAGAGTGATGAAATTCTTGGTTTTGGGTACGTACACTGGCTGCCGGTAGATTCCCGGCGATACCCGGATAACCGTCCGGCGAGCGTTGCCGAGCGGCACAGCATCGATTGCTTCCTGCACCGTTTGGAAATCTCCGGTTCCATCCTGTGACACCGTGTATACACAAGCTGCCATTCTGTAGAAACGTGTGATCTTGGTATCAATAGAAAGACAGAAACAACACCAAAACACCAAAGAGGTGGTCACATTCACGTGTATAGATAGAATCTAATAGATTCCAAGGTAACAAATGCTTTTTTGTCTCTGGGCACCGTCTAACGGGGGAGGATCTCTAACTTCCACTTCTGTAACTTATTTCTGGTGACTTTGGCTCTATTTAGTAAAAAAAAGCAGATAAGTTAGCGGATAGTGGATAAACTAGGTTATAGATAATAAGCTAGCGAGTTGAATTTTAAGTGTTTGGTAAAATTAACGGTTGAACTAACTTATAAATACAAAATGACATAAATGGACATTTGTAATTAATGTTTAAATATGAGAGAGAAGAATCATTTAGTGGTGGATAAATGAGTAATTTAATTAAATTAATAAGGGTTAAAGTAGTTGAAAAAATGAAATGTTATAAGCTATAAGCTTAAACGCTACTTCAAGTAGCATTTTAAAAAACACTATAAGCTACTGAAAAAACGCTATAAGTTTGTCTAGCCAAACAGCTACCACGAGTTTATCTGCTATAAGCTAGTGGTTTGACTTTGCCAAATAAAGCCTTTGTGTCTATCTCTCTCCGACTTATTTTTCTCTCTCATCTTAATAATATTATTTTAATTAATATTCTGTCTCCTATTTTAGGGAGAGATAGACACAAAGTCACCAAAGTTAACTAACAACGTTAGTCCCAGAAAGGTAGTAGCTCAATTGGCAAGCTAAGGGACATGAAGGAGTTGCACAACTTGCAAGAAGGAGGTCTCAGGTTCAAACATCAGAAATTAACATTCTCCCACCCCCACTAACATTTGCCTATAAAAAAAAACACTGAATCAAAGTCACCAAAGTTAACCAACATTGTTGGCCCAGTGGCTTAATCAAACCCCCGGGTTTGATTCTCTCAATGGACAAACTCGGTGTTGCCTAATGCGAAATTTGATCTCAAACATGATCAGATATTAGTCTTTAGCGCTGAGACATTATGTGGGTAGCAAATAATGCCCCGAACAAAAAAAAAGTCACTAAAGTGAAAGTTAGAAGAGCCTCCACGAGAACGGCTTAGGTAACTTAAGCGCTGGGAAGGCAGACTCTCTTTCATTATTTTATTGCCATTGGATCAATCTTATGATTTAGAATCTGCCACGTGCCAATTTTTAAAAATAAAAAACAAAACACACGGTCTTGTTCAGCTGCTCCGATACTTCCCCCTATGTCTCCCACCGCCGCCCCACTGTCTCGTCCGCACCGCTTCCTTCCACCGATAACAGTGGCTTCTTCAATCTTCTCTGACGTGCCGCCGCGTTTTCTCTGCAATACTGCAATTGCTTGTGTTATGGTAAGCTTCATAGTTCTACTCCCTCTCTCTGTGTATTGTACCCTAACATAACATTGAATATTATTGAATTGGGAATTCAGAACTACGTCCGGTACTCTCTCTCTCTCTCTCTCATTGAATATTATTGAACTGGGAACTTAGTTTGTTGAGGTTTCATGTATCCTTCCCTGTGGTCTCTATTTCATATAGCATTCTTATTTGTTGAATTCAACTTTTTATGTTGAACTTAGATGCAATATCATCATTACTAGTATGTCAAGACTACTAGTATCTTCACAACCAAGAACCATCTTACAGCTTCTTCCATTCAGATTAATCTCCAAAACCACTCATCAACCTATCTTGAGGTTTGCATCAACAGCACTTGCTCACTCTTTCTCAGACACTGAACCTTCAAATTCCTCTACTTGTGAACCTGAACCACACCTAAATACCTTCCACATCATCCAAAAGCTTCAGGGTTTGCACAACAACCCTTCTCTTGCACTTTCCTTTTTCAGTGAACTCAAGCAAAGGGGTTTCTCTCACAACACCTCAACCTATGCTGCTATCATTAAGATACTCTGCTATTGGGGTTTAGATAGAAGGTTGGATTCAGTGTTCCTTGATTTCATTCATGTTTATAAACAAGACCCGTCATCATTTGAAGTTAAAGTTCATGACTTGTTTGAGGAATTGTTGGAGGGTGGTGATGATGTTGGTATCAAAGGGAAACAAAGTCATTACTTGCTTAGAGCATTTGATGTGTTCGTTAAAACTTGTGCTAGTTTGGACATGTTTGATGAAGGTATTGATTTTTTGTTTCAAACTAGGAGGCGTGGGATTTTGCCGAATGTCTTTGCTTGTAACTTTCTCATTAATCAGATGGTTGAAAATGGTAAGGTGGATATGGCCTTATCCATTTACAAGCATTTCAAGAGGCTTGGTTTGAGCCCCAACCATTACACTTATGCCATTGTCATCAAGGGATTATGTAAGAAGGGTGATTTCGAACATGCGGGTACTGTGTTTGAGGAAATGGAGGGAGCTGGGGTGACTCCTAATTCCTATTGCTATGCAGCTTTTATTGAGGGGCTCTGCAACAATCACAGCCCTGATTTGGGATATGAGGTGCTCCAAGCATGCAGAAAGAGTGATGCCCCCATAGAGGTTTATGCCTACATTGCGGTTATTCGTGGGTTTTGCAATGAAATGAAACTAGATAAAGCTGAAACTGTGTTTTTCGACATGAAAAGGGAAGGGCTTCTTCCTAATGTGTATATTTATTCTGCAATGATCCATGGGTATTGTAAGAGCCATAATTTGCATGAAGCTTTAGTCTTACATGATGAAATGATTTCAATGGGTATAAAAACAAATTGCACGATCGTTAGCTGCATTCTCCATTGTTTGGGTGAGATGGGCATGACTTCTGATGTGGTAGATCTGTTTAGAAAATTCAAGGAATCAGGCATGTTTCTTAATGGGGTAGCGTACAATATTGTTTTTGATTCTTTGTGTAAATTGGGTAAAGTGGATGATGCAATAGTTATGCTCGAAGAGTTGAAAGATAAGCATATTGATTTAGATATCAAACACTACACTACCTTTATCAATGGGTACTGTCTTCAGGGTAAACTCGCTGAAGCCGATAGTATGTTTAAAGAAATGAAGAATAAGGGGTTTAAACCTGATATTGTTACTTATAATGTACTAGCTGGTGGATTGTCAAAAAATGGACATTCTTGTAAGCCTCTTTTGGATTATATGGAGAAGCAAGGTGTGAAGCCAAACTCTACTACCCACAAGATAATCATTAGAGGTTTGTGTTCAGGAGGGAATTTTGAAGAAGCTGAGCAATATTTTAACAGTCTGGAAGATAAGAGTGTTGAAATATATTCAGCCATGGTGAATTGCTATTGCGAAGCGGACCTTATGGAGCAATCCTACGAACTTAGCGAAGCTATTTCATTGCTGAATACAATGTTGAAAATGAATATGGAACCTAGAAAAGTAATGTATTCTAAAGTGTTTGCTGCATTGTGTCAGGAAGGGAATATGAAAGATGCTCGCTCTTTGTTTGATTCTTTCATTGAGAGAGGATTTACGCCTGATGTTGTAACCTACACAATTATGATTAATAGTTATTGTAGGATGAACTGCTTGCAAAAGGCCCATGAACTCTTTCAGGATATGATGAAGAGGACAGAGATCAAACCTGATATCATTACCTACACAGTTCTACTTGATGGGAGCTTAAAACATGCAAACTTAGAAGGGAATTTCTCTCATGGAAAAGTAAAAGCAGCGACCATATGGAGAGATATGAAGGAAATGAAAATAAGTCCAGATGTTGTTACATACACTGTTTTGATTGATGGACACATAAAGGCAGATAACTTCCAAGATGCAATTACCCTCTTTGATGAAATGATTGACCGAGGACTAGAACCTGATGCCGTTACGTACACGTCCCTAATTTCTAGCTTCTATAAGAAAGGGCACAAAGAGAAAGCTATTGAGTTGTTTAATGAAATGTCTTCCAAGGGAATGACACCAGGCCCAGCTTTAAAACACCGCATTCTAAAAGCTAGGAAGCTACAATTTCGTAACCAGTAATCAGTTTAGACAAGAAAGGCTTGGATTTATCCCTGAGAGTCTATCAGGTCAATACCTAAAGGTGCAGTGCAATCAAATGTGCTATTGACTAATTTGCTAAGACTTACTACCGAAACATTGTTGTTTAATTATTTCACTGAAAGATTGTGTTTGATATTCTACAGATTCCAAAGAGAAGAGAGATGCAGATCGATTACCAGGATGTCATTGGAGTAGGTATGAACCTTCTTTGTACGGAATTTAAATAAAATTAAAATGATATGCAATTATGAATGTATAAGGAATGTAACTGAGTCTAGTTCAAGAAAGATTTTCTTGCTCCTACTTGTTTGGTTTAATATATCACACATGTGTTTGAACTTGAGAAGTTTAAGTTTGTTGCAATTTAAATTTGAATGTCTTTCTTTACTTGTTTTCAGTTACCTGGAAACAAAACAGGAAAATGTGCTCTACAAAACACAACAGCAGAAGTATCTGCCAGCAAACCTTGCCATCATCTGTCTTGGATACATAGTATTGCACCTGATCATATACTCTGCAAATGTATACTTATGGAGGCGTTTTAAAATCAACTATGCATTTATATTTGGCTTCGAGGAAGGAACAGAATTGAGCTACAGAGAAGTCTTTCTTCTTAGTTCTGGCCATGCAGTGCTCTCATTGGTCGCTGGCCTCTCAAACTTGGATATGGAGATGGACCAAAGAACTTAATATTCCTCAGCATTCACAGAATCAATCCTTTTAGGCCTTGTCATTGTAAGTTTCAAGAAAAATATCTACTTCAGATTTAATCATCTTATAATGTCTTTTCTCTAACACTCAATGATCTACTTAAATTAAAGGCAGGAACTCGGCCTAAAAGCTTAATTCTTGTATGAGTATAGTGCTAATAATGCACAATTACTTAAAAGCATAAAATAATATTAGAATAACATCAGCATGATCATTATATCTTTTTCTTACTATTTTATTACATTTTGAGCTTTGAATTGATTGTGTCTAATTAGAACCTACTAATGCAAGAATTGCTCGCACATGGTATAGATATTGTTTATTACATTATCTTCTCTATTTGACAATGGACATTTAATTATATGTTAGTGGATTTTCATTACAGGTTCTGCTGCTTATAACATTTTATCCCTTAAATATCATATATAAATCCAGTCGCTTTTTCCTTATTCAATGTGCATTTCATTGCATTTGTGCTCTTCTCTACAAGGCAAAGAATGGGAAAATTCCAAGTAGACACGCTGTGATAGGTTCCGTATTGTATATGAAAGAAAAAAGAAAAAAGGGTGTAGGGTGTGCTATGTTGTAGAGAATCATAGCTCACTAACTAACTAATCATTAGAAAGTTGTGGGGTGCATGCCAAATACTGAGGTGGCATAGAATCTTAGGAGAGAGAATGTATGGAGTATCAAATAGCTGATTTGGTGTGTGTGGGGAGGGTAGCTTGGAATTTGGGTGAATCACCTTGGGAGAGATTGGCCTCTCGAAGAGCCATTATCATTTACATTTCAGTCACTGTTTCATTGTATTTCCAGGAGAATCACACTAATTCTTCCTTTTTGAACTCAGATATATTCAATATACTAGAATATTTGAGCTCTGTTACTGTGTTACTGTGTTTTAATTCCTTAATACTAAATTGATCATATCAATTTGGTATCAAAGCATCATCCTGGTGCTGTGTATGGTGGCTACCAGAAGCGCAATGGAGAATCGTATTGAGGCTGTTGAGTCGAGGTTGGGAGGAGTTGAACAGAAGATAGGTGGGTTGGAGAATTCCATGGAGCTCGTGTTGCAGCGACTTGACGAGCTCAACGTGAGCAGAAAAGGAAGAGGATCTCCGAAGAAACACACTGGAAATGGTAGCGAAGTTGAGAACGACAACTCACCGGAGCGTAGTTCACGTTCTCGTTCTCGCAAAAGGAACGAAGGCGTGATTACGAATTACAGAGGTGGTCGTATAAAGATGGAGATTCCTGTTTTCAAAGGTGACGATGCTCATGGGTGGTTGGTTCGGGTCGATCGCTACTTCCGGGTCAACAACGTGCGCGAATCCGAGAAATTTGACGCTGTAGTGATCGCGTTGGAGGAGAAGGCTTTGAACTGGTTTCAATGGTGGGAAGATCAAGCTCCATTGCGAACTGGTTCAGGGGAATGAATTCATTCAGAAATTCTTTTTGATGGAGTTAGGGGGAGTAGAGATGGTGCTAGGAATGGATTGGTTGGCTAGTTTGGGAAATATTGAAGCTAATTTTAGAAACTTGAGTCTAAAGTGGAGTAGTAGTGGAGAGAAGAACTTGATTCAAGGGGAACCTTCATTGAGCAATGTCCAGGCGTCTTGGAAGGCTCTGATGAAGTCTTTGAATGATGATGGTGTTGGTTTCTTGTTGCAGTGTGCTACAATGGAGGGTAAGGCAGAGTCTGAAGGTACAGGGGTAAGTGCAGAGTGGCAGGAAGTCTTGGATGAGTTTCCAGAAGTCTTTAATTTACCTGAGGGTCTTCCACCAGTGAGGGAACAGGACCATGCAATTATTTTGAAATCAGAAGCATCCATTCCCAACATCAGACCTTATAGGTATCCACATTACCAAAAGAATGAGATAGAAAAGATTGTCAAGGAGATGTTGCAAGCAGGCATTGTGAGGCACAGCACAAGCCCTTTCTCAAGTCCAGTTTTGTTGGTGAAAAAGAAGGATGGAGGATGGAGATTCTGTACGGATTATAGAGCTCTTAATAAGGTAACTATTCCTAATAAGTTCCCTATACCGGTTATTGACGAATTGTTGGATGGACTAGGGGGTTCAGTTATCTTTTCTAAGCTAGATTTAAAGTCAGGCTACCATCAAATTAGAATGAAAGATGAAGATATTCACAAGACAGCATTTAGAACTCATGAAGGTCACTATGAGTATCTTGTTATGCCCTTTGGGCTCACTAATGCACCTTCTACTTTCCAAGCTTTGATGAATCAGGTTCTTAGACCTTACCTAAGAAAGTTTGTGTTGGTATTTTTTTGATGATATACTCATTTATAGTACCTCTGCTGAGATGCACAAGCAACACTTGCATGATATCTTGCTGTTATTAAGCACCAACCAGTTGTATGCTAACATGAAAAAGTGTGCTTTTGGTCAACCACAAATTGAGTATTTAGGACACTTAATATCTGGTAATGGGGTTGCTGCTGATCCTAAAAAAATTGAGGACATGCTCAATTGGCCTCCACCAAAGGAATTGAAGGGGTTGAGAGGATTCTTGGGGTTGACAGGATATTACAGGAAATTTGTGAAGAATTATGGGAAAATAGCTTGGCCATTAACTCAACTTCTGAAGAAGGACAGTTTCTTGTGGAATGATCAAGCTCAAGCAGCTTTTGATGAATTGAAACTAGCAATGGTTTCTGTGCCAGTATTGGCAGTCCCTAATTTTGAAAAGTTATTCATAGTGGAGACTGACGCTTCGGGTAAAGGTTTAGGGGCTGTGTTGATGCAAGAAGGACGTCCTATTGCATATATGAGTCAGACATTGTCAGAGAGGGCTCAAAAGAAATCTGTGTATGAACGTGAACTCATGGCCATTGTCTTGTCTATCCAAAAATGGCGGTCATACCTGCTGGGCAGACATTTTAAAGTACATACGGATCAGAAAAGTCTTAAATTTCTGACTGAGCAGAGGTTGATGGGTGAAGAACAGCAGAAATGGGTGTCAAAATTGTTGGGGTATGACTTTGAAATCATCTACAAACTAGGCAGGGAGAATAGAGCAGCAGATGGCTTATCAAGGTTAATGCAGTTTGCAGCAATTTCTTCGGTGACATGTGAGATGTGGGATGGTCTAGAAGATGAAGTACAGCAAGATGAGAAATTGAAGCACATTATTCAGGACCTGTTGGTGGATCCTCATAGCCATCCAGGTTATTCTCTGAAGCAGGGCAGGTTATACTTTGGAGAAACTCACCTAGAGTTACTTGGATTCTTCAAGAAACTCATGACTCACCAACTGGTGGACATTCTGGTTACTTCAAGACTTTGAAGAGGACAAAAACTATGGTGTATTGGGAGGGAATGAAGAGGAGGATTAAGGAGTATGTCAGGGCTTGTGAAGTATGTTTGAGGAATAAATATCAAACAATGAGTCCAGGAGGGCTGTTACAACCTCTACCTATTCCTACTCAAGTTTGGAGTGACATCTCTATGGACTTTATTGGTGGCTTGCCAAAATCTAGGGGTATGGATACTATCCTAGTTGTGGTGGATAGGTTAACGAAATATGCCCATTTCATACCTGTGAAACATCCTTATACAGCCAAGGACATTGCTGAGATTTTTATGAAGGAGGTGGTGAAGTTGCATGGATTTCCTAAGACAATTGTCTCTGACAGAGACAAGATATTCCTCAGTACTTTCTGGTCAGAATTATTCAAACTTGCTGGCACTAAATTGAAATATAGTAGTGCTTATCATCCTCAGTCTGATGGACAAACAGAGGTGGTCAATAGATGTTTAGAAACGTATCTGAGATGTTTGACAGGGAAGAATCCTAAGCAATGGTCTAAATGGTTGAGTTGGGCTGAGTATTGGTACAATACTAACTACCATTCTTCACTAAAAACTACTCCTTTCCAAGCTCTTTATGGTAGGGAACCACCTGTGCTAGTGAGAGGTGATGTTCATCCTACTTCAGTAGAAGAAGTTGACAGGAATATGGCTGACAGAAATGCTATGTTGAAGGAGTTACAAGCACACTTACAGCAAGCACAGAACAGAATGCGTGTACAAGCCAATGCTCATAGGAGAGATGTGAATTATTAGATTGGAGACTTGGTGTATTTAAAGATACAACCTTATAAGATGCGCAGTTTGGCTAAGAGGGTGAATCAAAAGTTAAGTCCTAGATACTATGGGCCCTATGAAGTTGAGCAGAAGGTAGGAGCTGTTGCTTATAAGTTGAAATTGCCTGCTGACAGCAAGGTACACCCAGTTTTCCATGTGTCCTTATTAAAGAAGGCTCCATCTACTAGCACAGAATCACAACCTTTACCTAGTTGTCTCAATGAAGACTGGATGCTGGAGCCCACCCCTCAAGAACTGCTTGCTGCCAGAACTGATAAACAAGGAGAGACAGAGCTGCTGATCAAGTGGAAGGAGTTACCTGAGTGTGAAAACTCTTGGGAACCTGCTGCCAAGATAAAAGACCACTTTCCAGAGATACTCCTTGAGGGTAAGGAGAAATTTAAGGGGAGGGGAATTGATAGGTTCCGTATTGTATATGAAAGAAAAAAGAAAAAGGGGTGTAGGGTGTGCTATGTTGTAGAGAATCATAGCTCACTAACTAACTAATCATTAGAAAGTTGTGGGGTGCGTGCCAAATGCTGAGGTGGCACAGAATCTTAGGAGAGAGAATGTATGGAGTATCAAATAGCTGATTTGGTGTATGTGGGGAGGGTAGCTTGGAATTTGGGTGAATCACCTTGGGAGAGATTGGCCTCTCGAAGAGCCATTATCATTTACATTTCAGTCACTGTTTCATTGTATTTCCAGGAGAATCACACTGATTCTTCCTTTTTGAACTCAGATATATTCAATATACTAGAATATTTGAGCTCTGTTACTGTGTTACTGTGTTTTAATTCCTTAATACTAAATTGATCATATCAAGCTGTTCTTATACTCAAGACATCATTGAAGATAATAATCTTGATTGTTTATGTTTTCAGGACAACCTTCCAGATAATTTATTGGCAGACCAGCTTACCGGCCAGCTTCACAAGTTTACATTATACTGAGTTGGTCACTTCTTTGACTCATTAATGATAATTTCATATTTATTTGAGGCTGAATTTACCTAACTTTTGCTTATGCTTGCATCTGCTTTTACCTATTTTCTCCTTAGGGCAATTCACAGTTCTGTAATAGAACAATTACAAAACTATTTGTGTGCTGATTTATTATATTGTAATCCTCTATAGATAAAAGTTTAGGTGGCCAACTGACTACTTTATTTTTGTGTTCAGGTGCAGGCCTTCAGAAGTTTAGAATTCTAGATTTGCCACTGTTTCTGGGGAAACTTCAAGACCAGGTCAAACAAGTGCAAAGAAAGTGACATTTATCAAATGTTTTACTTAGTTGTCGCTATTATTCCATTCCGGAATCCGGATTGTCTCCAGGTTTGTACCTCAAAAACTTCAAAAATATCATGCATGTATATGTATATGCTAGAATTTATCCAACTTTTATCATTGATTGTAATTGTAGTTAAATATAACATGAGACTTATTATTGTTGTTGGTAAAAACTCAAGTCCCACATCGGATGTAATATGGCCTGAAAAAGTGTTTATAAGTGGGAGACATTCCTCAACCTACAACCCAGTTTTATAGGGTTGAGTTAGGCCCAACCGAAATTCTAAGATGGTATTAGAGCCTATCAAAGATTCATCTGGCCACCCACCATTATTATTTACACACCAAGATTATTAGTGTTGGAAATAACCCAAGTCCCATATCAAATGTAATATGGCCTGAAAAAGAGTTAATAAGTGGGAGACATAATTCTAAGATGGTTGAGTTATGCCCAACCCAAATTTTAAGAATTGTTTTTAGTGCCTTAGATGCTAATTACTTGAAGAAAGAAACATAATGCATGGGCTCAATCGACTAAAGTATATCTCAACAGGAACAGTTTGGGAAATTCTGGCTGCATCTTTTTCAGGTCTTGCAACAATTGTTAGTACTTATAAGGATATTGTCCTAGATTGGGGTTTGCTGAGAAGGAATTCAACAAATCAATGGTTTAGAGAAAAACTCTACCAAACAAAAATATATGTTTTGTTGCTATGGTAAGTTGTTATTATTATGTTGCAAATGTGAGTGCTCTTCATTGTTATTGTGTTGGTTGGTTATTGTTGACTAGTCCTATGAATGAATGTCATTTTAGGTGTTAATTGTTATACTACGGCTTGCTTGGGTGCAATCTCTTTTAGTCACTCATTAGCGAAGCTCATTTCCCTGATAGAATAGAAGGGCATTTGGAATTTTTTTCAGGTACTTTGTTGAACTTATTCAATAACTTCTCTAGCTGATATAGCAGAATAATTACCTCCCTCCAGACTTAATTTTAAGCAAAAATAACTACTTTCACACACATTAAGGATGTTAGTTTTGTGCATTTAATTTTCTTGAATTTACATAAAAAGTAAATAAATTTACTAAACTATCCCTAATTAATAGTCATCTTTTCACAACATTAATGAGTTAATTTAAGAGTAGTTGTGGAAAAGTTGCATTAAATATGGGTAGGTTAGTTGATATTTGCTTATATTTGAGTCTATCAAAATTAGGCATGTTTTTGCTTATAATTGAGTCTAGAGTAGTAGTATTAACCAGTCAAAGATGCGCGACTGCTTGTGATAACATCAATAGAAAAGAAAGACAGGGAAATAGTGTTATGCGAGTGAATGAGCTTTCACCACATGTCATTACTATAGTTAATTTTTTCAAATAGATAATAGATTGATTGTTTTCATGTGAACAGGTTGGAGAATGAGCACTTGAACAATGTTGGCATGTATTGGGTTATTCAAGTCGGTAACTATTTTTTTTTTTTGACTGGAACTGATTCAAGTCAGTAACTACTACCTTTCAATTCATATTCCATAGGCACTATCAAGCTGTAACTAGGGTGAATCACTAATTCAGTCCTTGAAATTGTAAGCATCAAACAGTTTTATTAGAAATATTATAGTTAGTTGGTTAAGTAGTTAAGAAAAGTTGTTTGTAGTTATAATTCGGTTAGAGTTAGTTTTTTAGTTACTAGTTTGTTATAGATTGGTTAGGTGAGATTGGATCTATGTATAAAGTCAAACTCATTGTAATCAATAACTTTTCTTCTTCAATAATGAAATTGTTTTCATTCATTTTCCTTGAAGTCTCCCAAATGTTAATAAGTTTGGTCTAATTAACAAAATTTTATAATGGTCATCGAAACTGAAAATCCCGACTCATCTTGCAAGCTTTCTGCTTGGAATAAAGAGGCATGTGTTTTTGGGATTGCGAAGACTTTGAAGACGACACAATGGTATGTTCTCAAGATTGTGAAAGATGGTACGTGAGGGATAGAAAAATTTACCCCGTCTTCCACTCGTGAAGTTTTGTTCAATCGTAAAATTTTCCTCCTAAAGGTTACCCTTCAACTGGCGGTCGTAGTATTTCTTGACCTGTATATGGTTAACAACACCACATGGTGTTTTTAAAAAGTCCTCATCAGTAAATGTTGTTTCTTTGAATGTGGAAAATACAACTGTTTCATCGATTTAGACTCCTACCAAGGCGTTTCAAGTTCCAATAGTGGCTGAGATGCATCTAGAATATAATAATATTAATATCTTTGCAGATCATGCATTTCATAGACCGGTTTAAAGGAAATTTTGGAGTAATCATAATGATGAGGACAATAATGAGAAAGCTTCCCCCACAACAGGTACCAATGATAATAATTTTGAAGAAAAGAGATTGAAATAGCAATCACACAGAGCTTTTAGCACAAGTAATTATTGAACTTAAGTTCAGGCTGCAGATCAATCAAAATAATGTGTTTCTTTGAAGGTTTGTTTTTGGTCTAAAGGTCTTGGACCCCACTCCGGTATGCAGGAGAAAGTGGCTCTGGATAACGGAGTTCTATTAGAAGGTAAGTAAAGTCTGACTCCAATTTATTTCATCGTCGCGGATCGAGTCTGAATACTAGCCGAGTCCGTCCCTTTAAATGGAATGCAATAACCACTTGCACCCAAGCTTTGATTTATTTGTTTGAAGGGTTTTGTTTCATGTCTCCCTTCTTGTTTGTAATTTTTTTTCATTAAATTTGTGGCGTGCTTTTTTGCACTTCAATCAATCTACTATAATCCTCTATCTACTATAAATACAACATTAGACATTTTAGTTTTTTGACACATCATCACTTTTGTGGGCAATTGTGCCTTTTACATTGGTTTTTTATTTTTTAATTCCACTTTTCTCTCATTTTTAATCACACATTTCCCAAAAATTGTGATCCCCTCATCTTTCTTTTTGACACATTATCACTTTTGTGCTCAAGTGTGTCTTTTACCTTGATTTTTACTTTTTAGGCAAAATATCTCCTAAGGTTCCTTAACTTATTTTTGGGTAACGAATAAGTCCCTTAACTTTTTTTTGTAACGATTAAGTCCCTTAAGTTTTAAAAATGTTGCGTAGTTGTCCTTTTAAAAAGTTTTTGTTTACCTCAGTTAAAAAAGCTAGGTGGCATTTTTTATGTTTATGTGTCTTTAATTGTGCTGAGGTGGCATTTCCACCTAGACTTTTATATAAAAAATTATTAAAATTAGGGTTCTTCTTCCTCTACCACCTCTCTTCTACTTTTTCCTTTTCCAGATCCGAATTGCAATTTTTGCAGAAACCTTCATTCCATTCTCCTTAACCCCTTCGTTCCCTTCTCATCAACAGAACAAACCCCTGATTTGCAAATCAAAAGGCACTTGGTAGAAATCGCAAACACCAACATCAACGCTTCAACAGACATCGCAAAAACGAAACCCAAATGACATTGCAATTTCATCACCTTTTTTAAGATTGGCATTCTGGGTTTCTCTTAATTTTTTTTTCTTCCGAAAAATACATTTAAAAAGGTGTGATAATTGATTTGATGGTAGGTGGCATCTCCATATGTCCTAACAAACATGGTGAAGATGGTGAAGATTTGTCCCGAAAGAAATTTCTTCCATCGTTGTCCAGATCTGTTTCAATTTTTTTATTTTTAATTAAAAATAATAAAAGAATAATGAATCATCTGCCACGTAAGCATAAATATCCTATGTGTCATGTCAAATCTACAGTCAAATATCCACATCAGTTACTGGTTAACGGAGTTAAAAAAATCTGTTAAAAAGGGCAACGGTGCAACGTTTTTAAAAGTTAAGGGACCTAATCGTTACAAAAAAAAGTTAAGGGACCTATTCGTTATCTGAAAATACGTTAAGGGATCTTGAGATATATTTTGCCTACTTTTTAATTCCACTTTTCTCTCCCTTTCAATCTCATATTTCTCAAAATTTGTGGTCCTCACATCTTTCATTCCAGATACTTTTTCTTCTCACTTTATTTTTAAACTCCAACTTCTCAAATTATGCAACTCTCTTTTATATCATCTTATCCTATCTCATTTCATCTTTTAAAAATTCCAATTTTTTTTTAAAATTAATTATTAATTTAAAATAATTAAATTAATATTAAATGATACTAAAACTAATCAATTTAACTACTAACAATTATGAAAAAAAAAACTTAACCTCTATCAAAAATTCCAGAATAAGTTTTTTTAATAATCTAATAATTTTATGTAAAATGATAATATTAATATTAAATAATCAATAATTTACTGTTATACTATAATAATCTACTGAAATTGTCAACCAAAATCTTAAGATTGTATGCCGCTTGTTGCTGGAGGCGCCAATTTCAGGATTTTTTTTCCACCTTTCGCAATAAAAAACGTCGCTTGGTTTTGCAATTTTCTTCTGCTTCCCACGTGTCCAGCTTGCTATACTTCCATGTTTAAATATTTGACGTTGTTGATAAAATTCCCAGCCGATGGATGTTGTTGATAAAATTTAATTTGTTGCGTGTAAATCGGTGGTGTTCCAGCTGGTTAATTTTCCCAGCCAATCTTCTACAGCACCCTCACTCCATTCCCCATTATATATACAGCCGTTGTAGCCTCTGCGTTTGTCCTTCTCCACCATACCTATCTTTTGTAGTCGCACCTTTTTTGCAATAGGTTGGTATTTTCATCTTCATAATGTGTTACTGTTTTCCCCATTTTACGATTTTCTTTTCTTTCGTTGAATTGGTTTGTTATTTATTCTGCAGTGATGAGTCGTTCTCCTTCCAACCGTTCCGGTAGGTCTTACCATTTCGTCTTGACTAGCAAGTTCGAACATTTTGGGTCTGAGTTCGCATATGGAGGTGGGAATGACACAACGAGTTGGTCCTGTTTCGTGTAGGTGGAGCGAGGAGGGGACGACGTGGCTGTCCGTGACTTGAGGAGTGATAACAAAATGGAATTCGCGGTGGTGCTTCGTTTGGTCGATAATGGTGGACTGAAAACGCGACCACGATTGAAGAAACTGAGGCCATATTCGGAATCAGAGGTGGATTTCGAGTGGGTATGTTGATTTTGGGACATGGCCGTGATTTGAAGGTGGAGAACGAGAGGGAGGGACATGGCTGCACAAGGGTTTTCCCTTTCTGTGCAGAATTTCACGCTGAGGAAGAAGAACAGCAGGTGGGTCGGGTTAGTCAGGTTCCGTTGGGCCTGGGCTGTGCGCTAACAGGGGGTGTAATTAACAGATAGGAAGGGGCTGCATGCGTAAAAATAAACCCAAAAATTCATTTTAATTCCTTTTTAAAACCCGATTGTAATTACAATTGATATATAGCTGCTTTTTTTCCCTTCCCGTTAGCATTATAAGCTACTCTGTGGATCACCTGATGTCTTTCAAATTTTGTAGTTGGAGGTGAGACTTCGTTATTTGTTTTCTCTCCAACACAGGCACCAGATTCTGGATATCGTTACACTTTTCGATCATCGTGGAAATGAGTTTGAGGTTGCTGTCGTGAAGCGTGGGTGCGATGTGTTTCTTACTAATGGTTGGCGTCTTACTAATTGCTGAAAATTTTGTGACATGAATGAATATTGGCTCAAACAATATAATTGGATGATTCCAGCTCCAAAACCAAGCTCCAGAAGGTAGGATGTTTGTATGGCATCAACAATAAGGGAAAAAAGTAATGAATGTAAAAATGTATTAGAAGTGAGTTTTGTTATTCATATAGTTAGTTTCAACATCCAGCTCTTCCTTTAGACATAATAACTTCAAGAGGGAGGGGGGAGACCAATGAAGTGGAAGGAAATCACTTTAGTTAGAGTTTCAAACTTTAAAGTCCTTATCAACATTATTTTGTTCCCATAAGAGTGAGAACATGGCAGCCATAGTTGCTCTTGGTAAAAAAAGTATGTCATTTTATATTCACTGTTTGCTCTCAAGATCAAACAACATATAGCACATAAAAAACATAGTCAGATTTGGACCAAACATATCAGAAAATTTGAAATACTTCTGATAGAAAGATTTTTTAAAAATTGTGTTAGGTCTTCGTAATCTTCTTTCTTCTTTGTTATGTTTCAATTCCTACCTTTGTTTTTCATCAACCATCTTATTATATATGATAGAAAAGAATTTGGCTCAAATTTTTGCCTGATGCTCTTTTATTTCATATTTTAATTTTTTTGTTGGGTTTTCCTCAAGTTAGCAAATACATCTCATCTCATGTATATTTCTTCTGTTATGGTTTTTCGGATACATGCCACGGTTTTATTATTATTACTATTACTATCATTATTGTTATTTTATCGGGGGATGAATTTCCGGGGAAAAAATGATCCTTTTAGGTTTTGATTGGTGGGTATTTTGCTGAAGTTAGCCAATAGGTTTGCCTGTTTTGTTGCCTCAGAGGAAATGATATATTTTGAATTGTTGGAAATTTGGATTTTGAATCCCAAAATGAATTCTTTACACAATAGCTTCTCAGATGGAATTTCTGTATTCATTCATTGTTTAAATGGGTTTGATTGTTGTTTTGAAGGCAGAAGCACATAGTCTCATACTGGTAATTTGAAAAGGGAAGTTTAATTGTTCAGCAGTTCTGGTTATATGCAAAATACAGTGAATCCCTGCTAGAATCTGATGCAGGATTACTAAATCTGTTCTATTACTTCTATATATGTAGCAAACGTGAGATGTCTTACAAAATTTTATTTGTATCAGAATCTTATGTGTTTGTGTTCTAGGTATGCTTGATATTGTTAATGTTATGAAGGAGTATTTTGAACAGCATGACGAGAAAGCAAATACTCTACTATAGAGTCATCAAATGAGTACAGGCTTATCCTTTATGGATTGTAGCCTTCATGTTCTTAACTAGGGGACCATTGCCAATGGCAACACTGTGGTGAAAGTTTTTAAACGGCATAGCAAGCTTTATTCCATCAATGTTCATTCACTGGCATCTTACAATGCTGATTTTTCGCCTTCCTTAATTTTTTATAGTAGATAGATCCCAAGCCAGGTATTAGTTAGCTTTATTTTATTTTAAGGTTGTTTTTAAATATGGTTCATAGCATTAGGTTATATGTGTGTACTAATCATCAAGAAATTAGCATTGCCTATTTGGATTGTGTTTTGACATGTCTATCATCAGAATTTTATATTTTGAACCGTAGCAATGCCACTTATTTGTTGGCATTTCAACCTATACCCACCATTATTTGCTATTTTATTATGGGTGCTTGAGGAGGGTCATATAAGCCATGGAGAGATCCTGGTGTCATATATCTATGATCAATAAGTAACAAGTCTTATATAATGGTTTTTTTAAAATATTTGTCAGATAGGAATAATCTAACATATGAATTTAGGAGTTATTTTCTTAAACATGAAGAAGATTGTGTCTGGAATTTCTTGGTTTGGATTCTGAACTAGACGATCCTCTTCCCTTTGGATCCATTTTTTGCCAATTACTTATGTAGTTTTGGTCTCCACTACTCCCCGTTCCTGTTTTTGCCTCCTCTAAACCAGCAATTATGAACTATGTACAATTTCACTTTTTTAAAAGTATTTATTTTATAATCTTCAACTAATTTTCATGTCTTCAATATTGCTTTCTATGATAGGGCTAAAATGGTATTCGCGGAACGCAAGAGTAGCCAGCAGTGCATCATTAACATGAATAGCTTAGTCTGTCTTCTCATCATAGGCGAAAAAGCTTACGTTACTTATTTAATAAAGCTAATTTATGTTTTTTTGTATTCTAGTTTAATATCAGTTAACATTATTCTATGTATAATCTTCCATCTGACATTATCAAAAAAAAAAATAATATTCATATCAAATTTTATATAGCTGTATTGTAATTTATTGTTATTTTTTAATGTGTCAGAATATTGCTATGTGTATAAATGAAGAAAGTTAGATTAATATTTTAATATTCGTGATTATTAAAAAGAGTTTTTGCCTATCGTTGAACATTGGTATCTCATTCCTTTCAAATATATAAATTCCGTGGCTACCCTTTTGTATACGCTGCACTTTAGCTGTTAATTTGATAATTTTCAACAATTTAACAATGAATACCACAATGTTTGCTGTTTTTTTGTTTTTTGTAGGTTTCTAGGCAAACCTGTGCAGCGCACAGGTGATAAGGCTAGTTTCAAATAAACAATATAAACAAGTAAGGATGAGAGCGGCAACAAGGGAGGCAATGGGAACAGAAACGATCGAAAGACTGTCAACGAGATCGATAACAGGAGAGGAAACAGAAGCGGCAACTAGGGACTGGCAATGTGATCGACAACGTGTAGCGACAACGAAAGCGGCAACAGGGTGAATATTTTACATTAGATCTCAATTTCTTTTTTCCTAATTTACTCTATTATTAAGATTAAAAAAGATACCGACTTTCTTTTTACTCTTTGCAACACAAGTATTTTAGGCAAGTTGAAATATAGTCTTTTTATCGTGTTTTTCCTTTTTTTAATTAAATTTATAATTTTCAAAACATTTATAGGGCTTGCCAAAAAAATATATTTATAGGTTTATAGCAAATTATAATAAGTAGAATGTTACTCATGCATCCACATGTGTAAAATACTAGTCTTTGCAAAAAAATAAATGAAAGTAGTCTAAACAATAAATAAACCTTAGAAATTGTAACTTCTACTTATAAAAGAGATCATGAGAATTTTCAAAAAATTTCTCTTTTATAATTAAGACTGGAAAGAGAAACATTAACCATTTCTAGCTCAACGTGGAATTTTTCCAAGGGCCCTAAAATTTTAACATCAACCAAATCTAATCTAAGTTAAGTACAATCCATCCATCATGGACTTTCTTTGTACGTTGATTTCAACAGGGTGTATACGGACTTTCTTTTTACTTTTTGCAACACAAGTATTTTACGCAAGTTGAAATATAATATTTTTATTGACTTTTTCCTTTTTTTAATTAAATTTTATAATTTTCAAAATATTTATAGATTTATAGCAAATTATAATAAATACATCGTTATTCGTGCATCCACATGTGCTGATGCACGTGTAAAATACTAGTTTTTGCCAAAATAACCTTGGAAATTGAAACTTCTACTTATGAAAGAGATCATGAGAATTTTCAAAAAAATTCTCTTTTATAATTAAGACTGGAAAGAGAAACTTTAACAATTTCTAACTCAACAGTCAACAAGGGGTTTTTCCAAGGGCCCTAAAATTTTAACATCGACCAAATCTAATCTAATCTAAGTACAATCCATCCAGTGGCGGATCTTGAACAAAATGTCTGGAAGGGCCGTCATGAAATAGACGTAGAAACTCAAACACATAAACAGATACATAAAAATGCAAATACAATTAAAATAGATAAATATAAATATAAATTATTTAGAGACAAAATTAAAAGGCTAAAAATATAATTTTTATTTCATATAAAGACTCAATTGAAGTTGTTTGTAAAAGTATAATTTTAAATTTATTCTATTCCAATTTTAAAATGTAGAAGATATTTTTTTCAAAAATCATCAACCATTTATTCATAATTTTTAATTCTAATATAAGAGATATGATAATATTAAAAATATGAATAAAATTTATACTCCAAAAAATACAAAAAATATTATATATAGTTACATATCACCTATACATCGAGTAAAAAGAATATTATTAGTGCATAAAAAATATATTTTGCTTTTATATATATATTTGTAAACTTACTAGCAATAACATTTGATAGCTTTATACCAAAAAAAACATTTGATGGCTTAATAGTAAATTGTTGGGTGAACAAACACTTTAGTAATGGGTCCGGATACCCAATAAATTTTGGCAACAATAATATATAACAACCACCGGTGGTGGTTTTTTTAAAAATAAAACAGGGGAAACAAAAAGAAACAAAAAAGGAAATCAAACTCGTAACCAGTCAACTAACAATTGGAATCTCAACCATTAGGCCAGACAATCACTGTTGTTGTATTTGCGCACCATTTATATATATATTTAGTAGTTAATACTTAAAAATAGATATATTTTGGCAATTTCACATGAATTTTTAGGGAGGGCCGTAGTCCTCCCCGGCCCTCACAAAGAACCGCCTCTTAATCCATCCATCATGGACTTTTTCCGTGGCGAACGAGAAATAATAAAAAATGATTCCACGTGTTATGTTCTCAAAATCGGAAGAACTCGTTTTCTATGTCATTTCTTTTTCTCCCCCCTAAATAAACATTCATTGAAAAGCCATTTTTACATATAATCAACGCAAATATTTAATTCTAAATTCATGGTGTAAAAAAAAAAAACTCATGACTATAATTCCCAGTTATGAATAAGACAAGCTAAGTTGAAGAGCAGTGAAGAAGACCTACAAATACAAAGAGTATTAAATTGGAGAAGCTCTTGATTGAAGTTCTAATATAAATAACATTGATTATTCATTATCTCTTGAAAAAGATCATATTCAATTTGTAACGATCACTCACCCTCATACTAAGTGCTAACACGTTCACAACTAAGCACAAGTAAACACCGACCAAATGGATGGTGGTGTTGGCCTTACCTTAACACGGTTTATAGATTCAGTACAAAACCTGTCTTTTGTTTTATTATTAATATTTTTATTAATATTATTAATTGTAATAATATTAAAAAAAATAGGTTTAAATATATGTTCAGTGCAAATGTGACCATAATCCATTTAAGTCCCTGTAAAAAGAACTTTAAAATGACCATTGTAAATATTCAGCGTTTACGGTTAAGCACCTCAGTCAACTTTCAATCCAAAAAAGCTGATGTCACTGCCACGTGTCACCATTTAATTGTCCCTTAGTGCCGTGTGGCAATGACATGTCACGTCAGCAACCGATGGATGGTTGTCGCGTGGCACTGGCTTGGCAATGTGGAGCATAGTTTGTTAGTAAAAAAAATTAACAGTTTTGGATTTCAACCCATGATTCTTAAGTGATGCAAATTAATAATTAATATATATATATTAATTATACAAAATTGGTTATATTTTGATCAAATCTTCATCTTCTTCAGATTTGCAGCAGTAGCCTCAATTAAATCTGGAAACATCCATTAAATATGGAAGCAGGTAGCCTCAATTACCATTCAACGAATTAAATCGGAAAATATCCATTAAATCTGATTTCGTCGATTTCGTTTTGAATTTCATCCATTAAATCTGTTGGTAACTTGTTATAGAACGCAGGAAGTGAAATAGAACGCATATGCCATTGAAACTAAACGAAATCTCAGTCATCTTCTTCGTAACTTCATAAAACGAAAACAAAATCTCAGTCATCTTCTTCGTAACTTCAGATGTGTGATTTTTTTTTGTTTAACGAATTTTATGTTGTTGTGTTCTATCTGGAATGGCGCTAGGTCTGTTGAAGAAGATGAATAGATGAGAAACGAAAATGGAAAATGAAATCTGCAGTGAAAAACCAAAATCTGCAGTGGAAAACGAAAATGAACAGATTCGAACGAAAAAAATAGTTTCCAGAATTTCGTGAATCAATGGTTCTATATTATGCTTGTAAGAATTAAAGCAACTTGAGTTAGTGGTGTAGTGGTTGTGAAGCATGCTAATAGTCAAAAGGTGTTGAGTTTGATTCCCAGATAAGGGACAATTAAATGGTGACATGTGGCAACAATTGTGAATAATGAAATAAGGAAGTTGTAAATAGTAGATTTATTTATATATGTATTCGGCCCAGACCCGTTAGGTTTTCACATAGAATAGTCTATTTAAACTCATTAATGTTTGTAATCGAGAAAGGACATATACGATTAATAAGACGGAACTACGGCTGCTCTGTAGTCGCAGACGTAGGCAAAGATTGGCCGAACTGGGTGACCAATATCGAGTCTCATATTTTAAGGAACAACAGCATAGATAATAGCAGAGTGTTCTGTCCATAAATTCAGAAAACTAGAATAAAATTCTTGAATCGACAAATTACCTTGTTTGTAATTGGCGATTTCTAACTCCAATTGAAAATACGCTTCAAATAATTCCACATTTCTTGAGCAGTTGAAAATGATCGCAAATTATTGATCATCTGAGGATCAATAGTACTGAGGATCCAGGAAATAATCTGAGCATCTTTGAATTCCCACGCATCTAAGGCAGTTTTATCTTCCGGCACCTTAGAAATCCCATCAATATGACTCCATAAACCTTTCCCTTTAACATACATCTTAAATTGAAATTCCCAAGAAGCATAGTTTTTCCCCATGAAGCGTACACAAAAATTATCTCGTTCCTTGTCAAAAGCCATTAAAAAATTGATGGCAAAGATTGACCGAAATGCGTGACCAATATCGCGTCTCATGCTCACCATAAATATTTTGTCACCTTTATCGATGATTATAGTTGTTTTACTTGGATTTATTTTCTTAAATCTAAATTTGAAGTGTTTTCTATGTTTAAGAAATTTCTGATGTATGTTGAAAATCAATTTCAAACCAGTATTAAAATTCTCTGGTGGTGAGTATATGTCTCATGAGTTTCAGGAGTTCTTACAGCAAAAATGTGTATTGTCTCAACGATCTTGTCCCAATACCCCTCAGCAAAATGGTGTTGCAGAACTTAAGAATCGTCAATTGTTGGATGTGACACGTACCTTACTTGTCCAGGCTTCTGTTCCATCCAAATTTTGGGTGGAGGCTCTTTCCACAGCTGTTTTTTTGATCAACCGTCTTCCTTCCAAGGTGATTGGGTTTGATTCTCCTTACTTTCGTCTTTTTAAAATTCAGCCTGATTACAGTAGCTTACACACTTTTGGGTATGTATGTTTTGTTCACCTACCATCCACTGAAAGACATAAGCTTGGAGCACAATCTGTCCAATGTGCATTTATGGGGTATAGTCATTCTCATAAGGGTTTTGTGTGTTATGATGTCTCTAACCATCGTTTTCGCATTTCTAGGAATGTGACATTTTTTGATAAACAGTTTATGTTTCCTTGCCCTTCTCCTGGTCTCAGTGATATTGATATACTTCCCCAATTTTCTACCCCGCGTTCACCTATAGAACGTTTTAAACCAGGACTTGTATATGTCAGGAAACACAGTGTGCAGGTTCCCACTCCCCCTTCCGACGCTGATCCGCCACCTGATCCTGATCCTGTACCAGTTGCACCACGACGTTCTAGTAGAACGTCCCGAGCACCTGATAGATATTCACCAGACAGGTTTGATTCCTCACATACTGCTTTAACTACTTCTCTCTCTAGCACACCTATTCCTACTTGTTACTCGCAGGCTATTAAAGATGTGCGTTGGGTAAATGCCATGAATGAGGAACTTCAGGCCCTTCAAGACAATTTCACTTGGGATATTATTTCTTGCCCTCCATATATCAAACCCATAGGCTGTAAATGGGTTTATTCTGTGAAACTGAATTCTGATGGATCTCTCAATCGGTACAAGGCTCGATTGGTTGCTTTGGGCAACAAGCAGGAATATGGTATTGATTATGATGAGACATTTGCACCAGTTGCTAAAATGACTACTGTTAGAACGGTGCTCTCTATAGCTGCTTCTCATGGGTGGTCTCTCCACCAAATGGATGTGAAGAATGCATTTCTGCATGGCAACCTGACTGAAGATATTTATATGACTCCCCCTCAGGGCCTATTCTCTTCATCTAAGGGGGTGTGCAAGCTCAAACGACGCTCTCTATATGGTTTGAAACAGACGCCTAGAACATGGTATGAGAAATTCCGTTCTACTCTACTTGGGTTCTCTTTTACTCAAAGTCAGTATGATTCGTCTTTGTTCATTCACCGCACATCTACGGGCATTGTTCTGCTCCTTCTTTATGTTGATGATATGATCATTACTGGTTCTGATGCAGCATCCATATAGGAAGTTAAACAAAAGCTTCAAGCCTCATTTCAAATGAAAGACCTTGGTCTTTTACATTATTTTCTTGGACTTAAGGTTCATTCTACCTCTAAGGGTATATTTCTCCATCAGCATAAGCATGCCACAGACCTTATTGCTATATATGGCTGGCCTCCAATCCGCTAATCCTGTGGATACTCCTTTTGAAGTTAATGTTAAATACCACCGTGACGAGGGTGAACTTTTGACCGATCCTTTATTGTATCGACAGCTCGTGGGTAGTCTTAACTACTTGACCATTACACAACCCGACATTTCGTTTGCTGTTCAGCAAGTAAGTCAGTTCATGCATTCTCCTCGTCATCTTCACTTGGCAGCGGTTCATTGTATAATTCGCTACTTGAAAGGTACCTCTCAACGGGGCTTATTCTTTCCTAGTGGGACCCCTCTTAAGTTGATTGCCTACAGTGATGCTGATTGGGCTGGGTGTCCTGACACTCACCGCACTGTCATTGGTTGGTGCATGTTTCTTGGTTCTTCGTTGATCTCATGAAAAAGTAAGAAGCAAGCAAGAGTCTCTAAGTCCTCAACTTAATCGGAATATCGTGCTATGTCTATGGCATGCTCCGAAATACTTTGGCTTCGTGGTATTTTGGGTGAACTTGGATTTCCTCAAACTGAGCCGACATCTCTCTATGCTGACAATACAAGTGCCATTCAATTGTTGCAAATCCGGTTTTTCATGAGCGTACGAAGCATATTAAAGTTGATTGCCATGCTATTCGTGAAGCCTATGATAATCATATTATATCCATCCCCCATATCAATACTCAATTTCAGGTTGCAGATGTTTTGACCAAAGCTGTTCCTCGTCCACGCCATCAGTTTCTTGTTAGCAAATTGATGCTCCTTGATGACCCGCATCAATTTGAGGTGGGATGTGAATAAGGAAATAATGAAGTTGTAAATAGTAGATTTATTTATATATGTATTCGGCCCAGGCCCGTTAGGTTTTCACATAGAATAGTCTATTTAAACTCATTAGTGTTTGTACTCGAGAAAGGACATATACGATTAATAAGACGGAACTACAGTTGCTCTGTAGTCGCATACGTAGGCAAAGATTGACCGAACTGCGTGACCAATATCGCGTCTCATATTTTATGACAACAGTGACATCAGCTTTTTATGGAATATCGACATTTGCAGTGAACATATATTTAAACTTAAAAAATACTAATAAACCTTCTCTTTGAAACAGAGACGTCATTGTTATTTTTCAGCTGTGAACAACCACAAACCTTGTCTTGTCACCACTAGCTAGTACCATATCATATTTTATAATTTGTATGGATTTGTATGTACAATTAAAAAAACTTACCTGTGGGCTTCTGGCCACATTTAAATTCAAGGTTAAATCAAACATCACAGAAAGAGAATACAATTTTTACAACAAGTATGAATGGATAAAAGAATTCAAAGTCCACTCCCTTCTTTGTTATTTTACAGATTAACAACTTCCCAATTGCCATTACTATTACATAACATTTGAAGAAGACATTAAATCTAAATCAAAGATAAACCAAACATCACAGAAAAAGAATATAAATTTTACAACAAGTATGAATGAATAAAAAAATTCAAAGTCCACTCTCTTTGTTATTATTTTAACAGATTAGCAACTTCCCAATTACCATTACCACGACATAACATTTGAAGAAAAATTAAATAAACATGCTGTCATTTTAGGCCATCAAATGCATACCATTCTGACAGTTACACCAACACATTTTCCATTCTATATTTTATTATATGCAGAATAAATAATTGTATTAATTAGTTGGAGAAGTTGTAGGAGAGGACATGGTAACCACGTTTACAAAGCAAACTAATTAATAGGTAATACTTGAATCGAATTCGAGAGCATCGAGTCAACCTCCCTTATTCTAAGGTAGTTTATGCCACATGTTGTTAAATACAAATAAAATAATATACTAATATTCAGTTCCATTTTTATGGCAGATCCATATTCTTGATGATAAACTCAATGCACTAATTACAATTATCCTAGCCATGAACTGGCATGAGAAGTGATACTTGTGAAAAAATTCTTTCCACTTGCATTCGAATCTTCACACTTGCTCCCCTCTAAACCGTTGAGTTCACTGATGTTTAATGAAAAAAAAATAGTTCATTTAACAAAAGTTTTTGAATATGAAATTTCAAAAGCAAATGAGTTATCTGTGAATAAAAAGTAACACAACTTTGATTCTGTGCCACTATATATTGGATAAATTTGGTCATTAATTCCCAAAATACAAAATATTGATGTGATTAGGCCTCTTCTCCATGTGCATTTTCGAGCAAGACTTTTTGTGTCTTTGTATCTAGTAAATTCCTTTGTTTAAGATCCAAATTATAAATCAAAAATTAGATTGTATACAAAAGTGTTGATGCCACGTCATTCTTTATGCGCCCGTGAAGATAATTCTGCTGACATTACAAAAATACCCCGAATTTTGGACAAATGGCAGATTTAGGAGATATCTACTATCTTCCATTTTAAATACAGTAGTAAGGCGAGGAAAAACACACAGATGGTTTCCCTAGCTCCGCTAGGGTTTTGTTGGAGCGACGCCTCCTTTTCTTCCCAGGTCATCTGGGTCACTGTTATTGCAACCAGCAGCGCACCACTGCCACCGCCATTCCTCTTCCACGATGCAGCGTCTCAAGGCCTCCCCTTCTTCCTTCACCCACCTCTCCCTTACCCTGACTGTAAACCAAAAACCTTCGCCTCGTCCTCCCCCTCACCCACCTGACATTCACCTTCCTCTGCCGTCCACCGGAGCTGCTGCTCTCCCTCTCTCTGAACCTCCAAACCCTCCTGATCTATATGCTATGTCACTACCTTTCGCCATTCCCCTTGCTTTGAAGATAACTCTGCCCCTCTCAGCTCTCTCTTACGATGTTATTGTCTTTTACCAAATTCCAAACAACATCTTACCACTCTACCAATCATCACCTAATGTTTTTGATCTCTCAACTTCTGAATCTTTGTCTCCAGGGCAGTTGGCCTTCAATATGGAGTAACTTTGTGTTGTGCCAAGGGCAAACATTCCTTGTTTTGAATGATAACAAATTACAAGTTACTGATAATTTACTTGAGGTAAAGCGCAGGAAAAATATAAGAGCGCAGGGTGTTGAACAAGAGAGCTTCGGAAGCTGACTCAAAGTTGTAGAAGCTCGGACGAAAAGCTGCTCAAGCATTGAAGACTTATATCACGAAAAGCTGCTCAAGCATTGAAGACTTATATCGCTTTGCGTAGGACTCATGTAAGATCGTATTACCCAAGTCTTATAACATTCGTAGTTGAGAGATGATGATTAAAAATAAAATTGTTTTAAAATTGTTTTAACAATAAGATAAAATTGTTTTAAAATTGTTATAAAAATAAAATTGTTTTAAAGGAGGAGCGCTATATAAGATAAAATTGTTTTAACAATAAGATAAAATTGTTTTAAAATTGTTATAAAAATAAAATTGTTTTAAAGGAGGAGCGCTCCCTTGCCTGTATCTTGCTGAGGAAGAATCGCTTCCTTGCCTATTTTTGGAAAACAACTTTCAACGGTCATATTTTCTTAAGTGATATAAATAGAAAAGCAAGGGTTTTCACGACACATATAGGGAGAGAAAACGAAAAACATTTCACAGAGCCGCAAAACTTGAAACAACGTGAAACCAAAACTTGAGAACGATCCCTTTCAATATCTGATCATCTTCTTCGGTTCTCAATCAAATTTCTAGGGTTTTCATCATCATATCATCTCTCTCAACTCTTATGGTTATTTTGCTTGATTAATCGATCATAGTTTCAATTGTATTCATCTTATCACTTGGCGTTTGGTATTGTTGTGAAATCCTGGGAAAGTGTTTCTTGGGTGGTTCGATCGGGGAGATTGGATCGTAGAAATCCTAAGCGGGGAGCTCGGGTTCTCAATTGGGGAAATTGAGAGGTTTTGTTGTTGCTGTAAAGTGGCGTGAGTTGTAAGACTTTGAAGAAGCATCTTCACCATTATAGTGTTATTTTCCCAAAGTCCAAAGGTTGGAAAGCCGGAGGCCGAGGAGTAGGATTTCAATCCGAACCTCGAAAAATCGCGGTGCTCTTCTTTCCCTTATCTCTTTACTTATTTATGCCCTATTATTCTTGTTCTTGTTATTATTGTTTGGTTTTCTATTATAGCGTTAACTGTTGAATTGTTATTATAACTATCGAAATTGAAATAACTGTTGAATTGTTATTATAACTATCGAAATTGAAATTACTGTTGAATTGTTATTACAACTATTGAAATTGATATTTTTGTTAGTTGTTTTGATTTGCACTATTAGTATACTCATTGTTACTGTGTTGCAATCTCTATATTACAGTTAAGTGGATTTTGTGTTACTGTAAAATTCATCATTGTTGCTATATCTCTATAATAGCTTGCGCAAATTGCTAGCATATAAACCTTTTCCGCATTTGTTTTTTAAACTAGCATTAAACAACTTTGAAAACACAAAAAAGAATGATTTTTAGCCTATAACCTTATTCACCCCCCCCTCTAAGGTTATCGTTTAGTCCAACAATTGGTATCAAAGCAGGTAACTGCATATAGAGCTTAACATCTCGCATTTTTCTGATCATGGGGTCTTTTATTAAAGAGGGGATGTCTTTTAATAGGCCACCTTTGTTTGATGGAACTAATTACGACTACTGGAGTAGTCGAATGAAATGTCATGTGCAGGCTATAGATTTCACGTTGTGGAGAATCATTATAGATGGACCGCTCACACCGATGAAGATCAAAATTACAAAACCAGGTGATACTGCTGCTGGTGATTCTACAAAAACTCAAGCAACTGGTAAAGCTGAAGAAGTACCTGTTGAGGACATCTATACTATTGACTTGAGCGAGTTAAGAAAGTCCGAACTTGACAAGATCTCTCTGAATGCCAAAGCTATGAATATTCTACATCTAGCACTTTGTGAAGAAGAGTATGGAAGGGTAAAAGGTTGTCAGACTGCAAAAGAAATCTGGGATTGTCTAGAAGCAACTCATGTAGGTACAAGTCAAGTGAAAGACACCAAAATCAGAGTTCTCACTTCTGAGTATGAAGCTTTCAAGATGAAGGAAGGTGAAACTGTCGCTGCTATGCATCAAAGGTTGAATTTGATTGTAAACAACTTGAGAGCACTTGGGAAAAAGTATTCTACAAAGGACTTGAATGGGAAGATACTTGCTTCGTTAACTGGTGAATTTTTTCCTAAGACTTGTGCTATCACTGAAGCCAAGGATATTGGTACTTTGCCTACCGAAGACTTGATTGGGTCACTACTAGCTTTTGAGGTGGTTTTGGGTGCTAAGAAAACTCAAGAAAAAGAAGCGGTAAAAGAAAAGAGGTCTCTTGCTCTTGCAGCTGCGAAAAATTCTAAAACGGGAAAGAAAGTGGTTGAATCTGATGAAGAATCTGATGAAGAAGACATGGTTATGCTTGCCAAAAAATTCAAAAAATTCATGAGGTTCAACAAGTTAAGGAAAGGTGATTTTTCTAAGAAGTCCGGGTATTACAAAGGAGACAGTCAAGAGAAAGGAGACGACCAACCAAGATGTTTTGAATGCAACAAACCGGGTCACCTTAAAGTAAATTGTCCAAAGCTAAAGAACAAATACCCAAAGAAGAAAGCAATGAAGGCTACATGGGATGACACCGAAACTGAAGGTGAAACGGAAGATGAAGAGGAAGTTGCAAATGTCGTTGGTCTTACAGCAGATTATTCTCCGAATGATACATGGGACAATCTAAGCAGTGACAGTGAAATAGATGAAGAAGTGACTGCTTCAAAGCTTGCTTGTCTCATGGCCAGTGACGCAACTAAGGTAACAAATTCTAACCATTCTTTTTCAAATTTCGATGATTCTTGTGATGATGAAAGCAGTTGTCAAGATTTGAATGAAGCTTTTGAAGCTCTTTATTATAAACATGAAAATCTTTTGATAAAATCTAAGAATCTGAAAAAGAGCAACAAAAGCATGACTACTCAAATCAAGACTCTTGAGAATGAAGTAGCTAAGTTGAAAAATGAGCTACAAAATGCTAAACCTTTCAACCTTGAATTTCTTGAGCTTAAACAAATTTTTGAAAAAATTAAGGCTGAAAATGAAAATTTAAAAGAGTCTTTAAAAAGGTTTGAGGTTGGTGAAAATACCTTAACCAAGTTACTACACTCTCAACATGAATATGCTGATAGAAGAGGTATTGGTTATAAAGGTAATTCCAGCCTCTCTAATTTAAAGAAAAAGGATTTGGTATTTGTAGCTGCTTCTTCAAGTAATAAAACACCTACCTCTTTCTCTTGCACTTATTGTCAAAAAGGAAATCATAATTCTCTTAGATGCCCTATTCGTAGATTATGTGAGCTTGGTACTCTTATACCTGCTTGCAAGAAACCAAGGTGGATTGTGAAAACAAACCCCCTGAGAACTAACCCCCATGGACCCAACAAAGTTTGGGTACCTCGTACTAGCTTTTGATGTTATTTTCGCAGGTATGTCAGTCATCCAAAAAGAAAAATGTGTGGATGGTTGACAGTGGATGTTCAAGGCATATGACTGGTGATGCTTCACTCTTCTTGAAATTGAGTAACAAAGCTAGTGGATCTGTGAAGTTTGCCAACAATGAAACTGCTCGAGTTATAGGTAAAGGTTGTGTGGGTAAGGAAAACACAATCAAAATTAAAAATGCTTTACTGGTTGATGGTGTGAAATTTAATTTATTGAGCGTAAGTCAACTATGTGATAATGACTTTGATGTGTATTTCTCAAAAAATAAATGTGTTATTGTTCATGAAGCTTCAAATTTTCACATTGTCGGTTTTCGTGAAAACAATGTTTATTATGTTGATTTTGACACTGTTAGTGATGATATTGTATGCATGCCTTCTCTACTTGATGATGTGAATTTGTGGCATAGACGCTTAGGACATGCGAGTATGGAACTTCTATCTAAATTATGTGCAAATGAACATGTTAGAGGCTTACCCAAGCTTAAATATGAAAAAGGACAGTTATGTGATGCATGTCAATTGGGTAAGATGCATAAAACTTCTTTCAAATCTAAACCAGTTATTTCTACCAAAAATGTGCTTGAATTGTTACATCTTGATTTATTTGGAGAAATTGATGTTGTAAGTCTAGGAGGAGCCAAATATGTTTTTGTAATTGTTGATGATTATTCTAGATACACTTGGGCTATTTTACTTGCTAAAAAAGGTGATGCTTTTAACGAGTTTGCTAAGTTGTGCAGAAAATTACAGAATGAGAAAAACTTAGCTATCAAGGAGATTAGAAGTGATCATGGAGGAGAGTTCGAAAACTCTTCATTCAAAACTTGGTGTGAAAAGTATGGAATTCATCACAACTTTTCAGCCCCAAGGACTCCTCAACAAAACGGCGTGGTGGAAAGGAAAAATAGGACCATACAAGAGATGTGTAGAACAATGCTAAATGAGCATAACCTTCCTAAGTACTTTTGGGGACACGCTGTTGATACAGCTTGCCACGTGCTAAATCGGGTGTATCTAAGGCCATCGCTTAACAAGACGCCATATGAGCTGTGGAATGGTAGAGCTCCAAACATTTCATACTTCAAAGTTTTTGGAAGTAAGTGCTATATTTTAAATACAAAGGATAAATTGGGTAAATTTGATGCTAAATCAACTGAAGGTATTTTTATGGGTTATTCAAGTCATAGTAGAGCATATATTGTTTATAATAAAATTGATAAATGCATGCAAGAGTCAATACATGTTTCTTTTGATGAGACTAACCCTCTTGCAAAGAAAGTTGATGATGAGGATGAGTTTGTTGAAGTGATCAAAAGCAGAATGCCTGAACCAAATAATGAAAGTGACAAAGAAAAGGAGGTGCAAGCAGAACCTCAAGAAATAGTTGAAATGGAACGAGAGCCCCAAGACACTGATGATCATCTCCATGGAAGAACACATGATGATGTGCCCAAGACATGGAAATCAGTTCGAGATCATCCCATGGAGCAAATTATTGGTAGTCCATCAAAGGGGGTAACAACTCGTTCTTCTCTTAATCTTTTATGCTTTCATAGTGCTTTTGTCTCTCAAATAGTTCCTAGTAACATAAAAGAGGCTCTAGGTGATCCAGAATGGGTTGTGTCAATGCAAAAAGAACTTGAACAATTTAAACGAAACAAAGTTTGGCATTTAGTTGAAAAACCTGTTGATAGAACTATCATAGGGACTAAATGGGTTTTTCGCAACAAACTTGATGAAAATGGTATTATTTTATTAAACAAAAGTCGTTTAGTTGTTCAAGGTTATAATCAAATTGAAGGGGTGGATTTTGAAGAAACTTTTGCTCCAGTGGCCAGGTTGGAATCCATTCGTATAATACTAGCCTTTGCTAGTCACATGGATTTCAAGCTACACCAAATGGATGTCAAAAGTGCCTTCCTCAATGGATTTTTAGAAGAGGAAGTATATGTAAAACAACCCCCTGGTTTTGAAGATTTTGAAAATCCAAATTATGTTTTTAAACTTGACAAAGCCCTTTATGGATTAAAACAAGCCCCTAGAGCTTGGTATGAGAGACTAAGCAAACATTTAATTGCAAACGGTTTCAAAAAGGGTAAGATTGATTCTACCTTATTCCTTAAAACCAAAGGCAAACATCTTATTGTAGTTCAAATTTATGTCGATGATATTATTTTTGGGTCTACTAATGATGATTTGTGCAAGGAGTTTTCTGACATGATGACTAGTGAATTTGAAATGAGCATGATGGGGGAGTTGAACTTCTTTTTGGGACTTCAAGTGAAACAAATGAAAGATGGAATATTCATCAGTCAAACTAAGTTCTCAAAGGAGTTACTAAAGAAATTTGGCATGAGTGATGCAAAGGTGATTGGTACTCCAATGGCGACTGCAACAAAATTGGACAAGGATGAACAAGGTAAACCAGTTAATGAAACTATGTATCGAGGTATGATCGGTAGTCTCTTATATTTAACTGCATCTCGACCCGATATTATGTTTGCTGTGTGCTTGTGTGCTCGATTTCAAGCATGTCCAAAAGAATCACATTTAAAAGCTGTAAAACGGATTCTTAGATATGTTAAGGGAACCACAGACTTCGGATTGTGGTACCCGAAATCGAGTCACTTTGATTTGGTCGGTTTTTCTGATGCTGATTTTGCTGGTTGTACCTTAGATAGAAAAAGTACTAGTGGAACCTGCCATTTTCTAGGCCCTTGTTTGACTTCCTGGTCTAGTAAGAAACAGAACAGTGTTGCTTTGTCCACCGCTGAAGCCGAATACGTGGCGGTTGGAAATTGCGTCGCACAAGTTTTGTGGATGAAACAGACTTTGGAAGATTTTGGTTTGTTATATGAAAATGTGCCTGTCTTATGTGATAACACTAGTGCTATCAATATTGCAAAGAATCCCATCCAACACTCTAGAACTAAGCACATAGAAATAAGACATCATTTTATTAGAGATCATGTTTCTAGGGGGAGCATAGAATTAAAATTTGTAGGCACCAATGACCAACTAGCTGACATATTCACGAAACCTCTAGCCGAAGCTCAATTTTGTAAAATCCGGAGAGAGCTAGGTATGCTTGATTTTTCCAGTTTGTGATTACGCGATTATGTGCTATGTGATTCCCTCCTTTTTGATGAAAACAAAGGGGGAGAAATAACTGCTATATAATTGTTTTCTGCTATGTATGTTTATTTTTATAATTTTTTTTTGCTTACGCTTAGGAGGAGCATATGCTAATGTTTCTTGTTTATCGCCTCCCTATGCTAAGGTAATTTGTTATCATCAAAAAGGGGGAGTTTGTTGTGCCAAGGGCAAACATTCCTTGTTTTGAATGATAACAAATTACAAGTTACTGATAATTTACTTGAGGTAAAGCGCAGGAAAAATATAAGAGCGCAGGGTGTTGAACAAGAGAGCTTCGGAAGCTGACTCAAAGTTGTAGAAGCTCGGACGAAAAGCTGCTCAAGCATTGAAGACTTATATCACGAAAAGCTGCTCAAGCATTGAAGACTTATATCGCTTTGCGTAGGACTCATGTAAGATCGTATTACCCAAGTCTTATAACATTCGTAGTTGAGAGATGATGATTAAAAATAAAATTGTTTTAAAATTGTTTTAACAATAAGATAAAATTGTTTTAAAATTGTTATAAAAATAAAATTGTTTTAAAGGAGGAGCGCTATATAAGATAAAATTGTTTTAACAATAAGATAAAATTGTTTTAAAATTGTTATAAAAATAAAATTGTTTTAAAGGAGGAGCGCTCCCTTGCCTGTATCTTGCTGAGGAAGAATCGCTTCCTTGCCTATTTTTGGAAAACAACTTTCAACGGTCATATTTTCTTAAGTGATATAAATAGAAAAGCAAGGGTTTTCACGACACATATAGGGAGAGAAAACGAAAAACATTTCACAGAGCCGCAAAACTTGAAACAACGTGAAACCAAAACTTGAGAACGATCCCTTTCAATATCTGATCATCTTCTTCGGTTCTCAATCAAATTTCTAGGGTTTTCATCATCATATCATCTCTCTCAACTCTTATGGTTATTTTGCTTGATTAATCGATCATAGTTTCAATTGTATTCATCTTATCACTTGGCGTTTGGTATTGTTGTGAAATCCTGGGAAAGTGTTTCTTGGGTGGTTCGATCGGGGAGATTGGATCGTAGAAATCCTAAGCGGGGAGCTCGGGTTCTCAATTGGGGAAATTGAGAGGTTTTGTTGTTGCTGTAAAGTGGCGTGAGTTGTAAGACTTTGAAGAAGCATCTTCACCATTATAGTGTTATTTTCCCAAAGTCCAAAGGTTGGAAAGCCGGAGGCCGAGGAGTAGGATTTCAATCCGAACCTCGAAAAATCGCGGTGCTCTTCTTTCCCTTATCTCTTTACTTATTTATGCCCTATTATTCTTGTTCTTGTTATTATTGTTTGGTTTTCTATTATAGCGTTAACTGTTGAATTGTTATTATAACTATCGAAATTGAAATAACTGTTGAATTGTTATTATAACTATCGAAATTGAAATTACTGTTGAATTGTTATTACAACTATTGAAATTGATATTTTTGTTAGTTGTTTTGATTTGCACTATTAGTATACTCATTGTTACTGTGTTGCAATCTCTATATTACAGTTAAGTGGATTTTGTGTTACTGTAAAATTCATCATTGTTGCTATATCTCTATAATAGCTTGCGCAAATTGCTAGCATATAAACCTTTTCCGCATTTGTTTTTTAAACTAGCATTAAACAACTTTGAAAACACAAAAAAGAATGATTTTTAGCCTATAACCTTATTCACCCCCCCCCCCCCCCCCCCTCTAAGGTTATCGTTTAGTCCAACACTTTGGACTTTTCCGTTTTACCCTCTGTTCCAACTTCGTGGGACTCAAGTTTGGCGCTAGAGAGACTCCTATTTTGATAGTTGGTGGTGCGAGTAAGCGAGAGGTTGTTCTCTTGGGGTTCTTGTTCGCTCTTGAAGGCGAAGTTTGGTTATGGAGATGGTTGGTTTGGCCCTCAAGATTGTGTGATCTTTGCCGTTTGGTCGCCTTCTACGGGAAAGTTCCGGACTTTCCGTTCTTTCCCTCTATTCCTCCTTGGTGGGTTATGCTTCTTGGCGGTGCTGGCTTACAAATCTGCTCTGTGGGGCATTAGGCTTCGGATTGGCTTGTTGGGTTGCCGACTCTATGCTTGGTTGCTTGTTGAGTGGTGGTTTCAAGAAATGGGCATTTTGGTACTTTGGTATCCTGCAAGTTGAATCCTTTGTGGTCTGGACTGAGATGTTTAGTTGTTTATTTCGAGTGTTAATTTAGCATTTTATTATGTTTGTTATTAAGTTAGTTCGATAGGTCTAATTTGACTCAAGTGCTGCTCATAGGCTTATCTTTTATCATTAGAGTTTCAGTTATATAACCTGATATGTTTTTGCCCCTTGGAGGACCTGATGATGCTTCTCTGTAAGCTAATATCTTACATCTTGTGTAATGCTTCAGTGGCCTTTCTCCGTGCTTAATGAAATATTGCATATTTGACAAAAAAAAAAAGAGACATCTACTATGGACATTTTGCTTACATTTTATTTTATTATAGAGATAACATTATTCATTATCTCTTGAAAAAGATCATATGCAATTTGCAATGATCACTCATATGCGAACACATTCACAACTAGGCACAAGTTAACACCGACCAAAATGGATGGTGGTGTTGGCCCTACTTCAACACGGTTTGATAGATTCAGACATTCAGTACAAAACCTGTCTTTTGTTTTATTATTATTTTTATGAATGAATATTACAAACAGACTATAGTTGTAATAATATTAATAAAAAAATACTAATAAACCTTCTCTTTGAAACAGACACATCATTGTTCTTTTTCAGCTGTGAACAGCCATAAAACCTTGTCTTGTCACCACTACTAGTAGTACCATATACCATATTTTATAATTTATATAGATTTGGATGTAAAAAAAAAAACCTTACTTGTGGCCACATTTAAATTCAAAGATAAATAAAACATGACAGAAAGAGAATATAATTTTTACAACAAGTATGAATGGATAAAAGAATTCAAAGTCCACTCCCTTCTTTGTTATTTTAACTTCTCACTTACCTTGACATAATTTGGAAGCATATTAAATAAAGGTTTAAATATTCGTTCGGCCTCGCAAATACATGCACAAGCCAAATAGGCCATTGTAAAAAAAACTTGAAAATAACCCTCGCAATTACGCAACGTGTTTAAATGGGCCTCTGCTATTAGTTTAGTTTAACAGCGTTAACTCTATGTAATTCGTGGTACTTTAATGGGCCCCTGCAATTACGTAACGTGTTTAAATAGGCTCACAGATTCCAAACCCTCTCTTACCACTACCATATTGCCCCCCCCCTTTAAATTGTGCGTGTATTTCCGGGGGCCGAACGAATATTTAAGCCTTAAATAAAAATACCGTGATTTTAGGCATAAACATGCATATCGTTTTGACAATTACACCTACACATTTTCCATTAAATATTTTATATGCACAGAATAAATATTTGTATTAGTTGGAGAAGTTGTCGTAGAGGACATGGTAACCACGACATTTACAAAGCAAACTAATTAGGTAATACTTTTAAGACATTTTCATATTATTAGATTTCTTGTAACTTTAGCTTTTTGTTCATCTTCTCAATGTATCTATCTCTCTAAGCTTCACTGAAAATTGAAATCTATATATTTTCTTTTTCTGCTTTTTGGAGTAGAAGAACAAGTTTGTGATAGGAAAAAATGAAGTTTGGAAAAGAATTTGTGTCACAAATGGTACCAGAATGGCAAGAAGCATATATGAATTACAACACTCTCAAAACAATTCTGAAAGAGTTATCATGGTTTAAGGAAAGAAATCAATCAACAGCACCAAAGGCAACAACACCAAAAGGATCACTGAAAAGAAGATTAACTCTTTATAGAGCTTTTAGTGGTCTTACTGGTAAAGAAAGAGGGTCTGCAATGAAGAGTGAAGATGAAGTTATACTTGTTCGCGCGGAAGAAGGCGAAGAAGGTGAAGAAGAATTGTATCAGACAATGTTTCTTAAGGCTTCTGAAGATGGAGCTGAAAGACATCTTGTGTTTTTTAAGAAACTTGATGATGAGTTTAATAAAGTCAATGCATTTTATAAGAAGATGGTTAAGGAAGTTGTTGATGAAGCTGAAGAGCTGAGTAAGCAAATGAATGCTTTGATTGCTCTTAGAATAAAGGTTGATAAGGTTGGCTTCAACAATGTTACTAGCAATGCGATCTTGAATTCAACTTCCATTATACATCATAGAAATGATCCTAAACATGGTAAGATGCTTATCAGTTTCCTTTTTATACTCATTGTATTTTTATTGTATCTGTTTCTCTAATGTAGTAGCTAAATAAGTATTATTATTATTATTATTATTATTATTATTATTATTATTATTATTATTATTATTATTATGAGATTCTTATGATCTTATACAATGAGCATACTATGTAAATTGTATGCAATAAATGATGATAGATAAATAGATTGTGGATAAAATATGTGAATAATATAATCTGGATTTGGATTAAATGCAGTTGGTCTGCGCAGTCGTGCAATTGGTGAGTTCGGAGTCGTTTGATTAAGATCAGACGGTCCAGATTTTATGAGCAATTTTTTATTTTTGCTTAGTAAAAAATTACAACAATAAAATCTGAACCGTCCAATTAAGATCGAACGGTCTTGAACTTGTTGATTGTCCGACTGACTGCATGCAATTTCGACTACACACAAATCAGAACCATAGAGTCTAGCTTTTGTTTTTTGAGGAGGAGTTGCCATCTAATTAGTTTATTACAATTTTGAAGGTCACTACATGGATGTGATTCATGAAGTTGAGATGAGCAATGAAACGAGTTTGAATGATGAAAATGGAAATTATAAGGTACAAAGCAATTCTAAAATTCCCTTAGAGGGATTTAGACCAGCTTCTCTTGAGATTCTTGATCATGTTAAGATCAATATGACTGCACCAGAAACTCCTGTATCCACCATAAAAGGACTTCTCATGAGTTCAAATTCTGACCAATCATTTAGCAAGAAAGAGCTGAGAAAAGCAGAAAATCAACTTAGCACAGCCTTAAAGGAATTCTATCATAAACTTAGGCTTCTAAAAAGCTATAGGTGAGTGACATGACTTCTTCATTCATTTTTTTAACTTAATACAGTGAATTGATTATCTTTTACAAGACTAATCTTGATTCTTGATTGGTTTTCAGCTTTTTAAACTTGTTAGCATTCTCAAAAATCATGAAGAAGTATGATAAGGTTAGTTCAAGGAATGCATCAAAAGATTACTTAAAGATGGTTGACAGTTCTTATGTTGGCAGCTCAGATGAGGTTCTCCCTTCAATTCATATTCTCTTATATTAATCTTTCACATTTAATTAATCAAAAATTGTTTTCCAAACCTAAAGTTCTGCCTTCTGCATAATGTACTGAAAAGGTTAATAAGATCATGGAAAGGGTGGAGCATGCCTTCATTAAGCACTTTGCCAATGGGAATCACAGAAAAGGAATGAACATATTGAGACCAACTGCTAAAAGAGAAAGGCATAGAACTACATTCTTATTAGGTAAGGGCATCAAGAAGTGATTGTTTTTCGAAACTGGTTCATTTTTACTGTGGTGAACATTGATAAAGAACAAAGGTCTGTGTAAATATGTTGTGATATATACTGTACTTGATTCGTGGATGCTCACTATATTTCAATTCCTTCAATCTATCTCAGTAATATGCTTCGAAAGAATATACTATATGCGGTCTATCTTATAAGAGACAATGCAGTTTTTGATTTATTTAATAACTGATATATCTGGTCTATACAAGGGGGGCCAGAGCTAGTACTATATATTCATTTTAATTTCTCAGACTGACATTCATTTGATTATATCATATATCAGGACTATTTACTGGCTGCTCAATAGCACTCGTCGTGGCACTTATGATACTCATACACATGAGAGATATTCTAGATAGCGAAGGTCGAAAGATATATATGGAGAATATATTTCCACTTTATAGGTAAGTTAGGGGTGTTCACTTAAATTTTGATCATGAAATTACACAATTGTGGTTTAGCAGCCTTAAGTTTTGAATTTTTGTTTATTGCAGTCTCTTTGGATACATAGTATTGCACATGATCATATACTCAGCAAATGTATACTTCTGGAGGCGTTATAAAATCAACTATGGATTTATATTTGGCTTCAAGGAAGGAACAGAATTAGGCTACAGAGAAGTGCTTCTTCTTAGTTCTGGTCTTGCAGTGCTCTCATGGGCTGCTGTCCTCTCAAATTTGGATATGGAAATGGACCAAAGAACTAAAAGTTTCTCAACATTCACTGAATTAGTCCCTTTAGGCCTTGTCCTTGTAATCTTCAAAAAATATCTCTTCAGATTTAATCATCCTATAGTGTCTTTTCTTTGACAATGGACATATAAATTATAATTATATATATGCTGATGGATTATCATTACAGGTTGTGCTGCTTATAACATTTTGTCCCTTTAATATCATATATAAATCAAGCCGCTTCTTCCTTATTCGATGTGCATTTCATTGCATTTGTGCTCCTCTCTACAAGGTAAAGAAATGGAAAATTCCAAGCAGACACATCAAACATGTACTTTTTTACACATAACATCATTGAAGATAATAATAATAATGTTGATTGTTTATGTTTTCAGGTCAATCTCCCAGATAATTTCTTGGCAGACCAACTTACCAGCCAGGTTTACAACTTTACCTAATACTAAGTCTTAATATTGCTCCCCCCAAGTTTCTTTTCACCAGGTTTTATCCCTCATTACTTTTAATAGCGCTTCATGACTTTTAAAAATGTTTAGATGTGTTATAAAAGGTTGGAAATGCACTACTAAAAATCATGAAGCGCTAACAAAACTCAACACACAACTTTAAAATATTAAGTGGTTTTGGTGTATGTATATTTTCTTTTAAGCCAACACACAATTTTACTTTTGTGTTCAGGTGCAAGCCTTCAGAAGTTTAGAATTCTATGTCTGCTACTATTTCTGGGGGGACTTCAAGACCAGATCAAACAAATGCAAAGAAAGTGACATTTATCAAATATTTTACTTAGTTGTAGCTATTATCCCATTCGGTATCCGTTGTCTTCAGGTTTGTACCTCAGAAACTTCAAAAATATGATGCATGATTTTGATTTTGTACAGTCACAGAGAGTGTGCAATCAAGCAGTCGGATAATCTGAGCCATCAAATCAAGATTGGACAGTCCAGATTTTAAATGCAGTTTTTGTTAAAAAATTCGAAGTTGAAATCCAAACTGAATGCATGACTACACACTTTCTCCGAATGTACACAAACTAGATCCGTATGTTTGATGTATATGATAGAATTTATCCAATTTTTATTATTGCCTTATAATTGTAGTGAATCTAACTAACATTAGACTTATTATTATTGTTTTTAAGTGCGTTAGACGGTTATTAGAAGAAAGAGACATAATGCAAGGGATGAATGGACTAAAGTATGTCTCAACATTAGTTGCACTTGCAATGAGGACTACTAATGAGTCTCACAAAGGAACAGTTTGGAAAATTCTTGCTGCATCTTCTTCAGGTTTTGCAACAATTGTTAATACTTATTGGGATATTGTACTAGATTGGGGTTTGCTTAGAAGGAATTCAAGAAATCCATGGTTGAGAGATAAACTCTCTATACAACACAAAAGTGTATATTATATTGCTATGGTAAATGGTTAATTTTATGTTGTAAATATGAGTGCTCTTCATTAATTATTGTTGTGTTGACTGGTTCTACTATATGAATGAATGGTATTTTAGGTGTTGAATGTTATACTACGACTTGCTTGGATGCAATCTGTTTTAGGCATTAAGGAAACTCCTTTCCTTCATAATACTGCTTTGACTGCTGTTGTAGCCTGCTTGGAGATCCTTCGTCGTGGCATTTGGAACTTTTTCAGGTACATCAGTTATCTAATGAACAAAAAACTATATTGTCTCTTATAAAATAGACCTGATGCAATATTAATTAGTGAGAGATATTGAGATTCACGGGTGCATAACACATCAAGAGAAAAAAGGGTAGGGAAATAGTTTCAAGCGAGTAAAAATGAATTTTCGCCACGTGTCGTTGTTGTAGTTAACTTTTTTTAAAATAGATAATAGATAGATTGATTTGTTTTCATGTGAATAGGTTGGAGAATGAGCACTTGAACAATGTTGGCAAGTATCGAGCATTCAAGTCAGTGCCATTGCCTTTCAATTATCACGATGATGAAGAGGATACAGATATATAGACATGTTTTGATAACACTAGGAGATGGCATTGGCAATGGAGTAAATATAGGATGTATTTGTAAAGAAAATAGACTTCACAAATCAATTCATCAGTTGTTTCTGTTGTTGGATTACATGCTGCAACTGTGAATCAGGGGATAATGTGTTATGATTTGTTTCCTTTTATATTATATGTGTATATTTACAATTCCTATTTTGGGTTGTAAAATTAGGAATTAGAAGATTTGTAATTATTGTTTGTAATCCCCTGATCTCTATTAATAGAGAGAGTACGATGAATAAAGGGCATCAAGCCAAATTTCCTGACATGGTATCAGACTAGGTTTAATCCAAAATACTTGTTCTGATTTTTTTTTTCCAGTTGCCTCGTGTGTCTTGTGCTTGGTCGCGTTACAGTTTCTGCGATATGGTTTCCGATTGTCGTTCCTCTTGGTGGCTTCTCCTTCATAGTTTCTGCTTCTCTTGGTTTCTGCTGTTTGGGATTTCAGTGTGTGCGACTTCCTCTTCGTACGCGTTATTTCGTTCTACGTTGTTGAGTCCCAGTTTGGTTCTTGTTGCTGCTCCGTCGTGGTTCAGAATCCTCGTTGTCGCATCGTGATTTTGGGTCTGGTTCTCAGTCGCTGCTTGAGTGTGCTTCTTGATCGTTATTTTTGTTGTCGTCACTTGTGCGTTCTTGTTATCGCAAATTATTGATAAAAGTTGGTTCGGTGGAGTTGCTGACATTATCATAAAAACACCAATTGTCTATTGTGGGCTTTTGAGGCTCTGCAACCAGTAACTTGGTTGAGTTGTTTTTGCTATAGTAAGGGTCTGGCTTTTCTCACATTCCCTCCTACTGACCTCACACCCTAAATCCTGCGAAATGACCATTAATAAGGCACGCTGTTTTCACCGATTCGGTTAGGATCATCCGAATTTATTCGACCTAGGGCAACTGAACGGGTATTTTTTTGAAACACACCCCTCTTTTACATTTTTTTACACTATTGGGTTGACCTCAATCGAAATATTTCGGCAGGGCTCAACCGAAATATTTTTAACAATAGTGACGTTGTGGTGTTTGTTTTCATAGAAGGCATTGTGGTGAAAAAACTGAAGTATTATTGTTGGCATGGCCATACTTTGATTGAATTCCAAGGCATATTTTTAACTGCTCCTCTATCTACCTTTTCATTCTGTAAAAAACAAAAATCATACCTTTTCTCTCTTGTGAGTTGTGACATATAACAAATTTACATTGTCAAGTAATACGGACTGAAAAAAACTAAAGAAGAGATAAATCACTAATAATGAAGAACAAACCATTTTCCAGGCAAAAACACACAACCTATTATGCAAAAAAATAAAAAATTGTTTGAAAGAAAGGGAAGAGAATGAGAGGGAGTACCAGGAACAAAGTTTGTTGAGGATGAGGTTGTGTCTGAATCAGAGAGGTTATGATATGAAGGTATGCTATTTTGGTATTGAGAAAATAGAGAGGGAAGTGGCGGTGATTTTGTGGTGAGTGTTATGCCATGTCATGATGTAAATGGCGAAGGTGAAGGCATTGAATGTGGTGTTTGTTTTCATAGAAGAAATAGAAATATATGGTTGTGGTATTGTTATTGATGTCTGTGAGTAAAAAAAATGCACTATTCGGTTGACGTCAACAGAATTTTTTTCAGAGGCCTCAACCGAATTCACTTGTTGTCTTTCGTGGGGGTGTTTTTGATTTAAGGGTATTTTGGGGATTTAGGGGTTTTGGGAGTGTGGGCTGAGTAGCAAAGGGTATGTGATAAGCATGGGCCTATAGTAATTTGCTTTTCTTGTTTTTTTTTCCTGGCCATCATGACAACTCCAGAAAAAGATAACTTTTGTGTCCGCTTTACCGGCAAGAATTATGCTGCTTGGGAATTTCAATTCAAGATGTATGTCAAAGGGAAAGGATTATGGAATCACCTTGATGGGATTTCTAAGGCACCAGAAGATAAAACTGCCTTAGATCCATGGGAAGTCAAATATGCTCAAATTATTTCTTGGATCTTCAGTACAATTGATCCTCAGATGATCAATAATTTGAGATCTTTTTCAACTGCTCAAGAAATGTGGGATTACTTGAAGCGTATTTACAATCAGGACAATATGGCAAAACGTTTCCAGTTGGAGTTGGAGACCACCAATTACAAACAAGTTAATTTGTCAATTCAAGATTATTGTTCTGGGTTTCTGAATTTGTGGACAGAACACTCTACTATTATATATGCAGTTGTCCCCAAACCGTCACTTTCGGCTGTCCAAGATGTTTATGATACTAGTAAACAAGATATGATGACAATACAAGTGCCATTCAGATAGTTGGAAATCCTGTTTTTCATGAGCGCACCAAACATATTGAAGTAGATGGTCATTCTATTAGTGAGGCCTATGATGCTCATCTTATATCACTCCCTCATATCAATACTCAGTTTCAGGTTGCCGACATTCTTACCAAGGCCTTCCTCACCCGCGCCATCAGTTTCTTGTTAACAAATTAATGTTCATCGACCACCGGCATCAATTTGAGGGGGGATGTGAATCAAGGGATAATGTGTTATGATTTGTTTCCTTTTATATTATATGTGTATATTTACAATTCCTATCTTAGGTTGTACAAATTAGGAATTAGAAGATTTGTAATTTTTGTTTGTAATCCCCTAATCTCTATTAATAGAGAGAATATGATGAATAGAGGGCATCAAGCCAAATTTCCTGACAGCAACTAGGATCTTCTTTGATTTACTAACATAATCTATAGGCACTGTCAAACAATTTGGTCTAAAATATTTAACGAAATTTCAAAATGGTCCTTCATAATTGTCATTGAAGGACTAAAATGAATTAAGGTTTTTAATTTCAAGGATTATTTTGGAATTTCTTTAAATTTAAGGATCAAATTAACAAATCTCTACAACTCTGTGGACTAAATTGGTGATTCACTACGATAAATAATTCTTCCAGCTACAAATTGTTTTAAAATAGAACACAAGGAACTAAATGATGAAGATATGGAACCTGCAAAAATGAAACCAACTAGTCAAATATGAGACATCGATTAGACTGTCTTAAGACCTTATCCACCCAAAATATGCAATGTCTTAGGGTACAATGGGTTTGTCTTGAGAGACCGAGGTCACAAAGAAGCATGAATTAGAAGCCGACAATGGAAACCTAGGAAGGGAAACGAGTGTTTAATGTGCAATAAAAACTACGAGACCAACAATTGAGTTGTAATCGTGAGTGAATTAAAAATTAAAAACAGAATACTAAAATCTAGGTGAACTTGGATAGGTTTTTTATAAATCAATTTTTTTTGCAAAAAATAAATTCAAGAAATAAAAGAATCACAATATCTTATCATACATAAGAGGGGACTGAAAATCCTAATTTGCACTAAGCCTAGTGCATTTGGACTCATGCTTGGGCATGTGAGCCCACTACTTTCTCAAGTTGTCTTACAAGCCCAAAATACATTAGTATTTATTTTTGTTATAAAAAAATTAGGATGAAAAGAACAATTAGAACCTTCATGTATTAGGCAATAAGAGACTTCCATTTCTCTTTTTGAAATATCCCTCCAAAAATTCACCACAAATAGTAAACCAACAAGTGCGGCATATTGATACTCTCTTTGGGTTTTGTCTCATATTAAGTAAATATGCCGTGATTCTGTTCTAGGCATAAACATGCATATTGTTTTGACAGTTACACTTACCCCTACACATTTTCCATTAAATAGTTTAGACGCACAGAATAAATATTTGTATTAGTTGGAGAAGTTGCAGGAGAGGACACACATGGTAGTAACCACGACATTTATTACAAACCAAACTAAGTAGGTATAAGACATTTTCATATTATTAGATTTCTTATAATTTTAGCTTTTTGTTCATCTTCTCAACCTATATATGTAATATAACGTACCCTTTAGGAAACAATAATGTATCTATCTCTTTAAGCTTCACTGAAAATTGAAATCTATATATTTTCTTTTTCTGCTTTTTGGAGTAGAAGAACAAGTTTGTGAGAAGCAAAGATGAAGTTTGGAAAAGAATTAGTGTCACAAATGGTACCAGAATGGCAAGAAGCATATATGAATTACAACACTCTCAAAACAATTCTGAAAGAGTTATCATGGTTTAAGGAAAAAAATCAATCCACAGCACCAATGGCAACAACACCAAAAGGATCACTGAGAAGAAAATTAACTCTTTATAGAGCTTTTAGTGGTCTTACTGGTAGACAAGGAGGGTCTCAAATGAAGAGTGAGGATGAAGAAGTTATACTTGTTCGAGCCGAAGAAGGTGAAGAAGAATTGTACCAGACAATGTTTCTTAAGGCTTCTGAAGATGGAACGGAAAGGCATCTTGTGTTTTTCAAGAAACTTGATTCTGAGTTTAATAAAGTCAATGCATTTTATAAGAAGATGGTTAAGGAAGTTGTTGATGAAGCTGAAGAGTTGAGTAAGCAAATGAATGCTTTGATTGCTCTTAGAATAAAGGTTGATAAGGTTGGGTTCAATAATGTTACTAGCAATGAGATCTTGAATTCAACTTCCATTATACATCATAGAAATGATCCTAAACATGGTAAGATGCTTATCAGTTTCCTTTTTATACTCATTGTATTTTTATTGTATCTGTTTCTCTAATGTAGTAGCTAAATAGGTATTATTATTATGAGATTCTTATGATCTTATACAATGAGCATACTTTATAAATTGTATGCAATAAATGATGATCGATAAAAAGATTGTGGATAAAATATGAGAATAATATAATCTGGATTTGGATTAAAGGCAGTCGGATATTTGCGCAGTCGTGCAGTCGGTGAGGTCAGAGTTGTCTGATTAAGATCGGACGTTCCAGATATTATAAGCAATTTTTGATTTTTGCTTAGTAAAAAATTCCAACTTTAAAATCTGAACCGTCCAATCAAGATCGAACGGTCCTGAACTTGTTGATTGTCCGACTGCATGCAGTTTCGACTACACACAAATCGGATCCATATAATCTAGCTTTTGGTGCTTTTTGAGGAGGAGTTGCCATATAATTATTTTATTACAATTTTGAAGGTCACGGCATGGATGTGATTCCTGAAGTTGAGATGAGCAATGAAATGAGTTTGAATGATGAAAATGGAAATTATAAGGTACAAAGCAGTTCTAAGATTCCCTTGGAGGGATTTAGACCAGCTTCTCTTGAGATTCTTGATCATGTTAAGATCAATATGACTGCACCAGAAACTCCTGTATCCACCATAAAAGGACTTCTCATGAGTTCAAATTCTGACCAATCATTTAGCAAGAAAGAGCTGAGAAAAGCAGAAAATCAACTTAGCACAGCCTTAAAGGAATTCTATCATAAGCTTAGGCTTCTAAAAAGCTATAGGTGAGTGGCATGACTTCTTCATTCATTTTTTTAACTTAATACAGTAAATTGATTATCTTATACAAGACTAATCTTGATTATTGATTGGTTTTCAGCTTTTTAAATTTGTTAGCATTCTCAAAAATCATGAAGAAGTATGATAAGGTTAGTTCAAGGAATGCATCAAAAGATTACTTAAAGATGGTTGACAGTTCTTATGTTGGCAGCTCAGATGAGGTTCTCCCTTCAATTCATATTCTCTTATATTAATCTTTCACATTCAATTAATCAAAAATTGTCTTCCAAACCTAAAATTCTGCCTTCTGCATAATGTACTGAAAAGGTTAATAAGATCATGGAAAGGGTGGAGCATGCCTTCATTAAGCACTTTGCAAATGGAAATCACAGAAAAGGAATGAACATATTGAGACCAACTGCTAAAAGAGAAAGGCATAGAACTACATTCTTATTAGGTAAGGGCATCAAGAAGTGGTTGATTTTCATAATATTGGTGCATTTATACTAAGGTGAACATTGATAAAGAACAAAAGTGCTGTGTAAATATGTTGTGATATATACTGTACTTGATTCGCGGATGCTCCCTATACTTCAATTCCTTCAATCTATCTCAGTATTCTGCTAAGAAAGAATATACTACCTCCGGTCTATCTTAAAAGAGACAATGCAGTTTTTGATTTATTTAATAACTGATGTATCTGGTCTATACAAAGGGGACCGGAGCTAGTACTATATATTCATTTTAATTTCTCAGACTGACAATTCATTTGATTATATCATATATCAGGACTATTTACTGGCTGCTCAATAGCACTCGCCGTGGCAGTTATTATACTCATACACGTGAGGAATATTCTATTTAGCGAAGGTCGAATGAAATATATGGAGAATATATTTCCACTTTATAGGTAAGTTAGGGGTGTTCACTTAAATTTTGATCATGAAATTACACAATTGTGGTTTAGCAGCCTTAAATTTTGAATTTTTGTTTATTGCAGTCTCTTTGGATACATAGTATTGCACATGATCATATTCTCAGCAAATGTATACTTCTGGATGCGTTATAAAATCAACTATAGATTTATATTTGGCTTCAAGAAAGGAACAGAATTAGGCTACAGAGAAGTGCTTCTTCTTAGTTCTGGTCTTGCAGTGCTCTCATTGGCTGCTGTGCTCTCAAATTTGGATATGGAAATGGACCAAAGAACTAAAAGTTTCTCAGCATTCACAGAATTAGTCCCCTTAGGCCTTGTCCTTGTAAGTCTTCAAAAAATATCTACTTCAGATTTAATCTTTCTGTATGCTAATGAAATTTCATTACAGGTTGTGCTGCTTATAACATTTTGTCCCTTTAATATCATATATAAATCAACCCGCTTCTTCCTTATTCGATGTGCATTTCATTGCATTTGTGCTCCTCTCTACAAGGTAAAGAAATGGAAAATTCCAAGCAGACACATCAAACATGTCCTTTTTTACACAAGACATATTTGAAGATAATAATAATAATGTTGATTGTTTATGTTTTCAGGTCAATCTCCCGGATAATTTCTTGGCAGACCAACTTACCAGCCAGGTTTACAACTTTGCCTAATAATAAGTCTTAATATTGGTCCCCCGAAGCTTTTTTTACCAATTTTTGTCTCTCATGACTTTGAAAAACGCTTCATGACTTTTAGTAATGCTTTATGACTTTTAATAGCGCTTGTAAGTGCTATAAAAGTTTGAAAAAAATGCTACTAAAAGTCATAAAGCGCTATTAAAAGTCAGTACGCAACTTAAAGATTCTAAGTGGTTTTGGTGTATGTATATTTTCTTTTAAGCCAACACAAAACTTTACTTTTGTGTTCAGGTGCAAGCCTTCAGAAGTTTAGAATTCTATGTGTGCTACTATTTCTGGGGGGACTTCAAGACCAGATCAAACAAATGCAAAGAAAGTGACATTTATCAAATATTTTACTTAGTTGTAGCTATTATCCCATTCGGTATCCGTTGTCTTCAGGTTTGTACCTCCGAAACTTCAAAAATATGATGCATGATTTTGATTTTGTACAGTCACAGAGAGTGTGCAATCAAGCAGTCGGATAATCTGAGCCATCAAATCAAGATTGGACAGTCCAGATTTTAAATGCAGTTTTTGTTAAAAAATTCGAAGGTGAAATCCAAACTGTTTGATCTTGATCGGACGGCTCCGAGCTAACTGAATGCATGACGACACACTTTCTCCGAATGTACACAAACTAGATCTGTATTGTTTGATGTATATGATAGAATTTATCCAATTTTTATCATTGCCTTATAATTGTAGTGAATCTAACTAACATTAGACTTATTATTATTGTTTTTAAGTGCGTTAGACGGTTATTAGAAGAAGGAGACATAATGCAAGGGATGAATGGACTAAAGTATGTCTCAACATTGGTTGCACTTGCAATGAGGACTACTAATGAGTTTCACAAAGGAACAGTTTGGAAAATTCTTGCTGCATCTTCTTCAGGTTTTGCAACAATTGTTAATACTTATTGGGATATTGTACTAGATTGGGGTTTGCTTAGAAGGAATTCAAGAAATCCATGGTTGAGAGATAAACTCTCCATACAACACAAAAGTGTATATTATATTGCTATGGTAAGTTGTTAATATTATTATTGTTGAAAATTCAAGTGTGGGTGGTTAATCCCACATCGACTATGAATGAGCTATATGAAGGACATATAAGAGAAGGGACTCATATACTTGATGCCGTAAGGTTTTGGGTGGAGATGTGGTGTCCAAGTCTCTTGGTGGTCTGGTTCATTGGTTAGCTCGTTGTTACTTTCGGTGCTCCTCCGGACTCCCCAACAATTATGTTGTAAATATGAGTGCTCTTCATTAATTATTATTGTGTTGACTGGTTCTACTATATGACTGAATGGTATTTTAGGTGTTGAATGTTATACTACGACTTGCTTGGATGCAATCTGTTTTAGGCTTTAAGGAAGCTCCTTTCCTTCATAGAACTGCTTTGACTGCTTTTGTAGCCTGCTTGGAGATCCTTCGTCGCGGCATGTGGAATTTTTTCAGGTACATCAGTTATTTAATGAACCAAAAACGATATTATCTTTTACAAAGTGGACTATAGATAGTATTAATTAGTGAGAGATATTTGAGATTCACGAGTGCGCAACACATCAAGAGAAAAAAGGGTAGGGAAATAGTTTCAAGCGAGTAAATGAACCTTCGCCACGTGTCATTGTTGTAGTTTAATTTTTTAAGTAGATAATAGATGGATTGATTGTTTTCTTGTGAATAGGTTGGAGAATGAGCATTTGAACAATGTTGGCAAGTATAGAGCATTCAAATCAGTACCACTGCCTTTCAATTATCACGATGATGAAGAGGATACAGATATATAGACATGTTTTGATAACACTAGGAGATGGCGTTGGCAATGGAGTAAATATAGGGTGTATTTGCAAATAAAATAGACTTCCCAAATCATTTCATCAGTTATTTCTGGTATATATCAAAGACAGTTGTTGGATTACATGCTACAACTTGAAGTAGCGTCTGAAAAAATGCTAAACGCTAAACGCTAGTGCTTGGCAAACACGCGTACTCTTCACTCGCTAATTTCATCTGCTAGCGGATGAGACGCGCCAAACAGAGCCTAAACCACAATTGTAATTTGCACCGTGCGTTATGCCAACAAGTGCAGCATGCTACATTAGTAATGCCATATTAATTAATTGATACTATCTTTGGGTTTTGTCTTAATTATCTGTCATTTAAGACTTTCAAGAGAGTAGTACTTTATTTTCCCAATTATACCATTAATTATATTGGTACCTTATCAACTAGTCTTTCCACTTAATTTGATCATAAGTACGAACACAAATTAGTCTTTGTTGAAAGTGTTGAGACTCTCCATAAATGGTCTGAAAAAAAAAACTAGTCTTTCCGGTTAGCTCTAATTATAACAATGATATTTTAGTAAAAAGATATTGTATCTTGAAAACCTTATCCCTATGTCGCCACATACTACTACTACCACCACAATATAAGTATCAATATCCAAAGGTAAATGTTACTAACAAGGAACATTATCTCACTTGCTTCACTGTAATTTGTTGTATATATGAACAAAAAATACGTTGTCATTTTCAAAACACATGTGGCAGAAACAGCGAAGAGAAAACAAGAAGATAAAAGGTGGCTAACAACTGTTTCATATGGTATCCTCGTCGGTGCGTATTTGTGTTGAATCTTTCTACATTAGGGTGATCGAACTGTGTTTGGTTTTTTTATAGGCGAATATTAGTGGTCAGTTATTAGTTAAAGGTGAAAGAAATGTTGCGGATTTGAAGCCTACACTTCTTTCTTGCAACTGGTTCTTTCAGGTTTTGAAGTGTGTTTTGGTTTGATTTTCAACCATAAAATCATTCAACCATAAAGTAAAAACACATACAGTTTGGTTTGATTCAATTGACTTTCTTTAAAAAATCGAACAAAATTGATCGAAACCAATGCAGTTTATATTGTTTCCATTGGTTCGACACTTTAGGAGTCAGAAAATATGATTTGATCTAGTGCTAAATTAATTAATTTAATTATAAATTTAAATTTTAAAAAATAAAATAATAATAAACAAATTAATCATTATTTTATTTATGACTAAAACACACTTTTGGCCATTTATGTTTCACCAAAATTTTACTTTGGTCTTTTATGAGTTTTTTCTCATTTTGGTCATTATATTTCAAATTTGTGTCAAAGTAGTCTCTTTTTAACTTTCCGTCCACTAATGTTAAGTGATTCCACGCTAGTCTAGCAAGTGACGTGAATTGCTTAGTTGGCATTAACGATTTCGGGGAAAAAAACATAAAGGACCAAACTAAAATTTTGGAGAAACATAAACCCCTCTCTCGATCCCTCTCCTCTTTTCTATTCCTCCCCCAAATGAAAAATTAGGGTTTGGAACCTAGAATTAAATTTGCGAACAAGTTGCATTGCATGTGTAGAAATCAATGTTTACATGAATTTATTAAATTTGCTCTTGGTTTCAAACCCTAATTTTTCAATTTGGAGATGAAGATGAAGGGGAGGATCAAGAGAAAAGAGAAGATGAATCGAGGGAGGAGAGAGATGGACAATTAGGAGAGAAAGATCGCAATGGTGGTGTTGGTGGCACAGTGAAAGGAGTGAGAGGGTGGTGGTTCGTGGTGGTGGAGTTTGGAGATGAAGATGGAGTTTTTTTTGGCAAAAGTTCACTTTGGTCCTTTATATTTCACAAAAATTTCAGTTTGATCCTTTATATTTTTTTTTCCAAGTCACGTCACCTGCTAACGGCCAATGTGGCATCCATTAACATTAGTGGATGCAAAATTAAAAAAATGACTATTTTGACACATATTTGTGAAGTCAATATAACTCACATGAAATGGAGGTTTGAATTGTGACACATTTTTAAACTCAGTTTGTAGATCTAAATTCTTTTAGATTCATGTAGTAAATCAGTAATGATGATTTTGCAAAGCTAAACAAAGTATCGACTCAATAATGATGCTAGTGGTATGTTCTCCTTTTCCTTGGCTTGTGGTTTACTTTTTTTGCTTTCTAACGAATGATTAAGAGGTGGCTACGTACCATGGCGGTTGTCCAAGCAAGTATAATTATGTTGATATATGTAGAATAATGAGTAAGTAATGCTGTTGAGGTCAACATATGCCAAACATATATCTTGTTTAGGACCACACCCCGACAGCAAATACTTTTATTAATAGGTCCCCCTACCCCCAAGAAAAAACTGCCACAAAAAGACCAACAAATTATGGATATAATTTCTTTACGTTGCTAGGACAGATACCATAATTATTTTAGGCTAAAAAGATTTCTTTAGTCTTTTGTTAATGTATTTTAAAATAAAAAGAACATAGCTGTAATTATTAATTGAAAATTATGGGACTCATGTACATGTGTTTCATAATAACTAGGTGTTACCAGTGTCGTGCACGGGAGCGAATCTGAAGACAAATCAAACTCTACTCGTTACAAATTCAACACAAGAAAAATAATGATATAAGACATCATCACTCTACTCTCAAAGTGTGGTGTTTTAAAATGTGGTGTAGAATGATACTGCAAACTTCTGCCCCTGTAGCTTTAACTTTGTCTTCATCTTCATCAACCCACCTTGTAATCCTATGAACAAAACAGTTTTCTGGTTAGTGTCAACTTATTATAGGTCGTAGCTATTCACATGCTAAAGAAAATATCCAAGTTTTATAGGTTTATAGCTGACATTTCTCTTAAATAGGTGGCATTGGCACGGGGTAAAAGCTCTAGTTAATATAGAATTGTTATTGAGTAAAATTTGTTTTTTAAATTGCAACATGAGAAAACTTTGTTTAAATTGAAGGTAAGTATAAACTAAAAAAATATTTATTATTTAATAAAGGCAATTGCGGACTTAAAAACTAAAATAGAGTGTGTACATATTTGTCACGAAATTATTATTTCACTAAATCGGTTATTGAGGAATGGACTCTGAGTACTTGAACGGTAAATTTTTTTTCAAACAATAAAGTACCCAAAAATACGCTGCTTAGCATTGCATTTTACGTATTTTATCTTGAAATTATATATTTTTTCATTAAATCGGTTATTGAGTCACAAATTTTTGACATGTGAATAGTAGATTTTTTTGGAAACAATAAAGCATAAAAAACACACTACTTAACATTGTACTTTACATAATTGGAGGGAAAGTGGAGTGGGAGACTCCACAAGATTTATATTTTAATTTTATAAAATTTAATTTATTTTGTATAGGCTTAAATATATGTTATCCCTCTGCAAATATATCCATTATCTATTTACCCCCTGCAAAAATAAAACTCTTAAAAAAGACCTTGCAAATAATAAGTGTTTCTAGTTACCCCTGTAGGGGGTAACCGTAAACGGTTTATATTTTGCAGGGGGGCTAACCGTAAACGGTTTATAGCCATTATACACTTAATGTTGTCAACATAATGTAACAGCAGGGGGTAACCGTAAACGGTTTACATTTGCAAGGTCTTTTTTAAGAGTTTTATTTTTAAGGGGGGTAAATGGATAATGGGTATATTTGCAGGGGGTAACATATATTTAAGTCTTTTGTTTATGAAGTGAATTTGTACCAAGGAGACAGGTCGGCCATCACAGAAAGACTAAGAGCAGTATCACCCTTTGGGCTACGGTCAAAGGATTGTTAATCAGTCGGCCGATGAGGCTTTCTTGGAATTAGTCACACTTGGGTCTAAAGACGAGGCTTAATATCAGCCCATTCAATGACTATAAAAGAACGATCACCTCTTAAGTCAAGGTAACTTCTCTATGCCCTAACACATTAATATTCTAGCGGCGACCTAACTTCAGCATTGAAGTGACTTTATAGGTACACTCAATATATGGTGAAACCACCACGATGGACCAATTGAGGCAACCATCTACAACCCCCTTCAAGATCCTCATTGTCTCAAACGAGATCAATATTGGTGCCCACCGAGAAACCTCTCCGACGGGCACACTCTCCAAGAGCTAAAACCTCTACCCAAAACTAATAGGAACAAAAACTAAAATCAATCTTCAACTTTCGCGTGTCTAACCCTTAATGACAAGATTAAGAGGTAGATTTCTTACTCTCAAAGAGCTAAAACTTGTACCCACAGTGACACCTGGGGTAACAACTCTTTTCCTGGTAGTCTCACTCTCAAAGAGCTAAAACATGTACCCAACAATGCCAAAAAGACAAAAATCGTTAAAATACCGTACTTTCCCTTCACTAATAGAAGGGGGAAAAAATCAATCTTCAATTTCAAGCGTGTCTAACCCTTAGTTATGGGATTAGAGCTAGATTTCTTTTTGCATCTCTAATTTTTATCAATTATTGAACATTTTCTAGTAGTGATAAAATAAAAGACACAAATGTTCTTAAAAAAAAAGAGACAAATGTTAATTTATATTATTGAATATTCATTAATTCCATCAATTTTTTTTACAAATACAGACAGCTATAATAAGACACTAATCCAAATTTATACAAATATAGCTACAATAAGACACTAATCTTATACTTCTACATAATTAAGATAGTGTGTGCATGTGTGTTTTCAATAAGACATAGTAAAAGAAGTTTATTTATATACAAAGGATGGCTCAAATTTGATCAAGAAAATCATTCCAAGTTTGACCTTCAGTAAGAAAGTCAAAAGGATTTGTTGTTATTGAAGTAAGCTCTTCTTGATCCCAAAAGTCCTTCATAAGCACCCCATCTTCCTCTCCCTTATCGTGTAACAAAGTTTCCCACCAATTGCTACCTGCACCTCCTTCATTACTTATACTAACTTTTGAACTACTAGGATCTGAGGCAGACAATTTCCCTTGTAACCATATTGAGGATGATTTTGAGAAAGTTCGTGGTTGAGGCTTTATAATTTCGTGTGGTTTCACTGTTTCAGCCTCTTGCTTCACTATGTTCTTCTCTTTCTTACTTCTCATGTAGGTGTTCCAATAATTCTTCACATCATTTGAAGTTCTTCCAGGAAGTCTTCCCGCAATCAAGGACCATCTATATATGCATAAAAGAATTTATAAAATATTATTTTGATATAACTTATAAAAAAATAGTACAATATTCGCTTGATAACTTCTTATAAAAAAACTAATGAAGTTATTTCTAATTATTAATTATTAATGCTTCAAAAATAAATTATTAATTATTAATATATATATATATATATATATATATTATTAATTACTAATAAAAACAAAAACATGACATTTCTAGCTTTTCTAGTTATACACACACGAGTTTAGATTCTCGGCTATCTCTATACGGTGCAACTAACAGCAGAAAGGTTATTCTCTAAATCTAATGGTTCTGCTGCCTGCTGCTGCACGGTGCCAAGACAGCAGAAGATCTATAGGTCCCACACATACCTGTTTCCCAAAAGCTTGTGCAGTTTGATCATCAAATCAACTTCATCTTCACTAAAATCTCCTCGTTTGATATTTGGTTTTAGATAGTTCAACCATCTCAGTCTGCAACTCTTGCGGCATCTGTTCAACCCTATCAATTGGAACAAGCTATATGTTAAATAAGCTATAAACTATAAAATATATCCCAAAAGCATTGATGAAGTTATAATGCAAAAATGAATAAATAAATAAAAGAAGTGCACCAGCTCTTTGAGGAACTAGGTGCCATTTTCCCTCCCCATAATTTTGGACACAAGGTTTGAGAAGATCATCTTCAAATTTACTCCATGCACCTTTCCTCACTCCTTGGGATCTTTCCATGATTCCTGATACTTGCATTGATGTGGTGCACGGTACAAAATTTAACTAGGCTTCTCTGCAATATCTGCTCTGCCTTATCTTTATTAATTTCATCAACTCTTAAAAGTAATACATATTTATACACAAAGTCTTACCCAACTATCAATAATTTCCTTAAGAAGAGACAAGGCCATTGAACCATGTGCTCTGCTGCTAAACGTCAGTGAAGTTCAAACATGTTAGGTTAAATACAAAATTTTTACTCTCCGGTTACTAATTTCTTACACGCATCTTCTACTGCTTGCCTTGATTAAAAAAATTACAGAAAGATGTTTTTCTCCAAACATCTTTCTGTATTTTAATTTTCCTACATATCAAGATAAGCAGTTGTTTACCGTGGTTTTTGGTAAACACCGCTAGTTTGAAATTTCTTCTGTTTGCAGGATCAACTAGTAAATCCTAAGACCATTTGTGTTAAAGATTTTCCAGAAATTATGAGTGTTTTACATTTTTTAAAGGAAAGAAGGAAGATAACTGTCAGTTTCGCGCGAAGCCGTCGAAGTTACTTCGGACAGAGATGAAGAGAGCACATAAAGATGTAGAAAATTGCTTAAAGAAACAAAGTAAAATGCATTAATTGAAAAGAAAGTTGGTACACATGATCATACATTCTTCTCTGACTCGTTTTCTCTGTGATGTTGGAAGTTAGAGCGTGAAAATCTGTAATGAGTTTGTGACCCGTTTTTCCTATGAAAAACTACTATTTATACAAATAGAAAATAACTGTACAAAGTTTAAAAAATGTAACTGCCACGTGTTTTCGACAACGGTTGCTTGATTCTACTTCGTTATCAGCCCTCAGCTTCTTCTTGTCGAAATCTCTGACTTCAGCCTCTTCGACTTTGTCAAATCTAAGGTCGAAATCTGCTTGATGCAACCTGATAACTTAATTCACTTCAGTGTCGAAATTGGTACTTGTCTCTTGGAATACAAGGTCAAACTTTAAAAATAAGTCAAACATCGTTGACTGCATTTAATTGAGCCTGTCGAAAATGCAAGCTAACAAATCGCCCCCCAAAAATGTCTTTTTCGACTAAAATTTAAATGAAGGAAGAAAATGACGTTTTTGAGAATTCACCCAACAGCTTAATGTCAAGTCTGCTAACGTCATCACCATCAGCTTCCGGAATTGAAAAGACACTTTTTGAAATGAACAGTTTTTTGCGCCAACTATTCAGAGATAGTGGGCCATGTTTGCTTTGGAACTCCCCACACTATCCACTTCTCCATAACTATCAGGCCATGATTGCTAGTGGGCCACTCTTTAAGTTGCCAAAAACCCAAATGTTTATAGCCTTTATTATTATGTTTTTTAGCAACTATAAAAGGCATTGCTTCTCCTTCATTCTACTCTTTACTCTCTTCATCTTCTGATATTGCAAACAAAAACTCTCTGTAACTGACCTTCACAAATCTCCTTCATCTTCTTCGCTAAGATAAAACCCAAAATCACTATAGAAACTCTGTCAAACTCCATTAAAGCTCCAAATTTCTTCTCTGGTTTTTTTTACGAGAACCTCTAAACTGTTTAAACTCCATTTCAATCGCTGAGAATGGCTTCTGCTTCAAGTTCTCGTGTTTCTGGAAAACAACAACTCGTTGCTGAACCTGATCTTGAGGATACACGCGCTCAGATTTGGAAATCTCAAGTACTCATTCCTTCTCCTGAACCTCATAAGTTTGCTTTCCTTGGGCCTCTTCCTGAATCCCTTGAAGACACACCAAAAATCCAAGAAATTTTCCCTAGCTATCACCGTTATAGCCCTGGAATCTTCCTACAAGGGCCTTACGAAATGGGGTTTATGAATGCCTCTGCCAGGGTTTTTAGGTCTGCGCCTAATGTAGGAAATGATGTTTATGTCGAATGGCTCAACAAAGTTGAGTCGAAAAAAGGGATCTTCGACCTAATCCAATTGTCGAGGTATGGCCCTAAATACCAAAGTCCTATGCTCATTTCAGCACTCCATTTTTGGGAACTCACCACTAATAGCCTTCATCTGAAGTGTGGCATGCTCACTCCTACTTTGCTGGATGTGGCTGCCAACACTGGGCTTAGACCCACGGGAGAAATGTTGCGTCAAAACACACTTAGAGCAAGTGTACTCTTTCGCAGAAGTAGTATAAAAGATTATCGTATCCACAGGGATTAATTAGCAAGTACCAAACTAGTCGAGATTGTATATTGTTTAGATGAACCAATAGTTTGATGTGAAAGAAACAAAATAAAAATAATAAATAGCAAGAACTAAAATACTAGATATAATCAATAAAGAGAGGTCTAGGGTCGCAGTTTCACTTGCAAGCTTCAATTCCCCTATTTCTAATTCTACCTGAATTCCCTTAATTTATTTAATTACCAATCCCTTTACTAGAGCTATTAATCCGTTTGGTCATTCGTGATTAATATTCTTTTTCCTAAATTAACCCTAGTTTGGTCATTCTAGAATTTAAATTTAAGAAAAGCATAAAGTACAAAAAGGTTGAATGATTGGAAGACTAAATTAAAGTTTGGTCATTCATTAATTATAGCCCCAATTATCCTATAGGTCCACCAACTAATTGCAGTACGGTCGCTGATCAACTAATTGATTATGAACATGCAAAGGGTTGTTAATCCTAATTATGTGATTAAAGCAATAGGACAATATTAATTAAAATAAAAAGTAGGAATTCAAACTAGAAATTAGAACATAAAAAGGTCTCTAAACAAGCAAAATTCACCTAAGACCCTAGAAGAGGATTTAGGTATCCATAGCTATCAAGAACAATAAAATAGAAATAAAGTTCATGAAATACAAAGATAAGAATAACCCGGTAATTAGAGAAATTCTTGGTCTAACTCTTCAATCTCTTTATTCTGCTCTAGAGCTCTCTCGCGATGTCAAGAAGGTACCCAAAACTTCACTCTCCCCCTCGTATGCATTACTGTTGCCGTCCTCCAATTGTGATGTTGGAGTCTACCCCTTCATTTGTGTTGTGCCGTATTTTTTAGTGTCAGGTGCGGCTCTCCCGTGATTTCTTATTGCCCAAGCCTTTTATAATTTGATGCCTTAGGGTTATTATGTTTCCCCTTGCCGAAGAAACCTTTCTTTTTGATTATCATTCCCACCAGCATTTTGGGCTTTCCTTCTTTCAATTCCAATTGACCCATGTGCCATGTGCCATGTGCCTTGCCTTTCTTCGTATATCCAACGCCCTTCTTTTGTATACAAGCCACACACACACATATAGGCTTGTACTTTTGACGCCTAGAGAAATTGGAGTTTCTGAGAAAGACTTATTTACATCAGCATTCACAATGTTCTTGAACTGCGAAACTTTTACTTCTTCAATGGCTCCTTTCACCAAAAAAGTATTTGGGCCAACTTGGTTCACCAGGGATTTTCTTGCGACCTCACTGATCGAAGAAGAAGAAAGTAATCAGATTTGGGGAGCTTGTTTAGCTCCAAAGTTACTTTCTGCAAGAATAGCGCCTGGTAAAGCTGCCACCATGTTTGGAGTGTACGCATATCATCCAAGTCTCGTCGCGCAACAATTTGGATTATGTCAGCGTCGACCAAGTCCTTTCTTTAGGTCTAGAAAAGACACGATCCTTCCAAAAAATAAGGAAGAATGGAAAGAATGTCTCAACAGCTTTGCCAATAAACCCTTTATTTTTGAACCTGTTGAATTTGAGCCTGTATTTGCTTGTACCAAAGACTTTTCTAAGTGGTGAAAAGATTACTTTATGAGTAAACTGGCTGATGTCGAAGAAACTACTCTGCTGACAAATCTAATTTCTGCTTTTGCTCTTCCGCAGAAACAGAAGACCAAGTCACAAGGTACGCACATTCAAGAAATTCGAGCCTTTCAAAAATATTTTGAAGTTATTTATGATCCAACAAATCTTAGTCGAACTGTTTCTCAAGCTGTAAGAGTTTGGTATTTCCACCATATGTGACAAACAAATACGCTTTCGCTTTAGCGCACAATAAACTTAAATTCCAAGTTTGCCAACCAGTAAATTGGCTTTATCACTTCATTCACCACTTCCTCCGTGGTTTATGTGTGGCTCAACTTTAGCACTCAAAATTTTTTTAACAAACAAAACAGCTGAGAAAGTAGTATCGACCAAGTATGACATAAATACCTTTGACGGACATCTCCATCTCAACATTCAACATGTCCGAGTTTTATCCACCACCGCAGAAGGTGATACATAAGACTCTTAGAGCTAATCATCCTCTTTTTCTATATGATTTATTAACACATTTGTCGAGCATTTGCAGCCATTCCATTATCACTTGCTCTATCAGAAGAAACAACAACAACAACAACAACAACTGACCAGAAAGTGTCAAAGAAGCATACAAGCACTTTGTCGGAAGACAAACCACTCCAATCAAAGAAAACAGAGGTAAACATTTCATTATTCCTCTTTTAAATTGAATTACTGAACTCAATACTTATCAAATCTCTCATTTTATAGAGTAAGAAAAGATCAAATAGTTCAGCTACTGCTACTCCTCCAAAGAAGAAGAAAAGGACTAGACAGATGATTGTGAGCGACGAATCAGAGGTCGAAACGTTTGAAAACTCTCATAACCTCTTTTCAACGCTTGTACATTTCTTTGCTTTCTACTAACATGTGTGTTGAAATCTTTCAATCTGACGAGAGTCCAGAAAGGATTCTAAAGACTGCCTCCAAACCCACTCAATCAAAACCTGTCGAAAAGTAAACAAGAAAGAACGACAAGCCACAAGAGAAAGCTCCAGAAAAGGCTAAGAAGAAAAAGAACCTTCCAAAGCCTGCGAGGGCACATTCTCGCGTCGACGGAGACACCTCAAAGGTAACTAGTACACCTTCTACTTATTTCCTTTGATGATTTGAATCAGGATAACATATAACTTTGTCTATAAATTTTGAACAGGACCTTGAAAACCAACCTGTCAAAACATCCATCAAACAAACAACACCAACTTCAACTCCCACTGTTTCTGCACCAATCAATGATCCAATGGTCGAAGAAAAACTTAATGAAGATGACCTCAACATTGCAGCAGATGAAAGTACCCCAATGGCCCTTGATGATCTCCCTCTTCACCAGGAAACAACTGAGGTCGAAGACCAAGAGCATGAAGGAATTGATGTTACATTGACCGAGACTCAAGCCCAAAATCAACCACAAAAGAAAAATGAAGAATTGGTTGAAAATGTCAGGCAAGATCAAACTCAAAGGGGTGATGTTCACATGGCCGAAAGCAATGACCAAATTCAAACAGCTGGAGATGACATCACAATGGCTGAGCCAATTGTCAATGGTCTCAAACTCTCGACTGGCACTGCAATGAGTGAAGATGAATGGAAGGAACTGAAGAGTAAGAAACCCCTTGAAGCTCTGTAATTACTGTTGAAGACTAAAACTTCAAGTGAGCGAAAATTAGTTTCCTCGACCATTTCTGCGGGTGACCACTCTGAAAGTTCCAAGGTAAACCTGCTACAAGAACTTCGCACCTGAGTCCTTGAGATAGACTTATTTCAAGCAATCGAAGAAGACCATATGGTTGCTTTCAAGATCAAAGATTTGCTGCACAAACTCAATAATCCAACAGCCAGTAATTCTCTCATCGAATTTCTTGTTTCATTTGAACCTCTCTTGGAGCAAATCACAAGGGACCTTGAGAAGAAGAAGAACCATGCTTCACTTAAAGAGCGTGAAAGCACCCTGAAATTGGAAACATGGACTGTTGTTGAGGCTTCAAGAAACAAGATCTCTTTTCTACAAACCAAGGCAAAAGCTGACATGAAGGCTGTAGATGAATACGATGCTGAGATTGCTGGGTATCGAAAGGAGATTGAGAGATTGGAGTCCAAGATTAGGGCAGCAGAAAAGAAGAAATCCTCAGTCTTAAGGGAAATGAAGACTTCAGAAATTCTGGAAGCTGAAGTAAATAAGGAAGCAACCCATTGCATTGACCTCTTAGAAAAATTTGACGAACATGAAACCAAGGTCAACCAATTGGTCGAAGAAGAGAGTTTCATCAATACAAGATTAGAGCGAGCTAAGGCTCTGTTTGAGAATTTGAAAAACAATCTCATCTTGTAACTTGCTGTTTCATCTTCCCTTGCTTTGGAACTTTTGTAATTTTATCTTTCACTTCCACATCTTGTACTTCGACAATAGCCTTTGTTGGCATTTAATCTTTTTGACATGCCAAATTCGAGGTTTGCTCATCTTTAATCTTGCGTTATTTTAACTTCTTGCAAAATTGGCCTATACTTCTTTAAATACTTGCCATTTATTTGCAAAATTCGACCATCAGCACCTAATTCGTCAACTTCGTAAGCACTGCTAGTATATAATTGTAAAATGAGAAATGGTCCTTCCCAATTTGGTGACACTTTACCCAAAACTCTATCTTTTTTATTTATGGGTAATATGACTTTCCACACTAAATCCCCCAAGGCAAATGTTTTTGACTTAACCTTTTTATTATAAGCTCTAGCCACTCTTTCTTTTTGCCTTATAAGAACATCTAACACATTTAGTCTTTCTTCGTCTAAATCAACCAATTCATCTAACATCATATCCCAATAAGAATCTGACGGAATATCAAATTGCCTTTGAATTCTAGCTGATTGTAAACAAATTTCGACTGGCAAGACTGCGTCGTGTCCAAATGTGAGTCTATAAGGAGTAGTGTTAATTGATTCTCTAGGAGAATTTCGACATGCCCACAACACTTGATCAAGTGTTTTATGCCAATTTTTAGGCTTCTGCCCAATGTGTTTCTTAATCAAATTGATAATAATTTTGTTGGCTGCTTCTACTTGACCATTAGCTTGGGCATAGTATGGTGTCGAAGTTAATAACTTGAAACCAATTTCAGAAGCAAAATCAACCATTTTTCGACCAATAAAAACTGTCCCTTGGTCTGTAGTAATGGTTTCAGGAGTACCATACCTATATAAGATGTGGTTTTGAATAAAATTTATTACTGCTTCCTGATCTACATTAGCTAAGGGAACAGCCTCCACCCATTTGGTAAAATAATCTATTCCCACTAAGATAAAACGATGCCCTTTCGACGAAGTTGGTTTGATTTCACCAATCAAATCTAAAGCCCAACCTCTAAAAGGCCATGGTTTTACTATTGAATGCAATTCACTTGCAGGCACATGTTGTATTCCTGCGTGTTTTTGGCATTCTTGACAACCCTTGGCGAAATCTATGCAATCTTTTAGCATAGTTGGCCAATATACTCCTTGTCAAAATAAAAGCCACTTCATTTTGTGACCTGCTTGATGAGATTCACATACTCCACTATGAGTATTGGAAATTGCTAAATATGCCTCACTTTCATTAAGACATTTCAATAACACTCCTTCAGGAGTCTTTTTAAATAACTCATTCCCAATAATAACATAACTTAAAGCTCTATACTTGGTTTTCCTATCAGTCACTCCTGTTGTATTTTCCAAATATTCGACAATTTGCCTTCGCCAATCATCATTCGACATATTGTCAATGGAAAAAATTTCAACTTCAAAATTTTCAAAAGTTTTAAAATTTTCCACCAGATTTAACATCTCTGCCCCCTCAAGTTTTGTCGTTGACAATTGGGCATTGGATGGACCTGTCGAAATCTGTTTGTTTTTTATTTCTATTAGCTCTAATAGCTTTTCTTTTGAAACTTTGTGTCCTGATGCTATTTGTGCCAAATTGTTTGCCTCTTGATTTTCCATACGAGGCACGTGTTTTATGTGAACAGTGTCAAATCTCTTTAACAACGTATTAGCAATGGCAAAATACATTATTAAGTTCTCTTTGATGCATTTGTATTCTTTTGTTAACTGTTTCACAATTAGTTCTGAATCTCCTTTGATTTCGACATGTTTTGCCCCCAATTCTAACAAGATTTGAAGTCCTGCTATTAAGGCTTCGTATTCTGCCTCGTTGTTGGAGCACGTCCCTTTAATTTTAAACTTATACTTTGTTGGTATCTTTGTTGGTGAAATTATTAACACTCCAATTCCAACACCATTTTTGTGGCTTGAACCGTCGAAGTATAACTTCCAAGGTTGGGTTTCCACCAAGTTTATTGTATTTTCGACCACTGAATGGTCAACTATGAAGTCAGCCACTATTTGACCTTTTATTGCTTTTACTGGCTGATAAGTCAAAGAGAATTCAGAAAGAGCCAAAGCCCATTTACCTATTCTACTATGTAAAATTGGTTTCGACAGCATATGTTTAATAATATCATAATGCGAATAAACATACACATCAACAGGCTTTATGTATTGCTTCAATTTTGTACAAGAGAAATACAAGCATAAACACAATTTTTCTATAGGATGATACCTAGTTTCTGCATCATTTAAAATTCTACTGAGGTAATAAATGGCTCTTTCGACACCATTTTCATCTTCTTGAGCTAACATGCTTCTTATAGAAAATTCTGAAGCTGCTATATACAATTTCATTACTTTATTCCTAATAGGTGGTAACAAAATTGGTGGCTTCATCTGGTATGCTTTAATCTCGTCGAAAGCTTGTTGGTGTTCTGCGTCCCACCTAAACACATCTTCCTTTTTCAGTCGAAGTAATGGCGAAAACGCTTGAGTCTTGCCACTTAGATTTGAAATAAATCTTCTAAGGAAATTGATTTTTCCTAATAATGACTGCAATTCTTTTTTGGTCGAAGGAGCTTTCATTTCCAAGATTGCTTTCGTCTTGTTTTGATTGATTTCAATGCCTTTTTGTGTACAACGAAGCCCAAAAAGTCACCTGCACGAACACAGAAGGTACATTTGAGTGGATTCATTTTCAATCCATATTTTCTCATTCTTTCAAATGATTGTCGAAGATGGTCTATATGACCAATTCCTGAAGAAGACTTAATTACAATATCATCTATGTACACTTGCATAAATTTTTCAATAAAATCATGGAACATAGAATTCATTGCCCTTTGGTAGGTTGCACCAGTATTTTTTAGGCCAAATGGCATTACAACCCATTCATAGACACCTAATGCCCCTGGGCATCGGAATGCTGTTTTCGACGTATCTTCTTCAGCAATATATATTTGGTTATATCCAGAATAACCATCAAGCATACTTAGGTATTCATAACCTGCTGCTGAATCCACTAGCATTTCTGCCACTGGCATGGCATATTCATCCTTAGGTGAAGCATTATTTAAATCTCTAAAATCTATACACCCTCTAAGCGTGTCGTTTTTCTTAATTCCAGGAACTATATTAGCAAGCCATTCGACATACCTGGCAGTTCTGATGAACTTGCTCTTTAGTAACCTTTCTATTTCTGCTTTGATCTTCAACAGGATTTCTGGTGCAAATCATCTTGGTGTCTACTTCACTGGCTTCTTTCCTGGTCGAATTGGTAGTCTTATCTCAACAACGTCACGACTCAACCCCGACATTTCATTGTAATCCCATGCAAAGCAGTCTTTGTACTCCTTTAGCAATTCGACAATCTGCACCTTCAATGCTTGATCAATCTTAGCACTTATATATGTTGGCCTTTTCAATGAGCCATCTCCCAAATCGATTTCTTCTAAGGGATCTTGTGCTTGGATCCTTTTGGTCGAACCCATTGGATCTTTTTCAAAACCTAAAGGCTCGTCATCATAGACACAATCAAGCCTCTAGTTTTTGACAACATTGTCTCTATTTTTGCCGTCAACGGCTTCAGCAACTAATTGTTGTTGTAATTCAGCTTCTAAAACCGCTTTTTGCTTATTCTCGGCCACGTAGGCCGTAATTCTATCCCATGCAGTGGGCTTATCCATAAATAACTATTTATGGGCCTTCCCACCCTGTAGGCTTAACAGAGCCTTGTGGGTAGTTGTCTTCATCTATAACCTCTCTGTCCCAAATGAATCCATAATTGGGATGAAGTATCACTGAAGATCTAACATTGTTTTGGTTTTCATAACCAAGTTCAGAAGAAATACATGGCGCAATGTTCGCCAATTGTTTATCAAAGGTTTTCTTGGTAATAGTGTTTACCTCAGCCTTGAAGTAACTCTGATCACCTTCAATATTTTCGACTAGACCATCTTCTCTCCAAATGATGAGCCTCTGGTGAACTGTCGAAGGTATTGCTCCCACACCATGGATCCATTCTCTTCCCAGCAGCATGTTGTAATTTGCCTTTGTTGAAATTACCATGAACATCGTTGGTCTCCTGATGCTTCCAACAGCAAAATCAACTTCAATGGCTCCAAGTGAGTGCCACTTTTGCTTTCATAGTTGGTAAGAATTACATTGTGTGTTTTCAAGTCAGTCTCACACTTTCCAATTCTTTTCAGCATATGTTGTGGCATTAGGTTTACAGCAGCACCACCGTCAACCAGAATTTTATTGACACCAATATTGTTCACCTTCGCTTGAATATACAAAGGTTTGAGATGGTTCATCATTCCACAGTCTGGTTTTTCAAACACAGCGTGTTGCTCTTCAACACAACCATTTTTCAGCACATAGTAACAAATTGGTTTGTAAGTGGTTTCTTCGTCGAAATCTTCTTCGACATCATTCACTTCAGAAACCACATCATACTCAATTGGGAGAATTGAGACTACACCACACAAGACGTCGAATTCTGACCCAGAATTAGCGAAATCCTAGCCCATTTCTTCGTCTAATTTGAGACCCTCTTTGATCACTGAAAGTGGTGGAAATATCCTTTCAGTAGCTGGCTTTCTAGCCATTTCAAGAGATTTTGATGGTATTTGTTTACCTTTCTCTTTGTTGGAATTTTCCACCTTGCCTGCAGCAGCAACCTTTTTCTGGCGTTGATATCTACGCCAGAGTTCTTGTCATAGGGTTCTTCCCTTTGTAGTTATTATTATAGGCATATTTATTAGACTCAAATGCCTTGTTTTGGCTAGTAGCACTAGTGCTACCCTTAACCAATTTTGCTGATTTCTGTTGATTTCCAACATTCTTTCCAACATAATATACTGGATAATAACCAGTACTTTTTCCACCAGAGTGCACCCATTTCTCGACAGGAGACTTTGCTGGAGGAACATAAGTTTTGATCTGTTCCTTTTGAGGATTTCTTGTCGAAGTGACTTTGTATTGAATACCTCTGTTGTTGTAGCTGAACTTTGGTCTTTTGTCGACCCACTTTCCTTTACGTTTCAGTTGAGGCTTAAATCCCTCCAGATTTTTGGCAGCCTCTTTTGTCGAAGACAGAACTACACCTTGGACAAAGCATAACTTCAGTATTGTTGATTTTGCAGCGATTGAGAAAATCAATCAATTCTTCTTTAGCCCTTGGATACACTATCTTCATTTTTTCAGCGTACTGGTCTTCAGTGACCATTTCGACATCAACCTTGTCGACAGCCTTCTCTATTTTAGCATTTTCAGCAACAACCTCTGTGACCTCAACCACATTGAGATCGACTTCAACAAGCAATGCATCAGCTGTTGGCAAAGGATCCACATCAATCTTCATTGGTGGCTTAGATTTGTCACCAAATTTCAGCCTTCCCTCATTGAGGGCGTTCTGCACCAAATCCCTGAAAATAACACAAAGAGAAGTGTTATGGCCCAAGAAACCATGAAATTTACAAAAACCTCTTTTCTGTCGCTGTTCCAATGGTGAAATTTTCAGGCCTTTAGGCACTAAAATTTGACCATCAGCCACTAACAGATCAAATATTTCATCACATTTAGAAACATCATAAGTATAAGTTTTTGCAACAAATTTATCATTCTTAGGCTCAACAGGATTTTTCCCATTAGAAGGTTTCAACAATTTGCAAGTATAAGGAGGTCCTGGTTTTAGTTCTGCAATGTTAACCTCTTCTCCGACATCTTCATAAGATATGTCGTATTCTTGGTCACTGTCATTAGCTTCGACATAAGCAACCTTTTCTTTCTTACTTTGGAATCTACCTGTTCTGGCTTTTTCAGCTTTGAGTCTTTCGACTTGTCGAACTCTATCAGCCAATTGTGCCATATCTCTTAAATGTAGTGTATCTAGTTTCTTTCTTATAGTGTAATCTAGACCACCAGCAGCCATTTCGACTAACTCGTGTTCAGACACTTGAGTAAAGCACCTTGCTTTGAGAAGTCTAAATCTATTGAGATAATCATCAATAGATTCTGCCCCCTTGCGGCGAACGCTAGCCAATTCCTTAAGACTAATTTTACATTGGCCCATATAGAATTGTTCGTGAAAGGCCTTCTCTAACTGACTCCAATTAAATATGGAATTTGGAGGCAAGGTGGTGAACCATGTAAACGCATTCTTAGTTAAAGAATTTGGAAAGTATTTCATTCTTAAATTCTCGTTATACGCAATATCACCAGCCTCAATCAAATATAGCGGGCCACGTGTTCGACAGTAGATTCACTGGTTTCTCCAGCAAATTTTGTGAACTTAAGGATTTTCCATCTCCTAGGCAGCTCCGTTTGTAAGGTGTATTCCGACAAAGGCGGCACAAAATTAGGCCTATGTAAACCTAAGTTAAGGCCATTCTGGGCTAGAATAGTTTCGACCATATTAGCCAACAAGGTTGTCAAAACCGGACCGGACCGGCCGGTTCAATAGGTTGAACCGGGAACCGGACCCCTATCCGGTCCAAATGAACCCCAAAATCGCCTGGGGTGAAACCGGGAATTGAACCGGATAACCGGTTGATAACCGGATAACCGGTTGAAAACCGGGAACCGGACAGGAAATCGGTCAAAAACTGGGGAACCGTGCAGAAAGCCGGATTTGGTTTATTTTCCTTAAAAAATGGTATACCAAGTTGATTTTTGGAAAAAAAAATGATAAATGATGTTGATTTTTGGTATATGAGATATTTTTTATCATTTTTTATAATTAAATAGATGTAATAAATAAATAAATAATTAAAAAACAAATGTGTACACTAATATTACTATGAGAGTATTTACATTATAGTATCAAATTATCTATGATTGTTGAATATTATAGTTTTATTATGTCATATTATGATTCTTTTTTGTTTTTTATCCTTTAAATAATCTATTTAATAATCTATTTAATTAATTCCGGTTCAACCCCCGATTCAACCGGTTGAACCCAAGAACCCCTGAACCGCTACCTCTTCCGGTTCAATGTCCGGTCCGGTTTTGATTACCTTGTTAGCCAGATTATTTTGTGCTCCAAAATTGTTTTGTTGCACTTGTCTGACCGCTTCATCTGCATTTTGGTTTCTATTTACTAACACAACTTCAGGGATTGCCTCTACCCTCATAGGCTCTTCGACAACCTGTTGTTGTCCTTGGTTTCCCTGATTTATAGGTATTGGATTGTTAGGCCTTTCAACAGGTACTTCGACAGGCCTAACATTCTGAATTTGGGGAATTTGCTGGTTATGGACTGGTGGAGTACCAAAGAAATCAGCAATTCTGCCCATTTGCGCTGCTAACATTTGGTAACTGCTATTAGTGTTTTGTATCAAAGAATTAAACACTGTACCAATTTGTTGTGTTAACATATTGACCATATCATGATTGCTACCATCCATTTGTTGCATCAATGCCAACAAAGATGTTGTAGTCAAATTAGGTTGGGCATTTCCACTAAAAACGCCTTCTGATGAACTATGAGTAGGGGAATAGCCTGCGATTGCATTTTCTGCAAAAATAGACGAATTTGACTGAAGGCCCGCCATCAAAGCCGTTGGCATGCCATATGGGTAAGGTCTACCACTCATAGTAAATGGCAACTTTCCAACCATGGGATTTTCCATCAAAGGACTCGTTGGTCCTACTATTGGTGGCACAGAAGCCATTGTATTAACATTCGTTAATGCTGCAATGGTCATCATTGACACAAGGGTAATTATGGGAGAAGTTATAGCAGTTACTCCCATTGTTGTCGAACAAGGCATAGCAACGGTTATGCCTGCGACATTTGCAGTGTTAACGTCACTAACTGTAGTTTGTTCTTGTGTACTTTGTGCATTTGATGCAGAAGCATTACTTGTTTACCGTGCGTGCCAATTTGTTTACCGTGGTTTTTGGTAAACACCGCTACTTTAAAATTTATTCTGCTTGCAGGATCAACTAGTAAATCCTAAGACCATTTGTGTTAAAGTTTTTCCAGAAATTATGAATGTCTTACAGTTTTTAAAGGGAAGAATGAAGATAACTGTCAGTTTCGCGCGAAACCGTCGAAGTCACATCGGACAGAAATGAAGAGAGCAAATAAAAATGCAGAAAATTGCTTAAAGAAACAAAGTAAAATGCATTAATTGAAAAGAAAGTTGGTACACATGATCATACATTCTTCTCTGACTCGTTTTCTCTGTGATGTTGGAAGTTAGAGCGTGAGAATCTGTAATGAGTTTGTGACCCTTTTTTCCTATGAGAAACTACTATTTATACAAGGAAGGAAAACACTAAAACTAACTAACTGTACAGAGAATTTAAAAAAGAAAACTGCTTCAGCCTTCGACTAGGGTAACTGCCAGAACTTCGACGGCGAGTACTTGATTTTGACCTGCTATTGAATCCCAGCCTTCCTCTCATCGAAATATCACCCTTCAATTGTTGTTAAGTCTAAGGCTTTGTCGAATTTGCCTTCTGATACAACTCTTCTGTGTCGAAACCAACATCTTCTTAGTCGAACAATTTCTGGGGCTGCTGATGTTTTAAAGCAAAAAATTCTCAAAAAGATTTCGACAATGCATATTCCACCTTATATGACAAACAAATATGATTATGCTTTAAAATATAAAATTAAGTTTCCACCTTTGCCAACCAGTAAAATGGCTTTGGCATTTCGACCACCAATTCCTGAATGGTTTGTGTGTGGTTCAACTATGGCGTTACAAAATTATTTTATAACTAAAACAGCCCAGAAAGTTATTCCAACTAAGCATGTCATACACACGTTTAGAGGTGATCTCCATTTGGACATTCAACATGTTTGAATCACATCTCCCATTGAAACAGGTGATGCATAAGACTCTTAGAAAAAATTTCAATTTCTCTTTCATGTGCAAATATATTTACATAATTTGTCGAATGTTTGTAGCTATTCCCATTCCAACAACCACTGGTTCAACCAAGTCTCCAAAGAAAGGGACAAAGAAAGAAATTAGCACTGCTTCGAAACAAAGCAAATCTCAACAAACCAAGAAATAAGAAGTAAGTGTCTTTGTGAAATCTTTGCAATATTATGTTCAAACCTTAAATTTGACACCTGACTAAATTTTGTTTTACAGAGTCGAAAGAGGACAAGCAGTTCTACTTCTGATGTTCCCTCTAAGAAAATGAAAAAAAGGACATGCAAATTGTGAGCGACAATTCAAAGGTCGAATCTCTTACCTCTTTACTTTTTCAATCATTTACCTTTCTTTTCCTTGTTCATACTAACATGAATGTCGAATTTTTAGTCTGACAGCCCAATGAACAGTCCCAAACAAACTGAGGTTCCTACAACTCAGGTTGAGAGAGAGAAGAAAAGAAAACATTCTCAAGAAACTCTCAAAACTCCAATTCCAACAGCTTCTGTCGAACAACAAGGAAAAAACAAAGAAACACCAAAAGAAAAAGCTTGCATGAATCTAGAAAAACCTACTAAGAAGAAAGCAAAAGCTCCTAAGAAACCTGAAAGTGCAGGTTCTCGTGTTGGAGAGACAGCTTCGAAGGTAATTAACAAACTCTTTATTTTTTCTAATCATCTTGATTCAATATGATAATAAATTCATCATTCTGTTATAATAGGGAAAGGAAGCTAGCAACATTGACCTTCAGCAAAAACAACCAACACCAACTTCGACTCTCTTCCCTTCTGTCGAACCAATAGTTGAAAACGTGGTCGAGGAACAACCAAATCAGACCGGTCCCATTAACATCATAGAAGAGGCTCTTCACCAACAAATGAATGATCTGACAGCCAATGAGCCTTCATTAGACAAGAATGCACTTGAAAGAGAAGTTCCTGACCAAGATCAAGATCAGAAAGATGATGAGATGAATGAAACTGATCACACTGCTGGTGTCGAGTTTGAGAAGGATAAGAAGAAGAAGAAGAAGAAGAAGAAGAAGAAGAAGAAGAAGAAGAAGAAGAAGAAGAAGAAGAAGAAGAAGAAGAAGAAGAAGAAGAAGAAGAAGAAGAAGAAGAAGAAGAAGAAGAAGAAGAAGAAGAAGAAGAAGAAGAAGAAGAAGAAGAAGAAGAAGAAGAAGAAGAAGAAGAAGAAGAAGAAGAAGAAGAAGAAGAAGAAGAAGAAGAAGAAGAAGAAGAAGAAGAAGAAGAAGAAGAAGAAGAAGAAGAAGAAGAAGAAGAAGAAGAAGAAGAAGAAGAAGAAGAAGAAGAAGAAGAAGAAGAAGAAGAAGAAGAAGAAGAAGAAGAAGAAGAAGAAGAAGAAGAAGAAGAAGAAGAAGAAGAAGAAGAAGAAGAAGAAGAAGAAGAAGAAGAAGAAGAAGAAGAAGAAGAAGAAGAAGAAGAAGAAGAAGAAGAAGAAGAAGCAGCACAAATTGATGATGATGTTGTTAACTCTGAAGAGGAAGAATCTGAAGATAACTCAGAGCACGTCGATGAATCACCAAAGGACCAAAACACCTCTAAAGCAACACCTTCATCAAGCAACACTCTGAGCCAAGAGGCCTTGAAAGAACTGAAAAGTAAGAATCCTCTTGAGGCTTTGAAACTCATGTTAAGTAGTAGGCCATCTTCGACTAAGAAAAAGCTTTTGGCTTGACAATTCCCTTGAAGGATGGTCTGTCGAAATTAGTTTATTTTTTATTTCTATTAATTCTTCTAGTTTTTCTCTGGAAACTCTGTATCCTGAAGCAATTTGTGCCAAATCATTTGCCTCTTGATTGTCAATTCGAGGCACATGCTTGATTTGAACACTATCGAAACTTTTTAACAATGTATTGGCAGTAACAAAATACATTATTAGGTTTTGTTTAATGCACTTATACTCTTTTGTTAATTGTTTCACAACTAGTTCTGAATCGCCTTTAATTTGGACATGTTTTGCCCCCAAGTCTAACAAGATCTCAAGTCCTCTATCAAGGCTTCATATTCTGCCTCATTATTGGAGCAAGATCGTTCGATTTTAAACTTATACTTTGTAGGAATTTTTGTTGGTGAGATAATTAAAATTCCAATTCCAACACCGTTTTTGTAGCTTGAACCATCGAAATATAACTTCCAAGGTTGAGTATCCACTAAGTTTACTGTGGTTTCGACCAATGAATGGTCGACAATAAAATATGCCACTATTTGGGCTTTAATAGCCTTTAAAGGCTGATATGTTAAGGAATATTCAGAAAGAGCTAAAGCCATTTACCTATTCTACTATGTAAAATTGGTTTCGACAGCATATGTTTAATAATATCATAATGCGAATAAACATACACATCAACAGGCTTTATATATTGCTTCAGTTTTGTACAAGAGAAGTACAAGCATAAACACAATTTTTCTATAGGATGGTACCTAGTTTCTGCATCGTTTAAAACCCTACTAAGGTAATATATGGCTCTTTCGACACCATTTTCATCCTGTTGTGCTAACATACTACCTATAGATAATTTTGATGCCCCTACATACAATTTCATTACTTTATTCCTAATAGGAGGTAACAAAATAGGAGGCTTCATCAGGTATGCTTTAATCTCGTTAAAGGCTTTCTGGTGTTCTGTATCCCATCTGAACACATCTTCCTTTTTCAATCGAAGCAATGGCGAAAATACTTGAGTCTTGCCACTTAGATTTGAAATAAATCTTCTAACGAAATTAATCTTTCCTAATAATGACTGTAACTCTTTCTTTGTCGAAGGAGCTTTCGTTTCCAAGATTGCTTTCGTCTTGTTTTGATTGATTTCAATGCCTTTTTTGTGTACAATGAATCCCAAAAAATCACCTGCACGCACATAAAAGGCACATTTGAGTGGATTCATTTTCAATCCATATTTTCTCATCCTTTCAAATGATTGTTGAAGATGGTCTAAATGACCATTTTCTGACGAAGATTTAATAACAATATCATCTATGTACACTTACATAAATTTTTCAATAAAATCATGAAACATGGAATTCATTGCTCTTTGGTATGTAGCACCGGCATTTTTTAGGCCAAATGGCATTACTATCCATTCATAAACACCTAAAGCCCCAGGGCAACGAAATGCTGTTTTTGATGTATCTTCTTCAGCAATATATATTTGGTTATAACCAGAATAACCATCAAGCATGCTTAAATATTCATAACCTGCTGCTGAATCAACTAACATTTCTGCCACTGGCATGGCATATTCATCCTTAGGTGTAGCATTATTCAAGTCTCTAAAATCTATACAAACTCTAAGTGTACCATTTTTTTTAATTACAGGAACTATATTAGCAAGCCATTCGACATACCTGGCAGTTCTGATGAACTTGCTCTTTAGTAATCTTTCTATTTCTGCTTTGATCTTCAACAGGATCTCTGGTGCAAATCTTCTTGGAGTCTGCTTCACTGGCTTCTTTCCTAGTCGAATTGGTAATTTTATCTCAACCACTTCTCGACTTAATCCTGGCATTTCACTGTAGTCCCAAGCAAAGCAATCCTTGTACTTCTTCAGCAATTCGACAATCTGCACCTTCAATGCTTGATCAATCTTTGCACTAATATATGTTGGCCTTTCTATGGAGCCATCCCCCAAATCAATCTCTTCTAAGGGATCTTGTGCCTGAATCCTTTTGGTCGAACCCAATGGATCCTTTTCAAAACCTAGAGGCTCATCATCGTAGACACAATCAAGCCTCTGGTTTTCGACAAAGTTGTCTTTATTTTCGCTTTCAATGGCTTCAGCAACCATTTGTTGTTGTAACTCGGCTTCTAAAACCGCTTTTTGTTTGTTTTCGGTCACATAGGCCGTAATTCTATCCCATGCACTGGGCTTATCCATAAATAATTATCTATGATCCATCCCACCCTGTAGGCTTGACAAAGCCTTGTGGGTGATTGTCTTCGTCTATAACCTCTCTCTCCCAAATAAATCCATAGTTGGGGTGGAGTGTAACGGAAGATCTAATATTGTTTTGGTGTTCATATCCAAATTCAGAAGATGCACATGGCGCAATATTCGCCAGTTGTTTGTCGAAAGTTTTCTTGGTTATAGCATTTACCTCAGCTTTGAAAAAACTCTGATCACCTTCAATATTTTCGACCAAACCATCTTCTCGCCAAATGATAAGCCTTTGGTGGACAGTCGAAGGTATTGCCCCCACACCATGTATCCATTCCCTTCCTAGCAGCAGGTTGTAATTTGCCTTTGATGGAACTACCAGAAACAATGTTGGTCTCTTAATACTTCCTACAGCAAACTCGACTTCAATGGCCCCAAGTGAATGGCCACTTTTGCCTTCATAGTTTGTAAGTATAACATTGTGTGTTTTCAAATCAGTTTCACACTTTCCAATTTTCTCCAACATATGTTGTGGCATCAAGTTTACAGCAGCACCACCATCGACCAGGATCTTGTTGACACCAATGTTATTCACTTTTGCTTGAATGTACAAAGGTTTGAGATGATTCATCATTCCACAATCTGGTCTCTCAAACACAGCATGTTGTTCCTCCACGCAACCATTCTTCAGTACATAGTAACAGATTGGCTTATAAGTAGTCTCTTCGTCGAAATCTTCTTGGACGTCATTCACTTCAGAAACTACATCATACTCAATTGGTAGAATTGAGACTACGCCACATAAGACATCGTATTCTGATGTGATCCTATGTTCACTAAGCATGTGGAAAGAAACTTATAAAGATACCACTATTTTATTGAGTACTAGACTTAATGGCTTATGCCATTTTGAATCCAAGTAGCAATCTTGAATTATCAATTGCTGGAGAATTCCTAGCAACTCATGCAACTAAGGTCTACACGTAGAAGTCGAAGGAAAATTTCATGAAGAGTAAATTAGTACAATATCAAGAAGAATAAATTAGCGCAATTTATTTCCATTTTTAGTACTTTATTTTAGGATTATATCTTTAATGTCATTTAATTGTCTTCTTTTATTTTAGGATTGAATCAATGGCTTTAATGCCAATTATTATTTCCTTAAAGTTAGGATTTGATATTTATTAGTATATTTTATTTTCTAGAGTTTTCTTAAGTCAATTTGGCTTGAGGTTCTTTTGGGTCAATAGGGCCTGAGGTTCTCTATATATTGTAATTCATTTGATAAAATGAAAAAAGTTGAATTTTGAGTAAAAATTTAGAGACGTGTCTCTATGGTTCTCTGAGCCGTTCTTGGAGCTTATCGGCTTGCCGTGGCGCTCATCCCGACTTATCGGAGCCGTCGGTGACTATTTCTAGAGTCATGAAGGTGGGAGGGATGGAGACACCACAATCGGGGATGGAAGACCGATCGATAAGTCTAGAAGACGCCACAACCGGCTATGGGGGTTCCGATTGATAAGTCCAGTTGAGCGCCACGGAAAACCGATAAGCTCTAAGAACGGCTCACGAAGAACCAAAGAGATGTTACCAAGTGGCTTCAGTCTCAAGAGGGGGGGTGAATTGAGATTGTTGAAACCAGTTCCCCTTTTTAACGACTTAGTTTGATTTTCGCGCAGGTTTATGAAATAAAAGAATTAGAATATAGAGCAGTAAAGCACGCACGAGATTTATACTGGTTCGGTCACCTCCCAGTGACCTACGTCCAGTCCTCACAACCCTTTGTGAGATTTTCACTATAAAAACAAAGCTTTCAACTGGGTGCTTTAATACCCTTACAAACACAGGCACTCTTCACCAAGGATACCCCACCTTGTGCAAGAGCCCTAAACAACAATTACAACAAGAGATACCCCACCCTTGTTACAATCAGAAATCCTAGAGAGATACCCCACTCTCTAGTAAAAACCCAATACAGTATTACAAGAAATTACAATAACAATGAAATAACAAATACCTCTGAGAAGGTGAATATGACAACTTGAAGATCCCCAACCTAACCCTTGAGAGAAATCAGCTCACAGTGATGAAGAACGTGAAATAGTGATTGTGACAGAGAGAAGCTTCGCGTTCTGCTTTTAATCGTGAAATAGAATTGTAGGTTGTTATTTTGATCGTGAAACCTAGGGTTCTATTTATAGAGATAGGAAAAATATGACCGTTGAAGCACTTTGTGTTATAAGTGACTAATCGATTTATGGCTTGCAAAACATAAGATAATAATCGATTAGTTGCTTTAAAAGTAAATAGCTCATAAGTGAATAATTGATTATATGCTTCAAAAAACAAGTTGTGAATCGATTAGTTGCTTGAAAAGATATAATGTTGAAATCGATTATGTGCTTCACAAATGCAAGTAGAAAATCGATTTCTTGCCTATGGAAATAGGTGAGGAATCGATTTGGTGCTTTTATAAGGCAAGTAGATAATCGATTGTTTGCTTTACAAAATGAAGTTTCACCAAATTAAGAGAAGAATCGATTATCTTCTTTATAACTATGAGCCATGAATCGATTGTGGGCTCTAAAACAAGTTCAATCGATTGCTAGCTTTAAGTTCAAAGGTTGTGAATCGATTTCTAGCTTTAAACAAGCTATGAATCGATTGTTAAAAAAAATTTCTTTTAAAACAAAAAACCAAGAATTTATTTCTTTTAAGAACAACAAGTGCCTAACCTATTTATCAATTGAAAACATATGTTAGGTTCATTTGTGTGAGTGATATTGTGTTTTGTGATTTGAGCCGATTCTCGGAAGCGGTTTACAATTCATTCCTAAGACGACCCAACTTCCTAGGGACTACTACCCTTGACACACTTACTTCTTGAGTTGGTTGTGCCTTGGAATTCCACTTGTCACTTTGTGTTAGATTGCTTCATCATCAAAACTTAACCTGCAACACAAGATATCCACATTCTCCCCCTTTTTGATGATGACAAAATTTTAATTCATCTCAAGTGGGAGGTTAGTTCATCAAGCAAAACAATGCACTAATATTAAAAGGACTCCCCCTTACTTGATGCTCCCCCTATCTAAATGCAAAGTGACAATCCTATACTTCTCCCCCTTTTTGTCATGATCAAAAGGGTAAGCATGAGATAAAGTTTGCTAGTCGAAAGAGTACAGCTAAGAAAAACAAATAAACTATTACAATCGAAGACATAACACAAAAAAATTATTTAAAAGTTCATTTAAATTCTTTTTGAAAAAGAAACTTTCATTCAAATAGAGGATGAATCAATGATTCCAAGTTCTCTTCTAATAAAAAAGAAACTTTCTTTTTGCAATGGTTTTGTGAAAATGTCAGCTAGCTGTTTTGACGACTCAACGAACTCAATCACACAATCGCCTTTCTGAACATGATCTCTAAGAAAATGGTGTCTAATCTCTATATGCTTAGTCCTAGAGTGTTGAACGGGGTTCTTTGTAAGATTAATTGCGCTTGTGTTGTCGCATTTAATCGGAATGTGATCTAATTCTACACCATAGTCAAGAAGTTGTTGCTTCATCCAGAGGATTTGTGCGCAGCAACTTCCTGCTGCAACATATTCTGCTTCAGCAGTTGACAGTGCGACACTGACTTGTTTCTTACTGTGCCATGAAACTAATGCACTGCCTAAGATGTGACATGTTCCACTAGTGCTTTTCCTATCTAGTTTACAGCCAGCAAAATCAGAGTCGGAGTATCCGACAAGACTACATGTGGCGCCCTTGGGGTACCACAGACCAACATTTTGTGTTCCTACGAGATATCTCATGATTCTTTTGACTGCTACTAGATGTGACTCTTTTGGATTTGCTTGATATCTAGCACACATGCAAACACTAAACATGATATCCGGTCTACTAGCAGTTAAATAGAGTAGTGAGCCAATCATACCTCGATATTTGCTTAATTCTACCGGTTTACCTTCTTCATCCTTGTCTAAGTAGCATGAGGTGCTCATCGGAGTGGTCATTTCTTTTGCCTTATCCATTTCAAATCTCTTGAGAAGTTCTTTGCAATATTTTGTTTGAGATATGAAGATGCCGTTCTTGGTTTGCTTTATTTGAAGCCCGAGAAAGAAGTTGAGTTCTCCCATCATCGACATTTCAAACTCATTCTGCATAATACTAGAAAATTCTTTGCAAAGCAATTCATTAGTAGCACCGAATATAATATCATCCACATAGATTTGTACGAGTAAGATGTCATCTTTTGACTTCTTTATAAATAGTGTAGTGTCAACTTTCCCTCTTTGAAAATCATGATTGAGTAGAAATTTGCTCAATCTTTCATACCAAGCTCTTGGAGCTTGCTTCAGACCATAGAGAGCCTTTTTGAGTTTAAAAACGTGATCTGGTTTTTCATAATTTTCAAAGCCAGGTGGTTGTTCAACATACACTTCTTCTTGAATAAAGCCATTCAAAAACGCACTTTTGACATCCATTTGATATAGTTTAAAATCCATAATTGATGCAAATGCAAGGAGCATGCGAATAGCTTCTAATCTAGCTACAGGTGCATATGTTTCATCATAGTCTATTCCTTCTTCTTGATTATAACCTTTAGCTACTAGTCTAGCTTTGTTTCTAACAATTATGCCCGACTCATCTAGTTTGTTTCTAAACACCCATTTTGTGCCTATTATTTGATGATTGTTAGGCCTAGGGACAAGATCCCACACATCATTTCTTTCAAATTGATTTAACTCTTCTTGCATAGCAATGGTCCAATGTTCATCTTCTATAGCCTCATCTAGATTTCTAGGTTCAATTTGAGATACAAAAGCTATATGATTACATGCATTTCTAAGAGAGTTTCGAGTAGTTACCCCTTTTGATACATCACCGATAATATTTTCAATTGAGTGGTGCCTTGGGATTCTCCATTCTTTTGGTAAATCATTGCTTGAATCTTCTTCATTTCCTTGTTGAGGAGTAGATTCAGTCTCCTTCTCTTTATTCTCATTTTTCTTCTCTTCATCTAGCTGTAATGCTTCGAGCTCATCTGCAACATCATCAATAACCTTTCCCAACCTTTTGGGGTTAGATTCTTCAAATGTAACATGTACAGATTCCTCAATTACTTTATTTCTTTTATTGAAGATTCTAAATGCTTTACTAGATAAAGAGTAACCGAGAAAAATTCCTTCATCAGCTTTAGCATCGAATTTTCCTAAGTTATCTTTTCCATTGTTCAAGACAAAACATTTGCATCCAAAAGTATGTAAGTGTGAAATGTTTGGTTTTCTCCCTTTGTAGAGTTCATAAGGGGTTTTCTTTAAAATAGGCCTAATCAAAACTCTATTCATAACATAACAAGCAGTACTTACAGCATCAGCCCAAAAATATTTTGGGATGTCATGATCATTCAACATTGTTCTGGAAAGCTCTTCCAAGGATCGATTTTTCCTCTCAACGACTCCATTTTGTTGAGGAGTCCTAGGTGCTGAGAAGTTGTGATCAATACCAAGTTCTTCACAGAAATTTTCAAACCTTTCATTCTCAAATTCTCCACCGTGATCGGTTCGGATGGAGACAATTTTCAGCTCTTTCTCATTTTGAATGCTACGAGCAAGTTTCTTAAAAGCTCCAAATGCATCGCTTTTATTTGCGATGAATAGTGTCCAAGTGTACCTTGAATAGTCATCTACTATGACAAGTGCATAGTAATTTCCACCAAAGCTTTTCGTTCGTGAGGGACCAAATAAATCCATGTGTAAAAGCTGCAAAGGTTTGTTAGTAGACACAACATTCTTTGATTTGAAAGATACTTTGACTTGTTTACCTTTTTGACATGCATCACATAATTTATTTTTTTCAAACTTGATTTTAGGAAGACCACTTACTAGTTCCTTAGAGACTAATTTGTTAAGATGATCCATATGAATATGAGCTGCTCTACGATGCCATAGCCAAGAGTTTTCTTCCTTACTAATGAGACAACATGCATTATGAGATGAAACTTCATCAAGATTAATCATGTATATATTTTCTACTCTGTTTCCTATCATTCTAACTTGTTTGCTCTTTTTATCTTCAATGATGCATGATCCTGAATCAAATATTACTCTATTTCCTTTATCACATAGTTGGCTAATACTTAGTAAATTATGTTTAAGACCTTCAACATAAAGCACATTATCAATAGCAGTAGATAAATCTTTACCAACTTTACCTTCACCGAGGATTCTTCCTCTATTGTTATCACCATAAGTCACATAACCGCTTGATCTGGGGGTAAGAGTTAAGAACTTTGTTATATCTCCAGTCATGTGCTTTGAGCATCCGCTGTCAAGGTACCAATCTGACCCCCGTACCTTGAAGCATACCTCATTTTCGCTTTCACTTTCACTTCCATGATTGGCCATGAGTGCAACTTGAGCCTCTTCACTTTCTGAATCATCTGATGAGTCCATGTCATTATCTTCCCATGCTATGTAGGCTTTTCTACCTTTGTTTTCTTTGAACCCCTTTTTCTCATATTTTGACGCCTTTTTCAGTAAGCTTGGGCACTCTATCTTAATATGACCAGGTTTTCCACATTCGTAGCAAGTTGGAGGACTAGATGAGTTTTCCTTGCTTGAGGACCTTTTTGGAGGAAAGCTCTTCCTAGGAATATTTTTCTTTCTCATGAATTTTTTGAATTTTCTAACCATAAGTGCCATGTTCTCATCATCTTCATCCTCTTCATTTTCTGAGTCATCACTATCATCAGGTCGATTTGAACTAGAAGCCTTTAAAGCCAAGCTTTTCTTTTTCTTATCTTTTTCTTCATGCTCTGCCAGACGAGTGAGCTCTAGTTCGTGCTCTTGTAGTTTGCCAAAAAGAGTGGTGAGTGTCATGGTAGCTAAATTCCTTGATTCAGCTATAGCAGTTACCTTCGGTTGCCATTCTCTATTCAAACACCTTAGCACTTTGTTGATTAAGTCTTCAGCAGGAAACGACTTTCCTAATGAACCCAATTGATTCACTATGTGAGTGAACCTTTTTTGCATTTCTTGTATGGTTTCTCCTGGATTCATTCTGAATAATTCATATTCTCGGATAAGAGTATTTGTTCTTGCTCTTTTTACCTCACTAGTACCTTCATGAGTGACTTGAAGATTATCCCACATTTCTTGTGCAGTTTTGCAATTTGACACCCTAAAGAACTCATCGAGGCTTAGTGCGGAAGTAATGATGTTTTTGGCCCGGAGATTGTGTTGTACCTTTTTCTTATCATCATCAGTCCAATCAGCTCTTTCTTTGACAGTGAGAATACCATTTACCATGTGCGTGGGGACATAGGGTCCATTTTCCACAGCATCCCATACATCAATATCAACCCCTTCTATGAATATTCTCATTCTTTCTTTCCAATATGCATAATCTTTCCCGTTGAATCCCGGAGGACGGGTAAGAGACGCACCCTCTTGCGTAGACCAACCTGAAGCCATTTCTCTTGAAGCTGCTAGGCCCTTTAAACAAGAGTCTAGCTCTGATACCACTTGTTACCAAGTGGCTTCAGTCTCAAGAGGGGGGGTGAATTGAGATTGTTGAAACCAGTTCCCCTTTTTAACGACTTAGTTTGATTTTCGCGCAGGTTTATGAAATAAAAGAATTAGAATATAGAGCAGTAAAGCACGCACGAGATTTATACTGGTTCGGTCACCTCCCAGTGACCTACGTCCAGTCCTCACAACCCTTTGTGAGATTTTCACTATAAAAACAAAGCTTTCAACTGGGTGCTTTAATACCCTTACAAACACAGGCACTCTTCACCAAGGATACCCCACCTTGTGCAAGAGCCCTAAACAACAATTACAACAAGAGATACCCCACCCTTGTTACAATCAGAAATCCTAGAGAGATACCCCACTCTCTAGTAAAAACCCAATACAGTATTACAAGAAATTACAATAACAATGAAATAACAAATACCTCTGAGAAGGTGAATATGACAACTTGAAGATCCCCAACCTAACCCTTGAGAGAAATCAGCTCACAGTGATGAAGAACGTGAAATAGTGATTGTGACAGAGAGAAGCTTCGCGTTCTGCTTTTAATCGTGAAATAGAATTGTAGGTTGTTATTTTGATCGTGAAACCTAGGGTTCTATTTATAGAGATAGGAAAAATATGACCGTTGAAGCACTTTGTGTTATAAGTGACTAATCGATTTATGGCTTGCAAAACATAAGATAATAATCGATTAGTTGCTTTAAAAGTAAATAGCTCATAAGTGAATAATTGATTATATGCTTCAAAAAACAAGTTGTGAATCGATTAGTTGCTTGAAAAGATATAATGTTGAAATCGATTATGTGCTTCACAAATGCAAGTAGAAAATCGATTTCTTGCCTATGGAAATAGGTGAGGAATCGATTTGGTGCTTTTATAAGGCAAGTAGATAATCGATTGTTTGCTTTACAAAATGAAGTTTCACCAAATTAAGAGAAGAATCGATTATCTTCTTTATAACTATGAGCCATGAATCGATTGTGGGCTCTAAAACAAGTTCAATCGATTGCTAGCTTTAAGTTCAAAGGTTGTGAATCGATTTCTAGCTTTAAACAAGCTATGAATCGATTGTTAAAAAAAATTTCTTTTAAAACAAAAAACCAAGAATTTATTTCTTTTAAGAACAACAAGTGCCTAACCTATTTATCAATTGAAAACATATGTTAGGTTCATTTGTGTGAGTGATATTGTGTTTTGTGATTTGAGCCGATTCTCGGAAGCGGTTTACAATTCATTCCTAAGACGACCCAACTTCCTAGGGACTACTACCCTTGACACACTTACTTCTTGAGTTGGTTGTGCCTTGGAATTCCACTTGTCACTTTGTGTTAGATTGCTTCATCATCAAAACTTAACCTGCAACACAAGATATCCACAAGAGACACGTCTCTAAATTTTTACTCAAAATTCAACTTTTTTCATTTTATCAAATGAATTACAATATATAGAGAACCTCAAGCCCTATTGACCCAAAAGAACCTCAGGCCCAATTGACTTAATAAAACCCTAGAAAATAAAATAGACTAATAAATATCAAATCCTAACTTTAAGGAAATAACTAATTGGCATTAAAGCCATTGATTCAATCCTAAAATAAAAGAAGACAATTAAATGACATTAAAGATATAATCCTAAAATAAAGTACTAAAAATTGAAATAAATTGCGCTAATTTATTCTTCTTGATATTGTACTAATTTACTCTTTATGAAATTTTCCTTCGACTTCTACGTGTAGACCTTAGTTGCATGAGTTGATAGGAATTCTCCAGCCAATGATAATTCAAGATAGCTACTTGGATTCAAAATGGCATAAGCCATTAAGTCTTGTACTCAATAAAATAGTGGTATCTTTATAAGTTTCTTTCCACATGCTTAGTGAACTTAGGATCACATCATATTCTGACCCAGAATCAGCAAAATCTGAATCCATTTCTTCATCTAAGTTAAGACCTTCTTTGATTACTGAGAGTGGAGGAAATATCCTTTCAATAGCTGGCTTTCTAGCCATTTCAAGAGGCTTTAAAGGCACTTGCTTACCTTTGTCATTGCTAGAATTCTCCACTTTGCTTACAGCAGCAGCAACTTTTTTCTGGCGTTCATACCTGCGCCATTGTGTTCTTGTCATGGGATTTTTCCCTTTGTAGTTATTACTATAGGCATATTTGTTAGATTCAAATGCCTTGTTCTGGCCAATAGCACTAGTACTACCTTTGACCATTTTTGCTGATTTCCAGCATTCTTTCCAGCATAATATACTGGATAATAACCAGTACTCTTTCCACCAGAATGTACCCATTTCTCGACAGGAGACTTTGCTGGAGGTACATATGTTTTGATCTGTTCCTTTTGAGGATTCTTTGTCGAAGTGACTTTGTACTGAATACCTCTGTTGCTGTAGCTGAACTTTGGCCTTTTGTTGACCCATTTTCCTTTGCGCTTCAGTTGAGGCTTAAAACCCTCAAGATTTTTAGCAGCCTCTTTGTCGAAGACAGAACTACATCTTGGACAAAGCATCACTTCAGTGTTGTTAATTTTGCAGCGGTTAAGGAAATCAATCAATTCTTCCTCTGCCGTTGGGTAAACTATCTTCATTTTTTCAGCATATTGGTCTTCAGTGACCATTTCGACATCCACTTTGTCAACAGCTTTCTCCACTTTAGCATCATCAGCAACAACTCCGGTGACTTCAACCACGTTGATGTCAACTTCGACAAGCAATGCATCAGTTGTTGGTAGAGGATCAGCATCAATTTTCATTGGTGGCTTTGATTTGTCACCAAATTTCAGTCTTCCCTCATTGAGGGCTTTTTGAACCAAATCCCTGAAAATAACACAACGAGAAGTGTTATGGCCTAAGAAATTGTGAAATTTACAAAAACCGCTTTTCTGTCGTTGTTCCAATGGTGGTACTTTCAGACCCTTAGGCACCAAAATTTGACCATCAGCAACTAACAGATCAAATATTTCATCACATTTAGAAACATCATAAGTATAAGTTTTTGCAACAAACTTATCATTTTTAGGCTCAACAGGATTTTTTCCATTTGAAGGTTTCAACAATTTACAAGTATAAGGAGGTCCTGATTTTAATTCTGCTATATTAACCTCCTCTTCGACATCTTCATAAGATATGTCGAATTATTGGTCACTGTCATTAGTTTCGACATATGCAACCTTTTCTTTTTTATTTTGAAACCTGCCTGATTTGGCTTTTTCAGCTTTAAGTATTTCTACTTGTCGAACTCTATCAGCTAATTGTGCCATATCTCTTAAGTGTAATATTGTATCTAGCTTCTTTCTTATAGAATAATCTAGACCACCAGCAGTCATTTCGACTAACTCATGTTCAGGCACTTGAGTAAAACACCTTGCTTTAAGAAGTCTAAATCGATTGAGATAATCATCAATAGATTCTGCCCCCTTGCGTTGAACACTAGCTAGTTCCTTAAGACTAATCTTGCATTGGCCCATATAGAATTGTTCGTGGAAGGACTTTTCTAACTGACTCCAACTAAAAATAGAATTTGGAGGTAAAGTGGTGAACCATGTAAACGCATTCTTAGTTAGAGAATTTGGAAAATACTTCATTCTTAAATTCTCATTATGTGCTATATCACCAGCTTCCGTAAGATAACGAGCCACGTGTTCGACAGTGGATTCGCTAGTTTCTCCAGCAAATTTTGTGAACTTAGGAATTTTCCATCCCCTAGGTAACTCTGTTTGCAAGGTATATTCCAACAAAGGTGATACAAAATTGGGCCTGTGCAAGCCTAAATTAAGGCCATTCTGGGCTAGAATGTTTTCGACCAAATTAGCCAAATTATTTTGCGCCCCAAAATTGTTTTGTTGCACTTGTCTAACCACTTCGTCTGCATTTTGGTTTCTATTTACTAACACAACATCAGGGATTGCCTCTATCCTCATAGGTTCTTTGACAACATGTTGTTGTCCCTGATTACCCTGATTTATGGGAATGGCATTGTTAGGCCTTTCTAAAGGGATTTCGACAGGCCTAACATTTTGAATTTGGGGAATTTGCTGGTTATGCACTGGTGGAGTGCCAAAGAAATCAGCAATTCTTCCCATTTGTGTCGCCAACATCTGGTAACTATTATTAGTGTTTTGTATTAAAGGATTAAACACAGTACCAATTTGTTGTGTTAACATATTAACCATATCATGGTTACTATCATCCATTTGTTGCCTTAACACCAACAAAGATGTCGTAGTCAAATTAGGTTGGGCATTTCGACTATAAATACCCTGTGATTGCATTATCTGCAAATGTAGACGAATTTGTCTGAAGGCCTGCCATCAATGTCGTTGGCATGCCATATGGGAAAGCCCTACCACTCACACTAAATGGCATGTTTCCAAATCACTGGATTTGCCATTAAAGGACTTGTTGGTCCTAACATTGGTGGCATAGAAGCCATAGTATTAACATTTGTTAATGCTGCAGTAGTCATCATTGACACATGAGTAATTATGGGAGAAGTTATGGCAGTTACTCCCATTGTCGTCGAAGAAGGCATAGCAACGGTTATGCCTGCAACATTTGCAGCGTTAGCGTCACTAACTGACGCTTGTTCTTGCGTACTTTGTGCATTTGATGCAGAACCATTATTTGTACTAGAGCGCGCCATCTCTGAAAAATGTTTTCCACTCCTTAAACGCATGCACAGATAAGCACAATTTTTTTAAAAAAAAAAAATCAACGAAAAACTTTAAAATTAGCACAAATGTCCCACCGGGCGTGCCAATTTGTTTACCGTGGTTTTTGGTAAACACCGCTAGTTTGAAATTTCTTTTGTTTGTAGGATCAACTAGTAAATCCTAAGACCATTTGTGTTAAAGTTTTTCCAGAAATTATGAGTGTTTTACAGTTTTCAAAGGAAAGAAGGAAGATAACTGTCAGTTTCGCGCGAAACCGTCGAAGTTACTTCAGACAGAGATGAAGAGAGCACATAAAAACGCAAAAAATTGCTTAAAGAAACAAAGTAAAATGCATTAATTGAAAAGAAAGTTGGTACACATGATCATACATTCTTCTCTGACTCGTTTTCTCTGTGATGTTGGAAGTTAGAGCGTGAGAATCTGTAATGAGTTTGTGACCCGTTTTTCCTATGAAAAACTACTATTTATACAAATAGAAAATAACTGTACAAAGTTTAAAAAATGTAACTGCCACGTGCTTTCGACAACAGTTGCTTGATTCTACTTCGTTATCAGCCCTTAGCTTCTTCTTGTTAAAATCTCTGACTTCATCCTCTTCGACTTTGCCAAATCTAAGGTCGAAATCTGCTTGATGCAACCTGATAACTTAATTCACTTCAGTGTCGAAATTGGTACTTGTCTCTTGGAATACAAGGTCAAACTTTAAAAATAAGTCAAACCTCGTTGACTGCATTTAATTGAGTCTGTCGAAAATGCAGGCTAACAGCGGTATAAGATAAACATAAAAAATTATAGCGCGGGATTTTTTATGTATTAATAATAATAATAATAATACAATAATTTAACCTAACCTCATACATGTATCTTTCACCACTTGTTCAATGGGAAAAAAAAAACAAAGATATGGGAGGCCCTCATTTTTTTTTTTGACAAAACATGGGAGGTGTCCATAATACAAAATGTTAGGAAATCACTTTTACAAGGTCATTTCATTAGAGGATCAAGATTTTATATGAAAAAAATTCTATTCTCGAACCTAATTTTGTAACACTTATCTTATTCCACTTGCCTCGATAGAAAAAGAAAATATATTTCTCTGTACATCCTTCCAAACTTTATTTCTCCTATCAAGGCAAGTATAGTATGAGACATCTATATATACGAAGAATAAAGATGAAAAGAAAAATAACCTATCTTTATCTCTATAAAACACGACCTAGCTAGAAAAAACACATTTACAATATTTCTATAAAGTCACGACATTTTATATGAAAAACAAAAATGACAATCTCAGACCTAATTTCATATAACACTATTTTATACCACTTGCCTTGATAGGAAAAAAATATATTTCTCAGTACATACTTCCGAACTTTACTTTTCCTATCAACGCGAACTGTATAAGATACGGGTATAAAATGAGACACATTACTTTATATGAAAAAACAAAAAATGTTATTCTTGAGCCTAATTTCCTACAAGATTAGCATAGATGGATCTCACTGAAAAGCATATAGTAGAATCCAAAATCCATATCCAAGAATCTTCCTTCCCTCTGACCAGATTAACATCCTGCAGAATTATAAGTAACGAATCCGCCTCCTCTATAGCAGTATGGTCATCACCGATCCTCCACGGCAAACTCCATTGCCACACATTATTGCGCCAAGCTACCATATCAGACACCTTCACGTTCTTCAGATCACAACGTTCATATAAATAAAGAAAAACCACATGTAGAGTATGCTGCTGACCTAACCATTGATGGTGCCAAAATTTTACATTATTACCATCCCCCAAGCCTCTTCTAGCACACTATCCTCAAACCATGCACCCGTGTGTAAGTGTTTCATTTCCCATACAAAGGAGATCCCTAAGTTAGCATATGAAAGGAAAATGAGTTTATAAGTTTTTTGTTATACAACATGCAAAGAAAATGGGTTTACAGTTATTGGTTGTACAACATGCAAAAGAAAAATGGGTTTCTTTCCAAAATCTACTTTTGCCTAGTTGACTGTCCCAACTTGATAGGCTAAAAAACAATTTTGACCCGAAAAACATATGCAGTGAAATATTTCATAATACGCATCTTATACCATATGCCTTAATAGGAAAACAATACTATCTTCTGTTTACATCATTCGGACTTTAATTTTCCGATCAAGGCAAGTGGTATAAGATACGTGTACCAAATAAGGCACGTGCTTTTTTACACGTATCTTCCACCGCTTGTCTTAAGAGATTCTGCGATATCGAAATATTTTTTTCCTCCAAAAAAAAAACTATGTTACTTGACAAAAGTCGCTTACTATAGTATTTCAATAATAAACTCAAAATATATTATAGGAAAAAATATATTCTTTGGGACTAGTTTCTTATTTGTATCTTTCACTTCTTTTTTATAAGAAAAAACATGAATTTTATGCAACTCCTTTAGAAAAATTAAAAGTATTGGATGTCTTTATTAAAATTTTGCTAAATTATTTCTTTAATCATTTTGATAATATTCTCTCAATACTTTAAATGAAAAACAAAACAAAAAAATGTTAGGTCTAATTTCATATATGTATATTTTGCCATCTGAATTTATAGGAAAAGTGGGGACATGAGAGGAAAAGGGGTTTATGAGTTATTTGTTATACAACATGCAAATAAAAATGGGTTTATGAGTTATTGGTTATACAACACGCAAAGAAAAATGGATTTCTTTCACTAGTCAATATTAAAATTACAAAATCTACTCTTGCCTCGTTGACCCTCCCCACTTGATAGGCTAAAAAACAACTGTGACCAAAAAACATATGAAGGAAAATATTTCATAATGCGCATCTTATACCATTTGTCTTGATAGGAAAACAATACTATCTTTCTGTGTACATCCTTCGGACTTTATTTTTTTAATTAAGGCAAGTGGTATAAAATACGTGTATCAAATTAGGCATGTGGTTTTTTACACGTATCTTCCACCTTCCATCGCTTGTCTTAATAGAAATCATAGAGATTATGCAAAATCGAAATATATTTTCCTCCATAAAAAAACTATGTTAATTAACAAAAGTCGTCTACTATAATATTTCTATAGTAACTTCAAATATATTATAGGAAGAAACATGTTATTCTTTGGGACTAATTTCTTATTTGTATCCATCAATTTTTTTATAAATAAAAACATGAATCTTTCGCCACTCCTTTAATGGAAAAATAAAAATATTGGATGTCTTTGTTAAAAAATTTGCTAAATTATTTCTTTAATCATTTAGATAATATTCTCTCAATACTTTAAATGAAAAAAAAAAGTTCTTAGGTCTAATTTCATATATGTATATTTTGTCATCTTTATTTATAGGAAATGTGAGGAAATGAGAGGAAAAGGGTTTAGGAGTTATTTGTTATACAAAATGCAAAGAAAAATGGGTTTATAAGTAAGGTTATACAACATGCAAAGGAAAATGGGTTCTTTCACTAGGCCATATTAAAACCTATTCAGAAACTAAACCTGTTCAACCCATAACCTCACCAGATTTATTTTTTTTGAATTAAATAATTTCAACAGGTATTTTTTTCAAGGTACTATTTTTTTTTTGACAGATTTTTCAAGGTATTATTGTTTAGCCCCTTTACTCACATCACGAAAAACAAAATACTTAACGGTGCTGTTGTACTAAACTTTAAAAAAAATTGTCGAATGAAATTACCTATTGGCTCATTTGAGAAACATGACAAGTGTCAAAAATGAGGGTAACATAGTAACTTACATTTAATCAATTATTTCTTTTTATCTTTCTTCTTACACTCTCTTTCTTCTTTTTCACTTTTTCTTACACTCTCTTTCTTCCTTTTTTTTACTTTACTTCTATTTTCCCCATAAACAATTATTCTCTTTATCCTATCATTTCTCACTTTAATTTTTTTAACTAAATTTCTAAACTTATACAAATTAGCTATAAAAATGTAAATTAATCACACTAAATAAAACTATCACCTTTTTAGAAAAAATTTTCCCGTTAAAATTTTAATTTTCTCTCCGAAATCTATTTTCACTCTTCTATTTACACTCTTATTGATAATCTATTAACACCTCTTATTGATAATCTACTATCTATTTTTTATTATCTACTATAATCTATTAATCAACTTAAATAATCAATTGAAACTACAAGATAACTGCAATGATATATAAAAAACACACGGGATAACTGTACTGATATATAAAAAAAACATGACATTAATATTTGTCAATGATAATTAATTTTTTTTGAAGACTACTACTACAAACCTACTATCTAAAAAACAAGAAGACTTAATGACTATTTAAAGTACTAATTAATATTTAAAACAAATATTTCTTATTGAAAATCTACTATCTACTATAGTCTACTAATCAACTAAAATAGTCAATTGAAACTATGGGATAACTACACTGATATATAAAAAACACGGGATAACTGCAGTGATACATAAATAAAACACATGATTAATATTTGTCATTGATAATTATAATTTTTGAATACTACTATAAACCTACTATCTAAAAAAACAAGAAAGTTTAATGACTATTTAATATGATTAATTTTTAAAACATATACATATTTCTTATTGATAATCTACTATCTATCTTTTACTATCTACTATAATCTACTAATCAACTCAAATAATCAATTGAAACTATGAGATAACTGCACTGCTATATAAAAAAAATACGGGATAATTGCCGTGATACATAGAAAAACACGAGATTAATATTTGCTATTGATAATTATAATTTTTGAAGACTACTGTAAACCTACTATCTAAAAAACAAGAAGGTTTAATGACTACTTAAACTGATTAAATTTAAAACACGGGATAAATATTTCTTATTGATAGTCTACTATCTATCTTTTACTATCTATTATAATCTACTAATCAACTCAAATAATCAATTGAAACTATGAGATGACTGCACCGATAGATAAAAAAACACAGGATAACTACACTGATATATCAAAAAATACGGGGATAACTACTGTGATATATATATATATATAAAAACACGAGATTTATAGCTACACTGATATATAAAAAACACTACATTGATATAAAACTCACAGGATAAATGCTCAGATTTTTTTAAATGATACTTTTACATTTTTAGATTTTAATATGTATCTATTTTTTATTTGAAACTTCTTTTTTATTTACTTTAAATTTGCCTTTATTTTCACAGGATAATGTTTAGACTATTTAAATACTGTTTAATTCATTCATAAAAAGAATACGACAGCACCTGTGCGTATGCATGGGTATCCTACTTGTTTGTTAAACAAAATGCAAAGAAAAATGGGTTTATAAGTAAGGTTATACAACATGCAAAGGAAAATGGGTTCTTTCACTAGGACATATTAAAACCTATTCAGAAACTAAACCTGTTCAACCCATAACCTCACCAGATTTTTTTTTTGAATTAAATAATTTCAACAGGTATTTTTTTCAAGGTACTATTTTTTTTTGACAGATTTTTCAAGGTATTATTGTTTAGCCCCTTTACTCACATCACAAAAAACAAAATACTTAACGGTGCTGTTGTACTAAAGTTTAAAAAAAAATTGTCGAAATAATAAAAAATTTAAAAATTATAATTTCTCTCATTCGTATTGTCTGCTATTTCCGATTCCAGGGATGTGAAATGAACTCGTCTTGTTTCTAGTCACATTGGCGTTTTAACAGAGATGAGGACAATTGGAAGCTTCACTTAATTCTTAAACATAAAAATCAACTTTCATAGTCATACACATTATACCTAGGCACGTAATGGCCAATGGGCAATGGACTCAATATCGTGAAAAAAAAAGATAGAAACAATTTTCAACTCTTACAACAAAATTGAAACAACTGAAATATTTCAACACAAATAAATCCCAAGCCAGAAATTGTAAAGGATAAACACCCATTTTTTAGCCCAAAACAATTACCACAAAAACTTCCATAGGAAAATCACTTCATATCCAGCCTCCAGGGAATTCACTTTTAATATTTGTGGGGAAAACAGGATTAAATGCTAAACGGAGGTTTTCATTTTAACAACTCATAGTACTAGTAGGTTCATAAAATTCAAATCAGAGATCCTTCTTCTTACACAACCAAACAGAACATTAGGTGATCATAATCAAATGATTCGCCAGACACGATAACCAAAAGGAACGAGGAACATCATGATTAAGAAAGAGAAGCAAATAGGAAGCAAGCGTATGGTGAATAAGGAACACTGTCTATATAGCTTCCAGAGCTTGTAGGATATCAGCCTTCAAATCCTCAAAATCCTCAACTCCAAAGCTGAAGCGAACCAAGTTGTCGTAAATCTTCCACTTCGCCCTTTCTGACTGTGGAAGATCCCTGTTGCAGAAGAATACATGAAGATTAAATATACAGAGCTATAAATAACCAGCTAAGTAAATAACTAAAACGATGTAAATTTCACTCCATGCATCACATAGGACCAACTAGGACAGATTCCCTTACAGGGTCGCATACAAGTAGGACCATTGCCCATGATGAGTAGTGTCAAAATCATAAACTTGACAATTTAAACAGGGAATCCAAATGAGTACCAGTAGGACAAAATGGCAGGTTGATCGACAATGCTCTCACAGCCACCAAATGAGGCTGCAATATATGGGATTCTCAGTGAATCAACGAATTTTATTGTGGTTGTTAGATCTCCATCTATCTGCATTATTGGATGCCAAACTGTCAAAATTATGCAGATAATAGTACCAACTACATCACACACAAAAAAATCGGTATGTGATTGGTAGCAACCACATATTTGAATAGCAATCCCTACCAAAAAACTCACAACACCTCCGAAACCAGTCATCTGCCTCATGGCAAGCTCGTGTTCAGGATGACTTGGCAAGCCAGGATAGTAGACACGTGTCACCTGCCAATAACATATGTGATATGTCATTAAAGCCAGTTCAAATCAGATGCAGAGTAAAAAACATTTTTTTTTATCCACAGAACAGCTTAAGCACCAACCCCAAAGGATGCAAGTAAAGAGGTCATTATAATTATACTTCTCATAAATAACATACAAAACCACGCTCGACAAATTGTGTGTTTTTGCAATTGAGTTTGTCTATATCAAATGTGATTTTACCAAAAAAATACATATGCTTGAATAGTAAAACTGATTTTGCCTCCAAATCACAATTTGACTAAAAATGATTAAAAAAAAATGTCTCTGGTAGTAAAATTTACACCAAGTTTTACCCTTTTTTGGTTACACTCTAAGTTTTACACTAAACATTTGTCTCCAGAGTAAAACATCCAAACATAAGTCATTCACTTTAAAACTTAATTTTCACCAAATCAATTTCATTAAAAATAATGTTTTTGACATACGCTACACACACAAGAAAGTATTCACATTCATCAATATCACTGCATCAAAAGAAACCAGTCTCTGCAATTAGGCACAAACTTCGTACTTCTTATGAACGGATGTATATTGTGAGGGGGGGGATCAACAAAGACATCATTTAAATAAATTTTTTTAAATAAATTTTTTTAAAAAAAATTCCTAAAACTAAATAACATCTTCAACCACACATTCCATTTTGTTTATGTAATGCGATTCAACAATACTTCTGCACAAGCTCATTTAAAATTTTTTAGAATCTCATTACTAATGCCATGGTACCTTGGGATGTGCCTCTAAAATTTTGGCCATCCTCAGTGCTGTTGAATTCTGCTGCTGTACACGAAGATGCAGCGTTTTCATGCCTCTGATGAATAGGTATGCGGCATTCTGGGAACACATTTGCATTATGTCAAGCACAATAATCATGTATAATATCGTTCCACGTATAAGAATGGAAAGATGTGTATAAAATCTCAATTGAAGGCTCAGGTTTGTAGAGATTACTTACGGGGTTAAGAGCACCACCCAAAACGTGATGCAAAGTTCGAATTTCTGAAATCAACTTATTAGAGCCACTTATGCAACCACCTAGGACCTGAAACAAGAAGAAAGTGTTCTTTGATGCTATAATACTGTAAATGACTGAAATGTAAAATATTTGATCTGTGATCAACTAAGTTTTAAAAAATCGGATATTGGGTTGACTTACATCATGATGTCCACCCATGTATTTTGTACATGAGTGCATAATCAGATCAGCGCCAAGGGCAAGGGCTTTCTGGTTCAAAGGAGTTGCAAATGTACCATCAATGCAGAGCAAAGCCCCATTCTTATGGCAGAGTTCTGAAACCAGCTTAATGTCAACACATCTGAGGAATGGATTTGTAGGAGACTCGGTAAAGAACAGAGACACCTGCACATGTGTATAATAACATCTGAATACGGGACCATATATAAAATCAAAAAAATCAGAGAAATCCATAAATGCAAATCAGCTACTCTCCCTAACACTAACATTGTTCTGCTCCAATGCTGATTCCAAGGCTCCAACATCTGCTGGATCAACCACAGTGGTCTGCTCATCAAAGGTGTAACAAGTTTATACATCATAACAGTTATAAGAGCAAGTGCCCAATTCAAAAGGGAAAAAAAAACAGTGGAAATAAACCCATCAGAAACACAAAAACACCCACCAAACAGTACCCATTAGAAACATCCATACCAAATTTTATGTTAAAGCCCCGGCAAATTTCAAGATATCAAATATCAATCATTCAATTCCAAAATGGAGTTTTTAGTGCTCTTCATTAAAAAATTCTAGGAAAGACACGTTGGAGCAAATTCTAAATAAAATGTTTATTAACTGCGGGTAATAAATGACCATGCGTTCAATTTAACAATTTATACTACTCTTTGAGCTATCTAAAGAAAGAAACACAGACAACATAAAAAGCAGCTTCTACGCGTATACACCAAAATAACAATCAAACCAGCAAATCAATGGATCATTTACCGTGATCCCCATCTTTGGAAGCACGGTCTCAATGAAAACCCTGGTCTTCCTGTAACAATCCGTGGTGGTCACAAGATGTCCACCAGCTGGAACCAGCGCCATCAACATGACTATACTAGCACACATCCCAGATGCCATTAAGACAGTTGACTCAGCACCCTCCAGTTCACTGATTCAATAATGACAACAAACTCATTAAAAATAATCACCCCACATCAAACATCGGAAAATCATAATAAAATCAAACGCACAAACCTTATTTTCTCCTCTAGAACCGTACTGGTTGGGTTTCCATAGCGGCCATATTCATAACTCACTTGACGTTTCTCCTGCAAAATGATGAAAAATTCAAATTGTTTCCCCTCATTATTAAACATGACAATGTCATGAAGTGGTAAAATCTTAACACTTGAAAGAGAAAAGTACCTTGAAATCAATAAGATCAGCGGTTTTCTTAAAGAAGTAGGCAGAAGTGTTCACCACAGGAGTGGTAATTGCATCAGTAACAATAGCCCTTCCTAGTCTTTCAGCTGCATAGCCCAAATTCAAAACCAACCAACTTAACCAACAACGTAACCAGTAACAATAACATGACATCAAAGTAAATAAAGACTACGTTTTTTGGTATACAAATAAATACAACCTTAATTAGAAGTATATATAAAATAATCACAAAAATCCATTTTGAAAAGCAATAACTGAATAAGAATAAGAATATACTAAATTACAGACAAAAAAAATCACGCAAATCGCATCCAATTAAATTATAAAATATATTGGTAGACTAGTCACAACTCACAAGTTGTGAAAATTGAAAAATAAAAAAAAATTACTAGCAAATCAAAGCAATTTTCTCCTACTTGAAAATAAACTAATCTTGGAAATTAAATTTTGAAGAAAATAATAACTAAATTTTAATAAAAGAAAAAAGAGGGAAAGAGGGAAAGAGCAACAATTTCACATACCGGCATGAATCGTTTTGCTGGCATCGGATTTCAAAAACGAAGAATAAGAACTACGGTTAGTCTGTACAGCTCCATTATCGGCGGCGTCAACAACATCTTCGTTGGCGAGGTCCAATGGAAGCGGCGCTGTGGCGGCATCAACAGCGGATGCCACCGCAGGCGGAGGAGGAGTACCGGCGGCGGAACCGCCAGCACCATTGTTGGACCACGAAGCAGCGACGATTTGTGCGACACCGATGTTGCTGCAGTTACGACGAGCCTTAGTGCTGAGTTGACGGTGGAAGTTGGGAGGGAAACGGAGGATGGGAGAAGAGATGCCGTGGAACGCGGCGGAGATGCCGGATGCAGGGAAATGGCGGCTGCGACGGTTGTCGAATGAAGGAAGGGATGCGAAATCGGGATCGGAACGACACTCGAAGGTGAAAACGCGGTTAAAACTTGAAACGGCCATTTCCGTCGTCGTTTTACGATAGAGCTAGATGTGTTGTTGTGTTCTCTCCTTCTTCACCTACTCCCTCTCTACCAACCAAATGAATCTCCTCTACCTTTTGGTTTGAGAGATCAACCCTTATATATTACTAAGGTATTTATATATATTATATTATATTGTAGTGTCACCAATCCAATCAAATCCCTCACCGAGTCACTAGTCAATCATTAAATATGATTGCAAGATGTAGTATAAAAATTTATCAACAATTAAAATTTAATTGATTTAATCTTAACCACTCATATTATTTTATATAATATCATACGTTAAATTTTAATGATTTATGGGTAAGTGATTTGATTTATTGGTCACCATATTGTATTATTGTATTGTACATTAATAGAAAATACATCTCGAATACGCGTGACCTTTATTAGCGGTTTGTTATATTCCTCTCCTAATTTAGTTCATTCTTACTGCCATGAGTCATGGCTTTTGAGTCTCGAGTCATCATCAGCCATTTAATATTGTCAAGTTAGTTAAAGGGTTTTAACAAAACCTAACATAAAATGAATGAATTAATAGTTCTAAAAATTAAAAGAAAAAATCATAAATGATTGATTATGTTCATAAGTCGAACATGATGTCATCCCAGTTTAGAGGATTCAGTGGCGGATTGGTATCCTTAAATTTGCACTCAATTTTTAATATATTAGTTTTATTAATTTCTGTTAGAAACTACTTATAAAATTTTAGGAAATAAGTTTATCCATATCACATTTTTTTATGGACTATTTCTTATTTTCCTATATTTTAAGACTTAAATAGGTAATTGCGGGTAAATTTAGAGACTAATTTGGCGATTTACACTTAAACAAATTTGGAGTTAGATAACTTGATTTCTTGTTTTTGTAAATTAAGCGAACTAACATTTTTTATAATGAGTTTTTTGCGCCCCTTAACTTAAATCCTAGGTCCGCTACTAAGAGGATCGGTGTTGCTTTCGTAGCTCGAACCCCACGTGTTGATCCAACGTGGGTGGGGTATCTGCACACTCTTTAACACCCAAGTGAGCTTAGAGAATTTAGGTGTGAGGTATGAATGAATGCGTACTTGTGTCAATGATTGTTGGGGTATTTATAGGCGTCCTTGAAGATGGGTGCGTCGTCTAGCACCATCGGATTATGGCGTTCTATCTTAGCCCTTGATGGCCAGGTCACACAACTAACGAACTGTCTCTCAACTAGACTTTTGTGGCCGCATTGGTCTGGACTGTGTTTGTGGCTCGAGTGCATCTTGGTCGTCCATTTGCATTGGGGACGGATCCTCGCCTTGGCCGACTTCCAAGGTGGCTACACTATCTGGGATTGAGTAGCTAGATTACAATTAATGTCACTAACTTAATTTGCACAAATTTTATTAATTTATTATATTATCAACTATTATATATAATAGTATAATTGAAAATTAGCATTTAATTCATTTAAACAATGATATATGTTTCTTATAATTTGGACAATAAAAATGGACCCTTCTTTTTTGCTGTTAGACTAGTGGGAGTATAATAAAGTAATAAACATGTTTTCTGTGAGCATGAGTTTTAAATTGTTTCTTGATGCCTTCATATTGGCTAAACAATTGTAATCCACGAGTATTGTAATACACTCTCCATTAATTAATAAATAGAGAAAATATTCATTTATTTATCTGCGTATACTTGCTAAGGCATCCCTTATCCAAATAATTGTTACGGGTTTTATCCGAAAATATTCGCAAGTGTGTATTAATTTACATTCCTAAATGAGATCCTCGGTAGGTGTTGCCTTGAGTAGTTTCCTCTTGTTAGGAACAAGCTTTTCTGAGATAGGAGTAAGCACTTTATCGACATCTGTTAAGAGTTTCACATCGAATGTGATATGATCTGAGAAAGAGTTTATATAAGTGAGAGACATCCCTCACTCTACAATTCAATTTTGTGAGAGTGAGTTAGGCCATATCCACATTCTAAGAACTTCAGAATAATGGTTTTGTGACACTAAAGTGTGGGAAGATATGTTGACCAGAGCATTCACCTTAAAAAGGACGCACACCCATTATAGGCTTTATTCTCACAAACCCTTCCATGAAACCTTAATAAGTATAGTAAAGGGCAGTGGTAGATTCAGAAACTTTCGTGTGTGTGGGCAGGAAAATTTCAATTAGTTAAATATTGTTTCAAGTTACAATATAATTTTACAAATGAGCGTGTGAATCAAAGAAGAACATGGAGGTAGTAGGGAGAAAAAAATTAAAACCGTACCAACATGAGCCAAAAGAAATACTAGTTCAAGTTTAATGCTTTGGGTTCCACTAGAAATAATTAAATTATAGGTTTATAACAAGAATTACTTGAGTCAAAAAAAGTAAAAAACAATAATTACTAACATTCTACGTGGGCAAGACATATAATTAACATACTAACGTGTCAAAAACGATTAGTCGTCGTATCTCAAAGAAGTAAAAAGAAACAACTACAATGTCAAAATTATATATCACACTAGGTGGGGGCAAAAAATAAGTACTATGTATGTTTGAAGTAAAAATAGTCTAGTTACTGGGGTCAATTGCCCCCATATAAGTCTATGTAGATCCGCCTCTCGAAAAGGGTTTAGAAATTTTAAGTGGGGATTCCACGAACACCGATGAGCCTTGTGAGGATGAGTCGAGTTTTTATTGGCTTGTAGGGAAGAAACCAGAAATGTGAGGATCCGAGATCCATAAAGTTATGTCTTCTGCGGACTAAATTGATATTTTTTATTTCTTAGGTACTAAATAAGTTTATTTTTTCTCAAGTGTAATTTTGGATCTTTACTCTTTTTTATTGTGGGATTATATATTTTGTAAATGCTTATAATATTTTTATAAATAATAATAATAATAATAAAGTTTTGGTAATTGCTAAATTGGCCCACACAATATATAGTTGCCGAAAGTAAAGATGCGCAATAATTAAACTCTATTTCAAGTTTTCAACTTTAGAGATACAATTAATGAATATTTAATCCATCTATATCTATATATATATATATATAACATTTGAGAATGAATCTCATTTATTGCTATTCTACGTGGCACTCCTACAACAATTTGGTAATTAATATTATTTTTTGTAATTAATGCTTTGTAGATACTACACATAATCTTTGTCAAAAAAAAATATCTATATATATATAACATTTGAGAATGAATCTCATTTATTGCTATTCTACGTGGCACTCCTACAACAATTTGGTAATTAATATTATTTTTTGTAATTAATGCTTTGTAGATACTACACATAATCTTTGTCAAAAAAAAATATATTATACATAATAAAGACTAAATAAAATGTTTTTTTAATGTATCCAAATTATAATCCAAAAAATTATTTAATTAAGGCTGAATACCACTTTTGGTCATTTATCTTTGCTCTAAGTTTCACTTTGGTCCTTTATCTTTTTTTGGTCCGTTTTGGTCCTTTATCTTTCATTTCTGTGTCATTTTGGTCCTTTATCTTTATTTTGTATCACTTTGGTCCTTTATCTTTTATTTATTGTTTCGTTTTGGTCCTCTTAAACAAAACATTTTGGTCGCGTATTGCCGAATTATTCAAGAAACAAGAATTTAAAGTGTTCTTGGTGTTCTTCATTTTTTTGTATTTTTGTTTAAGAGGACCAAAATGAAACAATAAATGAAAGATAAATGACCTAAGTGAAACAAAATAAAGATAAAGGACCAAACTGGCACAGAAATGAAAGATAAAGGACCAAAACGGACCAAAAAAAAGATAAAGGATGAAAGTGAAACTTAGAGCAAAGATAAAGGACCAAAAGTGGTATTTGGCCTTTAATTTATCAACACTCAAAGACTTTTTGATTAACAGTTATTTAAGTATATTTTCTAAAAAAAATTAATTAGTGCCACTTTGACTATTAAAATTTCCCCCTCCTCAATTTTTTAAAAAAATAAAAACAAAAAATACTTAATTGAAAATTCTCTTATAATTAATGATTTATCTCTGCATTAATTTTAGAAATAAATAAAAGACTACTACACTTTCTTCTTTATAGCCAATTCTTCTAATATCATTAGTTAAAATTTTAAAAATATGTTACATTCCAGAATTTTCGAGGTTCGTTAAAAAAATTCCAGGAAAAAATGTCACATTGTTATTGCCTCTAAATAATGAAATTCACGTTTTCTTTTCCCATTTTTTGAAATTAAAAATTTCTGAAATAAACTCTCAACGAGTAAAAATATTTTTTTGGTTCATTTTTGTTCTTGGTTGATACACTTAAAAATAGGAAAGACATTTGGTTTTGTTTAGACTAGAAGAAAACGTGTATTTTCACTGTGTGGAAAAAAAAGTTAACAACTATTTAGACAAACAAATTTCAAGTTTTATTATATATTTTTTGACATTTTTATTTACAGAAAAAAGTATTCTTGATTAGGGGTGTTCAAGGGCTTGGGTAAATCCGAACCAATCCGTTGCCCAATCTAAATTGAAGCATTTGGTTCGGACAACTTTTGGAGGAGGCATCCAATGGTTCAAGGTTCAAGGATTTAATCGTGTTTGAACCATTGAACTGGTAAACACACTGATTATATAATATATTAAGTGATAAAATGCAAATAAGTGGTGAAGAATTGGAAGAAATGTTATAAGTAGTAAACATACAATAAAATGCAAATATAGAATATAATATTATAAAATAAGTGGTGAAGAATTAGAAGAAATGAAAAATGTAAAAAAGAGGTGGTTTTATGGTCCCCATTGCAGCCACCAATTTTTTTGTAAAAACACTTACAACAGAGAGCAGCAACATAGAAAGAAAAAGGCTGAACGAGACGATAAAAGACATGGCAACATCAAAGAGAGTGTATATGTGAGAGTGCTTGGGTGAGAGAAATGATGAATAAGCATTTTAATGAAAACTAAGAGAGTACGTGTTTGAGTAGCATTATTGCTCCTAAATTAGTCTCACATTGGATATATATAGCTTTAGTAATGTGAGTGATTGTTATAAATAGAACATCAGGGGCTTGCTTGAACTAAAATTTGTGCATTGGCCAGTACCCATGTTTGGTCAGGATACATGGGAGGGGTGCATTGGCCAACCATTTTTTTTTTAAAAAAAAGTAGTTTAAAATTTTTTCCCTGAATTGTTTTAAACTGTATGTTCTCCGGTTATAGTAGTTTAAATGTTCAACCGTTTTGGGCCTCAACCGAACTGTTTCCATCTCCGATTCATGGTTTAATTGACCAGTCCGATTTTCTAAATCGTGGTTTTTAGTCCAAATAGAAAGTATATACATTGCTAACATACTATACGATTAGCTGTTAAACTTTGTTGCTGTAAAAATTATCATATTATATGATTAGTTGTTAAACTTTGTTGTTGTAAAAATTAGCAAAAACATTTTTGATGAACAAGATAATTTTCTCATGAGTTTAGTTGGTTATCACTTATCAGCAGAATGATATTTACATATATACTGTTTTGCAACTTGGGGAAGGAATTACTGACAAGTTTATGAAAGTGAAGGTTGTTGCATTGAATGACTGATTTGCGTGGGTGTTGCTAATATTGCTTTGAAGACAAGAGTCAAAGAGATATGTAGCTGAAATTCAAGTTACATTCGAAAGGGAGTTTTCGAATTTGATAATTCTCTATGGTGGTTGCCGCAATATCTGATATAAAAGTTGTAGAATTGATGGAAAATGATAGATAGCAGAAATGCAAAAGGGGAAGAACCCAAAAACATGTAGGGTTGTGTTTACCTTGGATTTTGGTAAACACCGCTAGTTTGAAATTGTTTCTGTTTGCAGGATCAACTAGTAAATCCTAAGACCGTTTGTGTTAAAGTTTTTCCCAGAATTATATGTGTTCTTGCAGTTTAAAAGTAAAAAGAAGAAGATAACCGCCGATCTCGCGCGAAACAGACGAAATTCCTCAATGAGGGAGAATAAAACAAAGAAAAAATTGCAGAAAAGCAAAGAAGAAAACAAATTAAAATTGCATTAATTGTAAAGAGAGTTGGTGCACAAATCATACATTCTTCTCTTGGCTCATTTTCTCTATAATGTGTTGAAAGTTAGAGCGTGAGAATTCTGTAATGAGATTGTGACCCGTTTTTCCTATGAAAAACTACTATTTATACAAGGAGGGAAACACTATAACTAACTAACTATACAGAGAATTTAAAAAACAGTAACTGTTATGTCTTTTCGACCATGGTTGCTTGATTCCACTTCGACATCAGCCTTCAAACTTCCTCTTGTCGAAATCTTTGCTTGCAACTTCTTCGACTTTACCAAATCCAGCGTCGAAATCAGCTTGATATAACCTGATAACTTAACCCATTTTGAACGTCGAAATTACTTATTGTCTCTTGAAATACAAGGTCAAACTAAACCTCGTTGACTGCATTTAATTGAGCCTGTCGAAAATACAGGCTAACAAATTTCCCCCAAAAAATGTCTTTTTCGACTGAGTTTTTAAATGAAGAAGAAAATGACATTTTTGAAATTCCTCTTAACTGCTCTAATGACGTCATCAGGTCGAAAATACCTTGTTCTTTCCAGATTTCTCATTTTTTTGGGTAACGAGCCAATCAACAGGTATAAGGAGGTCCTGATTTCAATTCTGCAATATTAACTTCTTCTTCAACATCTTCATAAGATATGTCGAATTCTTGGTCACTGTCATTAAGGGTGTGCATAAATACTGGTGTTTTGGAACCATACCGAAAACTGTACCAAACCACTTTAAAAAGCCCATACTGGTTTTCTAAAAATACTGTCCCATTCCACTTATTAAAAATATGGAGTACCGGGAACCACTTGTTCAGAACCGGTAAATTACCATATCTCATTGTTATCACAAAAAATCCTCAAATCTAAATCCCAAGTGTTGTTTTGACAGAGGTTCATTTCTTTTCATCCCTTCCACAATCACATCTAAGTCTTTATCATCTTCCAATACCAGTGCTTTATAACACCACCGAAAAATGAAAGAAACACATTCGCAGAACAACCCCACTTCACCTTCACTTGAACCACGTACCACCTCCGTCAAAACCGCGTACCGCCTCCCACCTCTCGCCGGAACCGCACACCGCCTCCCGCCGGAACCGCATTTCGTCTCCTCTTCTCGCTCTCTCAGATCTCTCTCTGAGATATCTCTCTCTCTACTCTCACTCTGTTATTCTCTCTCTTCTTCCTCTCTCTCTCTCTCTCAGATCTGTTTTTCTCTATCTTCTCTCTCTCTCTCTCTCTCTCTCTCTCTCGGATCTGTTTCTCTCTCTCACCGTTCTCTTTTTTTGCCAAGATCCCTCATTCTCTTTTTTTGCCAAGATCCCTCATTCTCTTATCATCTCTGCATGTGTCTTCTACCCTATTCCCGGTTTGCTAAAGCTTCAATGGCCTTAAGTGCTTATCATCTGTCTTGTACCTCTGTTGGCCTTTATCCCTTCCAAACTGGTTATTTACCGGTTCTAATCCAGTTTTAAATTGGTTCTGAAATATGGACCAGTATATGTAAAGTGGTAAACTAAAACCAAATTTTTAAAGTGGTGTGGTACAGTATGGTACGGTTTATGTACCATGCACACCCCTAACTGTCATTAGTTTCGACATAAGCAACCTTTTCTTTTTTATTATGGAACCTACTTATTATGGCTTTTTCAGCTTTAAGTCTCTCTATTTGTCGAACTCTATCAGCTAATTGCGCCATATCTTTTAAGTGTAGAGTATCTAGTTCTTTCTTATAGAATAATCTAGGCCACCTGCAGCCATTTCGATTAACTCATGTTCAGGCACTTGAGTAAAGCACCTTGCTTTGAGAAGTCTAAATCTATTGAGATAATCATCAATAGATTCTGCCCCCTTGCGTCGAACGCTAGCCAATTCCTTAAGACTAATTTTACATTGGCCCATATAGAATTGTTCGTGAAAGGCCTTTTCTAGCTGACTCCAATTAAAAATAGAATTTGGAGGCAAAGTGGTGAACCATGTAAATGCATTCTTAGTTAGAAAATTTGGAAAGTACCTCAGCCTTAAATTCTCCTTTGTGCTAGATCGCCAGCCTCAGTCAAATAACGAGCCACGTGTTCGACGGTAGATTCACTGGTTTCTCCAGCGAACTTTGTGAACTTAGGAATTTTCCATCCCCTAGGTAGCTCTGTTTGTAAGGTGTGTATTCTGACAAGGGCGACACAAAATTAGGCCTATGTAAGCCTAAGTTAAGGTCATTCTGGGCTAAAATAGTTTCGACCATATTAGCCAGATTGTTTTGTGCTCCAAAGTTGTTTTGTTGCACTTTTCTGACCACTTCGCTTGCATTTTGGTTTCTATTCACCAAGACAACTTCAGGGATTACCTCTATCCTCATAGGCTCTTCGACAATTTGTTGTTGTCCTTAGTTTCCCTGATTCATAGGAATTGCATTGTTAGGCCTTTCTACAGGTATCTCTACTGGCCTAGCATTTTGGATTTGGGGGATTTGCTGGTTATGTACTGGTGGAGTACCAAAGAAATCAGCAATTCTTCCCATTTGTGTTGCCAACATTTGGTAACTATTATTAGCGTTTTGTATCAAAGGATTAAACACAGTACCAATTTGTTGTGTTAACATATTGACCATATCATGATTGCTATCATCCATTTGTTGTCTTAATGCCA